>CM066031.1:1379061716-1380261716 GCA_033557465.1 Ichthyophis bannanicus
CCAGGGTCCCAGCTGCCAGAGCTCCCCCTGCATGGCCTCCACATTTTGTCCCCTAACCAGGCCGCCACCCTTACCACTGCGAACTACCCCAGGGGGGGACTTATTTCCACCTCTGAGGTGGAAGTTAAGTTACGACCCCATCTACCCGGCCACCCCCGGACATACGGGTGCCAAACCTCAGAATCGGCCTTGTATGTACCGGGTGATGGTCCACCCACATACCGCCCTTGTTTTGTTCCCGCCTCCCACTTGCTCACCTCTCCTGCCCCCGTTTAAGGCTCCAGGTACAACTACTGCCTGTTTCGCTACAGGGAACCTTGCACGGGGATGGCAAGGGGGGGTGTATAGCAGGGATGTACATCCAGGCAGGGTATACATCCCCACTTTTTGGGGCTCAGAATAGACCCAGAGCCACTGGGGCAATTTTATAAAGTCACTTTTAAGCATGTGATTAGAGTTTGATGCAGGGAGGAAACATTTATACATGACCTCCATAAAGGCTGAGACTGAATGGAGCCAATAAATCTAGAAAGAAAAAATGATAGTCCAAAATGTAGATATATCCCATGTTATCTACAAGATAAGGCTAAATTTTGCTATTGTACTAAAATTGATCAATCAAAAATCTATTTATTTAAAAACAAGCTTTCCTCTGTATTTAGTTTATATGGGAACCACATTGATCTTCAGAAGGTCAAGATTCTCTAGGCTTAGAAACACAATAGCCTTTCTGATTACAAAACACAAAGGACCCTTCTTTGGGTTCAATAGACTCTTGGTAAAGGAGGTCAGGGTTGAGGTCTGTGTAATATCTACATGTTGCACAATTTGGTAGAATTTGTCAGCATGCCAAGTTCTGCAATCTCTTCTGAACAGCCTGGACAAATTAAAAGTAATAAAAGGAAATTACGGGTCCCTTTCCCGTCATTTCATAAATTAGTATTTATATGCGAGGGGAATTTTAGAAGGGACTTTCCAAGTGCAATCTGGGACGTCTAAGCCAGAACATCGGAAAAAAAAAGCAGGACATGTCCAGATGCAGACATGATGTCCCCAGAATCGGAATTTTTCAGAACCCAAATGCCAAGGGATAGCTCAATGGCCTAGAGACATGTGCGGCGTAGAGAAGAAGTACAGCCAGGGTTTACAACGCACTACTGTGATCATTAAAACTGAGGTGATTTCATGCTTTCTTCTCTAGTATATTCTGGCTGTTTTGCAGGTCTCAACCTAGATGCAATGCCAGATGTTCTAGTAGGTTTCTGATGATCAGGAAGGACTAACAGGTTCTTCCACCAAGCCTCAATTCAAATTTTAAACATCCATAGAGCCCAATTTTCTAAAAATGTGCTCTGAAGATTGTGTTTTGGACATCCCTATGACTCATTTTCTGGATGTCCAACAACATGAAATGTGCTTCCAAAATGATCCCCATAGTATTCTAAAATTCATTTTATAAAATTGCTGCTATACAAATTTGATCATAACCATTTCTTGATGAAGGACTAACCGCAAAGGACTCTATTACAACTAGAAGAAATAGATCTGCAGTTGTAAGTACTTTATCTTCTGGAATATATTCCTAAATGTTGAGGCAAAAAGTGGTAAATCTTTGGTTTTTGAAGCATATAAATCTGTGTATTTTAGAAATCAGTGTGTTTGCTGAGATCCCAATCGGATTCTTAGGGACAAACAGAGAGCTTTTTCATTTAAATCAAAATCAATGAGTATAGGTAGCATATAGAGTGAGAATAAATAGTCTCTGAGTACAAAGAACTAAACTTGTTTCTAGTGAACCACCTTACAAAGAGGCCTTCCAGTTAGGAAGCAAAACCCAATTTCTGTGAAGTTGTCTTAAACAGGTGTTTAAAGGCAAATGACAGGATCAAAGGGACAATTCAAAGGCCCCCTTGATCAAACCAAGGACTGTGTGAAACACCCAGCGAAATAGATAAGGATGTCAACCTTAGTAAGGCACAGATCAGCACACAGTGTAAGCAAGTCATCCTTGAAAGTCCTCCAGGTGATATAAAGCCTTCTAGGAAAAAGGAGGTATCTCCAGGGCCATATGCCCATGAAGGGAGGGTTTAGGACAGCCGGTTATATTTGAGTGATTCAATCATTAGGTATGTAGATATGTTGTGTGGTTGGTGGATTGGAGCGATCCGCGTTGGTAACATGCCTGCCCCGTGGCGAAGATAGCAGACCTCACAAGCCACCTAGAGACAAGGATTTTAGATAGTGCTGGGGAGGAGTTCTGCTGTCTTGGTCCCCATGTTGATTACCAATAACATAGGAAAGTATGGATAGGGAGGACGTTCTGGAGGCCAAATTTAAGCTTTTTGGTAGGAAGTTGAAATATACAACTTCCAGGGTAGCATTCTCAGAAATGCTTCATGTTCCACGCACAGGACCAAAAAGCCAGGCAGAGCTCCAGCATCTCAATGTGTGGATGAGACGATGGCAAAAAGAAGAGGGTTTTAGATTTGTTAGGAACTGGGGAACATTCTGGGAAAGGAGAGGCTTTTCTGAAGGGATGGGCCCTACCATAACTGGGATGGAACCAAGCTTCTGGCATTTAAAAAGCAGAAAGAGCAGCTTTTAAACTAGATAATAGGGGAAAGTCAACAGTCGCCCAAGAGTGCATGGTTTGGAAGGATGTATACATGAAGTATACTAGCAAAAGATTGAAGTTAGAGCACATTGACAGAGAAGCTCCAATAAAGGCAAAAATAACCCAAATGCCCTTAAGTACAGAGCAGACAGAGCTTAAAGATTCCAAATTGTCCCTGCCTACCAATAACCAGGTTAATATGAATAAATTACAACCTTTAAAATGCTTGTCTGCACATGCCTAGAAGTCTAAAAAATAAGCTGGGAGAGTTAGAATATATAGCACTAAATGAGAGGTTAAATATGATTGGTAGTTCAGAGACCTGGTGGAAGGAGGACAACCAGAGGGACACTGTGATACCTGGGTACAAAGTATATTGCAGAGAGAGAGTAGAGCAAATTGGTGGTGGGGTTGCGCTCTGTTAGAGATGGCCTTGAGTCACACAGACTTAAAGTGTTGCAGGAAAAAAAATACAGGGTAGAATCTCTATGGATTGAAATTTCATGTAAAAATGGGAAGGCAATGGCACTGGGGGTGTACTACCAACCACCTTGCCAAAATGAACAAATGGATGATGAAATGCTCAAAGAAATCAGGGAAGCTAACACAAGTTACAATACAGTGTTAATAATGGGTGATTTCAATTACCTCTGTATTGACTGGGTCAGTGTCATGACAGGGCATGATAGGGAGATAAAGTTTCTAGATGAAATAAAGGACTGCTTCTTGGAGCAGCTGGTTCATGAACCGACAAGAGGAGAAGCCATTTTGGACCTAGTCCTTAGTGGTACACAAGATCTGGTGCAAGAGATAAGGGTGTTGGGGCCACATGGCAATAGTGATCATAGCATGATCACATTTGATTTCATAACTGGGGGAAGGGCAGCAAGGGAATCCACAGTACTGCCTTTTAACTTTCAAAAATGGAGACTGATAAAATTAGGAAAACAATTAAGAAAAAACTAAAAGGAGCAACTGCAAAGGTTAAAGACTTACATTGTTTACGTTATCAGAATATAGAAAGACTAGGGGGTATGTTTACTAAACGGTGCTAACGTCGCAGCTGCAACACCATCACATGATATGTGACGTTATCGCATGATAATGATGCATTACCGTGCAAGAATGTCACGTATCGCACGATAACGTCTGCTGTGGCGGTAAGGTGCGCTGAGGGTGGAGCAAGGTCCCCCAGAGAGCGGAGGAAGGATCCCCAGGGGCAGAGAGAAGGGGGTCAATGGATGGAGAGTGGGCGTGGAGTGGCTCCTTGCACACTAACGCCGTGAAATGAAGCTCAGAAAATTAGCGCCAGTGAAAACCTGGCGCAAGGCACATTTGCAGGTCAAAGAAACCATTTCAGTCAGCAATGTACAGCAAAGGCAGGGAAACCCAAAAACGGGATAGTAGTGATACATGTGCAGGAGCCAAAAAAAAAGCAAAGAAACAGATAAAATGACCAGAACCACATTTGAAATCCGAATAGCCAAAGCTGGCCAATAGCGATATTAATGAGAAACATAAAGCAACACTACTGACAAAGCATAAAAAAGAAGACATCATGTTTGGAAGGGTCTATTCTCAGTCCCCTACAAAGGGAATGATCCCACATTGAAATACCGCTCATCAGGGTGTTTGTCGTTTATATTGGGCAGGTTTGTTATGGCGTGCAAATGTGCAGCAACAGCAGAGTGGGCATGTAGGACAGGGAACACTGTACTGATGCTGGAAATGGGATAACAGGAGGCTGCAGGCGGCACATGCTGGAGTCCCGCTGGGGCACATTGCGGACTAGGCAGATGCCTAGGTGGCACATAGGATTGCCGAAACTGTTAAAGCAGCAAGACAGCAACTGACGAGGGGACCAACATGGGCATGAGTGTGTTCCCCACAGTGTCCCAGGGGATATTACCCAGCAGGTTACCCCAAGGGCACAGAACATTGGCAGGTGGTGCCAGGGGAAGCATGCATGTCCATGTAAGCACCCCCACCCGAGAACCCACACCATAGGTAGCTGCCTACCAGTAACACTGGCTTGCCTGGGACTGCGCACCACCAGCACCACCGGCATAAGGGCATGTCAGCATGGTGGCAGAGGGGTGCTGGTGGTGGAGGGGGCAGTGGCAGCTGCCCACAGCAGACCACGGCCAAGCCCCATTTAGGTGTGTGCCGTGCACTGAAACAGACAAGATATGTCTGACGTACAGTCATGGTATCCCCAGGGAATGATCTGCCTCTGTGGCAACAGTGTGGTGCAGTACACACAGCCAGTGTGTTCAGGGGCAGAGGGTCACAGGTTCAAGTCCCAGCTGTGTCCCCCTGCAAACCATGTCCCCATATTTTATGCAGTAGTAAACCATGGTAATAAAGACAGAACTTTTCTTGCAGAGAAATGAAACATGCCATAAACGCCTATATGTCACCCTACAAAGCACAGACACCATAAACATGTGCAATCCCTAGAGCAGAGTGTCCCACCTGCAGTCCTGGAGGGCCAAACACCATTCAGGTTGGTCAGGATGTCCCAAATAAATATGCATGAGATGTATTTACATGCCACCACCGCCATTGTATGCACATGTATCCATGCATATTCAGTAGGGACACATGAAGACCTGAACTGTGTTTGGCCCACCCAGACCAGAGTTGGGAACCTCTGCCCTAGAAGCAGCGGCACAAGCACCCACACCCACAGGCTCCACTATCCAACGCCTCATGGAGAGTCAGGCCGTTGGGCCCTGCACAGACTAGCATCTCCCAATACTAGCAACTGCATACCTTAGCAATGCCGTTCTAAACTTGGGAACACGTTCCACATATATCAAAAGGTCGCTATGATCAATGTCAGATAACACATCCTATGTTAAACACAATTTGTTGACAGAGATTCATCATAGCAACCTTTCTGATATCTGTGGACTGTGGTTCAGTGTATGTTCCAGACAGTGTTTACCACCCCGGGGAGTGACCCCAACATTATTGAGTACCATAGCAATGCCTGCACTGTGCCCAGGACTGGTGTGGCGGCCAGGGCTGCAATCCAACTCTATCCTTGCACAAATGGTGTGGGAGTGTGTGTTTTTCTAACCAGTGTGTCGTGGATGCCTACACCTTACTGAGCCCACAATGCTTGCAACTGTTTCCAGTGTTTAGCCTTCCAATGTGCATAATGAGGAGCAAGGTCCTGTGGGTATGGCCCGGACAGGGCGGCCTGGACAGGATGCATCTGCACAGGGCATAGAGCAATGGCTGGGACATTTTAGTGCCCGACCACCACCTGCAAGGACAGGGTGGCCACAGCATGTCATGCTGGGAGGTCACTCTCACCCTGAATGAGCAGTGACCATAGCATGGCTAGGTTACCCCATAGTGCCATGCAGTATGTCTTTCAGGTGATATCTATGGGTTCCCTGTTCTGGGGTCTAATCACTGGCATACCTGCTTGGTGTGTGTGCTCACAGCTCCTCCAGAAGCATGCACTATGTACTAGCTAGCAGACTGTCTGCAGTTAGCGTGTGTATGGCTGGAGCACCTTGCAGGGTGAAGACTGACAGTGCCCATTGCTGATCAATGTCAGATGGTGGTGGGGGGCATCTGAGCGTATACAAGTCTTCTGCCAGTGCACTGTATGATACAAACAGATCTGCATCCAGTGCTTTGGAGAGTGCCCTCTCCCCTGCAGGACAGGGGTAGCTGGACCCTCAGCCCTTCATCATGTCACTGCACTGCCACCATTGCAAAGGTGTAGAGTGTGGGGCTGTTGGCAGCAGATCCTGTCCCCCCACCCTGGCCCCAAGAGGGTGGGTCTGTAGGCGCTGCCCCCTAATCCACATGTGCGTCCAGACACCCCCCTGCCCTATAGGGTGCAGTAGGTGATGGCAATGAGGTGAGGGTGTTTCTGCTGGCAGCACAGATTGTAGAGATGTGTCACACTGTTACATGCAGCAAAAGAGATTGCCTCAGACAGCCATAGCAGATGAGATCCCTGAGGGATCGAACCCATGAGCTCTGGCTTGTTGGTCATTGTCTTAACCAGTAGGCTACAGCTCTATACACCTTCTCATAGCACTGCCACAAAGTTAAGGTTACCGCGCATAAACAGCCAAAATGCAATGCAATGTGTGCCTTCGAGTCAGTCCTGATTCCTGGCGACCCAGAAGCTCCTGGGTTTTCTTGGCAGTGTTACTGGAAGTAGATTGCCAGGCCTTTCTTCCAAGGCAATGGAGGGTTAAGTGACTTGCCCAAGGCCACAGCCAACGCGCCCCCTATTGTGCGATACACAGTACATGCTACATGGACGCCGGCACGCTGACCTCCCTATATGGCATTGCTCATGTCATGGCTGGGGGTTTTGCCGCCAGCATTAGGATGGTGCACACATACCCCATAGCAAATAGCTGTGTGTCCCCCAAAACAAAACCATCACCGCAGCTGGGAAACCTAAGGTACCTTGTAAAGTGCCATAGCTGTGGGTCTACCCTATCCCGGTAAGCAAAGCTGACATTTACTGGGTTGACCTGCAGTTGCTGTGTAGTCAGCCCATGCTATGAGAAGAGGCATAGCACACTGGTTAATACAATGCCCTCAGAGTCACTGCTCATGGGTTCAAATACCCACTGCACCAAACAGTAAGATGAGTGTTAGTAACAGTCAGACCATCTCCACAAACAGTGACACAAGCCGAATACATTATAACCTTTGTCCCATGCCCCAAAGGAGAGGCCTAGCGTGGCATTGCATCTCCAAAAGCGCAGCAGAGCAGAAGGCACCCACAGCTGTAGGCACAGCAGATGCAGCCCAGGCCAAACAGCATAAGTAATGCGATGCTGTAAACCAAAGCCAGCCACTGTAGCCACCAATCTCAGTATCCAACATGTAGTAATGCAGCCCCAGAGATACTTTTCCATGTGGCATCCATGACACGCGCACGTCATGTGCGCGGTACGGCATATGCACGATATTGCGCATGCACAGCATGCATGCATGCGTCACCAACACATGGGCATCCCTCATAATGGAAACGCGATCCCGCAAGCCAGCCTTTAGCCGCCACGACCTACGACAGCTGGCAGCCCTAATATGCACCAGGCAGCTGCGCCTCTTCCCAGGCACCTCAAAACGCCAGGATCCGGAACGTGTAAGGAGGGCGTGGGTGCACATCACAAGGTGCTTTAACCATGCAGCAGACTACCCACGTGAGGCAAATGTATGGGGACAGGTCACTAAATGGAAGGTGTGCAACACAATATCCAGCAATCAAAACACATAAGATATGTACCACATGTGTGAGACACATTTATGTGGGCAAACCTGTGATCAAGCTATCTGTGTATGTTGCTGTGTGCATGTATGCCAATCCCCAGGAGGCATAGAAAGCAGAGGTGCAGAGGGTAGCGCGATGTGATGTAAGCTGCTCCTGTTGCAGTGCACACCTCTGCCCAACCCCCAGGAGTTTCAGCCCCCATGACAGAGCTATATTAGGCATCCCTGTGACATGGTGGCTGATGCTATGACACATTACCAGCTGTGGCCAATCTCCAGGAGAGATCTGACCTGATCACAGAGGCCAAGTAGTCATTATGGTGCACTGGTAGCTGCTGCAGTCGGAGTACCACATGCCTGCCCCATCCCCAGGAGGCATCAGATCTGATGACAGAGGTCCAGCAGTCATCCTGGTGGTGTGTTAGTTGGTGCTGCTGATGTATGGAACATCACCATTGGCCCCGAATGCTCGCAGACCTGCGCATAGGGGCATATCAAACATCCTGGTGTTATGGATGTTGTTGTTGTTGTTGCAGTTTCCCAGCTCTGCCCTAACCCCAGGAGGCATCAGACCAGCTGACACAGGTCTATTCTACATCCCGGTGTTATGGTGGGTGCTGTTGTTGCAGGCTCCCAGCTCTGCCCTAACCCCAGGAGGCATCAGACCAGCTGACACAGGTCTATTCTACATCCTGGTGTTATAGTGGGTGCTGTTGTTGCAGGTTCCCAGCTCTGCCCTAACCCCAGGAGGCATCAGACCAGCTGACACAGGTCTATTCTGCATCCTGGTGTTACGGTGGTTGTTTGTGTTGCAGGTTCCCAGCTCTGTCCTAACCCCAGGAGGCATCAGACCAGCTGACACAGGTGGTGCTGGACTGCTGAGTGTATGGAGTCACACCCCCTGTAGACCACAATTGCAATGCCCCACATGCTATGTTGCCCACATGTCATGCCAGGAGATGGCAAGGACATGGTATGGGGTGGCTGTGAGGCAGTACACATGGCACATAGGTGTCGCAAAACAAATGCCCAGCCTCATGCCCACACATGCAGGTGGCACTGCCAACAGCAGGTATGGGACCCGCTGCCCATAGCAGGAGCGGCCACCATTGCACAAGACGTGTGTCATTTGGTTCACCATGGGCAGGGATCTTGCAAACATTGCTTATCCCCCCAGGTAGAGGAACTATGGAAGAAGGGCAGAGAGATGTGGCTACACTGCCCGGGGTACCTCCACCGCATGCAGCGGGAGGCAATGGTCATGGGTGATGGTGAGTGTCCCAGCCTATGCATTGTGCCACACCATGTCCCAGTGGCACTGCAGCCTGTGATGCCACACACAATGTGTCTGTGCTGTAACAAACGCATGATGCCCTGTTCATTTCTGCCTTCTCCACAGAGGCTGCAGATGCTGGGGAGGGGACCTCTGCAGGCACACAACCTGGTGGCAGCCCCCCTGTGACCACTGGAGGTCCCGAGGCAGAGGACATACCTTCAGCGGCAGAGGATGCCATGGATGTGGGGGAGGAAGACATGGATGTGGGAGGAGGGGATGGTGGAGGGTGCTGGGGAGGTGGAGTGTGAGGGCAAGGAGGGTGGCAGGGATAGTGAGGGGAGTGGCCAGGATGGGGAGGGCAGGTGGGGCATGGAGGGTGGGGAGGGCATCCTGTGCCTGAGGGTGGTCGCACGCCATCACAGGGCACTGGGGGCCCCTGCCACCTGCCCCATATGCATGGCCACAGTGTCAGGCCGGGTGTGGGCCCCCACACATTTCCATGCATAGGGCCCACGCAGATGCCACCACCCAGACCACAGCCACATGGTGTGGATGTGGTGGCAAATTTGTGGGTCTCCTGTGTGTGGCGATGGGCACCATTGTGCAGACGGAGGGTGCGTACACGGAGCCATGCACCACACATGCGCAGACACGTACACATCTTGCGCATGTGCGGCACACGGCTCCGCTAACCCCTGGTGCCTATGGGACAGCCGCAGAGTCGTGCACCACACATGCGCAGACACGTACATGTCTTGTGCACGTGCAGTGCACAGCTCCAAGCACGCACTCTACGCATTGCCTGTGCTCATGCGCAACACGTGCACACATGTGCAGATGTCTGAAGGTCCATAAATCAACGCGCACACATGGTACACGCTGAGGGGTTAGTGCTGGTGAGCGAGGTTGGAGGTGCGCGTTATTGGTGTTGAAGCGAAAGGGGGTCAGAGGCAGGTTAGGCGTGAAGTGTGGCAGGGTTGGTGAGCGGTGAGGGAGGTAGGTAGCTGGGTTGGTCTGTGGTGGGGGAGGTGAGTGGCAAGGGTGGTGAGTGGTGGGAGAGGCGAGCGGCGGCCCTGGTGAGTGCTGGGGAGGTGTGTGGCTGGGTTGGTGTGTGCTGGGGGAGGTAGGTGACATGGTTGGTGGGTGGTGGGTGAGGTAAGTGACACGGTTGGTGGGTGGTATGGTTGGTGGGTGGTGGGTGTGCTGTGTGGCTGGGTCAGTGTTTGGGGGTGCAGGTGAGTGGCAGGGCTAGCGTCAGGTGGGGTGGTGAGGGGGTTTGGGTTAACAGTGTCCGCTATGGCGGCCTTTGTGGTTGCTTCAGTTACACTGGGGGATGTGGATGGCTTGCAGTTGCCTGACAAGGGTGATGGTGTCCCTGGGGCTGGGGCTTGGGGCGGGGGTGCAGGCCCGCTCCAACACTGACCTGCAGCTGTGGGGGTAGGCCAGGCAGAGGCTGTGCTGGCACGGCGCAGGAGGCGTGCGGAGTTGCAGGCCCGCCAGCCTCGCCTCTACAGGCCCAGGGCCCGGCTCCAGGGCATGCGTGAGTACCAGGTCATCTCCCTCTACCGCCTAAGCACAGGGGCTATTAGGGAGCTCTATGAGGATCTGAGACCTGACCTCGAGCCCCTGACTGGTCGGTCACATGCCATACCGGGTTTGGTCAAGCTCCTTGGCTTCCTACATTTCTTTGCCTCTGGCTGTTTCCAGTCATCTGTGGCCACAGTGGGTGGCATAAGCCACCCCACCTTCTCACGCTGTCTCCACCAAGTACTGCGTGCCATGATCAGCCGGGTTGGGAATTACATTGCATTTCCCAACACTAGGCAACAGTGGGGGACTCTGCACAAGGTCTTTCAGGCATTTTCCATGTTACCACACGTGATGGGAGCTATTGATTGCACAAATGTTGCCCTGGTCCCGCCTAGAGACAGGGAGGCAGTGTTCCACAACCACAAACACTACCACTCCCTGAATGTTCAGGTTGTATGTGATGCAGGTATGTGTATTCTGAATGTGGTCCCGCGGTTTGCAGGGTCCACCCATGACTCCTATATCCTACGTCACTCAGCACTGTTCAGACAATTTGAGGCAGGACAATTTGAGGACTGTGTCCTGCTAGGTGGTATTTGTCATCTATGACATGCACATCATATACCCCTGCTATCCGTCCGCTCACATGTCTGTCCTTGACGTGTGTCCTGAGTTGTGTGTGTGTGTCATCTGTGTGTGTGCGAGCTGCTGGGGGGGGGGGGGTTTGATGCCAGTTCCTCTGTACTGCAGTGCTGTGTGTCGGTGACACACTGACATTTGACGTATAACACCATTTGGCATTGTGTGTTTCGGTTGGCTCGGTACGACACACATGTATGCTTCCCGTTTATCAACAGTGTGGTGTTGTCTATGCCATCCTGCCTGCCACGGTGGGGTGACTGTTACTGTCGCATCATCTGTCTGTGGGGAATAGCATGACCGTCACATGCTTGCACATGTGTGCATCTCTGCCCTTGTCCAGGGTGCATTGCATGTGTGTCTCTGATGTGTTCAGGCCTGCCGCAAATAACTTTCAGCCTCTGGTGTCTGCCCATGTGTCTGCTGTGGTTCAGGTTAATGTTGTTTGCACTCCGTCTACCTCACCCGTGCTCTGTATCTCACACCTCCAGACACTGGTTCATAGTGGTTGTGTCCCATCATGTGTTCCCTCATGTTTCTGTCTGACCTGTAGGTGCTGTGGGTCTGCATGTACATTCATGTGTGCAAATGTGCGGACATCAGGTACTGTTTAAATGTTCAACATTTCTATCTGCAGGTGATGCAGGATATGGGTGTTGGCCGTGGTTGCTAACCCCTGTGCGTCTACCACGGACACGTACAGAGATGAGGTACAATGAGGCCCATGCCTCCAGTCGCTTCATCATCAAGTGCACCTTTGGTGTTTTGAAAAGTCGCTTCAGGTGTCTGGATAGGACTGGTGGGGCCTTACAATACCAACCCGTGACAGTGGCAGATATCATTATTGCCTGTTGCATCCTGCACAACATTGCTCTCAGGCATGATATCAATGTCGAAATTAATGAGGATCTGGAAGACGATCCAACGTGCCCTCCTGTCCGTGGCCGGGGTGACACACGTGAGGGCGCAGCACTCAGGCACCAGCTGATTGAGGTGCTATTTGCATGTGAGTAATGGATGTTTCCGAATGACACTTTTGTATAGATATCTGTACTACTACTACTACTACTGAGCATTGGTATCGCACTACCCGTCATACATAGCACTGCACTGACATTGCTGACACAATGCCTGGCCATCTGAGCTTAGAATGTGGTCCAACTGCTAACACAGACAGTGTGGGCAAGGAACACCAGCAGGAGGAGGTGATTAATGTCTGCAGATTTGTTAGGCTTAGGTGATGTGGTAGGCTGAAGCACAGGATTTTGGATGGTTGTTAAGGGTGGCTGCCCTGCATCCACAGGTAGTTAGTTCCAGGCATTGGGTGCTGCAAGGTGACAGGTGTGTGGTCCCACATTAACAGTGGGTGAGCGGCCCATAGATAGGGCCAGCTGGCTTGACGTGTGGGGATGAGATTTGGGGGATATGAGGGGATTGAATGGATCATATGCTCTGATGAGCAGGGACTGTGTGTTACAGGTGTCGGTATGGCAATGCATACAGGTGTTGGCACTGTTTACATGCTCAGTAGTAGTAGTAGTAGTAGTATTTGAAGTACTTGGGTTATGCGGGTCAGGGTACAGGGCAACCACAGTGTGACTCCATGTATAGATCAGCAGGTGCGTCTTGACCTCGCCTGGGGCCTGTGAGGTGTTGTGGCAGGTGGGGTGTTATTGTCATACTGTGCATGTCGGTAGCTAGCCATACAGCGCAGTGTTGCATACACTGCGATGGACATAGATGATTTCGAGGCAGACTAGCAAGGTGTAGGCTACAGTGACCAGGTTGGAGGGTGATGGAGGGGGTAATTAGTGCTTTATGTGTGTGTTCTGGGTGGACGGCAGGGACCTTGCTGATGTTATCAGGGGGACACCGCAGGCCTTAGCTACATGATGGGTATGTGTGGGGATGGGGAGCGAGGAGTCATAGAGACCTGCTACCTTGATGACCATGTCGCCAGAAGGGGTATCTAACCTATACACAGACACTGTAAGGGTTGGAGAGGGTTTAGGGGCAATGCCCAGATGTCTGGTCGTGGCCATGCTCAATTCATGCAGCGGGGGTACCTGCAGCCAGCAATGTCAGGGGGCAAACTGAGGTCAGGGTTTGGTCTGCCAAACATAGCTCATGCGTGATGAGATATCTTTGGGTCACATCAATGTGCAGCTGCTAGGGATAGCCAGGGGATGTGCCTGCTGCACAAGGGAACTGGGCATGGGGCCAGGGGAATGTAGCAGCCCCTGCATAGCTCCCTTTCGTACAGCACCTGGGAGCAGGTTAGCAGGGGAGGTGGACCCACACAAACACACACTGAGGGTGCTATGGGAGACATATGGGGGTGGCAGGCTTGTACCAAGACCTTTGAGACAAGCACGTACAGGGTAGCACAGTGACGGTTGTGGTCAATGGTCTCGAGGGCAGCAGACAAGTCCCAGAGGGGACGGACAGGCTACAGGCCCCTGTACCTGGCCAGGAACATGTCAGTGGCGTGTTTGGGTGGGGACGAACTGCCAGACTGTGATGGGTCTAGGTGGTTATGAGAGATGTTGACGTGAAGCTGGTGTATTTGTTGTACAGCTCCAACATGACATATGTATGTTTCCCTTGTGTTTCTCGATCCACAGGACATGCTTGGTGACGTTCCAGGTGCTGTAGTGCAGTGTTAGCTGTGTGTACCTCATTCAACGTGCAGGACACTGGAGTAGGTGGACATATAGGTGATTTGTGTGTGTGGACAATCAGGAGCAACACATGTCACAGGTTATCTGTCTACTGCACATATGTTGTGGGTGACTTATTTATCGGGCTCCCCGGTACCCCATATGTTGATGTTGGCCACACATATCCACATGTGTTGATGCGCAGTTTGTCTTCTCCGGCACTGTCTCAGGGACACATCCAACAGGGCTGTGTGTGTCTACAGGTCCTAGGTTTTCCTGTGGTGGGCCCCACTTACACTCTTCCATGACATTGTAGCATCGGCCAACAGCAGTGTATCATAGCATTTGCCAGGCCTTTATCTCCACTATTCGCCCATTGTGCACATACAGGCTGTATGTTACTGGTGCCATGCTCACCTTCTCATACTGTGTGTGTGTGTGTGTGTGTGTGTGTGTGGGTGGCTCTGTTATGATACAGTGTGCATGCAGTTTGCACTATCATGTGGTGTGAGGGGTCTGTACACCTCAGGAGTGGTGGTGACTGTGCTATCTCTACCTTACTGCTGTTTACCTTGTGGACATTGTGGACATGTGTTGTGTGTTGTGAGCTGACCTATCTCTTGTGTGCTGACAGACCACAGCACAACAGCATTTTTGTATCACAGATATCACCATAATGTGGACATGCATCAACAGTGGCTGGACATGGGCACATGGTGACTCTACAAATTTCGATGACATCTTCTCCCTTCACTGTGACATGTTGTGGCCTTTGAGCGCCTCAGGGTATCCCAAACATACACTTGCTGCAAACACACAGTAGGTTGCACCTTTGGTCTTTTGTGAATGACATCAGCCTTTACATGTTAATGATTTACTGTCTGTCTCATAGACATTTCCTGTTGGGTCTCTGTACACGAACGCTGATGCACATGGGGTGGAGCTGTGAAACGCCTGTGTAACATGGGCAGGGCCATGACCATATCCATGTGACACCCTCGTCTGCTGTTCCATTCAAAATGTCCCCAACATGCAATGTGTTCTGTGTTGTGATCATGTTATGTTTGCCTGTGTGACGTTTCCTTGCGTAAATATTGATGTTTGACTCTCTGCAATTTGGGCTGATGTTGCAAGCAGCATATCAATACACATTGTTTATCCTCTTCTGACACAGGGCAGTGAACACACAAAGCACATCTACTACAGTGCATCCGGCGTCACCATCAACCACCTGTTGGAGGACACAACAACACCATGGAACTATCCCTGGGAAATGGTGACATAGGATGTTTGACCTCTGCAAGTGGGACACATGCCTAGGATGGCCAGTATTATTGTTGGACTGCTACTTTGAGCATGACAGGCCTGTCCAAAACACCGTTGCTGCTGTGCTATGGCTGGGTGTCATGTTCATCGCAGGGGACACACATGACCTTTCCAGTACTGTGGCATATTGGGATGTCACACCTGACTATGCATGCCCAGGGTTTCAAGGACAGTCGTAACATGACTTGTTGGATTGCAGATACCCTTTGCACTTTGGACATTGTGTACTGGTCCCCATGTGTGCAGCAGGGACTGACATTGTCGCTGTATGTTGTACATCCTTCTGACATTGTGTTGTTGTGTTTTTCCCATGTGTGTGACATGGAACACAGGATGTGATCATCTGTTTGTTTCAACATGAGCATACAACCATGCGTGTGGCATAGGGGGAGCAATGGAGAGGTCCTCTTGTCCATGTCCACATAGCCTCTACTTGGACATTTATTTATTTATTTATTTAGTGTACATTTGTATCCTGCTGCTTCCAGCGATCAGCAGCGGTTGCTATACATGGTAAGGGTGGCTGTACCGGCCAGGAATTAGAAGGATATACATTGTGATTGGGAGAGAGAGATAGTACACAGCAAACATAGGGTTACAGATTACAGTTGATCGATGGGAAACACTTCACACAGGATATATTATGTACATATTTACACATAAACTGAATGCATTTCTCGTTGTGAGGTTACATGGGGTACAGTAGCTTTCCCACGCATGGTAGACAATTGGTGGTGGGATACAGTGGTAGTGGGGTACAGTGTCTAGGTTACATTGTAATGCGATTGGAAGAGGTGCGTCTTAAGTTTTTTCTGAAGTCTTTCAAGTCATAGTTTGCACGTAGTTCGCATGGCAGCCGGTTCCAGAGTAGTGGAGCTATAAGTGAGAATGCTCTTTTACTTGTACATGCATTAAATTTCTGATGCACTTTGGGGGACAGAGGGTATTGAGGTTTACTGTTCTTCTACTCCTGTTGTTGGGTAGATTGGAGATTAGGCTGTTGAGGTGTGAGGGTGCTAGGTTATGAATGAGTTTGAATGTAGTGACTAACATTTGTATTGAATGCGGGCCGCAATGGGGAGCCAATGTAGCTCAATTAGTACAGGTGTAATGTGCTCAGAGAGGCCTTTTTGCATAATGATTCTGGCAGCAACATTTTGTGCCAATTGCAGAATATTTATAGTTTTCTTTGGCAAGCCTTGCAGTATGACATGACACAGTATTTGCCATGACACCACTTTACTGCACACCAGCATCTTGGATTGCTGTTTGCAGTCACCAAGGGTGTTACAATGCATGTGTGGCATCACTGTATCATGTTTCAACGTACACGGTGCATGTGCATGTGACTGACTATGTTGGTGTAACACAGCTTGTTGCAATATGGCTTCTGTGTGGGTTACTATAACATGCTTGACCTTTCTTTCCATCTCTATATACAGGTTATTGTGTCTGTTTACTGTACAGACATGATGCTCTGCATTTATTTGCGAACCTAGCATTGCATGTCTGTACAGTCCTATTTATCCCCTGAGGTAATGACATTCACATTGCCCCGTTATATTTGGAGTGTGGCAGTGTGAGTGTCAATTTTCTTCCTTCATTTGTGCATTCCATGTACCGTGATATATGTGTACAAACACTGTATCTACACCAACCAATGCAGGGGGACCTTCTGCATAGTGTTATCTCTGCATGTTTCTGCGGATGGTTTCATTTGAATTCTCTGTGTTCATGTGCTTCTGCTACCTGTTAGCATATCCTCATTGTGCATTTGACGATTGTTTTGGGTTACATTGTTGCAGCTTTGATTCCTATATCAGGCATTATGTGACAGCTGTAACATATATTTTGATATGTGTGTTTACACTTTCTTACTTTTAACAACATATGCTGTTTCATTTGTGTGCCTCCTGTGTTGGCAGACAGATATGTTTTAAGGAACAGATCATGATTGATGTGTGTTGGGCCCTCATCATGCACTGTCTACTGTCTACATGCACACATATGTAACTAACACATTTGGGGCATGCAGCAGCATGTGGGGGATGGGGGCCTAATGCATACTGCACACCATGCGCCTGATGCACATTATCTCTCCTGCCCATCATCTGTGGACAGGTCAGTGACAATTCTGTAACATGTGGGTTGCTGCCCTGCAAAATGTGTTCTCAGATTTTCACCTGGGATCCAATCACCTTGATATTATGATAGACAGTATCTACACTCTCTCTGATGATTAACCAAAATAAAAATATGTGTTGGATGTACATTTGTCTCTGCTGCTGCTTGAACACACTGACACACGTATTTAGTGATTTCCTGGTCATGTACATGGCCCACCTGTGCTCACATCCTTGTACAGTGCCAGCTGTCTGCCACATCACTGGGTGTTACAGGTTCCCATACACACATTTCCTTTGAGGTAATATCTTTGCATTGTGTTTGGTGTGGTTGTTTGGGATAGTGGTTGTGGACATGTGCTGTAACACCATAGGTTGCAGGTTTGATTCCCACATGGGGGGTGTTTTTGTGTTATGCTAACCTGACCATGAGCTAACTACAAGGTTCATCACCTATCCACACACACACTTCCACCTCTTCACTGTACACCAAAGTGTGCCCTCTGTGCTGCCTATCCATCACATATTAGCTGTTACATATCTCTCTTTCTTTGTAATGTTCACATAGGCAGCCTGTTTGGGGGATTGGCATTGCTGTGGTTTAGCTGGTCTGTGGTACACTTGTTTGTAGGTTCAATTCTCACATGCTCCTTTTCTGTTCTGTTCCCTATTTTGCCCTGCTCCACAGGGCATCCCCTGCCGCCCTTTGGGTTTAGATTCTTTCCTCTTTTGCATGCTGTATCCACTGCATAACATTTCATTGTGTTTGTGCATGTAGTTATATATGGTTCTGGTCCCAATTACAGACTGTGATTTGAGCTGTACCCACCAGATCTGCATATGCATTCCATCATGGTTACTGTTGGAGGTTTGCCTATCCTGGCAGCCAGCAGGCTTCTTGTGTGATGCCCTGCAGTATTCTTGTATGCAGCCTTTGCTACTGACCTCACATTAGTGGTGTAGCCTACTGGTTTGTGCACTGACATTTGTGCTAATGGTCATAGTTTTGATTCCTTTCTGTTCTCTTTCATTTGTATGCCTGTCCTGCACAGCTACTTTTCAGTCCTGTAACAGTCGTATCTGTGCAGATCTGTGCTGTTAGCACATTGTACCCTTATCACAGTTGCCAGCCATCCTTCTGTCCTTCTATGTGTGTCTGGCAGCTGTGTGCCGTCCTGCCCTGATGTGCAAGCTCCTACCCCATGTCCTGCACTGGTACACGTTTCTGCATTGCAGCTGTTCCTGTTTGCCTCTCCTGTGTGTGCTGTGCATGGCACTGCTACTCCTCTGTCCTCCTGCCATTGCATCTATCCTGCCACCTCTACCTCCTCTGCTGGACACATCTTCCCATCCTCTGCCACACACTGTCATTGTTGCATGGTACATTACCATCACCCTGTGCATCACTACAGCTGGCCCCGATATGTTTGTCCATTTTTCAAAACTACAGCTGGCCCCGATATGTTTGTCCATTTTTCAAACTGCCACAGTGGCTGAACGCAGATTTGTCTGTTCCATCAGCTCAGATCTACTTCCTTCCATCACTTGTGCATTGTCTTTCCTTGGTGCTCTGTGCAATGTTGGGTTACATCTGTGTTTGGCCCATACCTTTCTTGCTTTTCAACTTGGGGAACCTTACTGCCCTTGGCCAACATTTCTTGAGTGCCCTATACATCCTTGGGGCATCTTTAGCCACACCTTAGATTCAGCCAGCTTATGGGGCGCCTAATATGGTGCCTTGGGGGTTGACAACCTTTCAACATGCCCTCTGGGGCACATTATAACCCACCTTGGCTGACGTGGTGGTTTAGGATGTGCCTTCTGGGGCACCCTGAAAGGTTCATTAGTTTATGGCACTGGGGTGCGGGTATTTTTAGCTGGCAGCACAGATTGTTGGGCTGTTATGAGCAGGAAAAGGAATTGCCTTGGTCACCCTTATTCATTAAGCCCACTGGGGGATCGACCTCATGACCCCTGTTTCAGCAGTCATTGTATTAACCAGTGTGCTACACCTCTATTGCTGTGACTGCAGGTCAGCACGTGAAGTTAAGGTTAACAAGCGGTAAAGTGCACAGCTCCCTCTATCGCGCGATAACGGACACGGCGCACTTTATCATGCGATAACCCGCAATTGCTACCTTAAGACCGGAACACCCACTCCTTATATGGCATTCTTCACATTATCGCTGCAACTAGCGCCGGTGACATTAAGACGGTTTAGTAAGCATACCCCTAGGGGACATGCAATGAAGCTACAGGGTAAACTATTTAAGACTAATAAAAGAAAATATTTTTTCACTCCACGTGTAATCAAACTCTGGAATTTGTTATCGGAGGATGTAATAAAGGCTGTTAGTCTAGCTGGGTTTAAAAACGGTTTGGACAAGTTCCTGGATGAAAGGTCCATAAACCATTATTAAGAAGGGACCCAGGATATCAATGCTTGACCCAGTACAAGCATTGTGGAACCTGTGTCTTTTGGGGAAACTGCTAGGTACATATGACCTAGATAGGCCACTGTTGGAAACAGGATACTGGGCTTGATGGACCTTGGTCTGACCCAGTATGGCATATCTTATGTTCTTATGTTCTTATCAAGCATGGGCTTTGTTTAAAAATACTATCTTGGAAGCCCAGACCAGCTGTATTCCATGCTTTAAGAAAGGTGGAAGGAAGTCCAAAAAACTGCCAGCATGGTTTAAAGTTGAGGCCAGAGAGGTTGTTGTAGCCAAAAAAGCATCTTAAAGGTAAAGAGAGAATCTGAGAAGAGGCTTGCTGTGGAAGCAAAAACACATAATAAAGACTTTTTCAAGTACATTGGTAGCTTAAAACCTGTGAGAGAGTCACTTGGACCATTAGTTGATAGGGGGCAAAAGGGGCACTAAGAGGGGACAAGGCCATAGCAGAGAAACTGAATGAATTCTTTGCATCAATCTTTACTGAAGAAGATGTAGAGAAGTTACCCATGACTAAAATGGTATTTAAAGGTGATACATCAGAATAATTGAAAAGAAATATCAATATATTACAGTTATTTGATAAACTAAATAGTAGCAAATCACTTGAACCGGATGGTATACATCTGAGGGTTTTGAAAGAACTGAAATATGAGATTGCAGACCTGCTATTAGTAATCTGTAAACTATCATTAAAATCATCTGTAGTACCTGAAGATTGGTGAATGGCCAATGTAACACCAATTTTTAAAAAGAGTTGCAGGGGTGGTCCGGGAAACTACAGGCCGGTGAGCCTGACATCAATACCGGGCAAAATGGTAGAAACCATTATAAGGAACAAAATTACTGAACATGCAGATAGTCATGGTTTAATGGGAGAAAACCAACATGGCTTTAGTCAAGGAAGGCCTTGTCTTACTAATCTGTTATATTTTTTTGAAGGTGTAAATAAACAGGTAGACAAATATGAGCCGGTTGATATAGTGTATCTGGATTTTCAGAAAGCCTTTGACAATAGTCCCTCATGAGAGACTCTTGGTGAATTTAAAAAGTAATGGGATAGGAGGTTGTGTACTATTGTGGATGAGGAACTGGTTCAAAGATACAAAGCAGAGGGTAGGGCTCAATGGCCAATTTTCCAAATGGAGAAATGTGAATAGTGGAGTATCCCGGGGATCTGTGCTGGGTCCATTGCTTTTTAACATATTCATTATTGACTTGGAAATAGGACTAACAAGTGAGGTAGTCAGACTTGCAGATGACATAAAATTATTCAAAGTTGTTAAAACCCCAGAGGATTGCGAAAAATTGCAAGAAAACTTTGATAAATTGGAAGACTGGACGTTCAAATGACAGATGAAATTTATTGTGCACAAGTGCAAAGTTTTGCATCTAGGAAAGAAAAACTCAACCTATGGTTACATGATGCAAGGTTCCACATTAGGAACCATCACCCAGGAAAAAGATTTAGATGTCATCGTGGATAACAAGTTGAAACTCTTCACCCAGTGTGCAGCGGTGGCCAAGAAGTTGAATAAATGCTAGGAATCATAAGGAAAGGAATGGAGAATAAAACAAAGGATATTATAATGCCTCTGTAACATTCCATTGTGCGACCACAATTTGAATATTGTATGCAATTCTGGTTGCCGTATCTTAAAAGGATATAGCAGAATTAGAAAAGGTACAGAGAAGAGCCACCAAAATGGTAAAGGGAATGGAAGGATACCCCTATGAGGAGAGGCTTAAAAGATTAGGGCTTTTTGGGGAGCATCTATCCTGCAGTCCGGTTCCCCTCGAGGGAGAGAGGGCCGGTTTGAAGCTTGGTGATCTGAGCGGGCAGCCCAGTTGACGTCACCTTCCGGGCCTCGATATTGTTGGCATCTGTACGGCGCTTAGCCGTCGGCGCATCCAAAGGGGTATTGTCACGGCCCTTGTGAGCCCCTTAGGAGCACGTTTGGAGCTCAGTCGGCCAAGGAGTGTTGGTAATGCTGGGTGGAAAGCGAAAGAAGAAACCTCTTGTTGATGTTTCTCAGGCTGGAGCCATTGAAAAACACGTGATTTCTAAACCACGAACTACCAATCCAGGTACTGTGCCTCTCGATCCCTCAATTGAGGGAGTGAGTTTAAGCTCTGTGGAGCGTACTCCTCCACTTCCCCCTGGATTTCTCGAGCTATCCGGTGAACTTTCTCCTGGTACCACTTCTTTTCAATGTAAAGAGTCTCCTAAGGTGGTCTCTTGGAGACCTCCTTCCGTTCTCTCTACTGAACTTCCAGCTTCCAAAATTTCTCTTTTGGATATTTGGCAAGTGGTTTCATGCACGGAAAAAACTCTTGCTGAGACTGTTCCTTTATTGTGTCAATTTACTAGGGATACCGTAGAAAAGTTTCAGTCTCTTGATTCTCAAGTTGGAGCCTTGAGCTCCGCGGTGGCAAAAATGGAGTCTCAAGTTACGTCTTCTTCTGAATTTTTCATAGCTCAAGCGGCATCATAAAAGGGCCCGCTACTCTTCCCAGCCGCAATTCACCTTCCAACTTTTCCCTCACCACCGATGCGAAGCGCCTAACTGACAGTGAATTCCGCGCCACCTTCCCCTCCACCTGCCCACACACCGGAATTACAAAACCAAAATTAAAACCAGAATACAAAACTTCCCTATTCCATCGTCTAGGGTATTGGCCCAGCCACCCGTTTAACACTTCCACCCGAATTGGTGTGGGGACGAGGCACAATAACTCCTCATTGCTTTGTGCCAGGGGTGGGGGCCTGGGGGACCCCTTTTTTAGTGCATTTGACTGCAGCATGGGCTCCCCCACAAATGGAGCAGACATGCCTGAATTTGCAGTCTGGAAAAGGGCACGAGGTCTTGTTAAAACTCCAGAATATATCACCTGCCCCACTTCCTCCTGTACGCTGCTGCCCAAAGCTCCCTCCCCTGCGAAAGGACCGTCCCATTCCCGCAGTAACCCCAACTGCACTTTTCGCCCCTCCCCCTCCCCCCCTCTACTCGCTCTGGTCGACATCTGTGTCAACCACAAATTAATGTCCTGCATACCCCACGACACCGACCGATTTTCTTCCATCTTGTCCCTAAATTTCTTGTCATAGTTTAACCCTGACCACCCCTCATGAGTCTGCAAAGCTTCCAAGATCGAATCGGCATACGATAAAAGCATCTCATATTGTTCAGGATAATGTTGCCCCCACACACTCGCCAAACGCAAAAATGCTAGGGTCCAGTTAACCACATTCCGAGAAACTTTCTTGACACGCCCAGCCTTTTCGTCCTCTTTACGCTTCCTCCTGCTTTCCCCCGAACGCTTTCGGCCGTCTAAAAGATGGAAAATATCAATATAACGACGCTTCTTAATTCTTTGCCGTAACTTCCTCGGAACTCCCTCCCATAACTCTGAGATAGCCACCGTCGTAGGAGCTCCTCGCACCTGCCTTCCTCCTGTAACCCCTTTTTTGCTCTGCCCTTGACGCCTGCCATCATCCACCGATGGCGACGAGTAAGACGAATCCGAGGACGACAACGACGATGAGCTCGATGTGTGACGCCTCCGACATGAATGCTTCCATTTTTTAGTCCTTTTTCCTTTTCTTTTTTCACCCTCCCTACTCTTCTCCCAAAATTCTTCCTGTAACTCACCCAACACACCTGCCGCAGTTGCTACCACCTCAGAAGGGCTAACATCCGCCGAGCTGAGCTCCTCGTCCTGCCGCTGGCCAACCTCGTCTCGGGACGCGACCACACTGGATACCCTCCGCTGCCTTACAGGATTCCCCGTATCCATGCGCTCAGCTTGCAGCTGTCCACCGTCAGCTCCTCCTGGTAATCGTGACTGCATCACTGGGACCTGTGGAGACAAAATAGGAAAAGGAGGGGGGGAACAGCAGAGGGCCACCCTGGCTGCCACGCCTCCAACCATTCCGCTATGGAGGAACCTTGACCACCCCCCAACCAGTGCGTCCATTGCGGGGGGCACTCCAAGCTCCGTAGCCACCTTGGCCCATCTGTCCACTCATGCAGGATGCTATGCTACTGGCAGGCAAGTTGTGTGGACCTGGAAACCCAACCATAGGCCCCATCCCTTGATCCCCATCGCTCAACCTTCCCTGGGAGACATTCCCATGCTCCTGATCCCTCCCACTTCCCCGGTCCACTTCGCCCCTGCCCCTGCCCCTGAGAGCTTCATGCTCCCAAAAACCTGCAAGCACCGGCTCTGAACCAGCCCCCCCACCCACCGACTGCAGCTGCCCTCGCCTGCTTTGCCCCCGCACCCTGGACCCCGAACAGCCCTTTCCCCTCACTGAAGAGGCCCCTCCCCCAGCCTCGCTGAGGCCATATGGCTTGAGCCGGATTCCTATTGGAAGTCCCCCGGTGCCCACGTCCACCACAACTGCTCTCCCTTTCTGCAACCTCTTCAACAACCCTTCCCCTATTTGTGTTCTGAGCGCCCTGCCCCCGAACACTCCCTCTCAGCCTACCAGGGCCCCGTGCGCCAGCCCTCACCCCTCCACGAGCCATCTAACAACCTGGAAAAACAGCCCACCCTTTAAGGTCACTATGCAACTCTCCAGCAACCTCGAACTGCTATCTTCCGTATGATTATAATTAATTTATATGACAACCCCTGTCTCGGGCCTCACACACCACTTCTAGTTACTCTCCTTTTTTTAAATTTTTATATGGGCCCTTCACTCTCCAGCGTCGGGTCTCAGCTCCATGCCTCGTTCTCCTCCTCCCCACTCAAGCTCCGATCCTCAGCACATGGGGCCTAGCCATGCCACCCCCTCTCCCGAACCCCTCGGTACCTTGCCGCACTGCCGACTCCACCGCTGCACACCTCTTCACCGGAACACCAACCACACCATCGGGTCCTATCCTTGCTGCCTCCTCACCCGAACCCGTACAAGCCGTCAAGCCGAATCGCCAAGCCGTATCGCCGCAACACCCGCCGCCGAAAAGGAGGACAAACCGCCAGCCCCTTCCTTTAAAAAGACCCGGACGCCGGCTCAACCTAATTGGCTCCACTCCTTCAGCTCTGCGGAGCCAATAATTTCAAATGACGCTGCCGGCGTCATTCGACTCACACTCCCCTCACCTGGTCCCCTCCCCCCCCCCAAGCCAGAAGCATGAGGCCGGGACTGGGCTGACCACCTGGTTACTGGCGTACTTTGGGACTCTGCCCTCATACTTTCCATTACTGGTAACTCTTTCTTCTGAGGAAGATAAGGTTACCATTCTTAAAGCTTATTTTAGGAGGAAAGAGATGAAGTTTTGTGGTGATAAGGTGTCAATATTTCCGGATGTCTCACGTTCTACACAGTCACGTAGGAAAGCTTTTCTTATGTTAAAGTCTAGAGTTCTTGCTTTGGGGGCGACATTCTTTTTAAAGTACCCTTGTAAATGTTGTATTTCTTTAAACTATGGGGTATGTTTACTAAACCCTCTTAACGTGTGCGCCGCGTTAGTCTGCAGGATGCCATAAAAGGAGTGGGCGGTCCAGTCAAAAATAGCAAAACGGGATTAGCGCGTGCTGCGCTGTGTGCTCTTGTGCGCCGCGCACATTAGCGCAGGAGAAACACACGCGGGAAGCATAATCAGGCGCGCTGATGTGCAAACAGAGGAGCAGGACTGCAGTACAATGGTAAAGACACTGACAGATGGTGCAGGGATCATGGGTTCAATCCCACACTGTGCCCAATGAATAAGGCTGGCTGAGGCACTACCATTTATGTGTAATATTGCATTATGAGGCTTTTTAATTTTATTTAAATTACTGCTGCTAGCAAACGCACTCTCAAAGCGCTGTAACATAAGGTGCTGCATAAGGCACCCCATAAGGTACCCCAGAGGGCACATTTTAAAGTGCACTGTCCGCCACGGCACCCTACAATGTTGCTTAAAGGGTGGCCTATAGGGCGCCATATAGGGTGCCCTATGAGGCACAGCAAGGTCATAGCAATGTTATTGATGGCAGCACTGTGCATTTAAACGCATGAAAATCTTAAGTAGGTGCGCTGACATGCAAAGTGGAACAGCAGTGTAGCACAATGGTTAAGGCACTGACTGAAGATACAGGGGTCATGAGTTCAATCCCCAGTGTGCCTAATATGTAAGGCTGGCTGAGGCATCAGCTTTGACATGTAAGTATTGTTTCCTGCAGCACTTTATTTGTATTTTATTAATTGCTGCCAGCAAACACACCCTCATTTATTTTATTTAGACAGTTTTGTATACCACCTTATCCTTCAATCAAAGCGGTCACAACAACAATTGGGGGATACATTTAACACGCGGGGATATGAGACACATACACTAATACTTACAGGGAACATGGGCAATGAAGGGTTAAGTGGCTTGCCCAAGACCACAAGGAGCATCTGTGGGACTAGAAACCCCAGTCCTTCCGGCCCAAGGTTGCTGTCCTCTAGTGGGATTTGAAACCCCGACCTTCCGGCCTGAAGTACCTTGCCCCAACCACTAGGCTACTCCTCCCTCATGTGCCGTAACCTAAGGTGCCGCATAAGGCACCCTATAAGGCACTCCATAGGGCACATTATAAAGTGCACTATCTGCCACGGCACCCTATAATGTCCCCTATAGGGCACCCTATCAGTCGCTCCATAGGATACTGTATAGTGCACCTTATATGGACGGTAACCATAAGGTGCCCTATAGGGCACCCTATAAAGTGCCCTCTGAGGCACCTTATGGGTACAGTACGCTGAGGGTATTTTTGCTGGCAGCACTTATGTACATTAAAAATAGATAATGCTTTGAACAGCCCTATCAAATAACCCCACTGTGGGTTTGAAACCATAACCTCTGGCTCCACTGGCAGTGAAGTAACCAGTGGGCTACAGCTCTATGGCTGCTAGCAAGCCCCTGGCTGGCTGCAGAAGGACTGCAAGTCACCACACAAACAGTCTGCTGTGGTCACCAGGATAGGGTTAACCCACCCATACCCATGATGCACTGCACATGCAAATCAGCAGTCTACAGATGATCACAAGATGGGGTATGCACCCCCACAGCACCTCGGCCTGGTAGGGGGAACTGACCGTGTGTGGTACTGGCACAGAGTAGCTACACACCGTCACAGTGTGCAGGTACTGCACTCACCCTGAGGGTGAGGTGGGGCGCCCAGCACCAGGTCCACAGCAGAGATAGGCCATGCTGCAGGTCCCCAGCAGTGCTAATGTATGAGATAGGTAGTTTCTGCAGACACACCTTGGATATATCTGTATATCTCAGTCAGGTGTAGCCCCCTATGGACCCCTAGGAGGATTACGTACCACCACCCTCTTCCTTCTCCTCCAGGGCTGAGGGTGGTAAACAGGGTCTCCCACCAACAGATCCACATTCTACCTCCCTGCAATGGTGGCAATAGAGGGGACCATCGACCCCAGTCCTGCTGGGGAACAGACACCCTACAGGGCAGTCAATGCAGCGCTGTACACATCCATAACACAACAGCAGACAGACATTAGGCCTGGATATGCTAAGCTGCACCCCACCACTATCTGATATTCTCCTGCAACAAGCCTTCAGCCGCTGCACCCTGCAAGGCGCTCCATCAAGACACATACCAGTTGCAGACAGTCTGCTAGCTAGTCCATAGTGCATGTTCCTGGTGGAAATGCATGCACCCAGAACTAGGATGTCAGCATACACAACAAGCAGATAAGTCAGTGAATGGGCCCCTAAAGAAAACCCATAAATATCACATAAGAGAAATACTATATAGCACTATGGGGGTGCCTAGCCATGCTGTGGTCACTGCACAGTCAGGGTGAGAGTGATCTTCCAGCAGGACATGCTGTGGCCACCCTGTCTGTACAGGTAGTGGCCGGGCACTACAATGTCCCAGCCAGTGCCCTATGCCCTGTGCAGATGCATCCTGGCCAGGCCACCCTGTCCGGGCTATACCCATGGTACCTTGCTCCTCATTATGCACATTGGCAGGCCAATACTGGCAACAGTGCTGGCAGTGTGGGCTGTGGAGGGTGTTTGCAGCCACCACACACTGGATAGACAGACACACACTCCCACACCTATGCCAGCATTGTGCTACTATAGAGGAGTTTAGCAGCCCTGGCCACACCAGTCCTGGGCACAGTGCAGGCATGGATATGGTACGCAATACTGTTGGGGGTCACTCCCCAGGGTGGTAAACACTGTCAGAGACCAGACCTGAAGCACACTCCACAGACATCAGAAAGGTTGCTATGATGGAGCTCAATCAGCAAACTGTGCTTAACGTAGGAATTGCTATCTGCCAGTAATCATAGCAAACATTTGATAGCTGTGTACCGTATTCCCAGGTGTAGGGTGGCATTGCTAAGGTATGCAAGTGCTAGTATTGGGAGATGCACGCAGGGCCCAATGTCCTGCCTCTCCAGGAGGCATTGGCTAATGGAGCCTGTGGGTGTGGGTGTGTCTGCCCCTGTTGGCTGCTGCTTTACGGCAGAGGTTCCCAACTCCAGTCCTGGTGTGCCAAACACTGTTCGGGTTTTCATGCTGTCCCTCATGAATATGCATGAGATACATCTGCATACCATGGGGGTGGTGCACAGGCATCTTTATTAGAGGCAGCATTTAACCTGAATGGTGTTTGGCCCTCCAGGACTGCATTTGGGAGACTCTGCTCTAGGTAATGTGCCTGTTTATGGTGTCTTTGCTCTGTAGGGTAAAATGTAGGTGTTTTGGGCATGTTTACGTCATCTGCAATAAACATTCTGTCTGTATTAGCACGTTGTAGTAGTGTGTAAAATATGGGGACTGGGTTGGCAGGCACCATAGCTGGGTCTTGAACAAGTGACCTTCTGCCTGCAAACACACTGGATGTGTGCACTGCAACACCGTGTTGCCACAGAGACAGTGCATTCCCTGGTGATACCATGACTGTTTGTCCAGCAGGGCCTGTCTGTTGAAGTGCATGGCACCCACCTACACAGGGCTAGGCCATGGTCTGCTCTGGGCAGCTGCCACTGCCCCCCTCTACCACCAGTACCCCTCTGCCACCATGATGACATGCCCTTCTGCTGGTGGTGCTGGTGGTGTGCAATCTCAAGCCATCCAGTGTGCAGGTAGGCAGCTGCCTATGGTGCGTGTTCTGGGGTAGGGGTGCCTGCATAGGCGTCCACGCTTCCCCCCAACACCGCCTGCCAATGTTCTGTGCCCTTGGGGGTACCTGCTGGGTACTATCCCCTGTGACATTGTGATAAACACTCTCATGTCCATCTTGGGCCCTCACCAGTTGCTGTCTGGCTGCTGTTCAGTTTCAGCATTCCTAAGTGCCACCTAGGCATCTGCCTAGTCCGCACTGTGCCCCAGCTGCACCACAGCATGTGCCGCCTGCAGCCCTCTGTATCCCCTTTCCCAGCATCTGTCCAGATGCCCATTCCGACATGCCCACCCTGCTGTTGTGGAACATGTGCATGCCATAGGTAACCTGTCCAATGGAGAGGGAAACCCTGATCAGTGCTATTTCACTGTGGCATCATTCACCTTGTATGGGGACGGAGCGTAGACCCTTCCAAAATTCATATTTATTTTTTGGGGCTTTCTTGGGAGTGTTTTATGATGTTTCCCATTACTATCACTATTGCCCATCTTGATTATGATTTTTTTTATTTTGTTGGGGTCATTTTCAATGTTTATTTGCACTTTTGTTCCGTGCACATGTATCACACTTATCACTTTTTGGTAGGTTTCCCTGGTTTTGTTGTACATTGCTGACAGAAATGGTTTCTTTTCCCTTTAAATCAGCTCTAACTTGAGGTTTTCACTTGCGTTAGTTTTGGCCTCGAATTTCACATCGTTAGTGTGCGGGGAGCCTCTCCCCTCCCACTCTCCATCAATTGACCCCTTCTCTCCGCCCCTGGGGAGCCTTCCTCCGCCCTCCGGGAGCCTTTCCAAGCCTTCAGCCCTCATTTGTGCCGCTGCGTGCGTAAACGCGCACTAAAGCGCATTTTTGCCCTGTAAAGCGTCATTAGCACGCGCTAAGGTACCTTAGCGCACGCTATTTGCACATCGCGCACGTTAAGAAGGTTTAGTAAACATACCCCTATGATAAATTTATATTCTTGTCTTCTTCTGAATTAGAAAAGTGGATCCTGGATAAGGAAAAAGTCCAAGGATAACTCGTGATTTTGGGACAAAAGAAAAAAAAAAAAAGATTAGGACTTTTCAACCTGGAAAAAAGATGGCTGAGGGGAGATATGATAGAGGTCTGTAAATTAATGAATGGAGTAGAATGGGTAAACGTAGATCAATTCTTTATTGCATTGAAAAGTAGAAAGACCTGTGGACTTGCAATGAAGCTACAGTGGTAGCCCGTTTAAGACTAATAAGAGAAAATATTCTTTTCACTCTGCATAATCAAACTCTGGAATTCGTTACTGGATGATGTAGTAAAGGCTGTTAGTGTAAAAAGGTTTGTACAAGTTCCCGGAGGAAAGGTCCATAAACAATTATTAAAGAGGACCCAGGTAATCCCCTGCTTGCCCTAATACAACCATTATTGAACCTGTGTGCCTTTTCGGGAAACTAAAGGTACTTGTGACCTGATTTGGCCACTGCTGGAAACAGGATACTGGGCTTGATGGACCTTGGTCTGCCCCAGTAGGGCATATCTTATGTTCTTGGAGGGTAGGCATCAAAGAAGCCAGGTTTGGAACCCCATTTCTCCCACTGATGCTCCCTCTATCATTGGACAAGTCACCCCACCCTCCTCCACCCTCAATTGCCTCAGTTACAAACTTAGGGATCTATTCACTAAGCTGTCCTATAGAATTAATTTGTGTTAATCATCAGTAGCATGTGTTATTTGCCAGTAATGCAGCTTAATACAAAATCTTTAGACAACATATGCTAAACAATAATGAGCTGTGTTGCATGCAAATGCATGCAGTACAGCTCTTTAGAATGCAAAGTGAATTTCGCAGCTTGCCTTGTGGTAAACCTTACAAGCTGTATTATTTTTGAAAGTTAACAAGTTATCCTCCTTAATCCCCCCTTATTTATTTCCCTTTGCAAACTGAACTAAGATAAAAATGGAGTCCTCTGTCAGTGGTGTTCCAAGGGCACACCCACAAGGTCTATACCTCCACAGCAACATGGCCAACATACCTAAAAGCCAAGTGGCTTACTGTGCTGCCTCCAATCCAGGCACCTTGGCTCTTCCCCCCCCCCCCCCCCGCTAAAGTCTTGCAAGGAGGGGTGCACTTGGCACTTGCCCAGGGGGTCGAGGGGGCCAGGAACGTCACTGGCTTCCGTAGTTCATTGACTATTTATATAGCGCTACAAGGCATATGCAGTGTTGTACAGACACATGTAAAAGACAGTCCCTGCTCATCAGAGCTTACAATCTAGTCAAGACAGACAACACAACAGCTGAGGACAAGGATACATCTAGGGGAATGGTAAGGAAACACATAGGAGAGTAAGCAGATCAAGATTCAAAAGCTGCCTCGAAGAGGTGAATTTTCAGCCTGGATTTGAAAAGGGCCAGAGATGAAGCCTAACATATACACTCACGTAGTATGTTCCAGGCATAAGGAGCAGCAAGGCGAAAGGATCAAAGTCTGGTGTTAGCAGTAGAAGAGAAGGGCACAGATTGAAGTGATCTGCCAGAAGAGCGGAGTTCCCAAGGAGGGGTGTAGGGAGAGATAAGAGAGGAAAGGTAGTGAGGAGCAGTAAAATGAGTGCACTTATAGGTCAGTAGGAGAAGTTTGAACTGGATATGGAATGGATGGGGAGCCAGTGAAACAACTTGAGAAGAAGGGTTATACGAACATATCGAGGCTGGCAGAAGATTAGCATTGTAAAGTTTTGAACAGACTGAAGGGGAGAGAGATGATTCAGAAGGAGACCAGCAAGGAAGAAGTTGCAATAATCTAGACGAGAGGTGACTCAAGAGTAGATGAGTGTCTTAGTAGTGTGGTCAGAAAGGAAGGGGTGAATTTTGCTGATGTTATACAGAAAGAAACGACAGGTTTTAGCTATCTGTTGGATGTGTGTAGAGAAAAAGAGGGAGGAGTCAAAAACAACCCCAAGGTTGCAAGCTGAGGAAACAGGGAGTAGTAGAGCATTATCCACAGAGATTGAGAATGGAGGATGTGGTGAGGTGGGTTTAGGGAGAAAAATAAAAAGCTCAGTATTGGCCATGTTCAATTTCAAATGGTTGTGAGACATCCAGGCAGCAATGTCAGATAGGCAAGCAGAGATCCAGGCCTGGATTGCCAGAGAGATTTCAGCTGTAAAGAGGTAGATCTGCGAGTCATCAGTGTAAAGATGGTACTGAAAACCATGGGAGGAGATGATTGCACAAGGGACTGGGTATAGGGAGAGAAAAGGAGTGGGCCCAAGACAGACCCTTGGGGTATACCAACTGAGAGCAGGATTGCAGTAGAGGAGGATCCACCAGAACAAACACTGAAAGTGTGATGGGAGAGATAAGAAGAGAACCAGAATAGCACAGAGCCCTTAAAACCAAGGTTCGGTCCTGGACCCGGCACTTTTCAATGTATTTGTGAGTGATATTGCTGAAGGACTGCATGGAAAAGTCTGTTTTTTTGCAGATGACATGAAAATTTGCAACAGAGTGGACTCCTCTGAGGGAGTCGATAACATGAGGAAAGATCTAAAAAAGCTAGAAGAATGGTCTAATGCTTGGCAGTTAAGATTTAATGCGAAGAAGTGCAGTGTCATGCACTTGGGAAGCAGAAATCCAGGGGAAATGTACGCAATAGGGTGCGAGAGGTTGGTGTGCACAGACCAGGAGAAAGACCTTGGTGTGATTATTTCTGCGGATCTCAAGGTGGCAAAACAGTGCAACAAGGCAGTGGCAAAAGCCAGGAGGATGTTGGGTTGCATACAAAGAGGAATTATCAGCAGAAAGGAAGAGGTACTAATGCCACTGTATAAGTTACTGGTAAGGCCTCACTTAGAATACTGTGTTCAGTTTTGGAGACCATATCTTGCAAAGGATATAAAAAACTGGAAACTGTTCAGAGGAGGGCGAGAGAAGAGACTTGAAGACCTAAATATGTACACTCTGGAGGAGAGGAGGGACAGGGGAGATATGGTTCAGACCTTTAAATACTTAAAGAGAAATAATGAACAAACAAACCTCTTCCAAAGACGGGGAAGCTGTAAAACTATAGGCATAAAATGAAGCTGTAAGGGGGTAAATTGAAAGGCAATGTCAGGAAATACTTTTTCACTGAAAGGGTGGTGGATGCTTGGAATGCCTTCCCAATGGAAGTGTTGGGGGCAAATACAGTGACAGAATTTGAAAAGGCATGGGACAAACACAGTGGATCCTTCTATAGCAACAGGATAAAAACAAAATAAACTTAACTAACTAATTTCTCAACATACAGGGGTGTCCTACATGGAGTGGTGGGTTCACCCCTAAAACAAAGACATGGGGAGGGGTGGCCTGCACAGAGCGGCAGGTGCACCTACTCTTTCCATCTTACTGGGCAGACTAGATGGACCATATTGGTCTTTATCTGCCGTCATTTACTATGTTACTATGTATTGAGGAGAAGGTGATCTGGTAACCGCCATGACCAGCATATCCACACACAACACACTCACTCTCTAGGAAAGCATGTATCTTTTTATACTTTCTTAGTTCCTTAGGCGAGGAGTTGGGGTAATCCCATTCCAGTTGGATCAGGCCCTTGAGCACCTCTGGGAAGAGAAAATGGGATTCCAAATCCATTGCAGGAGCAGATGCCTCTTCAGTTCCTGCTTCAGGACTAGAGCCTCTGTCAAGCTCGAAGTGGATAAGACCCTGGGATCAACACCTCCAATTCCTACTCCTGGAACAGGCAAATAAACTCGGTCTCCTCACAATCCTCTGAAGGCAAGAGTACTTCTTCATCCACATCAGACATCTCAATCTAAGCCACAGCTGACCACATCCTGGGGGGGGGGGGGGGGTTGGGGGTTTGCACCCCTGCTGGGGATGCTTTCCCATCAATGGAAGAAAGCTTCTACACTTAGTTTGCCCCTATGAGACTGCACAGGGGAAAGAAATCCCGCAGGGTCTGCATGTCTACGCCAGAATGACCAGGCCTGCTGCAAAGGGAAAGAATCCTGAGGAGGACAATTTGGACCCTAGAAGCTCTTCTCATGGAAATGACTCACCTACACTCAGGGGTATAGTTACTGTCAATCCCCTAGGGAACAGGCAGAGGCCCACAGAATGGATGCTGAATCCTCTGGCCAACTTACTATCCTTACCCATAGTATCATCCGCCACTTCCTTCCCTGAGGCAAGCAAGATTGGGCTAACAGCATCCCCTGGCTGAGAAAGAGGGAGTATGCACTCCAAGGGTGAAGCAGAAGCAGAATTCAGAAGCCGGAGATAAGACATCACACTTGCCACAAGCCAAGCAATGTCACCTGGAAAAAGACATAAGAGTTATGGCAAGTGTCACAACAGCATGTGCTAAGGCCATGGCAGCCTGAAAGGCATGCATTAACTGTGCTTTCACTACAGCACAGTCTTTAGGGTAGGAGCATGCATTGGAGCCTCTTGGGCTGAACGTGCGCAAGGATCATGTGACCGTCAGGTACACAATAGAGAAAATGCTATTAATGCATACAAAAAATGGCGGGAAACCCCCACCCAGTGCCAATGATCACCAGCAGTCTACCCCAAATTGCATCCCCCACAGACTGAATAGGGAGCCCCCAACAAGGACAATGATGAGGTCAAGGCTTGGTACTCACCCCCTGAGAACCCCAGGCAGAGAATCTATGCCGGGCTTAGCTCGACTCCCCTGGAACTCTGGCTGGCTTTGTAGCACTGTGTGTAAGGTGGCTGGCAGATAAATCCCTCTGAGAGCCTTCTTGCAATCTTTTTGAGAGAGAGCAAGGGGGACAGAGGAGGAGGGAGGGAGGGTTAGGATGTGTGAGGCAGTCAAACTCTTCCAGATCCTCCCAAATTCTTCCAATTTCTGGCTGCTCAACAGGCTTTTATCCAGGGTAAGAGTGTGGAGCTGAACCAATTTTCCCTCCTCCTATGGTTACTGAAAAGACCACAGTTTAGTGGAGCCTCCCACATGGCGTTCTAGTGAGAGATCAACACGTAGTTCATGAGTGTTTAAGATCAATATTTTCCTCTCAAATCCTCAGATGTTTCTTCAGAGAGGAGAAAATCTATCCACCATCTCCTGGAGACAAAGAAATACTGAAGGGACCTCTGGTGGCTGAGACAAATAGAGGCATGGGAATGATGTCACTGAAACTTGGGCTTTTCATTGGTTCTTTGTCTGCACCAATCTGCTGGTAGGGGAACACAACCCACTTGTCTGGATTGGTCTAGCAGGACAATATGGAAATAAGTGCTGATTTTCAGTGTCTATACATATAGATTATGCATTTGGCTCGGATGCAGAAAAAACATATAACCTGGACCATTTGAGTCAAAGACGTAGCCTATACATACAGACACTTCTCTTCAGTGCCTATGTGTGCAGTTTACAAGCATAGGTGGCAATATTGGGTGCCTATATGTAGAAATCATATGCATACTTTTGCACATACCTCTGCATCTCTATTCAGCGGTGCTCAGAAAATGCAAAGAGCAGCTGAATATAGGCATAAGTTGAAATGTATTGTTCGGACATTTCAACTTGTTCCCCAATGTCTTTTTGAATTTTGGTCTAATAGTGCACACAGAGAGTACCCTTGAAAAGTCTTATTCCCTATCTCAGCACTGTCTGCATAGTGCCAGAGCAGAGTGAGGGCAGAGCACAGACATTCCATCTGGATATACAGCAGGTTAATTTAAGGCAGGAAATAAGCTGTTCTAACATAAACCGTTCAGCTATACAGATAGCAAATGAATATCTCAGCTATCCGAATAGTGTGACATCACCACTCTCTCTGTATATATTCAGTCTCACAACTTCTACAGATCTATATGAAATATTTAAACACTATGGGCAACGTTTGAAAAAAACATACCGATTGTGGGTTTAAATATTGGCCTGGCAAGTTGTATACAAGTGATAAAAAACACAGTGAGTGGCATCGCTTCCGGGACATCCATGCCCCTGTGCGCCCGATCAGAATTGGACGCATAGGGGCAGATGCGATTCTGATCCCGTGGGATCAAAATTGCGACTAGGCCTGTATGTGTAAGCCTGGGACCCGATCCTGGAAGGCCTGCATGTACAGGCCTCCACCCAGCTAACTCAGTCAGGGCTCCTGAATGGAACCGTAGCGCCATGGCATCCGGTTGCCATGGCACCGTGGCTCCATTCAGGAGCCACTGTCCCCAGCCGCCTACCTGGTCTGCAATTCTCTGCAGTCTGACCCCCAATCTGGCCTCCCAAAGCTAGGGTCAGACTATAGGGAATCACCTGCACTCCCTCTGAGCCCTATACAGAGCCAACAGACCGCCCACTGCCCACCCTAACTCTGTCCCTTCCCGACCCTTTCCCACCCCGTCTAACCTCCCCATACAAACACCTTGTTCGTATGGGGAGGTTAGCCGGGGATGCAGAGGAGACCGAATAACAGGGATAGGCATCCCAACGGGAAGGGCAGAATCGAGTGTAATGCAAAGGTAGTGAAGTGAGGAGACCAGGGGAATAAGGGAACCAGGAAGAGAAGGGGCCAGAGGGGAACAGAAACCACTAAAAGTGAACCAGATAGCCAATATTTTAGATGGGTTAAGATGGAGAAAGTTAGAAATTAGACACACAGGAGAGGCAAGCATCTAGTGGGGCAAGATCAGGAGCAGCAGAGATAGTGTGGTGAAGAAGGATGGTATCAACAGCGTAGTAGTACGCTGACAGTTCAGATTACTGAATTAATAATGTGAGGGGAACCAGGAAGACATTAAAGAGGAGTGGGACCAGGACAGAATCCTGGGGAACACCATAGGGAAGAGGCGTGGGAGCCAAGGAGGCGATATCCGAGATATCAGTGAAGGATCAAGAGGAAAGGAAGGAATAGAATCAGTGAAAGACCAAGCCATGGATAGCAGCCTCCTGAAGACATGAGAGGAGAGTGGAGTGGTCAACCAAGTCAAAGGCAGAAGAGAGATCCAGTGATTCAGCTAAGGAAATATCACCATGGTCATATGAGAAGTGGAGCTGGTTAAGAAAAGAAAGAAGGAAGGTTTCAGTGCTATGGCCGGGTCTGAAACTAGACTGATGGGGATGCAGAAAGTGGATAGAGTCAAGATGTGAAGAGAATTGGGAGAAGACAAACTTTTCAAGGATCTTAGAGAGGAATGGGAGGTTGGAGACAGGACGATCATGGGCAGGGTCAGTGGGGTCCAGAGAGGGCTTTTTTAGAAGGGGGCGAACTTAGGCATGCTTCCGCGAAGCAGGAAAAGTGCCAGAGGAGAGGCTGGTGTTTAGTATAGTAAGAACGGAGGAGAGGAGAGGGAGGGAGGGCTCTAGTAGCCAAGCAGAGGGAACGGGATCAGAACAGCAAGTGGAATTCTGTACATGCATTTTCCCAGTATTGTTTTACCTTCCATACCTGAATGTAACACACCTTGGACTTCTGAGAAAGGTATGAGCAAAATCCAGTTCCTCTTACACGAAGAACAGCAGGTTTTAGAAAAAACTAAATAGATATTCTAAACATTTCAAGCACGTTCCAGGTTTTCCTCATTAGAAAGGGAAATGAGTAAACCATCCAATCTTACTGAAGTATGTTATATCATGTGATCTAATAAAAAATTGTAGCTGTAGGTATGAAAGACATGAATAGACAAATTCAAAACAATAAATACATCTTGTTTTCAAAGTGGTATGTTATTATATGCGGTGATTTACTTATATGGGGCCCGATATTTAAAATCCTGGCCTGAGGAACACAAAACATTTGGTCTAAAAGTTACTTAAGAACATAAGATATGCTATAATGGGTCAGACCAAGGTCCATTAAGCCCAGAATCCTGTTTCCAAAAGTGGCCAATCTAGGTCACAAGTACCTAGCAGTCTCCCCAAAAGACACATGCTCCACAATGCTTGTATTGGGGTAAGCAGTGGATTTCCCTGGTCCCCTTTAATAATAGTTTATGGACCTTTCCTCCGGGAACTTGTCCAAACCTTTTTTAAACCTGGCTACACTAACAGCTTTTACTACATCCTCCGGTAACAAATTCCAGAGTTTGATTACACATTGAGCGAAAAAATATTTTCTCTTATTAGTCTTAAATAGGTTAAACTGTAGCTTCATTGCATATCCCCTAGTCTTTCTATATTTTAATGGTGTAAACAATCGATCTATGTTTACCCGTTCCACTCCATTCATTAATTTATAGACCTCCATCATAACTCCTCTCGGCCATCTCTTTTCCAAATTGAAGAGCCCTAACCTTTTAAGCCTTTTCTCATAGGGACATCCTTCCATCAACTTTACCATTTTGGTGGCTCTTCTCTGTACCTTTTCTAATAACGCTATATCCTTTTTAAGATATGGCGACCAGAATTGCCCACAATATTCAAGGTCGCACTATGGAACAATAGAGGCATTATAATATCCTTTGTTTTATTCTCCATTCTTTTCCTCATGATTCCTAGCATTCTATTTGCATTCTTGGCCCACTGCTGCACACTGGACAGAGGGTTTCAACATGTTATCCACAATAACACCTAAATTTTTTTCTTGGGTGGTGGTTCCTAATGTGTAACCATAGATTGAGTTGTTCTTTCCTAGGTGCATAACTTTGCACTTGTCCACATAACATTTCATCTGCCATTTGGATGACCAGTCTTCCAATTTATCAAGGTCCTCTTGCAATTTTTCACAATCCTCATGAGTTTTAACAACTTTGAATAATTTTGTGTTGTCTGCAAATTTGATTACCTTACTCGTTATACTTTAAGACTCATATAATAAAGATAGCATGTGCTAATGTTATTGATGCCCCACAATGACTACAAGCCTATAAATGGGCACTGTTCCTCTCTGCTGTTCATCCACTCCTTACAAAAACTAGGTTATATGAGAACAATAGGGGTGTCTACCATTGTCTCCCCAAATTTCCAAGTTGAATAATCTAATCACTTTCTAGGCAAAAACAGCATCAATCATCTCCTGGTTCTTATGAAAGTTTTATTAGGGGTTGATTTACTTTGTAATGTTGGCATATACAGTTCATAAGGCACATTAAACAGGCAGTAAAAAATTGATTGGTTATAAGAGACTACGCTATGCAGGCAATAAAGATCATTACCATTTTCACTGGTTCCCTCTTGCGGTATAAAAGTAAAGCTACACTTTGGGGCCCTCTAACTAAAGCCCGTTAGGCACCTCATTCCTGCCCCTTCCCCAGCTATCAACTCTTTAGACTCATAAATTTAAGTGCCTAGTTAAAAAAAAGCACAAAGTGAGGGTCAAAGGAGAGCCTTGGGTAGGAAGAGAAGAATGACTAGGTCTGGAATACTTTAAGTGGGGATCACTTCGCCTCAGGGACCAGGGATCTCTTCTAATGGGTTAAGATGAACCAAGTGAAGGAAGGATCTTGTGGGACTTCTATCAGGTCAGGGTAATTTCATCTTGCTCTGGAGAGGCTTTCTCAGAGGGAGTTACTGGGGAAGTCTGCAGAAGGGGTGAGAGTGATTTTCCAGGGGGCCTGATTTCTGTTCAGGGGTTTATGGTCCAAAGAGAGTTCTACTCAGGGAAGTGATACCCTAGGGCAGTGATGGCGAACCTATGGCACGCGTGCCAGCTGTGGCACGCGAAGGCCTTGCAGCTGGCACGCGGGAAGGTCCGCAATCGAAAAAAAAAAAAACAACCCTGTCTGCTGCCGTTGTCGGGGCCGCCGCGGCAGAATCGAGCGTGCCGCGGGGCCCCCCTGTACCCGGCAGATCCTGCCCTCCCCGTAGCAGCTCTCTCTTTGGAGCTACAGTCAGACGCGCCGGCTTGCAGAGCGCGAAGGGAAGAGTTTCCCTTTCGCGACTCTGTTAAGCCCGCGGGGGCTGATGGGAACTTCCCATCAGCCCCCGCGGGCTTAACAGAGCAGCGAGGGAACTCCTCCCTCGCGCTCTGCACGCCGGCGCGTCTGACTGCAGCTCCAAAGCGAGAGCTGCTACGGGGAGGGCCGGCTCTGCCGGGTGGGTACAGGGGGGCCCCGCGGCACGCTCGATTCTGCCGCGGCGGCCCCGACAACGGCAGCAGACAGGGTTGTGTTTTTTTTAAATTTTCCCTGGGCGGGGCGGGGCGGGGGGGGGGGGGGGGTAGGCGTGGTGATGGGCTGGGCTGGGCGGGGGGGGGTTAGGAGGGGTGATGGGCTGGGCTGGGCTGGGGGGGGGTTAGGAGTGGTGATGGGCTGGGCTGGGCTGGGCTGGGGGGGTTAGGAGTGGTGATTGGCTGGGCTGGGCTGGGGGGGTTAGGAGTAGTGATGAGCTGGGCTGGGCTGGGCTGGGGGGTGTTAGGAGTAGTGATGGGCTGGGGTGGGGGGGGTTAGGAGTGGTGATGGGCACTGGGCTGGGGGGGTTAGGAGTGGTGATGGACACTGGGCTGGCTGGGGGGGGTTAGGAGTGGTGATGGGCACTGGGCTGCCTGGGGGGGTTAGGAGTGGTGATGGGCGCTGGGCTGGGGGGTAGGAGTGGTGATGGGCGCTGGGGGGGTTAGGAGTGGTGATTGGCTGGGCTGGGCTGGAGGGGGGGTTATGATTAGTTATGGGCAGGGCTGGGCTGGGGGGTGTTAGGAGTATGGAGGGGCTGGGGGTGGGGGGGTTAGGAGTGGTGATGGGCACTGGGCTGGGGGGGTTAGGAGTGGTGATGGACACTGGGCTGGCTGGGGGGGGTTAGGAGTGGTGATGGGCACTGGGCTGACTGGGGGGGTTAGGAGTGGTGATGGGCGCTGGGCTGGGGGGGGTAGGAGTGGTGATGGGCGCTGGGGGGTTAGGAGTGGTGATAGGCGCTGGGGGGGCTTAAACTAAAAATTGAGTGATGGGGGATTAGGACTGGGAGTGGGCTGATGGGGAGGTTAGGACTGGAAATGGGCTATGGGGGGCTAGGACTGGGAGTGGGCTATGGGGGGCTAGGACTGGTAATGGGTTGGGGGGGTTGCTAGGACTGGAAATGGGCTGAGTGGAAGGGGGCTTGAACTGCAAATAGCTGTTGGGGATGGGGCTTGGAATGGAAATGGGCTGAGGGGAAGTGGGGGGCTTGAACTGCAAATAGCTGATGGGGACGGGGCTTGGAATGGAAATGGGCTGAGGGGAAGTGGGGGGCTTGAAGAAGGGAATGGATGCTTTGTGAGACTGGAACTAGAAGGGAGCTGATGTTGGGGGAGGATTAGAATGGGATGGGGCTGGGAGAGTAAAATGGAGAGGGGAAAAATATTTTGTGTAGGAGGGATGAAAAATCTACAATTGGCCAGGTATTGGGAGAGTAATTGGGGATTGAGGATGGAGGGGTAAAATTTGTGTGGATGAAATAGGAATGAGGAAAGAGCAAAAGGAGAAAGATTAGTATGTTAAAGCAGATGTAGAGAGAGAGAGAATGGAAAAAAAACTAAGAACATAAGAACATAAGAACATAAGAAATGCCATACTGGGTCAGACCGAGGTCCATCAAGCCCAGTATCCTGTTTCCAACAGTGGCCAATCTAGGTCATATGTACCTAGCAGTTTCCCCAAAAGACACAGGTTCTGCAGTGCTTGTACTAGGCCAAGCATTGATATCCTGGGTCCCTTTTTAATAGTGGTTTATGGACCTTTCCTCCAGGAACTTGTCCAAACCTTTTTTAAACCCAGCTATACTAACAGCCCTTACTACATCCTCCGGTAACAGATTCCAGAGTTTGATTACACGTTGAGAGAAGAAATATTTTCTCCTATTTGTCTTAAATAGTTTACCCTGTAGCTTCATTACATGCCCCCTAGTCCTTCTATATTCTGATAGCGTAAACAATTTATCCACGTTTATCCGTTCCACTCCATTCATTAATTTATACACCTCTATCATATCTCCCCTCAGCCGCCTCTTTTCTAGGTTAAAGAGCCCTAACCTTTTTAGCCTCTCTTCATAGGAGTAGCCTTCCATCCCCTTCACCAATTTGGTGGCTCTTCTCTGTACTTTTTCTAATAACTCTATGTCCTTTTTAAGATACGGTGACCAGAATTGCACACAATATTCAAGGTGCGGTCGTACCATGGAGCGATACAGAGGCATTATAATATCCTTTGTTTTATTCTCCATCCCTTTCCTTATGATACCTAGCATTCTATTTGCTTTCTTGGCCGCCGCTGCACACTGGGCGGAGGGTTTTAACATGTTATCCACGATGACTCCTAAATCTTTTTCCTGGGTGGTGGTTTCTAATGTGGAGCCTTGCATCTTGTAACTATAGTGTGGGTTGTTCTTTCCTAGGTGCATAACTTTGCACTTGTCCACATTAAATTTCATCTGCCATTTGGATGCCCAGTCTTCCAATTTATCCAGATCCTCCTGCAGTTTTCCACAATCCTCTTGGGTTTTAACAACTTTAAACAGTTTTGTGTCATCTGCAAATTTGATTACCTCACTAGTTATTCCCTTTTCCAGGTCATTTATGAATATGTCAAAAAGTAGCGGACCCAGTACAGATCCCTGGGGTACTCCACTATTCACCTTTTTCCATTGGGAATATTGGCCATTTAGCCCTACCCTCTGCTTTCTATCTTTTAACCAGTTCCCGATCCACAATAGTACACTGCCTCCTATCCCATGACTTTTTAGCTTCGCCAAAAGTCTCTGATGGGGGACCTTGTCAAAAGCTTTCTGAAAGTCCAGATACACTATATCAACCGACTCACCTTTGTCTACCTGTTTATGCACACCTTCAAAAAAACAGATCAGATTAGTAAGACAAGATCTTCCTTGTCTAAAGCCATGTTGGCTGTCTCCCATTAGGCCATGACTATCTACATGCTGTGTAATTTTGTTCTTTATGATGGCTTCTACCATTTTCCCTGGTACTGACGTCAGGCTCACCGGTCTGTAATTTCCCGGGTCACCCCTGGAACCCTTTTTAAAAATTGGTGTTACGTTGGCGACCCTCCAATCTTCAGGTATTACAGATGATTTTAATGAAAGTTCACAGATTACCAATAACAGGTCTGCAATCTCATATTTCAGTTCTTTCAACACTCTGGGATGTATACCATCCGGTCCAGGTGATTTGCTACTATTCAGTTTATCAAATAGTTGTAATATATCTTCCCGGTGTAGCGATATTTCTCTCAATTCCTCTGCAGTATCACCTTTAAATACCACTTCAGTCTTGGGTAACACCCCTACATCTTCCTCAGTAAAGACCGAAGCAAAGAATTCATTCAGTCTCTCTGCTATAGCCTTGTCTCCTCTTATTGCACCTTTTACCCCTCTATCATCTAATGGTCCAATTGACTCTCTCACAGGCCTTTTGCTACGAATGTACTTGAAAAAGTCTTTATTTCGTGTTTTTGCTTCCGTAGCAAGTTTCTTCTCAAATTCCCGCTTTGCCTGCCTTATCAATGCTTTGCATTTAACTTGCCAGTGCTTGTGCTGTTTCCAGTTTTCATCATTTGGCTCTTTTTTCCATTTTCTGAAGGTTGCTCTTTTGGCAGCAACAGCCTCTCTGACCTCACCTTTAAACCATGCTGGCAGTTTTTTGGACTTTCTTCCACTTTTCTTAATGCGTGGAATACAGCTGGTCTGGGCTTCGAGGATAGTATTTTTAAATAACACCCAAGCTTGCTGTAAGTCTTTAACCTTTGGAACCGCTCCTTTTAGTTTTTCCGAACTATATTCCTCATTCTATCATAGTCACCCTTTTGAAAGTTAAAAGGTAGTACTGTGGATTCCTTTACTATCTGTCCTCCACTGATTAAATCAAACATGATCATACTATGATCACTATTGCCAAGTGGTCCCAACACCCTTATTTCTTGCACCAGATCTGGCGTTCCACTAAGGACTAGGTCCAGTATGGCTTCCCCTCTGGTCGGTTCATGAACCAGCTGCTCCAAGAAGCAGTCATTCATTTCATCTAGAAACTTTATCTCTTTAGCTTGTCCTGCTGTGACACTGTCCCAGTCGATACCGGGGTAATTGAAATCACCCATTATTACTACTCTGTTGTGGCTTTTGTTAGCTTCCTTGATTTCTTTGAGCATTTCATCATCCATTTGTTCATTCTGGCCAGGTGGTCGATAGTATACTCCCACTGCCATCACCTTCCCCTTCATAAATGGAATTTCAATCCATAGAGATTCTACAGCATATTTTGTTCCCTGCAAAACTTTAATCCTTTCTGACTCAATGCCCTCTCTAACATAGAGCGCAACCCCCCACCAATTTGTTCAGCTCTATCATTACGATATAGTTTGTATCCAGGTATCACAGTGTCCCACTGGTTATCCTCCTTCCACCATGTCTCTGAGAGTGCAATCATATCTAACCTCTCATTTAATGCTATATATTCTAATTCTCCCATCTTATTGTTTAGACTTCTAGCATTGGCATACAAGCATTTTAGAGACTGTATTTTATTAATATTAATCTGGCTATTGGTAGGCATGGGTAATGGGGAATCTTTATGCTCTGTCTGCTCCTTACTCAAGGGCATTTGGGCTACTATACTCCCTTTTGGAACCTCACTGCTTTTGGTAGTATCCTTCAAGGATACCTTTGTCCGAAACCGTGCGCTCCTGGGTGACTGTCGGCTTTCCCCTATTTTCTAGTTTAAAAGCTTCTCTATCTCTTTTTTAAAGGTTAATGCCAGCAGTCTGGTCCCATCCTGATTAAGGTGAAGCCCATCCCTTCGGAAGAGCCCCCCCTTTCCCCAGAATGTTCCCCAGTTCCTAGCAAATCCAAAACCCTCATCCTTGCACCATTGTCTCATCCACGCATTGAGACTCCGGAGCTCTGCCTGTCTTTTGGGTCCTGCACGTGGAACAGGAAGCATTTCGGAGAACGCTATCCTGGAAGTTCTGGATTTCAACTTCCTACCTAAAAGCTTAAATTTAGCCTCCAGAACTTCCCTACCACATTTTCCTATGTCATTGGTACCAACATGTACCAAGACAGCAGACTCCCCCCCAGCACTATCTATGATCCTATCTAGGCGGTGCGTGAGATCTGCTACCTTCGCACCAGGCAGGCATGTTACCAGGCGATCCTCACGTCCACCAGCCACCCAGCTATCTACATTCCTAATGATTGAATCACCAACTATAACAGCTGTCCTGACCCTCCCCTCATGGGGACATGGCCCTGGAGAAACGTCCTCGGTGCGAGAGGGTTTTACATCACCTGGAGGACAGGTCCTAGTTACAGGATCACTTCCTGCCACACCAGGGTGATGCTCTCCTGTCACGTGACCTCTCTCCTCCATGGCAACAGGGATGCTGCCAGACTGGAGGTGGGACTTCAGGACTATATCCCTGTAGGTCTCGTCCATGTACTTCTCTGTCTTTCTTATGTCTTCCAGGTCTGCTACTCTAGCCTCTAGAGAACGGACTCGTTCCCTGAGAGCAAAGAGCTCCCTGCACTTAGTGCATATGTAGGACCTCTCACCAACTGGGAGATAATCATACATGTGACACTCGATGCAAAAGACTGGAGAACCCCCATCTCGTTGCTGGACCTCTGACTGCATCTTAGTTTAAAGCTTGTGTTTAGGTCTTTTAACTCGGTATATAATAAGGATTGGTGTAGATGCTTATACTAATAAAAGTGTATCTAATACCCCTAATACACCCTGTGTACCTGAAGCTAATTAATCACAGGTCCTCTGTGTATGACTGATTTGGATTAAGAGCTGCACCTGAGAGCAGCCCCTTTCCTCTAAGATGTCCAAGTACCTATAAAACTACAATTTCCCCAGGGGTGGGTGGGTGCTGGGGAGGGAGGGGGGAGATAAGTCCTATTAAAGAGGGCAGTTACAAGGTACCCTGTCCTGAACCCTCAGCAGGGGGATGGGGGTACCACACAAAGCCCAGTTGAGAGAGGCAAGGTAAGTACAGCTGAGAAGGCTGAAACTTGCACACCACTAAGACAAACACTAAATAATTAAACAAACAACAGTTAGACAAACAGTAAATAATTAAATAAACAGCTAGAACTCACAGTAAGATGTCCCAGGAGGCAAAAATCCACTCACTAGCAGAGCTCTGTAAAAGTTCAGCCTTTCTCTGATCAGAGAAAAGCAAACTAAAACAGCCTATGCACACGTGGAGAAAACAGGAACAAGGTTACAGGATACCTCAGGGGGAGGGGGTCAGGGGGAGGAGTCACTCAGGCAGGCAAGGACAGAAAAAAGCTTAACAGCAGGCTCTGGGGAGAGAGATTAATTCAAAATGGCTACCACACACACAGGGGGAGGAGTCACTCAGGCAGGCAAGGACAGGAAAAGCTTAACAAACAACAGGCTCTGGGGAGAGAGATTAATTCAAGAAGAGAGAAGAAAGGACAAATGGACAGCAGACGATGGAGAGTTAGCAGAAAACATGAAGAAACCAGAAGAAAATGGCTGGACCAATTGCAACTGAAAAAAAATGCACAAAAGGTAGAACGATATCTCTTTATTTTGAATTTATTAACTGGAATATGTCAGCTCTGGGAAATGTGCATCATTAACATCTGCGCTTTGTTTGGTACAAGAGGAAATTCCTATTTGACGTTGCCACTTGTTCTCTTTCCCCAGTATTCACTGAAATGTATTGGTTTAATATTTGCAGTGTTGCCTTTTGATAGGTAGGGTATGGTGCTTTGTGAGTCCTGGTAATGCTGTCAGGATACGGCGGGTTTGCTATGGGTTCTAAATGGGCAGCGTTTGTAGTAGTTCCTAATGTGCCTGGCGGTTGGCACTGGATTATAGTAATGTAGAAATCTTTTAGTCTTTCTTTATCCATACACTCATTAAGAGACATGTTTACTAAAAGTTAGTGTATGGTAACATTATGCAAATATTTATGCAAATAAGACCACTTATGCAAATGACGTGCTGGCACTTTGAGGAAATTCTTTGGTTTTGTGCGGCAGTTTGGGCACTCGGGCTCAAAAAGGTTAGCCATCACTGCCCTAGGGGATTTGACTCTGGGACATTACTTCAAACTGACAATGACCCTTTAAAAAAAGTGGGGAAAAGGGTCAGGGGATTAGAAATATATTAGTCTGCAGATGCTCTAAATTTAACTACGGATCGAAAGATGTAGTTAACTTTCTTTATTAACAGTAGCACTAACATGGATTGTTTCACTTTGATGAGCCCAATTAAATTTAAATTAACTGATCAGCAAATTAAAGAACTCATTTATATACAGAATGCACATACTTGCCAAACCTACTATTGTAGAAATGTGTACACATACCTCAGTGCATGTGCATTTCATTAATGACGCTTTTAGTGAGGATTACAAGTAAGAAATGTAACAATTCATAGCCATAGATTTCTACCACTTCAGTGTTCACTGAAAATACAAACATGGTACAGAAGCCATTCTGCAAAGAGAGAGCATACAGAGCACATGTGTAGGTCAGGTACTGAACATGTCACACATAACACCATCACAAAGACACACAAAAAGCCAGTCCTACAGTTCGTACATGAACGAACCATAATGGTCATTTCAGAGAACAACCAAAAACCATAAACCAAATATACTGTATGTTAATGACACTGAATTGTCATGTTTATATTAAAAACACATTCAAGCTTTATCACACTAAAGACACATTCAAGCTTTAGCACACTAAAGATCCACCTTGCTGTATTTGTATTCCATCCTGAAGCTTTAGTCACTATGCTGCTACTAGGCTCTTACCACTTATTAGAAAACATCACCAACAAAGAAAGTAGAGAGGCCCAAAAGGCTCAACCTGAAGGAGCACCTGCTTATCTGGGTTAGCGTTTCAGACATTTGGAGCTAGCATGGGGTCTGCATCATTTGCCCAAAGTTTTATCCAGGTGAGTTAAATAATGCATCATGGTGCCCTTGCCAGTACTGAACATCACAATGTGGTGACAGAGAAAAAGGGCAGCACAACCTTGACCCTCTAAGGAATAATCTTTCTCAGATGGTTCCTTCATGACTGTACTGACATTACGCTAAGATGATCTGGATCAGGAGCTATAGCAAAGGCAGAAAGGTGAATGAATAAGAAGATACAAATAAACCACTTAACTTGCACTTCTGAGAGCCCAAGCCTCCTCCAAAAGGCAGAAAATCCACCCAGACACAAGCAGATAAGCTTTTTAAAAGATGAAGTTGGCCTAAGCTATCAGGATATATAGCAAGTACTTGGCACAAGGCATGTGATTAACAACAGAGCTGGCTAAAGCAGACACACAAACACCTACATTTGGGCAAAGAAGGAGCAGAAAGGAATTCCACCTAAAAACTAACTGGATGCAGGAAAACTAAGCACCGATAAGGTACACGAGGGTCTACTTAGCACCCAATTATGGAGGTAATTTTATAAAGGATTTTGGCATCGGAAGGCCTTTTTACGTTCATAAAAGGGCTTTTATAACATTATCCTAGAGGTTACACGCATAAGGTATGTGCAGTGACAATAAAGTGCATGCTGTTATGTGGCCCATGTGTAGACATGTTCTAACGTGGCATTTTGTTGGAGCTTGGGTGGAGTCACAGTTTACTCATGCTGTTCATAGAATACATGCATATGTACATACGTCAGTCCCATGCATCTCCATATGCTCCAGAGCAGGCATAAATGTCGGTGGTTTCAATTTAGGCACAATTTCTGCCTTTTTGCCTCTAGTGTTTTATAAAGTCACAAAGAGCCTGATTCAGACAGAGGCATGTCCGGATAATCCGGAAGGCCCTGAGCAGGACGGGTCCATTGGGACCTGATTCTGTAATACTGGAGAAAAACGTTCCCGCGGCATACAGAATTGGGCCCAAGAACAGCCCAGCATGCCCCTGCATGCCAGTAGGCATGTCCTCCCTGCAGGCTCCCCTGGCGCTCGTGGCACCAACCCTCTTCTTCCCTGCCACACGACCCACAGCTGGGCAGCCAGGGCCCGGATTGAGCGACGGGAAACTACCTATACCCAGTCCCGATCACCCAGTTAGTGCTGTTTATTCCACAGCACGTTCCCCCTGACCCTGCAGGACATACAGGACATACATATATTGCTGTAAATAATGCTGTAGATATGTTAATCCCTGTTGAATCCAAGTTTTTGACCCTTGTTTAATGTAATTCTATGTGGTCCGCCCGCATAGTAAAATGTTGTTTATTGTAAACCGCACTGATATGTAATAGCGCGGTATATAAGAGAAGTTAAATAAATAAATAAATAAAATACAGGGCCGTGACCTGAATCGGCCCTGTACATCCTGCTGCCTCGGACCACCCCCTCTCCGCCCAGACTCCGCCCCCTTCCACACCTCGCCAGCTCTCCCCATATTGCTACTCTAGCTGTGTGGGGAGGGCCTGAGGGGGAATAGGGGCAGGACAGCTTGCAGGACTGCGCATCTTGCCGGGATGTGCAGACTCGCAAGTTGCTTCTCTGAATCAGGCCCATAGTCAACTCTAGCCTCAAAATAGGCACTTGCACTCTGAATGATGCCACTATCTCTGGGGTTAGTCAATCATATACCTGCTGTTCTACAGTAAGGGAATATAAGTACTAGTCCTTGTCTTACTCTGCTAGGTGGGTCTACCTGTCATGTTTTGTTGTTTTCTAGCAAGCCTATTAGCCTATGACTGCACACAGTTTTCCCCCTGCCTGTATAAAGATCTATTCTTAGAGCTGCAAAGATGTGGCTTTCCTCTCCGTGGTGCCAGTCTTCTAATAACCTGTGGTTGGGGCTTAAGACCTCTCTGATACCTGATTGCAAGGGTGCAGTAGTAGGCAAGAGCTGCTATCCTACTCTTAATGGAAAGTATGTCTGGCATAGGCCCTGGCCTTGGGACATGAGGACAGAAGGGTAAATTAGGCCAAGTGAGATGCAATGTATGCAGAGATGTTTAGTGCTCTCTTCACAGGTTGCCATTTTGCTGGCCTTGTGCTCCGGGATCCTATGTACATGGTGTGTCCAAAATACTGCTGCTTTGTTTTAGTTGTCAGTCGCCAAACTATTTCCATTAAAATTGTTAGTACTAGCTTTTAAGATGGTGCATCAGATGGACCCAATGGCCCTTATTCATGATTGCGGGTTGTGGGGCTGTACATCCCGCTGGGACGTGCAGCCCAACAATCCTCCTAATCCCTATTCCCGCACCAGCTCTCTCTATATGTCCTGTGCTTCAGGACAGGGAGAGCCAATGGGGGGCGGTGGGATTGGGGGTTGAGCAGGGGTGGGCCACCCGGCAGCACGTATAGGGCCAATTCAGGTCACGGCCCTGTATGTGCTGCCGGGCCTGCAGAGCCGTATTGCTCATATCACCTCAGAGGTGGTATAAGCAGTAGTTTGTATGGGAATAGGGCACAGCAGCCACCACGGGGCCGGGTTGGGTGCGGTGGGTCCCCGCTGCCTGATCCAGGCTGCATGCCAGGCCATCCTCAGTTGCGATTCTGGTTCCCATGGGAACAACTTGTTTCTGCAGACCAGAATCTGGTCCTAGCAGCCCTGTCTTCAGCGGGAACATCTGGAAGGCTTGGACATCCCGCTTCAGGAATTGGACTCCACGTATGTTATGAGGAAACTGCAGTGGCCAACCTGCTTGAACACTGAGATCCCAAAGAAAAAGTTCTTTAGTCCTTCCTTCAGTAGAATGTTTTATGCTCCATAGAACTCGAGCGTGTGCAATCCATAACAGGGCTGTGGAATAAATGAACAGATTCCCTGCATTTGTTGAATAACTTGAAAGCCTTTAAATAATTTGAAAGCCCTTAAAGGGGGCAGTAAAGACATATATATTTTTATCAGATGGCAAATAGCCGCAGGGGTTCCAAAGAGATTAGGCACCACCCAAACAGAGACGGCCTAAGGGGGATGCAGAGTGAAGAGGGCCATGTGCAGAGACTGAATGCAGAGCCTCATTTGCATAAGTCAATAGGAGTTGAATAGGGAGGCTAAAAAGCAGGGCCATGTGCAAAGAACACAGTCGCTCAATGGTAAGGCCGGCACTACACACCAACGCTGTGCTGATATTCCTGCTGATGTCATATAGTAAAACTCAATATTGAAACCCAATCGTCACCATACTTTTTTTCAATGTTGGCTGCAGCATTTTAAAAAATACAAATAGGTGCCTATTTGTCTTTATAAAATGCTAGCATAAGTGGCCCGATGCGCGCCTACACTGTGCACATTTACACCAGTCCTAGAGCTGGTGTTCAGTATACTCCACTGCACCCCTTGGTGCAAAACTCAAGCACCGGAGGACATCGGGGGCCTGATACAGCATCGGGGAGTCGAGTGGGAGGATCGCTCCTCCCCGATCAGCCCCACAAGGCCAATCAGGCCCAACGCCAGCACACACACTCCACTGCGCCCCTTGGCACATCCGCGCCTGAGGGCCTCACCAGAGGGCCCTTTGGCGTGGCCCTTCAGTGGGAGCCCTGTCACGAGAACAAACAGTTGTAGCGGGGACTGAATCACCCGACAACATCAGGGACCTGACACAGCACCCCAAAAATAACCATCCACCTTCCACCTCAGGACAAGCTGCCCAGACTGTGTCACCACCAGTAAGCACCATGGGTAAGCAGCTCAACAATTCTGCACAGCATAGCCTACAGGACCCACCTCCACCTCACTCCCATCTCATTGCTTGCAGGTCAATATTATTACTTTGCCTGAACATTCCATTGCTGCCTCTTTGCTTGTAGGGCCTTGCCAGAGGGCCCTTTGGCGTGGCCCTTTGGCGGTGATGAAGGCACTTTAGCTCGATGCTCCTATACACCTTGCTGCCTGACCCTTACCAACTTCCTTATGAAGTAAGCATCCCACTGCTACTGCTACCCGCAGCCAAATGCCTCCACTGCTACCCACTGCTCCCTCATTACCTTTACCTTTGTACCTGCAACTAACTCTGTTTCACGCTGATCTGGCTACCCATTGCTTGCACTGAATTGATTACCCATTGCTTGCATTGATCTGTTTACCCATTGCTAGCTCTGAACTGCCTACCCATTGCTTGCACTGAACTGGTTACTGAACTGCCTACCCATTGCCTGCACTGAACTGGTTACTGAACTGCCTACCCATTGCCTGCACTGTACTGGTTGCCCATTGCTCGCACTGAACGGTTACCCATTGCTGCATTGAACTGCCTACCCACTGCTTGCACTGAACTGATTACCCATTGCTTGCACTGACTTGGTTACCCATTGCTTGCTCTGATTTGGTTACCCATTGCTTGCACTGATCTGACTACCCATCGCTAGCTCCAAACTGGTTACCCCATTGCTTGCACTGTACTGGCTACCCATTGCTACCACTAAACCTTGCTGCACTGGCCTCAGTCCCTCCACTACCCTTACCTTACCTTACCCCTAACTACCCTCCACTACCCTTACCTTACCGCAACCCATGTGCATAGTGCGTATCCCACTTGTATCCCTACATATACTGCATAGTGTTTAAAAATCCTTAAATCCGAAGCCATCTCATCCCCTGCAAGTTAACTCATGCTGCTTAGCTCCCACTCCTCCTCTGCTATGGCCCCACATCACATTGTTCTTCTCTTCCTCATACTCCCCAACTGCATCCCCTCCTACCAACACCCTCACTCCTCTCCCCCCTACTCTCCCTCCACCTTCCTCACCTCTCCCTCCATTCTGTCTCCTAACCTAGCATCTGCCCTTGAGCTACATCTCACCCTCCCCCTTATTCAACCAGCCCCTCTCTCGTTAAGGCAACCCCACTCTCACTTCTGCCATACTGCCTCTGCCTTACCCCGCTCTCTACTACTACTTCTCCTTCTCTCATCAGGTAATATCAACCCCAACCCTGGCCCCCCTCAATTTCTTTCTCATTCTAAGAAGAGCTCCTCACGCACCTTATCTAATCTCATCCATATTCCTCTCCTCCCCCCTTCTGCCCTCCCTCACTCATGCCCCAGTTTCTCAACCAGAGATATCGACCCCAACCTCAACCCTATCCCCTCTAGAGTTCTGTCTCACCCTAAAAAGAAATCCTCACATGCCCTATCTGATATCATCAATATTCCCCTTCATTCCCCTTTCACTTCCCCTCCCTCATGCCCATCCTGGAGGGCACACTCATCCAGAAACACCCACCCCTATCCTGGTCCCTCCAGACCTCTGTATTACTCTGGCAATAGAGCCTCACGTAACAGCCCCCCTAGACCACTGCCTCACTGTGAAAAGAAATCCTCACATAACATATCCAGCCTTATCCATATCCCTCTCCTTTCCCCCTCCGCTCTCCTGTTCTCATGCGCCCTGTGGAATGCATGCTCACTCGCTAACAAACTTCCTTTTACTCATGATTTCTTCATCTCTAATGCACTACACCTTCTTGCCCTAACTGAGACCTGGCTCCTCCCAGACGATACCACATCTGCTGCTGCTCTCTGCCACGGGTGCTACCAGTTCTCCCATACACCTCGTTCCACTGGCCGTGGTGGTGGTGTTGGGCTCCTACTTTCTCCCTCTTGCCAATTCCAACCCCTCCTGCTGCCTCAATCACACTCCTCCCTCTTCTTTGAAGTCTACTCCATTCGCCTCTTCACACCACTCTCCCTCCGTGTAGCTGTTATCTATCGCCCGCCCGACAAATCAAAATCAACCTTCCTTACCGACTTCGACTCCTGGCTTTCCGTCTTTCTAGACCCCTCTTCCCCTACTCTTATTCTTGGTGACTTCAACATTCAGGTCGACAACCCCTCCGATCCCCATGCTTTAAAGCTCCTTGCCCTCACTTCCTCGTTTAACTTCCAACTTTGCTCCACTGCCCTCACCCACCGGCACGGCCATTGCCTTGACCTGATACTCTTCTCTAACTCTTCTCCCTTAAACTTCCAAAACTCAATCCTTCCCTCATCTGACCATCACCTTTTAACCTTCAATCTTCAGCTTCCGCTGTCTCAACCCCGTCCCGTCTCCTCTGACCTATTTTGAAACCTTCATAATATTGATCCCTTGACACTCTCCTCCACCATCTCTCCATCTCTTTCCTCCATTTTGTCCTCCAAATCTGTCGACGAGGCAGTAGCCTCTTATAATGCTGCACTATCCTCAGCTCTTGACACTCTTGCCCTGCCTACCCCTCATCCCGTTAGACGTTCTACTCCTCAGCCCTGGCTTTCATCTACAACTCGCTATTTACGCATCTGTACCCATTCTGCTGAATGTACCTGGACCAAATCCCGCTCCCCTGAAGACCTTCTACACTTCAAATTCATGCTTGACTCCTTCCAGTCAGCTATAGCACTTGCCAAACAAAACTACTTCATCCATCTGACTAACGCTCTAGCCTCTGATCCTCGCCGCCTCTTTAATACCCTCAATTCTCTCCTCAAGGTGCCCCCGCCCCCAGTCCCGCCCTCACTTTCTGCCCAAACCCTTGCCGACTATTTCCATGACAAAATCCAAAAGATTACCCTCCAATTCTCCACACCCTCATCTACCTCCCCCTCCCCAATTCCCCCCCCCCCATCCTGACTTCCTCTGCTATCCTTTCCTCCTTCCCCACGATCTCTGAAGAGGAAACCGCACTTCTTCTTTCCTCCTCCAAACCCACCACCTGTTCCTCTGACCCTATCCCCACCCATCTCCTACACCCTATCTCTCATATTCTCAACCTATCACTCTCCACTGCAACCGTCCCCATAGACTTCAAACATGCCGTTGTCACACCTTTCCTCAAGAAACCCTCACTTGATCCCACCTGTCCTTTTAATTATCGACCCATCTCCCTCCTTCTCTTCATATCTAAACTTCTAGAACGAGCAGTCCACTGACGCTACCTCAACCTCCTCACCTCCCAGGCCCTCCTGGACCCACTACAATCTGGTTTCCGTCCCCTACACTCCACCAAAACGGCTCTTACAAAAGTCTCCAATGATTTGTTCCTCGCTAAATCTAAAGGCCTCTACTCTGTTCTCATCCTTCTCAACCTCTCCGCTGCCTTTGACACTGTTGATCACAATTTTATACTCTCCACCCTTTCCTCGCTGGGTTTCAAGGGCTCCGTATTATCCTGGTTCTCTTCCTACCTCTCCCATCGCTCCTTTAGTGTATGCTCTGGCTGCCCCTCCTCCTCTCCCACCCCACTCCATGTTGGTCTTCCCCAGGGATCCGTCTTGGGCCCCCTCCTTTTCTCTCTCTATACCCAATCCCTTGGCGTGCTTATCTCCTCCCATGGCTTTCAGTACCATCTCTATGCTGACGACTCCCAAATCTACCTCTCTACACCTAATATCTCTCCAGCAATCCAAACCAAGATCTCTGCCTGCCTTTCTGACATCGCCGTCTGGATTCGCCGCCTGAAATTGAACATGGCCAAGACCGAACTCCTCATCTTTCCCCCCCCCCCCCTCCCCTCCTCTTCCCCCTTTCTCAGTCTCCGTGGATGGTTCCACGATCCTCCCTGTTCCCTCAGCCCGCAATCTGGGGGTTATCTTTGACACCTCTCTCTCCTTCTCCACACATATCCAGCTCGTAGCAAAGACCTGCCGCTTCTTTCTCTACAACATCAGCAAAATCCGCCCCTTCCTGTCTGAATACACTACCAAAACGCTTGTCCACTCCCTAATCTCCTCTTGCCTTGACTATTGTAACATGCTTCTTGTTGGTCTCCCCGCGAGTCATCTCTTCCCCCTTCAATCTGTACAAAATTATGCTGCTCGACCAATCTTCCACTAGTCTCGCCATGCCCACATTACTCCTCTTCTCAAGTCGCTTCATTGGCGCCCCATCCAATTCCGCATCCAATTCAAACTTCTTCTACTCACCTATAGGTGCATTCACTCTGCAGCCCCTCAATACCTCTCATCTCTTATCCCCCCCCCCCCTCCCACATCCCAGCTCGGGAACTTCGCTCCGCTAACAAACTACTTCTATCTAGGCCTTTCACTCATACCACTAACTTCCGACTCCGCTCCTTTCACCTGGCTGCACCCTATGTCTGGGACAGCTTGATTTATATGCCTTGATGCCAAAGTACATGCTGTTATGCTGGTGGGTAGTTTATCAGAGATCACTTAGGCACATATGTGGCTACATACGCACAGGAATGACTATAAAGTTACTTCCATGATGTTCAATTATACATTTTTATAAGATTATTCTTGGAAGGATGATGATTGTTTAATTATGATAGTTGAGTTTAAGTATCTAAATTGCAAGGTTGGGCTTAGAGTCTGCTAACTGAGGAGGGTGCAAGGCTGAAGGCTCACTTAAGGTGCATAATACCTTTGAACTGACCCTGAGCGCATGAATTAGCCGTTCTAGTGTGTCATTCTGTCTTTTCAGAAGAGAGTTAAAGTCACTCCCTGAGGCCTGGGAGTACTGCCAACAGCTAGCAACTCAGAAACAGGGTGGGTCAAACCATTTTAAAACGAATCCGAAAATCAAAAATAATCAAAACCATGGTGAAGAAAAGTACTTAGTGTGGCCTGCTGTTTATGCACCCTACAGATGTGAAAACAGAGGACAATTTCCAAAGCTGTTTATTATATATTGATTTGGAATTTGGGCTTTACTGACTCATCTCAAGATAAGTTAAAGCTCAGGTACTTTAGCAATTTCCTTGCCCAAGAGGGTTTACAATCAAAATAGCAATTATGCATATTTAAATTGCTCTTCTGTGAGTGAGGCAAAAAGTATGCACATTGTAATACAGCAAGCGTACTGCTTTGCCGCATTTACTGTGCAAAAGGTGGGGAGAGGGAAGGGTGGCGGGGAGGAAAATAATGAGCACAAATTGCATTTTCAACTCCACATGCATTATTTCCATAAAAAGATAAGACACACAAAGCATGTGAAGTCATTCACAGATACTTAGTTTGCACAGCAACAGGCCAATGCAGAAAGACTAGCGCGCCCTTTGCACATAGATAACGTAACTTATACACACAAGTTCTGTCACGCCAAGTGCAGAAAAGAGATTGACACGTGCATAAACAGCAAAGGCAAGGTATGCGCACACAGTAACACCAAGTGTATTTAAATAACACTGGTCAACATTGAAATCGTTACTGACTTTAAAAGGCCCTAATCTGTAGTATCTTGGTGAGCTGAAACACAATATAACATTAAAAAAATCTTATTGGCTCTCGTTTTGAAGATATTGCATGTAGTTCATTTTTGACGTTTCACCGTGTAAATTTATCCAGTAGGACATCAACAACATCCCAAATAAGCCTTGAATGATATCACATTGCATAATACCAGCATGCACACATCATCCAGAGTTGATTGCATCATTTTCTGATGCAATGCAATACTACTGCCAGATGGCTGCTGAAGCCTTCTGACGTCAGCAGTGTACTATACGCAGTCGGAAAGGAAAGTAATCTGGTATTCTGTTCTGATATTGAAAGCCTCATGAATGCCTTAAAAATCACTCATGACCCACAAGACTGGTGACTATCGGCGCACTATGAAAACGCATACACAGCTAATAGCGCATAACATCAGCATCGACCTTCTGCATCAGCCTGCAAATGACAAAGAAAAAAAGAGAATGCACTTTCACTTAGAAAATTGGAGCCAATTCTATGGGCATGGACTCTTGTTCAAACTCAGGCACAGTGCTACTGGCTCTTTGATATAACTCCAATACATTACAAAAATATTTAATATGCTTCTTGTCTAACCATTGCAATATATATATATATATTTATATATATATATATATATATATATATGATTGTGACTCTGTGTTGATACAGTAATCTATACTGTTTAATGTTCAAGGCTGCAAGCACTTTCAGCATCATTCACCAAGCCAGCATCAATAACCACGCTGCACAGTTTGTAAGCATATGAAATCTTTGAGGTTTAATAGCAATGAATATGTGTACAAGATTCATAGGTCCATGTAACTGAATTCACAATTTGCAAAGTGCACTGGACTGCACTATCAGTACAAACTATAGGAGCCATTTTCAAAGTGTTTTAGCCAGCTAGCAAACCTGCTAAATGTCTAATACATGGTCACTGCGATATTCGGCAGCACTAATTAGGGCTATTGGTGCTATTTACATGGAGGCACATTCTAAACTGGCCATCCAGCCCCCTGTGCGACCAATCAGAAGCGGAACACCTAGAGTTAGACCTGATTCTGATCCCGCGGGAGCTAGACATGCCCGTGGGATCAGAATCGGTCTACGGCCTGAACATGAAGGCTGGGCCCCAATTCTGGTCGGCCTGCATGCATAGCAGATCCCCAGCTACCTCAGTCAGGCTCGTGAATGGAGCCGCAGTGCCATGGCGTCTGATCACCATGGCACAGTCACTACAATTCAGGAGCCACAAATGCTGGCTGCTGCTGACCTCTTCTTTCTCCGCACCCAGACCCTCGATCTGGCCTCCCATGGGCAGGGTCCAGCTGCGGAGAACATACTGCACCCCTCTACCTCTTTGACCCGGCCCGGCGGCATGATCCCCTGATGTCCAGGGGGACTTATTCTACCTCTGCAGTGGAATAAGTTCCTCGTCCATGTTCACGGCCCCAGACGTACATGGCCGATTTCAGAATCGGCCCTGTATGTCCTGGGTCATGGCCCGCCCATGCCCCGCCCTTGCTCTGCCTCAGACATATCCCTCCCAACCCTGTCTAAGCCTCCCCCTAATGAATGAGCTGTTTGTATGGGGAGGCATTAGCCGAGGACGGCAGGAGAGCGAATAGCGGGGATGGACTTCCAATCTGGATGTCCATCCCCACTATTTGTGCCACTGAATGACCCCTATGACTTATACCAGATTTTGAGGGTCATTTTAGAAGCTCTATTCATGAGTTGGATTCCTGAAAATGGGCACTCAGATATCCAAATCATGAAAACATATAAAACTGGGTATATAGACATCCCCGGCGTGAGAATATCCAGGTAGGACAGTGGCATGGTGGAGCATGTCTTGGGCAGAACAAGGGTGTCTTGTGTCATGGTGTGATTTCAGAATGCCACATGTATTTTGGCCATCCTTTTATAAGATGAATTAAGGGATTATCCTTATTCCTTCCCTACTTTATTTCCCCTTCCAAATTAAAATGAGTTCAATATAATATCCTCTGTACTGAAGTAACACGACCTACATGTTTAATTTGGCAAAATGGCTCACATGAGCATGCATGTGCCAGAATTTACACATGCAAGTTATAAAATGCCAGGTCATGTGTAAGCTGCCAGGTCTCCTCCGTTGATTTTTCCCATGTATAAATTTAAAACAATACAAAAAAAAGACCCACCAAACAAGTCTTACATACTGTACCAGTTGGAGCACTTAACAAACTCCCACTCATACAAATTTAATTCTTTCAAAATTAAAATTATAAAAAGCGAGAAAAGACCTCAACATATACAAGCCTCATATATACTTAACACTAAAATGTGTAATAATGGGCTTATGTCACTATGTAGCCATCACATGTCAGGAAAAGAAACCATATAATGATTTTTCAAAGGCTCTTTTCAATCCCCCAAAAATTCAAAAAATTCAATAAGTCTTACAAAAAGATATATTTAGTGCACCAAAAGAGTAATTACCACACTTGTGCTCACTACAAGCTGCTTATACTCAAGCAACAGAGAAATGTCCTACCGGATCACAAAATATACTTCAAGGATACACTGCTTCCAATACCCATCAATCATTCTCAATATGAAGCAGATAACAATAAAAAACAGAGTCAATTTATGAAATACTTATCTACCGATGTGAAGGAGAAAACGTTTCTTTAAAAGTATGGCCAATAGCCTATATACATCAAGAACCATCAGTCAGGTCAAATTTCGCTTGAATATCAAAACAATGCCAGCACCATCAGGTGTTTCCCTCAGGAGTGCATCAGGGTGAACATTGCAAGTGCAAAAGTGCCCAAAGCTACTTTTCCTCAGTTCCAGTCGGGGATGATGTCATTGACACATGCATCGTTTTGATAGTCAAATGTGATTTGGCCTGACTAGTGGTTCTTAATGTACATAGGTAGGTCTTTTTTTGTATTGCTTTTGCTTTTTGTGACCCATCATGTATAGGCATATCGTTTGTTTGGTTTGACATGTATAAATTTGTATAATAGTACCTTCCGCTGCACATGGATGTCAACCCATATGTGTTTGGACACTTCTTTCTATGTATTTTAGAAACAACTCCACATTTAGCAGAACCGTTTATAAAGTACTATCAAAACTGAGTACACCCCAGCCTCAACATTTCAATTCCGATCTCCAGGTACTATCCAAACTGTGCCTTCACATGTATTATTTACTTCCAGAACTGGCCCAACCATTAGGCAAAGTAGGCAATCTCCTGGGATGACAACATCTGGGGGAGGGGGGTGGGGGGGGGGGACGGTGGTAGCAAAGAGAAGGGTATTCAAAGTTGGAGGGGGGTAAAGCTTAAGGTTTGCCTAGGGTGCCAACATCTTCAACCAGTTTTAGGGCCAGTGCTGTTTACACCTATTCATTTTGTTCATACAGTTAAATAACTGTAGGTTGCACAACTAAAGCCCTTTCAGCTTACACTAATTCACAGACAGAAAATATTGGTCTGTAATTCAATTACATTTTCTCAAAAACCTCTTACAAACAACCCTCAGCTCTATTTCTACTGACAGAGGATATGAAGGGTTGCTTACCTTAACTACTAGCAAATAACATTTAGGTATTGCACCAGAGCAGATTCCCTTTTGTCGTGGATTAGTAGACTTCCTACATGTGCTCAGTCGTACCACAGCTCTTACAGAGAATGAACTCAGTTGCCTATTTACTAAGGAGGTTATTTTAGAAGCCCTATTCATGCTTTGGCCATCCGAAAACACTGGTCAACAAATTTTTACAAAAGTCATGTTACTGAAATAAAAAGTAATTTCTTATGAATTTTTATATGCTGAACACAAATATGACAGTGAAATTGCAAAGTTGGCTCTAGTTTTTTTTGTAATCTACAAGAATTAATGTTTACATCACGAAATGCATGTCAATAGTAAATATAATAGGCCTTCGGTTAATACCTGTAAAAAACCAAGTCATAGACTACTTCTTAGATTTTTTTTCGCCTGTCTCTCTTGTACAGCTTTTCGGGAGCTTCTCTGGGGAGTGTCTAGCAGTAGTCAGCCAGCATTGTAGTGGACCATTTTCCCTGGTATCTTTGCTCCATCGTTGCGATATCCTGGTGAAAACGTTCGCCCCGTTCATTACTAACCATACCACAGTTGTCAGGAAACAAATTGAGATGGGAATCAAGGAAATGGATCTTTAGAGACATATTGCAGCCAAGTTTCTGATACTGCATCAATATGTCTTCTACTAGTTCCTTATAGTTTTCTGCCCTAACATTCCCAAGAAAGTTTGTTGACACTAGGCGAAAAGCATTCCATGCTTGTTTCACATCACCCTGCAGCAAGTTGTTGAACCGGTCATCTCTGAAGAGCCCTCGAATCTGAGGACCCACAAAAACTCCCTCTTTAATCTTTGCTTCGCTGAGTCGAGGGAAGTTTTCATGCAAGTATAGGAAAGCTGGCGAAGTGCGGTCCATGGCTTTCACAAAGTTTTTCATCAAACCTAGTTTGATGTGAAGGGGTGGTAGCAGATTTTGTGAGCCTCAACCAGAGCTGGGTGCTGGATATTCTTCTCTCCAACTGTTACATTTTGTCTGCGATTCCATTCCTTCCGTAAGTAGTGCCAATCCCTTGCTCGGCTATCTCACTCACATAAGAAACACATATATTTTATATATCCCTGCTGCGTCCTATTAAAAGGGCAACTACCTTCAAGTCACCACAGAGGTGCCAGCTGTACTTGTTATAGTTAATGGAAGTCAATAGATGCTTTAAGTTACTCCTATGAAGAAAGGCTAAAAAGGTTAGGACTCTTTAACCTGGAAAAAGAGACAGCTGAGGGGAGATATGATAGAAGTCTATAAATTAATGAAACGGAGTGAAACGGGTAAACGTAGATCGATTGTTTACGTTATCAGAATATAGAAAGACTAGGGGCATGCAATGAAACTACAGGGTAAACTATGTAAGACTAATAAAAGAAAATATTTTTTCACTCAACGTGTAATCAAACTCTGGAATTTGTTACCAGAGGATGTAGTAAAGGCTGTTAGTGTAGCTGGGTTTAAAAAAGGTTTGGACAAGTTCCTGGAGGAAAGGTCCATAAACTATTATTAAGAAGGGACCCAGAATATCAATGTTGACCCAGTACAAGCATTGTGGAACCTGTGTCTTTTGGGGAAACTGCTAGGTATGTAATGACCTAGATTGGCCACTGTTGGAAACAGGATACTGGGCTTGATGGACCTTGGTCTGACCCAGTATGGCATATCTTATGTTCTTATGTTCTTATCATATGTCTCTTTCATGTGGACAGCATGCGCTACTGGAATAGATGGAAGATGGTTTCCATTGTTCAAAAGCACAGCCTTCAGACTCAGTTTCGAAGAGTCTATAAATAGTCTCCAGTCTTGTGGGTCATGAGTGATTTTTAAGGCATTCATGAGGCTTTCAGTATCGGAACAGAATACCATATTACTTTCCTTTCTGAAGAAAGGCTCCAACTGCTGGTGGCGCTTTCGATATGGAGTAATGTTGAAATCTTCTTCTAGAAGATTCCATGGTTGGAGTCTTGATCCTAGCAATTCTGCCTTGTTCTTGGATAAGTCCAAATCACGAACCAGGTCATTTAGTTCTTCCTGTGTTATTTCAGTGTGGAGTTGATAATGCATCCCAGTGAAAATCTGGGTCACTGCATGCTGACGGACCAGGAGAAGAACAGGTCGGCTCACCCTTGTCTTCATCAGATGAATCAAGAGAATATTCTGATGGAGGTTCTGGAATAGGAAGTCCCTCACCATGTGGAACTGATCTCAATGCAGACAGAATGTTTGGGTTAGTAGACTATGCTCGATTTCTTTTGCTTCATTATTCCACTGGAAAGAGGAGGAACCAAGCAGAAGTAACAGTCATTTATGTGGTTGCTTGGCTCTCTCCACACCATGGGGACTGCAAACGGCATTGATGGTCTTTTGCAATTCAACCACTGTGAAAGCTGTGTTGTACATGTAGCACAGCATATATGCGGGGCCCAAGGCTTGTCTTGGTCACCAATCTTGCATCCGAAGTAAAGATGATATGCCTTCTTCAGTTGAGAAGTGATACTTTTTTTCTGGTTGGCAAATGTTACTTCCCCACAAATGTAGCAGAAATTGCCAACGGTATTAACGCACTTTCACAGCATTACTGTTCTGTATTGTACCTAAATGGCTAAAATTATATGATTAATAAAAGTTAAATGTAACAGTAGCTTAAACTGTCTCACACACAGTCTGAAATATTTTAAATGCTCAACCTTTCCGACTGCATATAGTACACTGCTGACATCAGATGGCTTCAGCAGCCATCTGGCAGTAGTATTGCATTGCATCAGAAAATGATGCAATCAACTCTGGATGATGTGTGCATGCTGGTATTATGCAATGTGATGCAATATTACATCATTCAAGGCTTATTTGGGATGTTGTTGATGTCCTACTGGATAAATTTACACGTTGAAATGTCAAAAATGAACTACATGCAATATCTTCAAAACGAGAGCCAATAAATTTTTTTAAATGTTATATTCATGTTCAGCTCACCAAGATACTACAGATTAGGGCCTTTTAAAGTCAGTAACGATTTCAATGTTGACCAGTGAAATGGGCACTCAGACGTTCCAAACACAGAGACATTCCCAAAGCCATTTTAGAAGCCAGTTCTATAGACGTACCCAATACAAGAAAGTCCAAGTTGCAAAGGGGCATGTCAAAGGCATCACCAGGGTGTTCCAGACAAATTGGACAAGCACGCCTGATTTCAGCAACAGCTAGCATGCCCCCACTCACTAGTGGGACCAGCAATGTCTATTCCTGTTCCAGGGCATGAATAGGGATCAGAAAAACTCGCGTTCAGCATTAGAGTGTGCTGCACACTAGCAAATTTTAGGCATGTTTATCTGTGAGCATGCATTCGATTTCTTTGGGTGCATGCAAATCGCTTGTACAGTATGTGCATATACCCTTGAAGTTATGCACATATCATCAATTTGCATATTTCAAAAAGTTTGAGGATATACACAATGCACACCTAAGAATAAATATGTTAAACAAACATGAAAAACATGCTCCAAAATTGAGAAACATTTGTTTTAAATGAGCACAAACTGAATTTTTTGGGCTATGCACACCCCTACTAAATTTACATCTGTAGGAAAAATGCTCAGTTAACAGGACTCACAGTTTACAGCTCTGTAGAGTCAGGGGTAATACACTTCACAATTTCATTGCCTTTTACTAATGTGGGCTACGTTTAGTGATGACTTTTTTGTTCTTTCTTCCAGATCATTTATATGCTTATTGTCAACTTGCAAATAATCTCTGGACAAGCACAATCAGGGGAAACATGAAAATATATTTAACTCACATCAAACACACGCCACAGATTTCACTAAGCCAAAAGCACGTGCTTTTGATGGAAACAAAATAAGACATGTTGTATGACATAAATTCAAAATGATATCAGCCTCAAAATGGTTGGTGCCAGTTGGGCGGAGTGACTAAAATTCACTCCTACCCTATGAAGAGGCCCCAGATGTTATAAGAGGTCAGCAGGATGAGGAAAGAGATCACAGCCTGGGGAGAGACCCCCATGAATTTCCCGTTCTTTTTTACTCCAGGGCCCATACCAAAGAATGTTTTTTATTTTTGTTCCTTTTTAAAATGTCATTTGTTTCTTTTGCATTTTAAATAGGCAAAATGAAATAAGGAAAAAAGCAAAGCATTAAAACAACAAGAACATCTTTCTGTGTATATCTCAGCGGGAGAATGCACAGAATGTAACACTGGTAACCCGGAAGCCCTCCTCGCCTCCATTCCCCGATTTGACACACTCCAATCCTGTTCCCCCCCCCCCCCCCAATAACTTCACCAACTCAGTAATATTTGGTACAAACTTTGGTCGCAGCTTTATTTACAACCTGTACAACCGGCCCAACACGGGCCTAAGATAACAATTGAACAAAACCCAACCCCGCACCCCTTTACCGGAGGATGCCCCCCCACCCGCCATCTTAGTAGCAAGGCGGAGCATCCTCCTCCCCCCCAAACCCCGCCGCCTGCCTCGCCATCCTAGTAGCAAAGGCCGGCTCCCACCCCCCCGCTACCGGGCCGAGACCCCCAACCGGGCTGTCTCGCCCCACCCCGGGGAGCACTTCGCCCCCACTGCTTGTAAACCAGGTCAAGCCCGCGCCGCTCCTGCGAGCGCTGGCTCTGTACCCCGCCACCCCACCAGCTGCAACATCCCGACAAACCACAACCATGGGCGGGGGCGGGAACGCGACCGGTACGCGAGGAGCCGCGGGCCAGAGAAGGAGACGGCCACGCGGCTCCTCGCGAACAGCACCGCCCACCCCATGTCCTGCGGGCCAATGAAATCGCTCCGACGGCGCGCCGGAGCGATTTCAACTGCCTCGCACCGCCCCTCCCCCCCCGACGCACCCCCCCTTTTATCCGGCCCGTTGGAGGCCGCGGCCGGGCCCGGGCCCAGGTTACTGTCGGCCGCGGGACCCGGCCCGCGGCCTCGGGCATGAACCAAGAGCTTCTAGCTGCTCCTATAGGTCTGCTGTCTTTACCTGCTCTTACTCATCGGCAATTAAGGCAGGGTTGTTCTGTTTGGTATGGCGTCCTTTTAGGAGTTTATTACACAAGAAAGCTAATACTTGTATTGTTTAACTGCACATTGTCAACAAATCCTGCCAATAAATTGTGATCAGCTAAAGAATCAGTCTTTTGTTCGTTCTTCCTAAAGACTCTTAAATAAAGAAACAATGACTTCAACGTGGGCTCCACCAAACATTGTTATGCAATGCACAAAAAAAATTACAATAGTGTAATAAATAGGACTATGCAATTCTGCAATAATTATGCTTACCAAGAGGAAGGAAATATAATTCTTGGCACTGTATTTGCAGTTTGCTGCTGCAGGATTGAGATGTCAGGTTTAGTATAAATGCATAGTCATAGTACACGCGAACAAAAAACTACTGTATCTGTGCTCATAAAACATAAGGCTTTCCAAAATGAGCTGGACAAGAAGTCCATCAAGCTTCTTTGACATGGTTCATTTTCATTTTCTTCTCATGTCCATCCAACAAAGTCGTATTTCTTTCCATTGAATGCATTTCACACTCATTAATTGGTCTCAATAAGATCCCACACTGTACAGAAACTATCCTCAAAACTATGAATAGACCAAATGATGGTGCCCCTTCAATTATATTTCACGCTCCTCTCCCCCCGAGATATTCATAATTAAACTCACCAAACATAATTATCCCTTACCAAAACAATCTTGTAAAAATGAATCTTTAAATATGAAACTCTGTTCTGTATGCAGATACTTAATAAAGTTAATTCCCAAAATTAATTTGCCAAGGCAAATGAGGTATTTGAAAAATTACTCATCCGTCTTGCAGATAAAAGGACAGCCTGATTGTTCTTTGAGTTGTCTGGTTGTTAGTAGTACCCATTGTTTTGCTTTGACAGCAATTGTTCTTTGCCATACTCTTCCCTCTCCCCCCCCCCCCCCCCACACACACACACAAAAAACTGCTGTCCTTGATACCCACCTAGTTTGCTTAATGGATAAGCTGGCCCTGGTGGGCATAGCTTGCCTGTCACCACAATCTTAGGTTTGAAGTCTAGGCGAGTATCTTCTTTCGTTGTGTATGGAAGCGTTTGAAAGTCTTCCAGATGGTCCCTTGGCACTTAGAGAAAGCATATAAAAAGGAGACACCAGTGCATCTGGTGTCATAGCCTCTCAGTTTCTAGTAATGTCCACATAGGGAACCAAATAAACTGGAGCACAAAGTACCTGCAGAAACCAAACTAGAGACAAAGGAGCTGGTACCAGTCTTTGGTACCAGCTCCTTTGTCTCTATGTTCACATAGGGATGCATTAAACAAGGGATAACATCCCTGTTACGTTTAATTTCCTTTTCTAAGGCCAGTATGCTATTTGCCTCCATAAAATCCTCTAGAAATGAATATCACACATTAAACTATGCACGATGTGAAGAATCCTATCCTTTTATTTGTTTTAAACCATGCAACAATTATTTTGGGTGTCTTTTACTTCTTGTAATAGGCATAGGTGTCAGATTCCCTGGCCACATCATTAGTCATTGGTGGGAGGTGGGTTATTTATTTATTTATTTACATTCTCTTATATACCGCGCTATTCTGCATCAATGCGGTTTACATTGAACAAACTGAAATTACATTGAACAGGGCATTATAACTTGGAGATAACTATTTTACAGGGAACATGGGCTATGGAGGGTTAAGTGGCTTGCCCAAGACCACAAGGAGCACCTATGGGACTAGAAACCCCAGTCCTTCCGGCCCAAGGTTCCTGTCCTCTAGTGGGATTTGAACCACCAACCTTCCGGCCTGAAGTACCTTGCCCCAACCACTAGGCTACTCCTCCACTCCAGGGAGACAAGGCTCGGAATATAAAATAAAATGAAAAAATGGCATATATAACAGGGAAAGGAAAGGAGACTTTTTTTGCCTACACACCCCTGCTAGCCACTGTTTTTCATAATATTGATTACCACTTATTCCTTGATACTCTGTCCTCACTTGGATTTCGGGACTCTGCTCTATCCTCATTTCCTTCTTCTCTCTCCCATTACACGTTTCGTGTATGCTCAGGTGGATCCTCCTCTACGAATACCTCAGTTAGGAGTGTGCAGGCCAAATTTTTTTTGTTTTTTAATTTTCCCCCTTTTTTAATTTTGTTCCTGGAGAAATGCTGATAGCATTAATTATATTGAACAATAGTACTCACCATGGGTGAATAGTACGTCATAGTATGTGCTATTGAGTGATAGTATGCACTCTCGCATGAGCAAATAATATTGCCACTATTGCTCAGTAGAGTCACTATTATTGCTCAGTAGAGCACACTATTCATTCATAGCATACACTATTGCTCAATAGTACACACAATTGAGCGATAGTGTGTGATATTTATGACAGATGGGAAGGGATAAAATTTAGGGGTTTGCTATTTTCATTCAAAAAAAACATGAAATGATAAAGCAAATGTTCTTGAGATTTCCTTTTCATTTCAAGTGACTACACATCCCTCAGAGCTTTGTCTTGGGGCCTCTTCTCTTCTTGCTTTATTTTTGCACCCTTGGTACTCTATTCTCCTCCCATGGCTTTCAGTACCAGCTTCATGCTAATAACTCCCAGATCTACCTCTACACTAGAAATGTCACCAGGAATTCAGGCCCAGATCTCAGCCCGCTTGTCTGACATTACTATCTGGATGGCCCACTATCATCTGAAACTTAATATGACCAAGAAAATGTTTCTTATCTTCCCCTTACATCCATTTTGAGTTTGAGTTTATTTGATATACCGCCTCTGGCCAGAGGCAGCTAGATGAGTAACAATAATAAAAATGGAAAATTAAAATAAAGTGAGGGAAACAACAAAAAGACAACAGAACATGGGGTAAGAAGAGGGGAAGGAGGGCTAGGTTACAAGTCCAGAGTGCCAAGCCAACAAAGATTTAAAAAGGGGGAATGGGAGACAAAGATACAAAAAGGAGGGCAACAATACTGTCATCCTCCCAGTACCCTCAGCTCATAACTTTGGGATCATCTTTGACTCTTCCCTTTCTCTGCACATACAGTATCCAATAGACTGCTAAAACTCTCATTTCTTTCTCTATTTCACCAACATCCATCCCTTATTTTCTTCATACTACCAAAACCCTTATCCACACAGCTCATAACCTTCTCCTTAGACTGATGTAACTTGCTTCTCATAGATCTCCCAATGAACCATCTCTCTCCCCTTCAATCTATTCAAACATCTGCTCCATGACATATCTTCTGCCAGTGACGTTACACTCACATAACCCCTCTTCTTAGGCACTTCAGTTGCTCCTTATCTGTTTCCACCTAAAGTTCAAATATCTCTTACTCACCTACAAATGTGTCCATTGCACAGCCCCTCATTGCCTCTCCTTTCTCTGGTTCTGTAAACCTTGCATATGTAAATGTTAGGTCCATGTGGAATAAGACGAGAATGATTGCTGATTTCATTGCTGACACCGCTGCTAACCTTTGCTGTATCACAGAGCCCTGGCACTCTGATGCCAGCTCCCTTTTACTAAATGAGACATGCCCTAATGGTCACAATGATGAACACCATCAGGGGTTGCCCAGAAGGGAGGAGGAGCTTTGTTGATCTATAAGGAATCTCCGGGGTGGTTTTAGCATAATATTCCTCTGGGTGTGAGGGGTTAATTATCAGTTTTAATTCACTAATAATATGTATTTTTTAATGTGCTGTCATGGTGGCGCCCCTGGTGGCCAATGGCGGTAAGGGCACGCTACACATCACACTTATTTTTAAGGAGCTTGGGGTATTTAAGGCCAAGTGGAGATTGGTCTTTAGGTATTTCAGCTCCTTGTGAGAACACACAATGATTAAGCCACGAGTGTAGGGAAACAAGGCTTTTATTTCCCCTCTGTGCAAGGGTTCATTAAGACCATGGAAATTAAAGAATGTCCTTCTTTATAAAGGTTCCAGTACTAAACAGATAAACCAATTGTTGATCTCTTCACAATTAGGTGCAAGGGATAAATGGAGGAATTCACTTCATTCCTGGGTAAAACAACTAAACAAGGCTTCTTCTTATTTACAATGTCGCTATGGATTCCAGGCTAGTAGCCATACACAAACTACAATCCATAGCTTCTTGTTGAGGAATGGGAATAGTGTTTGCATTTTCTATTTCCATAAATTCTGCCTCACTACTTTCCCCCTCAGAGCACACGCTGTCCCTGGCAGTTACAGCTTTATATGGACTGTATCTGGTATCTTGCCTCCAATAAGACTGTGCTTTAAAGTCTCTTGGTAGTTCTTCAAACCACTCTGGTTTCTTTCCTCTTCTTATAAAGAGAGTTTTAGTTTTAGCAGTGCTTTTAGGAGTTAAGCTTTCATTAGCAGGAATAAAACTTTCATACCTTGAGTTTCTGTAGCTTGAAGCTCTGGAGCCTTCTCTCTCATGCACGTCTCTGTGACAACAGGTTTTCTGTCGGTAGCTTCTGGGCAGTGCTGGACTTCCTGAAAGCTTAATAAAACCTGGTGCGGATTCTCCAGCTCTATGCTTCAGTGACACAGTAGCTTTCTTAGAAACTCCTTCCCTTTGGGTACCTGGTAAAACTTGTTCAGCATACTCCAATGCCTGCAGGCTTTCCTCCAAGCCTGGCTCTCTCTGGCTCTCCGTGTATGTCTTTCAGCTTTGGACTCAGGAACGTTGCTTAAGCAGGGAGTGGCATACCCTCCAGCCTGACTGTTTTCCTTGGCAGACTCCCTCTGAACAGCAGCTCTCGTAGCTTGGCCCCTCTGAACTCTACCTCTGTGAATTCTGTCCCTTTGGGCTTGCTCAAGGAGGATTCCTTCCTTTAGGTCTCTCCTTCCTTCTTCAGCCGTAATCCTTGTTCCTTCTCTTCCTGCTGCTCCTTCTCCTTCTGCGTCTGCGTCTGTGTCTGTGTCTGCTTTGCTAGCATTAAGCTTCCGTTTATAAAGGGATCTTCCCTTTGAATCTCCCGGGCTCATTTCCAGGTGCAACTGGTTAGATCTTCTAGCCTCATTAGCTTCTGTAGAATCACTCCTGCCCCCTCTAGCTGGGTTTTGAGGTAATTGCACACCTAGAGCTCTGTGAAAAACAGAGTTTCTTTTCAACTCTGCATCTTTATTGGCACCAGCCTCATGACACATCCCCCCTCTTAAAATATTACGGGCTGAATGTTCATCATTACTACAGCACGTAATTCTAGACATCTTCTGTGCTGACGTAACCAAGGCCAACCTCTCGTGCCAGAGTTGAAGAACATTTATGTGGTACACTTGTTCATGTCCCTAGGTGTCTCGTATCAAATACGATGCTGGACTAGGTGGTTTGACCACTATGTAAGGTCCTTTCCAGCGGGCTTCAAACTTCGGAGTGGGGCCTGATACCAAGACTATTACCTTCTCACCGGCAGTTAGACGTCGGGGCTTGGTATCTCTGTCATAGTACTGTTTTTGATTTTTCTGACTGTCCTTCAGCTTTTCTTCAGCAAAACGTGAGGTCCGTTTTAACCGGCTTCTTAAACTTCTCAAAAATTGCGGTATCCCTACTTCATTTTGTACGGGTTCCACCCATTGTTCTCTCAGGATATCCAGAACTCCTCTGGGCGATCTCCCATACATCAATTCATAAGGTGATGTGCCTAATGAAACCTGTGTTTTTTCTCTGCAGGCGTACAATACAAATGGGAGCATCGTGTCCCACTCTGCCATTTCTCCATCCAGTGCCCGTCGCAGCATCTGCTTGATAGTCTGGTTCATTCTTTCCACCAGACCATTGCATTGGGGGTGATATGCGGCGGTTTTGAGATGCCTGATGCCAAAGGCGTCCCACACCTGGGCTAAGTATTTGGACATGAAGTTCGTGCCTCTGTCAAAACTTCTTGAGGGAATCCAACCTCGCAAAATAGCTTTATAAGCTCCATGGCGATGGATTTTGCTGATATATTCCTCAAGGGCACCGCCCATGGGAAACGTGTTGCCTGGTCCATGAGGACCAATATATATTGGAAACCCCTAGGCGTTTTTATAAGGGGTCCGACTATGTCCATGGCTAGCCTTCTGATAGGATCAGTTATTACTGGCATCGGCAGTAATGGCACCCCAGGTGGTCTTATGGAGGTCACCCGTTGGCAGGAGGCGCAGGACTCACAAAAACGTGAGACCTCCTTAAAAACTCCTGGCCAATAGAACCTGGCCAGTATCTGGTCAAGAGTCCCTTGTACCCCTTTGTGACCACTCACTGGGTGATCATGGGCTAACCACAGCACTGCAGATTTGAAAGTATTTGGGACTACCAGCTGTTTTCGGACATCTTTAGTCCGTGGGTCTATACTCTCCCTGTATAGCACCTCTTCTTCTCTTATAAATCTTGGGAAGATATTTCTCTTTGTTTGAGCATGTTCAAATGCGCGTGCTAGCGCAGGGTCATCTCGTTGCTCTCCAGCAAAGGAAGAGAACTTCTCCACGAGCTCTGCTGGAATCCAGGGTAGTTCTTCGCCTGCTTCCAAATCGGCTCTGCCTTGAGAGCGTCCCTTTCTTTCTTTGCGCTTTTCGGCTTTTGTCTTTCTGTCCCTTTCTGAAGGGGCATTTATTAAATCCTCATGAGATGGGAGGTCATGTAAACTTTCTTCCCTTGAACATGAGGGTTTCTCCGAGGCTTTCATCTGGTTGCGAGTGGAGACGAAAACTTCTCGGGGGTTTAGTCCCTCCTCTTGGCCTCTTTCAAATTGTGGCCAGTCCCTACCTAAGACTAACTCTTTAGGTAATCTGGGTACTACGGCTATCAACATTCTTTTTTCTATTCCCAACCTCTTACAAGTAAGTTATTTACAGGATAAAAGGTGGCAGCACCATGCACACATTTTATCTTGACTTTGCCCTCTGGTTGATCTGGGGCGGACTCAGCTCGCTCTTTGATTAGAGACCAGAGCTTGCGTGAAATCATCGTCTGGTCCACGCCAGAGTCAAGAAGAGCTTTGGCAGCAACCCCTTGTACAGTTACATCAAGTACAAATCCTTCAGATAACATTTCTCTGTTCTCCCCCATGAGAGCAGTACGTGCTCGGCACTCATTCATAATATGTCCCATTTTTCCACAGCCAAAACATCTTTTAGAATAACTCTTCTCTACATTCTTAATATTTTTCACGTTTTGAGTTTTAAACTGTGAGAGACTTCCTGATGCCTGCTTGAATGTCGCTACCGCCATCTTTGAACCTTCCCCAGTCTGCTGGGTGACTAATTCGGCCTCTAGATATCTTTCAGTCAAGGCAATAGCCTCTACAGTAGTGCGACATTTCTGTAGGATAAGGAAGCTCTGTATACTACTAGGTACTGCAGTCATGAACTGCTCAAGGATTATCATATCCATCAGCGTTTCAATTGTTTTCTCACTAGGCCTTAGCCACTTCTCGGCTAAGCTCTTCAGCCTGTGACCTAACGCTTTAGGCATTTCACCTATTTCAAGGTGTGCCGCGCGTAGCTTACAGTTATAGACGAGAGGAGTCAGACCCAGGCGATCCCTGATGGCCTTCGTTACCTCGCTATAATTGCTCGCTAACGAAGCGGGCATTGCCCTATAGGCTGACAGTGCCTCTCCTGTGAGGGAAACTGCCAATCTAATGGACCACTGCTCTTCTGGCCAACCTACGGAAAGAGCTATTCTCTCAAAAGAGTCCAGGAAGTCATCCACATCATCTGTTACCCCCAACTTCCCCAAAGTTAGCGAGTCGTAGGACCCTAGTCCTACCGGACAGTTGCCCAGTCCTGAGCTCTGTTTAGGATGTTTTTCGGCTGCCTCCTGTTCTTCTGTTGTTGCTGTAGCCACGCTTCCAGCATCTGTAGGACTGGCTTTTGCTGCTCCTGCATGGCCAGGATTGCATGCTGCTGTGTTTGCGCAGCCAGCTCCCCCTGTTTGCTGAACTGCGTAGCCATCCAGCTGAAGATCTCTCGCTGATCCATGGCAAAGAGATTCCCTAGGAACAAAAGAGAAAAAAGAAAAAAAAAACAAGTGTGGCTGTACCAGAATCAGCCCTACACACTTTTCTTTTCTTTTCAATATCCCCTTTAAACTTTGGACTTATATCCCACTCAAGTCATGCCCTTCTACCTTTTACCTGGTAGAAGTGTTCACTCCAACTTCCAGAAAGGGTGGTGCTGTTCTGCGTCATAGCACTCTGCCACCGTTGTCAGCAACCTTGCCTTCCCTTCCGGATTTTCCTCCGATCTGGTCCGCGTTTTCTCCTCCGATCTGGGTTTTCTCCTCCTCCGATCCGGGTTTTCTTCTCCTCCGGTCCGGGTTTTGTTTGTTTGTTTTTTTTCCCTTTCAGCTTAATACTGGTTATCTTCTCTTTCCATTAGGTCTTTGGGTGATACCCACATCCAAACAACTACGCCATTATGTCATGGTGGCACCCCTGGTGGCCAATGGTGGTAAGGGCATGCTACACATCACACTTATTTTTAAGGAACGTGGGGTATTTAAGGCCAAGTGGAGAATGGTCTTTAGGTATTTCAGCTCCTTGTGAGAACACAATGATTAAGCCACGAGTGTAGGGAAACAAGGCTTTTATTTCCCCTCTGTGCAAGGGTTCATTAAGATCATGGAAATTAAAGAATGTCCTTCTTTATAAAGGTTCCAGTACTAAACCAATTGTTGATCTCTTCACAATTAGGTGCAAGGGATAAATGGAGGAATTCACTTCATTTCTGGGTAAAACAATTAAACAAGGCTTCTTCTTATTTACAATGTCGCTATGGATTCCAGGCTAGTAGCCATACACAAACTACAATCCATAGCTTCTTGTTGAGGAATGGGAATAGTGTTTGCATTTTCTATTTCCATAAATTCTGCCTCACTACTTTCCCCCTCAGAGCACACACTGTCCCTGGCAGTTACAGCTTTATATGGACTGTCTCTGGTATCTTGCCTCCAATAAGACTGTGCTTTAAAGTCTCTTGGTAGTTCTTCAAACCACTCTGGTTTCTTTCCTCTTCTTATAAAGAGAGTTTTAGTTTTAGCAGTGCTTTTAGGAGTTAAGCTTTCATTAGCAGGAATAATTTTCCAAATCAATGAATGGCGTTTTTGTATAGCCATTCATTGATTTGGAAAATTCTCTGGTGAAACGCGGGCAGCTTCAAGGATATAAAAGAAAACGTGCAGTTGGACGGGAGTATTGGAGAGATCCCCTGATGAAAGTGAGCGTTGTGAAACGCTTGACTGGTACCAAAGGGAGGCGTCGGGATCAGTGCTCTAATCCATGAGAGTGGGCTATTTGGTGACACAGAGAAGATCATTAGCATATAAGTTTTTGAATTTTCAATTGTTTTATTGGGATTCTAAGGCTGTGTTTTTCAACCCACTCATATTTTCTGAGGTCATTGATGCAAAAGGGCTCACTGCTACGATAACGGACGTTTAGTCCCTATGGCAGAGCCACGATAAGTCTGAGACCTCCTTGTAAGAACTTTATATATGTTGATTTGAGATAACTTTTTAAGAAACATTAAGTTAGCATCCAGTTATACATGAACGAATTTTCTTAAGTAATTTTAGCCTGCATGCCTATGTCACTTGAAGTAAAGAGGCAGTGGAATTACTTGCCGTTATTACAGCTTGGGTTTTCACCAGCTGATCACTTGCCTTGTTCATTCTGTAGGGCATACTCTTGATTTGTGCTGTGCTCCTGTATTTTCAGAGAAATTATATATCACATCAGTCTGTTGTTTTCCCATGCCATGGACTGGTCATTTGTGGTAGTTGGGAATGTAAAAGTGTAGAGGGCCATAGCTCAGCAAGTCCTCGCAGTAGTGCATGCAACTAGGGGACATGCTGACGTTGAACAGTCTATTAAATGATTTCACATAAAATTTGCACTATCATGAACGTAGGCGCCTGATTGATTAATAACTGGAATGCTGCTATTTTATAGACTTTGGACAAAGCTGTTCCACTCAAGTATGGCATTACATGGGAACCGCAGGAGTCAACCTACATGATATTCATGTGACCTAAGGGATTTAAAATTAGCTCTTAGAAAAGCTGAGCAGAGCTGACACCATACTGACAATGATACCAATGCATTGCATTATTATCAGCTATTAAATTATTATCATGATTTGGTATGGAATGCTAAGTGACATTATTTTTTAAACTAAAATACATGCTGCTATTAATGTCCCAAACTCATTGTTTTATAATGGTAAGGGATTAGTTGACAAGCCTAACTCGATTGAATTGTTGGGCCTCTCCCCAATACATTTGTTGATTAGACCAGATTCCATGATGGAAGACTCTGTATCTTCTCGCTCTCTGCACTTAGTTTTGAATAAGTGGAGTAATTTTGATTCTGTTTCAGAGGACTAAATTTTAAAAGTTCTTAAAGGGTTGAAATCTGACTATGCTGCGCTAGCCTCTGTTCTATAACATTACTGTGCAATGCTGCTGAGATGATTTGTCTGCCAATTATGATGACTGTGAATGCTTCACTCTTGGGGGTATCTCCCTCTCTTCTTTAATCAAAGGGTGTCAGACATTAATGCCTTAAACAGGTGGAGGCCGAGTCCCGAACATGCACATGTGGCCCTCGGACATGTCCAACCTGAATATGTGCCCGATGCAAATGTGATTCAGCAGCTGCATGGATAGACATAACCAGGGCTCTGGAATAGGGAACCTAGACATTTAAAGTGCAGCACAGACAGAACACCATGGTGTACGAGAGACGGGTATATACTGCCAATGGCGGTGTATGTCCCTGCGCTCACTGTATTCTGACAAGATGCATGCAGTTGATCCTGCCCATCTCCGCTAGATGCGAATGACCACACCTCCCCTGTACAACGTGCATTCCCTATGAGGCTGTGCTCACTGCCGCTGTCATAGTTCTACTTTAAAGAAAAAAATACCCAGAGTATAACTGTGCAATAGTGGTTGTCCAAAGGGTTCTTTACAGAGTGTATAACTGCATTCCCCCCTGAGGAAGGCAAAACGCCGAAACGCATAGGGGTTTTTAATAAATAAAGGCACCTGGACCTCTATACACCACTCACTCTTTGTGTTTCTGTTCCCATGGTTTGCAAGGGCTCTGCTCTCTTTGTGGTTCAATGTTGTAGCCAGCCATACATGTTCCTCCCTGATGTGAAGTTGAGCACTCTGGACCCTCCCAGGTCACACCGTAACCTCACACACACTCACACTCTCACGTGTTGTCCCCAAAATGCATACCTCTGCAGAACAGCAGCCCTGCAAACATCACCACAGATGGTATAACATGATGACCTGGTATCCTAGGACTCATTCAACAGTTACTGGTATTTGGCATAGGACTTGTTAGGGGCACCTAGGGGCATGCCTACTAAACTGCGGTAATCGTGAATAACGTGCGTAATGTAACGTTAACGATCGTTTGCACATCATAATGTGCGTTACATTACGCGCGTTAACCGTAGTTAATGATCGTAAACTCCCGCAGCGCATTAAAACACCGCAGAAGGTGGAGAGTGGACGAGAGAAGGGGTCAATGGGCGGAGAGTGTGCGTGGAGAGGCTCCCCTCACCCTAACGTGCGGATTTTCTGAGCTGAATTCCAACGCGAATGAAAACCTGCCGTTAACTGCAAATGACAAGGGAGAGAAACCATTTCAGTGTCAGCAATGTACAGCCCAGGCAGGGAAACCAAAAGAAAGTGATAAGTGTGATATAAGTGAACAGAACAAAAGGGCACAGAAACACTGAAAATGACCCCAACAAACTGGAAAAAAACAATATCCAAGCTGGTCAATAGTGGTATCAATGAGAAACATCAACCCCTCCCCCCCCCCCCCGAGTAAGCTCCATAGAACAGATATTAAATAGTGCTTTTAAATACATAAGACATTTTATAGACTTTTATCATTTCCATTAAAGGCTTTACTGTTATATGAGTTAAATGTTGAACTTAAATAATCAGCTTTTTATTAAATTGATATCAGCTTTTTATTTGATTCATAATTTAAATAGCCCAATAAAATGCTTTTCCTAGTTGACATTTTGGGGATGTAATACGTAAGAAAGCAGAGTTGAGCTAAATGTACAAATATACAATAGTATGGCAGTGTTTCAATCAAATTTATTTATTTAACCAGTTTTATATACCGTTTTTCTGCAAGGCAAAATGGTTTACATTGAACAAGAAGGAACGTTTACATGGAACAGTTAGAACTATGTACAGATAACTTTGGTATAGATAATACAGTGTTACAGATTATGCATTTTTGTTTTCTTTCAGTATTAACAAACAGAATAAACCCCAAAAGAAGGTATGTAGATGTGAAAACCAATCTTGGGAATATAATAAATTAGAAGAAAGAAGCATATGAGTGTACCAAGGGGTATGTTTACTAAACTGCGTTAGTTTGATTCGCGTTAGGAGCCGCGTTAGTAGAAGAAATGCCAAAAAAGGACATGGGCGGTACATTGTTACCGATAACGCGCGCTATAAGGCGCCGCGCAGCAACAATCGTTACAGGGTGCATTACTGCGCATTAAGCTTAAGAAGGCGCGCAGACACCCAAATACAGAAACAGAGCTGTAGCACAATGGTTACTACACAGACTGATGGTACAAGGGTCATGGGTTTGATTCCCCAATGTGCCTAATGAATAAGGCTGGTTGAGGCGTCATGTGTAACCCTTTGAAGGCCTACTATAATATTTTAATCCACATTCTGCAGCCGGGTTGTTTGCATATGTCAGGAAAATTGTACCCGTCTTATTCAATATGTTCCAATAGTGACGTTCCCTCTGCCATAGTCATGTAATATATACCATTTGATAGGAATATTTAGGCAGAAGTTTGGATCCCGAAAGTTTTGGGCTTGGCCTGGAAAGGGTTAAGTATTGGGCTGTGAGGAAGTTTAGTTGTACTTTAATAGTGTTGCGGGACATGTGCATGCCATAGGAACCCTGTCCGATGGTGTGGAAAACCCTGAGCAGCGCTATTTCACTGTGGGCCCATTCACCTTGTATGGGGACGGAGTATAGACCCTTCCACGATTTATATCTGTTCTATGGAGCTTACTTGGGGGGGGGAGGGGTTGATGTTTCTCATTGATACCACTATTGGCCAGCTTGGTTATTCTTTTTTTCCAGTTTGTTCGGGTCATTTTCAGTGTTTCTGTGCCCTTTTGTTCTGTGCACATGTATCGCACTTATCACGATTACCGCAGTTTAGTAAACATACCCCCAAGTGTGGATTCAAGCCATAGGAGTGATAGAAGATTGGTGTCTGTTAAGCTAAAATCTGTTAGAAGATTTTGAAGTTGGAAGTTTGGACAATAATTCACTTTCTTTTAAACAATAGATAGAAATCTGGTGACAATGATCTTAAGAACAATGAAGGATTGCTTTTAGAATATGACTACAATGAAAGGCAACACATCAATATAGAAATAGAGGCTTAAGAGACAAATGATGATATGCCTGAGCAATGACTCTTTCATGTCTCTTCCCGTCTACAATTTATTTTTATATAACAGACAAAATTAATGGACATTATAAAAGTCTATAACTTGTTTCAAGTATTTAAAATAATTATTTAAGCCTTGCAGTGATAGATTGGTATATTTGAAAAAGAGGCGTCCTGTCTATTTTTGAGGTTATAATATTGTGTGTGGTACTAGCAATAATTTTTAACAGAATAAAAATGGGCATAGCAGAAGCTTTATGCAAGAAACCTCTACAATAACATTTGCATCAGGCAGCATATAAAGTGCAACCTATTCTCCAAGTATAGGCCAAAGCATGTTGTTGTTGTTAAGTGCTGTCAAGTCGGAGTCGACTCATGGCGACCCACTGGATAGCTATCCTAAATTGTGTTCGGTCTTGAGTCAGGCGGCTCATTGTTGACAGACTGGTACCCATAGCTGCTTTATTGTATATCTATTTATTGTCTCTATAGGTCTATTAATGATATCCCTGTTAAATTTCAAATTTCTGTATCAGCAGCAGAAATATCAAAATATCAGTCAAAGCACATTTAATAGTTTGTATGGATAAATGTAGAAATCTGTTTGCACATTTTTGGGTATTGGAAGTAGGTTCTCTAAAGTTATGTATCACTTAACTATTTTAAAGGAAGCCAGTTCATTGTACTTATGAGTACAAATTCTTACAGTGATCCAGAATGTTCTGCATTAGTTATTTAAGAACAGTCAGTGCAAGAGTATTAGTTGACCATTGTTTTTTTGGTGTCAATTAATTTCCAAAATCCCAACCCCCCAACTGAAAAAATGTACATTAAAAGGCACATTTTACAATGGGACATCCAAGTGCAATCTGTGATGTCAAAGCCAGGACATCTGAAAAAAAAAGCAGGCGCATGCAAGTTCAGGTATGATTTCAGAAATGTGGACGTGCCCAAAATGGATGTCTATAGAGATGTCTACATAGACGTCCCTGGAATAATATCTTGGAACATGGACGTCTAACAGTATAATGGTAATAGGAGTGGGATAGCAAGGGTTCAAATCCCCATGTGGATCTTTGCGATCTTAAAATAGTCACTTAACTCTCCATCTTCTCTGAATGCTTTAAGGCCAAAGTAAGCACTTCCCTGATGCCTATTCATGCCTGCAGTAGGTATAGACATAGATGTGAATGCAGACATGTAAATCCATAGCACCTCCCCGGACACACCTCCATCACTCTGTAAACATCACGCTGTAAACATCACTTATGGAATGACTGCAGAGTGATTTCACTGTACATATCTTCAGACGTCCTACATCACAACCAAGCCTTTTAAAATGACCTCCTAAATGTATTTATCTATTTAACTAAGGTTCTATTCTGCATATCACAAAAGATCTAAGCAGATAACAGAAAACATGGAATAATAGAAACATAGACAGTGAGATAAAACATCAAGACTGAGACACTAGTAACAAACACAGAATATACATAAATAAAGATAAAAAGAAAAAAATACAGAGAATAAACTGAATGTCCAAAAATGCCAACTTCAAACACAATGTTGTCAGCTAACATGCCTCGTCACCAAAGGCCTGTGTACAATAAAATGCCTTCACTTTCTTCCAATATAACAACACATCTTTGACAAAGCACAACTCCAACAGTAACTGATTTCACACTATAGGGTCCAAATAAGGAAATTAATCTATTCTGAATCCTAATGCCATGAATCTGAATGGCTTTGCGAATCTCCATTAACCTATAAACCGACAGTCGCCCAAGAGCGAATGGTTCGGAAGAATGTATCCTTGAAGGATACTACCAAAAGCAGAGAGGTTCCACAAAAGAGTAAAGCAGAGAGGTTTCACAAAAGAGTAAAGTAGCCCAAATGCCCTCAAGTATGGAGCAGACAGAGCTTAAAGATCCCAATTTACCCATGTCTAACAATAGCCAAATTAACATGAATAAAATACATTCTCTAAAATGCTTGTATGCAAATGCTAGAAGTCTAAAGAATAAGATGGGAGAGTTAGAATATATAGCACTAAATGAAAGGTTAGATATGATTGGAATATCAGAGACATGGTGGAAGGAGGACAACCAGTGGGACACTGTGATACCTGGGTACAAACTATATCGTAATGATAGAGCTGATCAAATTGGTGAAGGGGTTGCGCTCTATGTTAGAGAGAGCATTGACTCAGAAAGGATTAAAGTTTTGCAGGAAACAAAATCTGCTGTAGAATCTATATGAATTGAAATTCCATATAAAAGGGGGAAGGCGATGGCAGTGGGGGTGTACTATCAAGCACCTGGCCAGAATGACCAAATGGATAATGAAATACTCAAAGAAATCAAGGAAGCTAACAAAAGTTACAGCACAGTAATAATAATGGGTGATTTCAATTACCCCGGTATCGACTGGGTCAGTGTCACGTCAGGACATGCTAGGGAGATAAAGTTCCTAGATGGAATAAATGACTGCTTCTTGGAGCAGCTGGTTCATGAACCGACCAGAGAGGAAGCCATATTAGACCTAGTCCTTAGTGGAACACCAGATCTAGTGCAAGAGATAAGGGTGTTGGGGCCACTTGGCAATAGTGATCATAGCATGATCGCCTTTGATTAATTAGTGGAGGAGGGATAGTAAGGAAATCTACAGTACTACCTTTTAACTTTCGAAAGGGAGACTATGATAAAATGAGGAAAACAGTTAAGAAAAAACTAAAAGGAGCAGTTGCGAAGGTTAAAGACGTACATCAAGCTTGGGTGTTGTTGAAAAATACTATCTTGGAAGCCCAGACCAGCTGTATTCCACGCTTTAAGAAAAGTGGAAGGAAGTCCAAAAAACTGCCAGCATGGTTTAAAGGTGAGGTCAGAGAGGCTGTTGTTGCCAAAAAAGCATCTTTCAGGAAATGGAAAAAAGAGCCAAACGATGAAACCTGCAAACAGCACAAGCACTGACAAGTCAAATGCAAGGCATTGATAAGGCAGGCAAAGAGAGAATTTGAGAAGAAGCTTGCTGTGGAAGCAAAAACGCGAAATAAAGATCTTTTCAAGTACATTCGTAGCAAAAAACCTGTGAGAGAGTCAGTTGGTCCATTAGATGATAAAGGGGTTAAAGGAGCACTAAGAGGCGACAAGGCGATAGCGGAGAGACTGAATGAATTCTTTGCTTCGGTCTTTACTGAGGAAGATGTAGGGATGTTACCCATGACTGAAGTGGTATGTAAAGGTGCGGAAGAATTGAAGGAAATATCGATACATCGGGAAGATGTCTTACAACTATTGGATAAACTGAAGAGTAGCAAATCACCTGGGCCGGATGGTATACATCCAAGGGTATTGAAAGAACTGAAATATGAGATTGCAGAACTGCTATCAGTAATCTGTGAACTATCATTAAAATCATCTCTAATACCTGAAGATTGGAGGATCGCCAATGTAACACCAATTTTTAAAAAGGGTTCCAGGGGTGATCCGGGAAACTACAGACCGGTGAGCCTGACATCAGTACCGGGAAAAATGGTAGAAACCATCATAAAGAATAAAATTACTCAGCATGTAGATAGTGACAACCTAATGGGAGACAGCCAACATGGCTTTAGACAAGGAAGATCTTGTCTTACTAATCTGTTATGTTTTTTTGAAGGAGTGAGTCGGTTGATATTGTGTATCTGGACTTTCAGAAAGCCTTTGACAAGGTCCCTCATCAGAGACTTTTGGCAAAACTAAAGAGTCATGGGATAGGAGGCAGTGTACTATTGTGGATCAGGAACTGGTTAAAAGATAGAAAGCAGAGGGTAGGGCTAAATGGCCAATTTTCCCAATGGAGAAAGGTGAATAGTGGTATACCCCAGAGATCTGTGCTGGGTCTGCTGCTTTTTGACATATTCATAAATGACCTGGAAAGTGGAATAACGAGTGAGGTTATCAAATTTGCAGATGACACAAAACTATTTGGAGTTGTTAAAACCCAAGAGGATTGTGAAAAATTGCAAGAGGATCTTGATAAATTGGAAGACTGGGCATCAAAATGGCAGATGAAATTTAATGTGGACAAGTGCAAGGTTATGCACCTAGGGAAGAACAACCCAAACTATGGTTACACGATGCAAGGTTCCACATTAGGAACCACCACCCAGGAAAAAGATTTAGGCGTCATTGTGGATACCATGTTAAAAACCTCGGCCCAGTGTGCAGCGGCAGCCAAGAGAGCAAATAGAATGCTAGGTATGATAAGAAAAGGAATGGAAAATAAAACAAAAGATATTATAATGCCTCTATACCGTTCCATGGTGAGACCGCACCTTGAATATTGTGTGTAATTCTGGTCGCCGTATCTTAAAAAGGATATAGCGATTTTAGAAAAGGTACAGAGAAGAGCCACCAAAATGGTAAAGGGGATGGAAAGATACTCCTATGAAGAAAGGCTAAAAAGGTTAGGGCTCTTTAACCTGGAAAAAGACGGCTGAGGGGAGATATGATAGAAGTCTATAAATTAATGAACGGAGTGGAACGGGTAAACGTAGATCGATTGTTTACCTTATCAGAATATAGAAAGACTAGGGGACATGCAATGAAGCTACAGGGTAAACTATTTAAGACTAATAAAAGAAAATATTTTTTCAATCAACGTGTAATCAAACTCTGGAATTTGTTACCAGAGGATGTAGTAAAGGCTGTTAGTGTAGCTGGGTTTAAAAAAGGTTTCGACAAGTTCCTGGAGGAAAGGTCCATAAACCATTATTAAGAAGTGACCGAAGATATCAATGCTTGACCCAGTACAAGCATTGTGGAACTTGTGTCTCTTGGGGAAACTGCTAGGTACATATGACCTAGATTGGCCACTGTTGGAAACAGAATACTGGGCTTGATGGACCTTGGTCTGACCCAGTATGGCATATCTTATGATCTTATGTTCTTATGTTATGTTCTTATATATTTGAGTGTGCAAGAACCTAACAGTCTCTTGAACTTTTAATGGGAAAGTATTGAGTTCTATATACCCAGCCTCAGCCTTGTTGTTGTTAAGTGCCGTCGAGTCGGAGTCGACTCATGGCGACCCTCTGGATAGCTATCCTAAATTGTGTTCGGTCTTCAGTCAGGCGGCTCATTGTTGACAGACTGGTACCCGTAGCTGCTGCTATTGTATCAATCCACCTCATTGCTGGCCTTCCTCTTTTGCGTTGACCTTCTATCTTGCCAAGCATGATGTCTTTCTCTAATGATCTCTCTCTTTGCATGATGTGTCCAAAGTATGAAAGACGAAGTCTTGTCATCTGAGCTTCTAAAGAAAGCTTAGTTTTGGTCTCCTCTAGTACCAACTGGTTTGTTCTTCGGGCAGTCCATGATATACACAGTATTCGCCACCAGCACCATAATTCAAAGGCATCAATTTTCTTCCTGTCTGTCTTTTTCACTGTCCAGGTTTCACATCCATATGATGTTATTGAAAATGCCATGGCTTGAACAAGTCAAATCTTCGTATGGAGAGAGACATCTCTGCTCTTGAGAATCTTATCTAGGTCTTTCATAGCCATTCTGCCAAGAGCAATGCGTCGTCTGATTTCTTGACTGCTTGTTGCTCCTTTATTGATGGTTGATCCAAGTAGGTTAAAGTTGTTCACAATTTCAATTTCTTCTCCTTCAACGATGAACCTGTTGATTATGCCAGTTGTCATGATCTTTGTCTTCTTTACATTAAGGTGCAGGCCACTTTGAGACTACGTTCTTTGATTGTGAGAAGCAAATGTTTCAGATCATCTTCACTTTCAGCCAGTAATGTGTTATCATCAGCATAGTGAAGGTTATTGATGAGTCTTCCACTAATCTTTACACCTCTGTTGTCTTCATACAATCCTACTTCTCTGATGATTTGCTCTGCATATAAATTAAACAGGTAGGGGGAAAGTATGCAGCCTTGTCTTACACCTTTGCTTATTTTAAACCATTCTGTTTCTCCTTGTTCCATTCAAACTGTTGCTTCTTGATCAATGTACAGATTGCGCAAGAGAATGATCAGGTGTTCTGGTATACCCATGCTTCTTAATGTGGTCTAGAGTTTCTCATGGTTTACACAGTCAAAAGCCTTGCTATAGTCGATAAAGCACAAATAGATATCCTTTTGGTATTCTTTAGCCTTTTCAAGGATCCATCTCACATCCACAATGATGTCTCTCGTTCTTCACCCTTTCCTGAACCCTGCTTGTACTTCAGGTAGTTCTTGTTCCAGGTATGGTTGTAGTCTCTTTTGAATAATCTTTAGTAGAATCTTGCTGGCATGTGGGATCAGAGCGATTGTGCGATAATTTCCACAGTCAGTTGGATCACCTTTCTTTAGTATTGCTATAAACACAGATCTTTTCCAGTCAGTTGGCCATGATGTTGTCTACCATATTTCTTGGCAGAACCTTGTAAGTACGGTAACAGCTGCATCAGATTGCTGCAATACTTCTATGGGAATGCTATCAATGTCTGGTACTTTGTTCTTTGATAAGACTTTCAATGCTGCTTCAACTTCTTCTTTCATCACCAATGGTTCCCGATCATAAGGTACAGGTTGAAACGGCTGTTGGTCCACTTGATCTTTATCATATAAAAACTCTGTATATTCCTTCCACCTTTTATTGATCTTCTCAGCATCATTCAACATAGAACCTTGAGCATCTTGTAACATTCCAATTCGAGGCTGGAACTTTTTCTTTAACTCTCGTAGCTTTAGGAAAGCCAATCTTGTTCTTCCTCCTTGTTTTTGCTTCTATTTCCTTGCAAGTGTCATTGTAGTACTTTTCCTTGTCCTGTCTTGCTGCACTTTGGAAATCTCTGTTGTGTTCTGCGATTGTCTTTCTTTTCCTCTGGCTTTAGCTTCTCTGCGTTTCTGGGCAATTTTCAGAGTTTCTTCCGTCATCCATTTTGGCCGTTTTTGCTTTTTCACCTTTTGTAGAGACTTCTCGCTTTCTTCCAACACAACCTTCTTGATGTCATTCCATAACTCTTCTGGAACTCTGTCATTTGTATCTAAAGCAGCAAATCGATTTTGCAGGCAGTCTTTAAATTCTGGTGGTATATTCTCAAGGTCATATTTTGCTGCATTCATGAGTGGTTTGCTCTTTTTCAACTTTAGCTTGAGTTTGCATACTAGTAGTTGATGATCTGTACCACAGTCAGCTCCAGGTTTTGTCTTTGTTGATGTTACAGAGCTTTTCCATTGTTGACTTCCACAGATGTAGTCAATTTGATTTTTATACAATCCATTGGGTGAAGTCCATGTGTACAGTCGCCGCTTGTGTTGCTGTAAGAAGGTGTTTGAGATGAATAGATCGCTGGTCTTGCAGAATTCTATCAGTCTTTCTCCAGCTTCATTTCTGTTGCCAAGTCCATATTTTCCAACTACTTTGCCTTCTTCTTTGTTGCCAACCTTTGCATTCCAGTCACCCATGACTATCAGGATATCCTGTTTGCATGTTCTGTCAATTTCAGCTTGTACCTGTTCATAGAACTCTTCAATTTCATTCTCTTCTGCAGCTGTTGTTGGGGCATATACTTGAATTATAGTTGTGTTGATAGGCATTCCTCGTAGATGAATAGAGATTAAGGGGTATGTTTACTAAACTGCGGTAATGGTGAAGAACGTGTGTTGTATAACGGTAACGCTCGTTAGCGCGTCATAACGCGCGTTATGACGCGCTAACGAGCGTAATGTTCAGCGGCGTGGTAAAACACCGCAGAAGGTGGAGAGAGGGCGGAGAGAAGGGGTCAACGGGCGGAGCGTGGGCGGGGAGAGGCTCCCCTTACACTAACGCGCTGAATTTCAGGGCTGAATTCCAACGCGAATGAAAACCTGACGTTAAAGGCACATTAAAGGGGAGAGAAACCATTTCAGTGTCAGCAATGTACAGCCCAGGCAGGGAAACCAAAAAACAGTGATAAGTGTGATACATGTGCACAGAACAAAAGAGCACAGAAACACTGAAAATGACCCCAACAAACTGGAAAAAAACAATAGCCAAGCTGGGCAATAGTGGTATCAATGAAAAACATCAACCCCTTCCCCACCCCCCCACCCCCGATTAAGCCCCATAGAACAGATATAAATCGTGGAAGGGTCTATACGCCGTCCCCATACAAGGTGAATGAGCCCACAGTGACATAGCGCTGCTCAGGGTTTTTCCCACCATTGGACAGGTGCACATGTCCTGCAACAACAGGGCGGGCATGTTGGAACGGCAACTGGACAGATGCCGGAGAAGGGGATACAGAGGGCCGCAGGCGGCACATGCTGTGGTGGAGCTGGGCCACAGTGCGGACTAGGGTGATACCTAGGTGGCCCATACGAATGCTGAAACAGCGGAGCAGCCAGACAGCAACTGCTGAAGGTCCAATATGGGCACGAGTGGGTTTCCCAAAGTGTCACAGGGGATAGTACCCAACAGCTACCCCCAATGGCACAGAGCATTGGCAGGCGGGGCTGGGGGGGAGTGTGGACGTCTATGCAAGCACCCCTACCCCAGAACCCACACCATATGCAGCCGCCTACCTGCACACTGGATGGCCTGAGACTGTGCACCACCAGCTCCACCAGCAGAAGGGCAGGTCAGCATGGTGGCTGAGGGATTCTGGTGGTGGAGGGGGCAGTGGCAGCTGCCCAGAGCAGACCGTGGCCTAGCCCTGTGTAGGTGGGTGCCATGCACTGCAACAGACAGGCCCTGTCTGACCAACAGTCATGGTATCACCAGGGAATGCACCATCTTTGTGATAACATGGTGGTACAGTGCATGAAACCAGTGTATTCAGAAGCAGAAGGTCACAGGTTCAAGTCCCAGCTGTGGTTTCTGCCAACCCAGTCCTCATATTTTACCCACTACTATAACGTGCTAATACAGACAGAACCTTTCTTGCAGATGACGTAAACATGCCCAAAACACCTACATTTTACCCTACAGAGCACAGACTCCATAAACAGGTGCATTACCTAGAGCAGAGTCTCCCAAATGCAGTCCTGGAGGGCCAAACACCATTCAGGTTCCATGCTGCCTCTAATAAAGATGCCTGTGCTGCATATCTATGCACCATAGTATGTCCTAGTGGGTAGTCACTCTCACCCTGACTGAGCAGTGACTATGGCATGGCTAGGCTCCCCCATAGTGTCATATGGTATTTTTTTTATGTGATATTTATGGGTTTCCTTTTGGGGCCCAATCACTGACTTATCTGCTTGTTGTGTATGCTGATATCCCTGTTCTGGGTACATGCATCTTCACCCTCCACAGCCCAACACCTCTATAGTTGCACAATGCTGGCATAGGTGTGGGGAGTGTGTGTCTGTCTATACAGTGTGTGGTGGCTGCCAACACCCTTCACAGCCCACACTGCTAGCACTGTTGCCAGTATTGGCCTGCCAATGTGCATAATGAGGAGCAAGGTACTGTGGGAATAGCCTGGATAGGGTGGCCTGGCCTGGATGCATCTGCACACGGCATAGGGCAATGGCTCAGACATTGAAGTGCCTGGCCACCACCTGCATGGACAGGGTGGCCATAGCATGTCCTGCTGGGAGGTCACTCTCACCCTGACTGAGCAGTGACCATGGCATGGCTAGGTTCCCCCATAGTGCTATATAGCATTTTTTCCATGTGATATTTATGGGTTTTCTTTTGGGGTCCAATCGTTGACTTATATGCTTGGTCTGTATGCTGACATTCCTGTTCTGGGTACATGCATCTCCTCCAGGACCATGCACTATGGACTAGCTGGCGGACTGTCTGCAGCTAGTATGTGTCTTGCTGGAACACCTTGCAGGGTGCAGCGGCTGGAGGCTTGCTGCTGGAGAATGTCAGATAATTGTGGGGGGCAGCTGAGCATTTCCAGGCCTGCCGTCCGTCTGCTATTGCATTATGGATGTGTACCGCTCTGTCTGTTCCCCAGCAGGACTGGGGTTGCTGGTCCCCTTTACTGCTGCCATTGTGGGGAGGTAGACTATGGATCTATTGTTGGGTGATCCTGTTTCCCACCCTGAGCCCCAGAGGGTGGGTTGTGTGGTGGTACATAATCTGCCTATGGGTCCATACACCCACCCACCTTCACCTACAGCAGGTAACGATGGCACCAACACAGGATATGCACTATTCTGGGTGCAGAATCACCCATAGGGACTAGACATGACTGAGACATACAGCAGGACACAGATGTATCCTAGGTGTGTCTAACTGAACTACCTATCACACACTGATGGGGACCTGCAGCATGACGCATTTCAGCCATGAAAGGTGCTGTGGACCTGGTGCTGGGCGCCCCACCTCAACCTCAGGGTGGGCACTGTACCCGCACAATGTGACTGTCTGTGGCTACTCTGTGGCAGTAGATCGATTGTTTACCTTATCAGAATATAGAAAGACTAGGGGACATGCAATGAAGCTACAGGGTAAACTATTTAAGACTAATAAAAGAAAATATTTTTTCACTCAATGTGTAATCAAACTCTGGAATTTGTTACCGGAGGTTGTAGTAAAGGCTGTTAGTGTAGCTGGGTTTAAAAAGGTTTTGACAAGTTCATGGAGGAAAGGTCCATAAGCCATTATTAAGAAGGGACCCAGGATATCAATTCTTGAAACAATACAAGCTTTGTGGAACCTGTGTCCCTTGGGGAAACTGCTAGGTACATATGACCTAGATTGGCCACTGTTGGAAACAGAATACTGGGCTTGATGGACCTTGGTCTGACCCAGTATGGCATATCTTATGTTCTTATGTTCTTATGACTCTACAACTATGAAATTTGTTTCTAGTATCCCTCAAACCTTCTGGCTTATTCCCTGAAATGATTTTGAAACTCTTCATTGGACTTTATCAGTGCAAGTGTTTCCCCCTTCTTTCTTACTGGCTTTCAGCATGCCCACATCACTCCAAAACATAAAGAGCTGCTCAGTTCAACTTATTTATTTATTTATAGTCTCTTATATACCGCGCTATTCAGCATCAGCACGGTTCACAATAAACAAAGAGTTACACAATTCAACGGTACTTTTTGTGTTTACAATAAAACAGGAAATACAACTCGGATAACAGGGTAATTAATTAATTATAACATAGTCATGATCTCATCCTGGCTTCAGTTTTGTGTATGGGTGGTCTATGGGGTGTCTGTATTGTATGTGTATGTTTGGAAGGTCTGTGGGTTGGTTGAGATATCTGCATTGTTTACTGGATAAGACAAGAGGAAGAGGTAGTGTTTCAAAGCTTTTCGAAATTGCAAAAGGTCTGGTATTGCTGGGATGTTTTGAGGAAGGCTGTTCCAACACCTTGGTGCACAGAATAAGAAGTCCCTGTCTATAGTAGTTTTGGTGCACTGTGTTATTGATTTAGGGACTAACAGAGAATTGAGTGTTACTGACCTTCTGTCCCTATTGAGGGGTGTTGTTTGGATCATATCCGATAATGATGCAGATGAGAGCTCTTTGATGGCTTTGAATGTAATTAGTAAAGTTTTGAAAGTGAGTCTACTTCGTATCGGGAGCCAATGAAGAAGTTTTAGAATAGGTGAAATATGGTCTTTCCGGGATGCTCCATGAAGGACTCTTGCTGCAGCATTCATTGTCATTTGAAGTGGGTGTAAGGTGGCTTGAGGGAGACCTTGTAAAATTGAGTTTGCATAAGCAAAATGAGTTATGATTAGCGCCTGATAGATGGTTCTAAAATCATCTGGCTCTAGCAAGGATCGTAGATGTCTAAGGGAACGTATTTTGTGGTATACCGCTCTTACAATATTTCCTATATGTGCCTTCATATCCAAGTTCTGGTCTAAAGTGACACCGAGGTATCTGATGGTGGTCTTGGTCTGGAGGTTAGCATCCTTCACTTTCAAAAAGGACGGAGCAGTGAAATTTCGGTTCCGTGTAATGAATAACACCTCCGTTTTCTTGTGTTGGATCCTTAGATTTTGGGATTGTAGCCAGTTGGATACTTCATTTATGCATTTTGTTAATGGGGTGAGGTCAGGGTTCTCTGTTGTAAAAGGAAAATATAATAGTACATCATCCACGTATATCATGCAGTTAACTCTAAAGGATCGTATCAGGTTGCATATAGGCTGCATGTATATATTGAACATAAGGGCGGAGAGGGAGGAGCCTTGAGGGACCCCTTGTTTTTGATGAAATTGATCTGATGAAGTATCGTTGGATCGTACCTGCTGCTATCTGTCGGAAAGGTAGGACTTACACCACTCAAGCGCTTTATCGGTAATTCCCTTCCCTTTGAGACGTTCTAGGAGGCGTTCATGGCTCACAGAATCGAAAGCGGCTGCGATATCTAGGAAGACAAGGACTTGCTGTGCTGAAACTTACTTGATATGTTATGGTGAACTGAGCTGAGCACACCCACCTCTACTGGGGGGATAATATACCTCAGAAGCATAAAAAATACTTTTCCATGTTATTTCTGTGCAAACTCTAGAAGTGAAAACAATCTAATCCAAGCCTGTGAGTTACAAATCTAATTTCTGGTAATCTGCCCCTCCTAGATCTTTTTGGGATGCAAAAAAACAAAATCACTCAAATTACAGAAGATTCAATTTTTTTAAATCATGCCCATTTCTCGTAATAATGCAATTTAGAGCAATTGTGTGCCCTCCTCTGCTCTGTTCCAACAGGTAATTATGACTGTTAAAGAAAATGTTGCCTAACTAGTTTCACCTGTATTTTAATGGCTGGAGAACAGTGAAAGCTTAGCAAGATTTTTTTGTGGGAGTCATATGCTACTATTATTTTATTTATTTATTTTATTTTATTTATTTATTTATCTATTTCTTCTATACCGCCCCTTCCAGAGATCAGGGGCGGTTTACATGGAACAAGTAAACAAATCTGTATACTAGTGTATACATTACATGGAACAGAGATTTTTTAACTTTATACAGATAATAGTTATTAACAGAGATTTTTAACATTGTAACTTTATACAAATAACTGTGCATTAATTGTCAAAACTATTTACATTTTATATACATTAATAAGTTTCTGTAGCGTAGTGTTGATCAGAGTTTTTCTACCTTTTTATAGGTAGTCAGAGTTTTCTACCTTTCATATGTGTGTGTGTGTGGAGGAATTTATTTCCTTTTTTCATCTCTTGGGAGTGTTTTGGGGTGTATGTGGTGGGGGTATGTGGTGGGTGTATGTGTGTGGGTAGTTGAGTGTGGTTTTAGGGCTTTGTGTTTGAGTGTTTGGGGATGGTGTGTGGTTGGACTTGGGGGTATGGGATTTCATAGTGTTCGGAGAAAAGGTATGTCTTAAGTTCCTTTCTAAATTGGGTGAGGTCTTTTATGATCCGAAGGTTTATTGGGAGATTATTCCAGAGCATGGGGGCAGTGAATGAGAAGGCTCTGGTGCTGGTGGATTTTTTAGTTTTTTTGAATGAATTTGGTATTTCAAGTGAGTGTGTTGCGTTTAGTCTGCGAGTTCTTGATTCTGATGGGGCATGTAATAGCATGGATAGATATGATGGGGCGATGTTGTTCAGGAGCTTGAATGTGATTAGGAGGATTTTATATCTGATTCTGCTGTTTATAGGGAGCCAATGCAGTTCCAGCATTATTGGGGTTACATGATCTACTAGGCGGGCTTTTGTGACTACTTTGGCACAGATGTTCTGGGCTCTTTGAAGTAGGTATATACTTTTTTGTGGTAGGCCAATTAAGAGACTATTACAATAGTCGAAGTGTGGGGTGATGAGTGTGTTAACAACTGATCTAAAGTCATGGGTGTCAAGAAGGGGTCTTAGGTGTTGTATGGTTTTGAGTTTGTAGAATATGGTTTTTACCGTCTGTTTTATATGTGGTAGCATGGTGAGTGTATGGTCTATTATTACCCCTAGGTATTTTACCTCTTTTTTGACGGGTATAGTTGTATTTATGATTGAGATTGATGTTGGATAGGTGTCCTCAGTCACGGGTGATCTTGTTACGAACATTGCCTCAGTTTTTTTGAGGTTGATGCTAAGGTAGTTAGATTCCATCCAGGAGGTGGTCTCCGCCATGCATTTTGATAGGGCATCGTAGGTAGGATTTTTGATGGATATGGGGAGAGCAAGCATGATGTCATCAGCATAGATGAAGTGACTAATTTTGTGTTTTCTGAATATTTTTGTAATGGGTTGGAGGTACAGGTTGAAAAGGAGGGCAGAAAGGGCGGATCCCTGGGGTATTCCTTGTCCTTGGGGGAAGGTTTCTGCCACTTCCTGGTCTATTTGAACACGTATTAGTCTGTTTGTGATGTAAGACTTAAACCAATTGAGTACTGTCCCACCTATTCCTAGATTTTCTAATCTATTGATCAAAGTAATGTGGTTGATGTTGTCAAAGGCGGCAGAGATGTCTATGAAGAGGAGTAGGAAGCCTTGACTGCTATCATCTGTGCCTTTGATGAGGAAGTCTATCAGTGTAGTTAGAAGGGTTTCTACACCATGGTAGGGGCGGAAGCCAAACTGGTGAGAGTCTAAGGGTTTGTGTTCATCGATATGGTCTTGCAATTGTAATTGGACGTTTTTTTTCTATTATTTTAGCTATAAATGGAATGCTGGCTATCGGTCGGTAAGAGTTTGGGTCTTTTGGGTCAAGTTTATTGTTTTTATTATTGGTCGAAGCGTTGTGAGTTTTAGGGCGTTGGGCATGGTGCCCTGAACAAGGGATTGGTTCACCATTTGTTGGATGTTTTCAGCGAGTTCTTCTTTTGTGCATTTGATCCATGACACAGGACATGGGTCAAGTGGAGAAGTTGTGGTGTTGATAAGTGTTATGATCCTAAGAAGGTGTTTTTGATCTATCGTGTTGAAGGAGGTCCATGTGTTATTAGATTCAGTGTTTGTAGGTAGTGTCATTGGTATGGTGTTGGATTTGCACTTTAGTTTTTCTGCAAAGTAGGTTGCTAAGGTCTGTATGCTTATAGCCGACTGTTTTGGCTCTTGGTTTTTAGCTTTTGTCAAAGTTTTTACGATTGCGAATAGTTCTCTGGGGCGGTTGATAGCCATGTTTATTACTTTGGAGTGGTAATCCTTTTTTGACTTGTTAATTGCATTTTTGTAATTGTTGAGGGTGGTCATATATTGGGATTTGTTTTCGTCAGATTTAGTTTTCCTCCATTTCTTTTCTTCTTTTCTCTATTAATGGTTTCTATGAGAATTCTAGACCTTTAAAAAGTGTTTTTAGTATATATTTTGGGAATTCTAAAACAGGTGAATTAAAAACAGAGGCCAAAACTTGATGGCAAGATCTAATTGACATGCCTTGATAAAGAAATAGTAGAAAATGTCTCAGAAATGCTAGTCAGTGCTAAATGAGAACAAATTGCAAATGAATTGTTTAAATTAGAACTATTCTGGATAAGAGAAGAAAATTTAGGGCCCTTTTTCTAATATGTAACTTGAGCTATCTGCTGCACGGCTCATTTTATTCCTATGGACTGTGTGACTGGGAGCTCGAGCACAAGGGGTCTTTCACTAAAAGGCATTTGCTGTCAGTGCATTTTCTGGCATGTGCGGAAGGTGTAATGGGACATGTCTTGATATCTAGTGTGGGGCCATGACAGCATAGGCCAATTTCTATGCTAACTGTGCATCTCATGTTGGGGTGGTAAAGGGACGGGTTAGTAGCAAAGAGTGGGCATGGTGTGCACTGCATAGTTAGCCCAGGGTAAACACTGCACACTAACTGCAACCCTTGAAATTAGTGCAGGTTCACCTACCACCACCTCAATTTGTGGCGTTAAGTGTACCTGCACTATTTGGATGCCGCGTTAGGGCACAGGGTTCCATATTAACTGCTGTGAACATGCTTTCCACGCCCCGGCAGTTAACATGGCGGTGCTGCACCTAACGCACCATGATTTTGTCGCTATTGGCATATTAGGTGCAACATCATAGCGCCCCCCTTAATAAAAGAGCCCCTTTGTATTTAGCTCTCCACTTTTTCAGTAGTAGCTCAAGGTGGATTACATTGAGGCACTGTAGGTATTTTCCTATCCCTGAAGATCTTACAGTCTAAGGGACCTTTTCATTAAGTACTGCTAACCAGTAAGTGCCTGACAGATCTAGCATGCCAGCTCCCAACCGCCAAAACACACATTAAATGGCACTCACATGCTAATATACAGATAATAGCTGGCTGTTTAGCAATTTTAAATAATCGGATATTAACTGTATATTTTTTGAAAATGCATGGATAGGCAAATGCATAATTACCTTTAAATATCAGTCCAATAGAATGTTATTATTCATTTGTGTGGCTTATTCTAAGATTAACCAATAAAACTCACAACAAAGGATGCAGAGCAGATGTAGGGTGTTTCACTTTACAATTCCACATAGATTCTGTTCAGATTCTGGTGTCACACCACAAACTCTCTCCACTGCAAGACATTGTAGAGGGTCATTCTTTCTCGCAAATAGCGGGGATGGACGTCCCATCAGGATGTCCATCCCTGCTATTCATCCCCCTGCTGGCCCCATAAATACCCTCTCCTTACATACAGCAGGTTTGTGCTGGGAGGCCTAGATGGGGGTGGAAGGGGCATTCTGGAGGCAGAACAATGGTGGGACATGGGCGGGCCATGACCCCGGATGTACAGGGCCGATTCAGAGGTCAGCCCTGTATGTCCATGGCCTTGAATCTAGATGGGGGACTTATTTCACCTTGAAGGTGGAATAAGTCCCCCTGGATGGAGGGGGATAGCGGTGCGGGACTTGGGGTCACAGGTGAGGAGGTGCAGGAGGTTCCCTGCAGACTGACCCAGGCCTTGGGAGGCCAGAATGAGGGTCGTGGCATCTGGGTTCATTAGGCAAGGATTATAGCTCGTGAATGGAGCCACAGTGCCATGGTGACGGGGCACCATGACACCACAGCTCCATTCATGGGACCAGCTGAGTTAGCCAGATAGTTACTGGGACGTATGGCCGGACAGAATCGGGTCCAGGCCTGCATGTCCAGGCGCTATACTCGATTCTGATCCCACAGGGGCTGCAGGATCAGAATCGGGTCTAACTTTGTACACCCGATTCTGCCCGGCCATATAGGGGGATGGACGTGCATGAATGGAATTGGCCTCTGTGTGTAGTAACACAAAAACTATGCAAATGAACACTCAAAGGCTTCAACACCAACTCCAAAAATTTAAACTGCACCAACCCTATCTATGAAAAACTCAGTAGTGCAAATATTCGAATACATCAGCACATCTTCAGTGGGGAAAGGAGAGCAAGCCGAACTGCTCAGATTGCTACACATAGCCAACACGTTAACAGAATCCCTCACTTCACTGCAGATGAAAAACAGAGATCATCATCTTGTGAAGAATAAGAGCATACAAGCTAGATACAAATAGGCAGAGAGAATATGAAATGGAAACCCCCAAAAACCAGACTGAGCAATGGAACTTTGAAGAAAAAACCCCAGAAATGTGTTTCCTCCTGTACTGAACTATAAGAATATATATTCTCTAAATATTGACATTCTTTTGTACCTTTATTGTCCAATCATTTTATTTTTCCAACTGGGTTGGCCTTGGTCTCTACCATACGTCTTCTTGGTTGTCTCCTGCAGGGCCGTACCGATTGTGAAATGTGCCTTGTGCGACTTGCACATCGGACGCATGCCCCCCCCCCCCCCATACCTCCATCTAGCCACTTTATGGAGGCGCGCACCCAATGTGCAAGTTGCCGGCACACTAAGCAGATCTGGTCCCTCCCAGAGGGACCTCCCAGCATGCTGCAAGAAGGCTTAAGGGGTGCATATTGGCTGTCTGCCGTTGCCTGCTGTCGCTGAGAGAAGAAAGAGTGGCGGCGGCAGGCAACGACAGACAGCCAAAATGTGCCCCTTAAACCTTTGTGCCCTGTGCGGCCTCACCGCTCGCCCAGGGCTGGGTACCATCCTGGTCTCCTGCATCCTTTTCCAGGATCTCATTTTCATTTTCTGGGGGTTTTTTCACTTTTCTTCCTTTCCTACCTGACATTGATCCTTCTGGCTTATTTTTTTTCCTCTCAATTTCCTTTTAAGCTAAACCAGTAGTTCTCAACCCAGTCCTCTGGGACCTCAAGGCCAGTCAGGTTTTCAGGATATCCACTATGAATATGCATGAGATAGATCTGCATCATTCTAGATATCTGGAAAACCTGACTGGCCTGGAGGTCCAGAGAGCTGGGTTGAGAACCACTGATCTAAACTATAACCTGATTTCATTCCTTTTTGTCTCTGCCCTCCGATCTTTAGTCTACCTCTTCATTTTTCACCACTTACCAGCTTTCCATTTCCCTAATCCTCCCATTACTCACCGCTATCTCATTCCTTCACCGGCCTCCTATTCCACACGTTTCACCCACTTTCTAATCCCCCATTTCCTCTCTCTGTACTCATCCTCTCTCCAGCCTCATGTAATTTCTTCTGTCTCTCATCCCCAAATCAGCCCCAGCTCCTTCACTATCACTCATTCCCTCTCCACTACTAATCCCTTTTTTGTATTTTATCCTCTATCTAGGTTTCCATTTCCTCTATCAACTCCCCCATTTTTACCCCCTCTCACCTTCAAAGATTTGTCCCCTTCCTTTGTCTCTCACCTACTCTACTGAATTTCATTCTTTTCAATTGCTTCTTATCCCCTCCCCAAACTCTCCAGGTCCTTCAAACCCTCTTCCCTCCCCATAGTTCTGCACTTGGTCTCACAGTCTTACTCATATCCAGTATCTAGTTCCCATTGTCCTCCTAATCTCTGGTCAATTTCTTAGTCCCCACTCTCCCTTCAGCTATCTTCAAATCCCCACTCTTCCATCTTACCCAGTCCCTCAGTCCCCACTTATACTCTCAATATCTAGCAAGTTTTCGAATCTATCTTCTTCTGTTTTCCTGCCTAGTTTTAGAGCCTTCACCTAATCCAAGACTCTGCTCCCCTGCATCCCTAAGTCCCAGATAACTGTCCTCCTACCTCCTAATCCCCCCTTTCTCAGCACTCACCCCATCTACTTTTTCTCCAATATACATTTACCCCGCCTTTCCTCCTTCTTATCCCAGCATCCATTCTTAAATGCCTCTCTCTCACTCTTCTCCACATATGACCTTGTTTCTTTCCCCCACAAACACATATCTGCCCCTCCCCCTTTTCATTCCCCCAGCTTCTACCTCTTTTTCTTATCCTGACCCCAGCATATACAATCATCAACTCCTTCCAGTTCAAATGTCAGCCCCCTTCCAGTCCCAGTAACCCCCAGTGTCATTTTGTTTCCAGTCCCAGAAACTTCCAATTGTCAGTCTATTCCCATCCCAGTAAACCCCCCTGTGTCAGCCCCCTTTCAATCCCAGTAACCTCCCAGTGTCATCCCTCTTTTAGTCCCAGTATTCACCTCAGTGTCAGCCTCCTTCTAATCCCAATAAACCCTCTCAGTGTCAGCTTATTTTTAAGTCCCCCTTTAAGTCCTGCCTTTAAACCCTCCTCGCTTGCTTAATGATTTCCCTATAATGTAAATATTTCCTTATAATGTAAATATGTACATACTTACCTGATGGTTCTTGTATTCTCATATTATAAAAGTTCAATTTAACTAAGTTCTGTTCCATGTAAAACAGCAGTGCCATGCTGTTATGTTTTTTGTTACCTGTAAACCGTCTTGAATTGATGAAAGATAGTATAAAAAAACTGTTAAATAAATAAAATAAAACAAGTCCCAGTCCCCCCCCCCACACTGTCCAGACCCCTTCCAATCCCAATACCATCTTCATTGTCAACCCTTTCCATTTACAGACTCCCCATGTCAGCTCCCTTCCAGCATACTCCCCTCCCCACATCAGCCAGTCCCAGCCAGCCTTCTCTCCCCAGCATAAATCATCTCTTCTCGCAGCCGATCTACACAACTAAGGGGTATGTTTACTAAACCGTCCTAATGTGCGCCCGGCGTTAGTGTGCAGGATGCCATATAAGGAGTGGGCATTTCAGTCTTAACCTAGCAAACTGGGATTATCCCGCGCTCTTGTGCGCTGTGCGCTAATGTGCGCCGTGCACATTAGCGCACTAGAAACGCGCGCGGGAAGCATAAGCAGGTGCGCTGATGTGCAAACAGAGGAAGAGGGCTGCAGTACAATGGTGAAGACACTGACAGATGGTGCAGGGGTCATGGGTTCAATCTCCCACTGTGCCCAATGAATAAGGCTGCCTGAGGCACCATCTGTTAAGTGTAATATTGCATTATGAGGCATTTTAATTTTATTTTAATTACTGCTGCTAGCAAATGCACTCTCAAAGCGCTGTAACATAAGATGCTGCATAAGGCACCCCATAAGGTATCCCAGAGGGCACATTTTAAAGTGCACTGTCCACCACGGCACCCTACAATGTTGCATAAAAGGTGGCCTATAGGGCGCCATATAGGGTGCCCTATGAGGCACGGCAAGGTCATAGCACTGTTTTTGATGGCAGCACTGTGCATTTTAACGCATGAAAATGTTAAGTAGGTGCACTGACATGCAAGGAGAAACAGCAGTGTAGCACAATGGTTAAGACACTGATTGATGGTGCAGGGGTCATGGGTTCAATCCCCCACTGTGCCCAACGAATAAGGCTGCCTGAGGCACTACCTGTTATGTGTAATATTGCATTATGAGGCAATTTAATATTGTTTTAATTAGTGCTGCTAGCAAACACACTCTCAAAGTGTTGTAACATAAGGTGCCACATCAACCGCCCTATAAGGCACTCCAGAGGGCATACTATAAAATGCACTGTCCGCCCAGGCACCCTATAATGTCCCCTATAGGGCACCCTATAAGGTGCTCCATAGGACACCTTATAAGGCACCTTATACGGACTGTAACCATAAGGTGCCTCAAAAGGCGCTTTATAGGGTGCCCTATAAGGCGCCTTAAAGGGCGCCCTCTGAGGCACCTTATGGTTATAGTACCCCGAGGGTGTTATGCTGGGCAGCACTAATGTACATTAAAAATAGATACTGCTTTAGACAGCCCTATCAAACAGCCCCATGGTGGGTTTGAACCCATGACCTCTGGCTCCACAAGCAGTGAAGTAATCAGTGGGCTACAGCTCCATAGCTGCTAGCAAACCCCTGGCTAGCTGCAGAAGGACTGCATGTCACCACACAAACAGTCTGCTGTGGTCACCAGGATAGGGTTAACCCACCCGTACCCATGATGCACTGCACATGCAAATCAGCAGTCTACAGATGATCACAAGATGGGGTATGCACCCCCACAGCACCCCGGCCTGGTAGGGCGAACTGACCGTGTGTGGCACTGGCACAGAGTAGCTACACACCGTCACATTGTGCAGGTACGGTACTCACCCTGAGGGTGAGGTAGGGGGCCCAGCATCAGGTCCACAGCAGAAATAGGACATGCTGCAGGACCCCAGCAGTGCTAATGTGTGAAATAGGTAGTGTCTGCAGACTCACTTTGGATACATCTGTATTTCTCAGTCAAGGCTTAGCCCTTACGGACCCATAGGTGTATTATGTACCACCACCCACCTTCTGGGGATGAGGGTAGGAAACAGGGTCTCCCACCAACAGATCCACATTCTATCTCCCTGCAATGGTGAGAGTAGGGTGGAACTATCAACCCCAGTCCTGCTGGGGAACAGACACCCTACAGGGCAGTCAATGCAGCTCTGTACACATCCATAAAGCAATAGCAGACAGACATTAGGCCTGAGCTGCACCCCATCACTATCTGATATTCCCCTGCAGCAAGCCTTCAGCCACTGCATGGTGTTCCAGCAAGACACATACCAGCTGCAGACAGTCTGCTAGCTAGTCCACAGTGCATGTTCCTGGAGGAAATGCGTGCACCCAGAACTGGGATGTCAGCATACACACCAGGCATATAAGTCAGTGACTAGGCTCCAAAACAGAACCCATAAATATCACATGAAAAAAATACTACACACCACTATGGGGGAACCCAGCCATGCCGTGGTCACTGCTCAGTCAGGGTGAGAGTGATCTCCCAGCAGAACATGGTGTGGCTACCCTGTCTGTGCAGGTGGTGGCCGGGCACTACAATGTCCCAGCCATTGCCCTATGCCCTGTGCAGATGCATCCTGGCCAGGCCACCCTGTCTGGACTATACCCATGGTACCTTGCTCCTCATTATGCACATTGGGAGGCCAATACTGGCAACAGTGCTGGCAGTGTGGGCTGTGGAGGGTGTTTTCAGCCACCACACACTGGATAGACAGACACACACTCTCGCACCTATGCCAGCATTGTGCTACTATAGAGGTGTTTGGCAGCCCTGGCCACCACACCAGTCCTGGGCACAGTGCAGGCATGGCTATGGTACGCAATACTGTTGGGGTCACTCTGTCAGACACCAGACCTGAGGCTCACTCCACAGACATCAGAAAGGTTGCTATGATGCAGCTCAATCAGCCAATTGTGCTTAACGTAGGAATTGCTATCTGCCAGTAATCATAGCTACCTTTTGATAGCTGTGTACCATATTCCCAGGTTTAGGGTGGCATTGCTACGGTATGCAAGTGCTAGTATTGGGAGATGCACACAGGGCCCAATGTCCTGCCTCTCCAGGAAGCATTGGCTAATGGAGCCTGTGGGTGTGGGTGTGTCTGCCCCTGTTGGCTGCTGCTTTACGGCAGAGGTTCCCAACTCCAGTCCTGGTGTGCCAAACACTGTTCGGGTTTTCATGCTGTCCCTCATAAATAATAATCTCAAAACTCAAACCTCTATAAGTGAATCACAAATGCATCCGAAAATATAAGAAATCACTTAGTAGGTCCCGTATGAAAATCAAAGGTGATTCGGACAGTGTTTAACAAACAAAACTTTACTTTTTTGTCGGATCATCTGTCGTGAGGGCGCAGTAACAACACACTCAATGAACAGATCCTCCTTTTTAATCAACTTTCATTTAAAAGGTCAAGTCGACCCTAATACGCTAGAGACTAGAAATAGCCCTAAAGGACCAGTCTCAGCATAAATCAATTGCTACTATGCATGCAATAAAAATCTTCAAATGTAGATACAAATCTGAAATGAGCGATTTATGTAGCATAGAAGTACTTAGCTGGGCCCAGAAGGATTCAGTGTCTGGTCTCATCCAGAAAATGTAATAGCCAGCTCCCTCAACGATTAAAGTGCAGTGCACTGTCGCAAACCACAGTTGTAATAGTGCAATGTTCCTGGGAGCTGTTCTATAAAGGCCCGCCAGTCTCTCCTCTATGAAGTAGTCGCTTGCTAGGTCGAGTTGTCATGCGACACAAGCAGTGTGTTTCAAGCCTACCATGGTACTGGCTCTTTTTCAAGCAAAAACCCGGCCCAGTTCCTGTTCCGGTCTTGCCCATAATGACTTCAGCAGTGCGCACCGGGACTCAAGATGACGTCAACAACTGACTTCAAAAAGCTCATTTAATAGACCACCATTCAATCTCAGTGTTCATACCTAAAGGGGTTATCGTATTCAAGGTGAAAATCCACCATTGTTCACGTCGATGTAAATAGGCTCGGCGGTCCCCCCACGTAAAAGCGGAGGTACCCTTTCCAAAATTGTCCATTGTAAATGTGAAAAGCTATGTGAATTTGACAGGCAATGTTGAACCATAGGTTGCTGTCAAGGTGTTAGTATTTATTCGTGACCGATGTTCTTGTAACCGCACACGAACAGATCTCGTAGTCATGCCCACATAGAATAACCGACAGGGACAAATAATTAAATACACCACATAATCTGAGGTGCAATCCGTGATGTAGCGGCGATAATATCGCAGCTGAGTGTGAGGATCTAACCAATCCATCCCCGCCAAAGTAGTTGCACACATATCACAGGTTCCACACGCAGAGTGGTAACCCCTAATTCGTTCGCTTGGCATCTGGGCAGTGTGAACTACCCGATCGGCAATATTGACCCCTCTACGATAAGACATCCGTAGGGGCTTCTGAAAACAAACATGCTCCGATAAAATGTGCCAATGAGAACGTAGAATTCTTGTGGTTTGTGCTGTGCAGGGCATATAAGGGAGTACTCCCACATAAGGGTGGGTATCCGCAGAAGATCGAGATTGCTGCTCCACTCCAGAAATAGAGTCATCCCACCATTCAGGATGATTATTAAGTTCACTTTTATATGCCTGATCCAGTAATTTCGTAGGATACCCCCTTGTGAGTAATCGATCTCGTAAGTCATGAGCATGATGTTTATATTCCCTTCTAGTAGAACATAATCTCCGAAGACGGAGAAATTGGCCCGTAGGGAGAGCTCGTCGTAAAGAACGGGGATGGAAACTTGTGTATTGCAATAGAGTATTGCGCTGGACAGGCTTACGATAAAGAGTCGACTGAAGCTGCTCTCCATCTTTATATAATAACAGATCCAAAAATTCAATCTGAGAGAGATGATATTTTGCCTCAAACTGAATATGGATATGCAAGGTGTTTAACCAAACTAGAAAGTCTTGTAAGCCATCCATAGAGCCCGTCCATATGAAAAACACATCATCCAGAAAACGTTTCCATATTAAGACTGAACGAAATCGATCTGCCGGATATAACAGGGTTTCCTCAAAATGTGACATATAAAGGGCCACCACGGAAGGCGCTACAGTTGCGCCCATGGCGATCCCGAAACATTGATGGTAAAAAGTATGATCATACATGAAATAATTTTCATCCAACACCCACGAGAGCAGCCGCATAAGAAAACATTTTGGAAGACGGGAAGGCAGAGTCAAAGATAAGCTTCCCAGAATAGAATGAGCTTCTTTTTGGTCTATGTTCGTATACAATGCCACCACATCTAAAGTGACCAAATAGTAATGTGGCAAAACGGTAACACCACGAACGGCTGTCAAAAAATGGTAAGAATCCCGTATATAGGAACTAATGTTCTCAGTTAGAGGCTGAAAAAAACGATCACAAAAAATCGAGAGTGGTTCTAATATGATTTTCATACGGGACCTACTAAGTGATTTCTTATATTTTCGGTCCCTCATAAATATGCATGAGATACATCTGCATACCATGGGGGCGGTGAATAGATATGCAGCACAGGCATCTTTATTAGAGGCAGCATGGAACCTGAATGGTGTTTGGCCCTCCAGAACTGCATTTGGGAGACTCTGCTCTAGGTAATGTGCCTGCTTATGGTGTCTGTGCTCTGTAGGGTAAAATGTAGGTGTTTTGGGCATGTTTACATCATCTGCAATAAAGGTTCTGTCTGTATTAGCACGTTTTAGTAGTGGGTAAAAAATGGGGGCTGGTTTGGCAGGAACCACAGCTGGGACTTGAACCTGTAACTTTCCACTCCTGAACATACTGGCTTTGTGCACAGCACCACCGTGTTGCCACAGAGATAGTACGTCCCCTGGGGATACCATGACTATTCATCAGACGGGGCCCTGTTTGCTGCAGTGCATGGCACCCACCTACACAGGGCTAGGCCATGGTCTGCTCTGGGCAGCTGCCACTGCCCCCTCCACCACCAGTGCCCCTCTGCCACCCTGCTGACCTGCCCTTCTGCTGGTGGTGCTGGTGGAGCGCAGTCTCAGGCCATCCAGTGTGCGGGTAGGCGGCTGCCTATGGTGTGTGTTCTGGGGTAGGGGTGCCTGCATAGACGTCCACGCTTCCCCCCAACACCGCCTGCCAATGTTCCGTGCCCTTGGAGGTACCTGCTGGGTACTATCCCCTGTGACACTCTGATAAACACTCTCGTGCCCATGTTGGGCCCTCATCAGTTGCTGTCTGGCTGCTGTACAGTTTGAGCATTCCTAAGTGCCACCTAGGCATCTGCCTAGTCCACACTGTGCCTCAGCTGCACCACAGCATGTGCCGCCTTCAGCCCTCTTTATCCCCTTTCCCAGCATCTGTCCAGTTGTCCATTCCAACATGCCCGCTCTGCTGTTGTGGAACATGTGCATGCCATAGGAAACCTGTCCAATGGAGAGGGAAACCCTGATCAGTGCAATTTCACTGTGGGATCATTCACCTTGTATGGGGACGGAGCATAGACCCTTCCAAAATTCATATCTTTTTTTTGGAGCTTTCTTGGGAGTGTTTTTTGCTCTATCCCATTACTATCACTATTGCCCAGCTTGGTTATGTTTTTTGTATATTTTTTGGGGTCCTTTTCAACTTTTATTTGTACTTTTGTTCCGTGCACATGTATCACACTTATCACTTTTTGGTAGGTTTCCCTGGTTTTGCTGTACATTGCTGACAGAAATGGTTTCTTTTCCCTTTAAATCAGCTCTAACGCGAGGTTTTCACTGGTGTTAGTTTTGGCCTCGGATTTCACAGCGTTAGTGGTGTGGGAACCTCTCCCCTCCCACTCTCACCCTTTGACCCCCTTCTCTCCGCCCCTGGGGAGCCTTCCTCCGCCCTCCGGGAGCCTTTCCCCGCCTTCAGCGCTTGTTTGTGCCGCAGCGTGCGTTATCACGCGATGAGGTACCTGTGCGCCTTGTAAAGCGCCATTATCGTGCGATAAGGTACCTTATCGCGCGATAACGTCACAGAGCGCACATTAAGACGGTTTAGTAAACATACCCCTAAGAGAGCATTTATTTTGCTCCCGCGACTGTGCTGCCTGATTAGCAGCCAGCAGCGTGGCATTTCTAAAGGCAATAGCAAGCATTTCCTGTTTCTTTTGAGAAACAGGAAATGCTGGTGTTTGCCTTTAGAAATACTGCAGTGCTGGCATTTTGTCAGACAGTGCATCCATGGGAGGAAAGGAAAATGCTCCCTCAGAGGTGTAGATCGGCTGCAAAGGGGCAAGTCAGTGAGGCAGGCTTCGGATGCCCTTAAAGACTGTGCATCCCAAGCCAGTGCCTCACTGATTTGCCTCTTAAGCCAACTCTGCATGGGTGCACCTAACAATATCTCCATGGGTATTTTTAGGTGCACTTATGTTAATTTCATCTCATATTAGCATACTCTGTTGCATGTTAACTGTCAAGAACATGCTGGTCATGACCCTGACAGTTACCTGGAAGATTTGCACTTAATGTGTATTACCAACACATGCTAAGGATTTAGTAAAAGGCGTGCTAAGTTTATACCAGAGGCCATGGTGGGTTAAGTGACTTACTCAAGCTAGTAGAACTTGAATTTGAACCTTGATGTTGCTAGTTTTCAGTTTACCGCTCCAACTACTCCTTAAAAATCTTCTGGCTTCAGATTTCATACCTTAAAGTATTCATAGATGTGGTGTCTTTCACAGTAAGTCAGGAAATCTACAATTTGGGAGTTAGACTAGATCCTAAACTTTCCAATCAGTTTCTCAAGCAACATTTTGAGAAGGTTAAACCTGATGTGTCAGTTGAAACCTTTTCTAGAGGCAACAGATATTTGGCAGTCATGTCAAAGTTAGATTATTATAATGCTATGTATTTGGGTCTGAGGCAAAAGCACCTAAAAAAACCTAAAGTACAAAATGTCATTACCAGAGTTCTGTCAAATTTTATTTCTAATCAGAGCCCATAATTGACCAGTTTTATGGCAACTTTACTAAGTTTTAATGCTATTGAAAATAAAATTTAAAATTCTGTCACTCCGTTTTAAATCTAGTTATTATATGGTTTACCATACAGTATTTAATAGATTGGTAGAGATCATATAATCCTTTGTATTTAATGAGGCTTTCCTGAACATTCCGTCCTTAAGGGAGGCTAGACTTACGAGCAGGGCCAGAACTAGGATGCTGCATTTTAAAGACCCATAGGAGACAGAGAGGAGCGAGGAGAAGAGAGCGAAATGTAGCCTTTGCCACTGTCTGCCACCACAGGATCTTTGGCCTAGCCTGACCCCTTCGTTTGAGGGTACATTTTGTGCTGCTTGCCTGGGTGCCAAATACCTGGTTCCAACCCTGCTTTGGAGTGCTTCCTTGAATGAGAGAGAATTTTTCAATTGTCATCCCACCTCTAGTTTGTGAAAAATGTTACCTGAGGAGGTGCATCTATGTTTAGATATTTTGTTTTTAAAGAGAGCTCCAATCCACTGCTTTCAGGAAAAGCTTTCAAAATTGGATGATCCATTAATTGCTCTATTTATGTGAAGGTGCATTTTCTAAAATACAAATCAGGACGTGCAGGAGGGTGAACATGGGAAAAAAATCAGCGAGCGGAGGAAACTGTGAAACTTGGATGTGTCAGTGCGACACCTACACGTAGAAGTTGGTGTTTCACAATTTCCACGTGTAAGTGCCACTTAGAAACATGGAAACATGATGGCAGATAAAGACCATATGGCCTATCCAGTCTGCCATTCCATACCAATCAGTAAGCTCTACAGTCCCTTTTTTCCTTTAGAGATCTTCTGTATTGTCCCATGCTTACCTGAATTCAGATACCGTCCTCATCTCTACTATCTCCACACATCTATCACACTACATAAAGAAATATTTCAGCTTGTTTCTCCTCTCCCCTTTCACACTCATCCTATGTTCCCTCATTGCAGAGTTTTCTTTCAATTGAAAAAGACTCTTCTCCTATGCATTTATGCCACGGAGATATTTAAACATCTCTATCATATCTCCCCTCACCTATCTTTCTTCCAAAGTATACATATGGAGATCTTTAAGTCTCTCCTCATATGCTTTATGGAGAAATCCATTGATAGCCACTCTCTGCGCCAACTTCATTCCGTTTATATCCTTTTGAAGGTGTGGCCTCCAAAATAGCACACAATACTCTAAATTAGGTTTCACCAAAGACTTATACAGAGGCACTATCACCTCCTTCTTCCTGCTGGCAATTCCTCTCCCTGTGCACCCAACCATCCTTCTGGCTTTTGCCATCGTCTTTTCAACCCATTTAGCCACCTAAAGATCATCAGAAACAATCCTCCCTAGGTCCTGCTTTTCTTTTGTAGATAGAAGCACCCACTATGTGCAGGTAGGGGGTCTCCTGATCCAAGGGCCAAGCAATCCACACTGTTCGCTGGATCAGTACCATGGGCCTATGGTCATTGTGGGCAGCCTGCCGGCCACTTCCTCCCTCCCTACCATCGTGCCTCACCCACCGGTTCAGTCCTGCAGGCGGTCCCCCAGATGTTGTACCTGTGTAACTGTGCACACCTTGCCAATCCTGCCCTCCTCCACTAAGGGATATGGGCACACATCTTGCTACATCCGACTTCAGTGGGGAGGGATCAGCATGTGCTCTGATGTCCCTGCCACTGCAATGTTCACCATCAGACAGACTTTGGCAAATGTGGCATTGCACCGGACACACAGGGCCAGAACAATGCTTTTGCCTGCTGAAAGTGGGAGCTGCTGCAACAGCCGCCGCCACCCCCGCACCATGCTGACACTTTGCAGGTTAGGCAGGTGCCTAGGCTGAGAGGTCCAGATGGGTTCGGCAGTGACACACATGCCCAGCCGCGCAGCCCCCCCCCCACCCAACTGCCACCACTGCTCCCCTCCCCAGCTGCCATTGATTCCCTTTTGCAGCCCCTTTAGTGATAGCGCAACTGCTGCTGCCAGCCTATCCCTCCACAGGTGGGGAAGCAGCCACCCATCAAAATCCTGCTGGTGTGGCTGTCCACCTCCCCCCTCCTGAGATGGAATCAGTGGCAGTTGGGGAGGGGGGCAGCGGCAGCAGCTATATGGGGGGCTGCATGGCTGGGCATGTGTAAAGGCTAACAGATTGGGCACAGTTGGGATATGAATGGCTGCCAAAGCCCTGTGGTGGCTAACAAATGCAGACTAACTGTGCTTCTGTAGTAAATCAAGAATCCTAGAAGGTATGACTAACAGTTGTTCTATGGCTGATACCTGTTTGCTGAGCAGGGCCAACGGTTTTATGTCTGCACCCCCATCCTGACTTGAAAAATAAAAGCCCTGCATTTTAGCTTTATGGAAAACAACTGACACAACCTTAGGGACTGTAGTGAGATATAATGGGACAGTCCCTGGTCAAAAGGTGCAGGACATGGGGTCCACCTATGGCAGTACACTGTAGCATGCCTAATTGTGCATATACCCAAGTGACTAGCAGCACATTGGCAATGATATAGACCTATTCCAGAACCTGGCAGGTCCAGCTATTATAGTGCAGGCCCTGGGGACCAGGTGATGTATGCCATCCCTCACAGTAAGGATGACCCTTGAAACCAGTCAGTACATAAGAACATAAGAAGAACATAAGAAATGCCATACTGGGTCAGACCAAGGTCCATAAAGCCCAGTATCCTGTTTCCAACAGTGGCCAATCTAGGTCATACGTACCTAGCAGTTTCCCCAAAAGACACAGGTTCCACAATGCTTGTACTGGGTGAAGCATTGATATCCTGGGTCCCTTCTTCATAATGGTTTATGGACCTTTCCTCCACGAACTTGTCCAAACCTTCTTTAAACCCAGCAACACTAACAACCTTTATCACATTCTCTGGTAACAAATTCCAGAGTTTGATCACACGTTGAGTGAAAAAATATTTTCTTTTATTAGTCTTAAATAGTTTACCCTGTAGCTTTATTGCATGTCCACTAGTCTTTCTATATTCTGATAAAGTATACAATCGATCTACGTTTAACCGTTCCACTCCGTTCATTAATTTATAGACTTCTATCATATCTCCCCTCAGCCGTCTCTTTTCCAGGTTAAAGAGCCCTAACCTTTTTAGCTTTTCTTCATAGGAGTATCCTTCCATCCCCTTTACCATTTTGGTGGCTCTTCTCTGAAACTTTTCTAAAAACGCTATATCCTTTTTAAGATATGGCGACCAGAATTGCACACAATATTCAAGGTGCGGTCTCACCATGGAACGATATAGAGGCATTATAATATATTTTGTTTTATTTTCCATTCCTTTCCTTATGATACCTAGCATTCTATTTGTTCTCTTGGCCGCCGCTGCACACTGGGCAGAGGGGTTTTAACATGTAATCCACAATGACGCCTAAATCTTTTTCCAGGGTGGTGGTTCCTAATGCGGAACCTTGCATCGTGTAACCATAGTTTGGGTTATTCTTCCCTAGGTGCATAACTTTGCACTTGTCCACATTAAATTTATCTGCCATTTTGATGCCCAGTCTTCCAATTTATCAAGATCCTCTTGCAATTTTTCACAATCCTCTTGGGTTTTAACAACTTTAAATAGTTTTGTGTCATCTGCAAATTTGATAACCTCACTCGTTATTCCACTTTCCAGGTCATTTAGGAATATGTCAAAAAGCAACGGACCCAGCACAGATCCCTGGGGTACTCCACTATTCACCTTTCTCCATTGGGAAAATTGGCCATTTAGCCCTACCCTCTTCTTTCTATCTTTTAGCCAGTTCCTGATCCACAATAGTACATTGCCTCCTATTCCGTGACTCTTTAGTTTTGCCAAACGTCTCTGATGAGGGAGATTGTCAAAGGCTTTCTGAAAGTCCAGATACACTATATCAACCGACTAACCTTTGTCCACCTGTTTATTCACACCTTCAAAAAAACATAACAGATTAGTAACACAAGATCTTCCTTGTCTAAAGCTATGTTGGCTGTCTCCCATTAGGCCATGACTATCTACATGCTGAGTAATTTTATTCTTTATGATGGTTTCTACCATTTTTCCCGGTACTGACGTCAGACTCACCGGTCTGTAGTTTCCTGGATCACCCCTGGAACCCTTTTTAAAAATTGGTGTTACATTGGTGATCCTCCAATCTTCAGATATTAGATATTATTTTAATGATAGTTCACAGATTACTAATAGAAGGTCTGCAATCTCATATTTCAGTTCTTTCAACACCCTTGGATGTATACCATCTGGCCCAGGTGATTAGCTACTCTTTAGTTTATCTACTAGTTGTAATACATCTTCCCAATGTATCGATATTTCCTTCAATTCTTCCGCACCTTTAAATACCACTTCAGTCATGGGTAACATCCCTACATCTTCCTCAGTAAAGACCAAAGCAAAGAATTCATTCAGTCTCTCCGCTATCGCCTTGTCGCCTCTTAGTGCCCCTTTAACCCCTCTATCATCTAATGGACCAACTAACTCTCTCACGGGTTGTTTGCTATGAATGTACTTGAAAAAGTCTTTATTTCGCGGTTTTGCTTCCGCGGCAAGCTTCTTCTCAAATTCTCCCTTTGCCTGCCTTATCAATGCCTTGCATTTGACTTGCCAGTGCTGTGCTGTTTCCAGGTTTTGTCGTTTGACTCTTTTTTCCATTTCCTGAAAGATGCTTTTTTGGCAACAACAGCCTCTCTGACCTCACCTTTAAACCATGTGGCAGTTTTTTGGACTTCCTTCCACCTTTCTTAAAGCGTGGAATACAGCTGGTCTGGGCTTCCAAGATAGTATTTTTCAACAATACCCAAGCTTGATGTAAGTCTTTAACCTTTGCAACTGCTGCTTTTAGTTTTTTCTTTACTATTTTCCTCATTTTATCATAGTCTCCCTTTCGAAAGTTAAAAGGTCGTACTGTGGATTTCCTTACTATCCCTCCTCCACTAATTAAATCAAAGGCGATCATGCTATGATCACTATTGCCAAGTGGCCCCAACACCTTTATCTCTTGCACTAGATCTGGTGTTTCACTAAGGACTAGGTCTAATATGGCTTCCCCTCTGGTTGGTTCATGAACCAGCTGCTCCAAGAAGCAGTCATTTATTTCATCTAGGAACTTTATCTCCCTAGCATGTCCTGCCATGACACTGACTCAGTCAATACCGGCGTAATTGAAATCACCCATTATTATTACTGCACTGTAACATTTGTTAGCTTCCTTGATTTCTTTGAGCATTTCATCACCCATTTGTTCATTCTGGCCAGGCGGTCGATAGTACACCCCCACTGCCATTGCCTTCCCCTTTTTACATGGAATTTCAATCCATAGAGATTCTACAGCAAATTTTGTTTCCTGCAAAACTTTAATCCTTTCTGATTCAATGCCCTCTCTAACATAGAGCGCTCCCCTGCCACCAATTTGATTAGCTCTATCATTATGATATAGTTTGTACCCAGGTATCACAGTGTCCCACTGGTTGTCCTCCTTCCACCATGTCTCTGATATTCCAATGATATCTAACTTCTCATTTAGTGCTATATATTCTAATTCTCCCATCTTATTTTTTAGACTTCTAGCATTTGCATACAAGCATTTTAGAGACTGTATTTTATTCATATTAATTTGGCTATTGGTAGACATGGGAAATTTGGGATCTTTAAGCTCTGTCTGCTCCATACTCGAGGGCATTTGGGCTACTTTACTCTTTTTTGGAATCTCTCTGCTTTTGGTAGTATCCTTCAAGGATACATTCTTCCGAACCATCCTCTCTTGGGTGATTATCGGCTTTCCCCTATTATCTAGTTTAAAAGCTGCTCTATCTCCTTTTTAAAGGTTAATGCCAGCAGCCTGGTTCCATCCCAGTTAAGGTGAAGCCCATCCCTTTGGAAGAGCCCCTCCTTTCCCCAGAATATTCCCAGTTCCTAACAAATCCAAAACCCTCATCTCTGCACCCTTGTCTCATCCACGCATTGAGACTCCAGAGCTCTGCCTGCCTTTTGGGTCCTGCGCGTGGAACCGGAAGCATTTCGGAGAACGCTACCCTGGAAGTTCTGGATTTTAACTTCTTACCTAAAAGCCTAAATTTAGCCTCCAGAACCTCCCTACCACATTTTCCTATGTCATTGGTACCGACATGTACCAAGAAAGCAGACTCCTCCCCAGCACTATCTAAGAACTTATCTAGGTGGCGCGTGAGCTCTGCTACCTTTGCACCAGGCAGGCATGTTACCAGGTGATCCTCACGTCCACCAGCCACCCAGCTATCTACATGCCTAATGATCGAATCACCAACTATAACAGCTGTCCTAACCCTTCCTTCATGGACACATGGCCCTGGAGAAACTTTCTCGGTGTGAGAGGGTTTTACAACACCTAGAGGACAGGTCCTAGTTACAGGATCACTTCCTGCTGCACCAGGGTGATGCTCTCCTGTCACGTGACCTCTCCCCTCCATGGCAACAGGGATGCTGCCAGACTGGAGGTGGGACTTCAGGACTATATCCCTGTAGGTCTTGTCTATGTACCTCTCTGTCTTTCTTATGTTTTCCAAGTCTGCTACTCTAGCCTCTAGAGAATGGACTCGTTCTCTGAGAGCAAAGAGCTCCTTGCACCTAGTGCACACGTAAGACCGCTCACCAAATGGGAGAAAATCATACATGTGACACTCAATGCAAAAGACTGGAAAGCCCCCATCTCACTGCTGGACTGCTGTCTGCATCTTAGTTTTAAGCTTGTGTTTAGATCTTTAAGTTCTTTACTTACTAAGGGTTGCTATGGATATTTATACTAATAAAACTGTACCTAATACCAGGGCCGGATTTACCTATACGCCATGTACGCCATGGCGTAGGGCCCACAGCCGGCAGGGGCCCACAAAAAAAGAACAAGTTCATTTTTTGTTAATACAATTTAAAAAAAAACCTGGTGGCTGCCGCCGCGGGGCCCCCTCTGCTGCCGCGGCAGCACGGACTGACCCGCGGGGGCCCCGTCTACAAGCTGAAGCCATCGGGTCGGGTCGGGTCGGGTCGTCCCTCCCTCCCTCCCTCCCTCCGTGCAGGCTGCAGGCTGTGAGAGACGCGAAAGGAGAGTGTCTCCACGCGTCTCTGTTAAGCCCGCAGGGGCTGATGGGAAATTTCCCATCAGCCCCTGCGGGCTTAACAGAGACGCGAGGAGACGCTCTCCCTTCGCATCTCTCACAGCCCACAGCCTACAGCCTGCAGCCTGCACGGAGGGAGGGAGGGAGGGAGGACCGACCCGACCCGACCCGACGGCTTCAGCTTGTAGACGGGGCCCCCGCGGTCAGTCCGTGCTGCCGCGGCAGCAGAGGGGGCCCCGCGGCGGCAGCCACCAGGTTTTTTTTTAAAATAACACTTATTAAAGGAGGGCTGCTACACATTACCCTGTCCTGTGCTGCTGAGGTAAGCTATATTCTGATTTGATTTAAATTATAGCCCTTTGCTGCTTCTAGGCTCTAACTTATTATGAAATTTAAACTACAAGCTCTCTGCTGGGTTCCAAATTTAACCAGAAAGCTCTCTTCTGTGTCTTAAATTTAAACTAAAAGTACTTTGCTGATGCTAGGCCCTGAGTGACTATTAAATTTAAACTACAAGCTCTCTGCTGGGTATGAAATGTAACCAGAACGTTCTCTTCTGTGTTTTAAATTTAAACTTAAACTGCTGCTACTAGGCCCTGACTGATTTAACAAGAAATAGTGGTTCACAGATTAATTAGCTTTAATAGAAAGAATTCCTTTCAGAAAATTCCCAGAAGTATATACTCACAATTGCAGATCTCTCTCCAGAAGTAACAGTCCCCTTTTCTAGTCCTTCAAGACTGAGGATCACAGAGTTCTGGTTGGGCTATTTATGCCTGTGCTGTTGAGGTAAGCTGTGACCAACTTCCTGGGTGATTAACAGTCCTTGCTTGGCTAGAAGGAGTCTTTCAAAATGGCCTTTTGACCTGCCACCTGGTGTTAACACCTATTGAAAAAGTTTCACAGATCTCTTGCCCCCTAGGTAGAAGGCCTCTTTGTAAAGGTCTCTAGAAGACTTTATTTGTTGCTCAAAGAGTACTGACCCTGTTTTGCCTTTTGTGCTAAGCTATATTCTGGTTTGATTTAAATTATAGTTCTTTGCTGCTGCTAGGCTCTAACTTATTATGAAATTTAAACTACAAGCTCTCTGCTGGATTCCATATTTAAACAGAAAGCTCTCTTCTGTGTCTTAAATTTAAACTAAAAGTACTTTGCTGATACTAGGCCCTGAGTGACTATTAAATTTAAACTAAAATCTCTCTGCTGGGTATGAAATGTAATTAGAAAGTTCTCTTCTGTGTTTTAAATTTAAACTTAAACTGCTGCTACTAGGCCCTGACTGATTTAACAAAAAATAGTGGTTCACAGATTAATTAGCTTTAATAGAAAGAATTCCTTTCAGAAAATTCCCAGAAGTATATACTCACAATTGCATATCTCTCTCCAGAAGTAACAGTTCCCTTTTCTAGTCCTTCTAATAGCACAGTCTGCAGCTGTTATGTGCCAGAGGCATACAATGTCCCTACGTAATTATGGACTGGTGTGATGGATCACACCCTTTACCCGGTGGTGATCATTTGCAGAAAGCAGTTCTGAATGTGCAATGCATCATGGCTAATAGAGAGGTTAATCTATGGCACACAGGGCAGAAATAGCAGCCATACTGCCAACTATGATTATTGGGCAATTGCCCAGTACCTGCCTGTCATCTATTTCCTTTTCAAACCGCAGCCTGTTATTTATTTATTGTAAACTGTCCTGACGCTTCTGCATGGGCGGTCAAGCAAGTGACATAATAAAGATAATAAAGATGGTGGGAGATGTGTGCAAGGTCCCCCCCCACCCCCCGGGAGGCCCAGATGGTCTGCACTGGACTGCATGGGTCAATAATGTGGTTTTTGTTGGGTGTGTGTGCAGGTGTACCCATTTTGCCATGTGTAGCAGGTCACAGGGGTCTGCGTGCCCTGTACATGTGCTGCCACTGGGATAAGTGCCACATAGTGGACCAATGCGTGTGGGTGTTGCTTGCCAGAGGGAAACTAGTGGAGGGATGGCATGTTGATCTCACATGTGCCCTAGCCTTTAGACATGAGATGTGTCCTGCAGTAGTGTGTATGTTGAGCAGCTACAGTACTACATCTCATATGCATTATATACTGCATGTGTGCCGCTGTAGGCAGGGCCTAGGTATGGTGTGCTACAGTCTCATACTGTGCCAGCCACATTCTTTCATGTCCTGCCTTTCTCCAATTGTGGGCAGAGACCCACAGTCTCTTGGCTCCAAGGCATTGGCATGCAAGGTAGTGTGGAGGTTAGAGCACTGGCTCATTTGGCAATAGACGAGGGTTTGATTCCTGGGTGCTCTCTTTGTGGCTCTGGGATACACAATTCATTTTGCTGCCAGGAACAGTCCATGATCTGCTTTGACTGGCAGGCTCACATTCTTAAACCTTTTTATGTGTTCCGATAGCCAATTGGGTCTACACATATGCTATTTGCGCTTCTACCGTTCAGAGGGCATGACTTTATTGGCTCTGCTGCAGCCCATTGCAGCGGGTCAGATATGTTCACCCTGCTGATGTTTGACACCTGACTTGGGAACCAGGGGACCAGGGTTAGATTCTCACTGTACTCCTTGTGTGACTGGTGGAAACATTTTACAGAGGCATTTTGGGTCTGCCGCACCCATCATAGCATTACCTATACTTCATGTGGCCTTGGCAGATCACATAACCCTCCATTGCCTTGGCATAACCCAGGTTCTCCATGTTCATGTTTTTAATGTACATTACCATGTTTAGTATACAATGGGAACTGTGTTGCCTGAAATGATAAGGCAGTATTATGACAACATATTATATACCCACATTTGTCACATACATAACCGACATGATTCAACTATTTCATCTTCACTGTGACTGTACAGCTGTGGCTATATCACATAAATGCATGACATGTAGCCAAATCCTACCCTTAGAAAGCCCACCTGCAGGGATCATCACACATCCTTACTTGCTCCATATGGCCAGTATGAGTGACTCTTGTGCAGTTGCTGTATGCACATTTGTCTGGAGAATTGTATGGTGGTTGGGGGCCTGGGATAGCTGTGAGACCCACATAGCTGGTATTGGGCCTTCCCCATGGTACAGGCATACTTTATTCTCACACACTTCAACTGCATTGGTGATGTCACCTTTGGTACATTGGTGATGCGAACTCATACAACCCTCTCATCTGTCGCCATCCTTCCTTCAGCTCATCCATCAGTCTCTGCTGGCTATGTGCAGTCGTGTATTCTCCTGCCAGCTGCTACACCATGGCCCACATAGGAACATTTCCCTCATTTCGATGTATCACTCATGCCTCTTCTGTGACTGATCTGCCCATCACCACTCTGACTCCATCATCCTTTTGCTGCACACATCGTGGTGATTCCTGCTCCACAGGGGGACACGTCTTCCTCATCCTAAGCCACACACTGACATTACAGCATTTTTCTGAGCACCCCTCATTGTCTCAGTCCTGCTGCATCCCAAATGCTCATCCCACTTACTGCCTGCCACATGGGATCCCATGGATCTGTCAGGTCCATCAGCTCCCGCCTGTCCTTTCATCCATCGCCTTTCAATTGACTTTCGCTAGAGCTCCCTGAACCAACATTATGGTGACTGTCATTTTTGGGCATTAAGGTGCATGCTTGGCACCTTAACATCCAGTGTCCTGTTACTGCATGTTATGTGGGCCCTTGCACCCTTACCGCTGGATCTCCTACTACCCACCCCAAGCTTTATTGCATGCAAACACCCTTAACGCTGCCTTTTTCACTTGATATCCCCTGTTCCCTTGATGCCCTAAGTGTTGCTATAGGTGGTAGCATCTGGCACTTAGAATTAAATTATTCCCTATGCTAAGTGAAGGAACCACGCCTCATTCAGAAATTGGTTCATGATGAGTGGTCATTTAACCTTTTAAATAGTACCAGGGCTAGGAACCATGTATTAAAACTACCCAGTAGCAGTAAAACAAATCTAAGAAACAGCTATATTACAATCCCTGATTATATTCTCCAGCACAATTTCTATGGCTGAATTGTGCTGGAGAATGTAATCAGGGATTGTAATATAGCTGGGTTTAAAAAAGGTTTCAACAAGTTTTTGGAGGGCAGGTCCATAAATATTTAAGAGCTAGGTATATGTGAGGATCGTTAACTCTTACTTCTGGGAGAGAAAAACAAGAAAGGAATCTCCTCATTGAGGTCAGCAAAGTATTTGGACCTGGGTTTGAGATGTTGACATCTATAAGCAGGATCAGAGAGGACTGGAAAGGGGAAGTTTCTCTCTAGAAATCATAGAACATGTTTCTAAAGCAAGCGCAAGCATTTGGTACCTTCAAAATTTGTCAACTTAGGCAACTGCTTATGTTGCTTATGCCTCAATCCAGGTCTACAAGTATTTCAAAGTGACCAGAACTGACCACTATAGGAGACAGAATTCTCATTTTGATGGACCATTGTTCTGATCTAGCAGGCGCTTTATAGGTACTATGGTGAAGGTGACTTTGGGCATGTTTACCAAACGTTAATGTACATTAAGTGCCTCCATTGCCATTCATTTCTATGTGCCATTGCAGCACTTAACGCGTGTTAACTTTACTTAAGACATATTAACCGTTAGTAAACATCCCCCTTTGTGTCTATCAACACACAAGTGAAGAAAGCATACAGAGCAGTGAAGTAAATTCTGAGCAAGCAGCCCCCACAAGACGGAAGGAGAGGTCAATATCACTTCAGTTATATACAGTTGTGGTCAACATTATTGGCAACCCTTGCATTTTAGGTATGTTGTGTAGAATATCTTGAGAAATAATTGAAAATATTCCAAATGTATGTTATCATAATAGCTTAATAGTATGTTCAAAGGTATACAACCACAAAAAAGATGTATGCAACTTAGATATAGTAGTTTCTGAGAAAACAACAAAATATGACCTGGACAGGATTAATGGCACCCTTCACTAATATTTGGCTGCACAACCCTTGGCAGTGATGACAGCCTCCAAACCTTTCTTGTAGACATCTATAAGTTTCTTACATCTGTCTGCTGGTAGTTTCTCCCACTTTCCAACTGTGATTTGTTCCAGCTCATAAATGTTTCCAGGATTCCTTTTACCAATGGCAGATTTCAGCTCTTTCTGAAGGTTCTTGATTGGATTGAGATCAGGACTCATTGCTGGCCAGTTTAAAACAGTCCATTTGTTCCTTTGTAATCATTCTTTTGTACTTTTAGATGTATGTTTTGGGTCACTGTCCTGCTGGAGGACCAATGACCTTTGACCCAGACCTAGCTTTCTGACACTAGGGGGTATGTTTACTAAACTGCGTTAGTGTGATTCGCGTTAGGAGCCGCAGTGGAGGCAGAAACCCCAAATAAGGACATGGGTGGTACATCGTTTCTGAGAACGCGCCGAGAATGCGCATTACAAGGCGCCATAAATGAACGAGCGCTACAGGGCACATTACCATGCGTTAATCTTAAGAAGGCGCGCAGGCATACAAGCACAGCAGCAGAGCTGTAGCACAATGGTTACAACACTGACTGATGGTACAGGAGTCATGGGTTCGATTCCCCAGTGGGCCTAATGTATAAGGCTGGCTGAGGCAGCACCCTTTACATTTAAGTAGCGATTGTTGAGGCATGTGACGTGTATTTTAATTAGTGCTGCCAGCAAACACACCCTCACGGTGGCATAACCTAAGGTGCCGCATAAGGCACCCCATAACGCACTCCATAGGGCACATTATAAAGTGTACTGTCCGCCAAGGCACCCTATAATGTCCCCTATAGGACACCTTAAAAGGATGGGAACAAAGCCCTGGCTGGCTGCAGGACTGCACGTCACCACACAAACTGTCTGCTGTGCTTACCAGGATAGGGGTAACCCACCCATACCCATGATGCACTGCACATGCAAATCAGCAGTCGAGAGATGGGCACAAGATCAGGTATGCACCCCCTCAGCACCTCGGCCTTGTAGGGGGAACAGACCGTGTGTGGCACTGCCACAGAGTAGCCACAGACAGTCACTGTGCGGGTACAGTGCCCACCCTGAGGTTGAGGTGGGGCGACCAGCACCAGGTCCACAGCACCTTTCATGTCTGAAATACGCCATGCTGCAGGTCCCCATCAGTGTGTGATAGGTAGTTCAGTTAGACACACCTAGGATACATCTGTGTCCTGTTGTATGTCTCGGTCATGTCTAGTCCCTATGGGTGATGCTGCACCCAGAATAGTGCATATCCTGTGTTGGTGCCATCGTTACCTGCTGTAGGTGAAGGGGGGGGGTGTATGGACCCATAGGCAGATTATGTACCACCACACAACCCACCCTCTGGGGCTCAGGGTGGGAAACAGGATCACCCACCAATAGATCCACAGTCTACATCCCTGCAATCGCAGTAGTAAAGGGGACCAGCAACCCCAGTCCTGCTGGGGAACAGACAGAGCGGTACACATCCATAACCCAATAGCAGACAGACGGCAGGCCTGGAAATGCACAGCTGCCCCTCACCATTATCTGACATTCTCCAGCAGCAAGCCTCCAGCCGCTGCACCCTGCAAGGTGTTCCAGCAAGACACATACTAGCTGCAGACAGTCCGCCAGCTAGTCCATAATGCATGGTCCTGGAGAAGAGGCATGTACCCAGAACGGGGATGTCAACATACACACCAAGCAGATAAGTCAGTGATTGGGCCCCAAAAAAACCCCCATAAATATCACATGAGAAAAATGCCATATAGCACTATGGGGGAACCTAGCCATGCCATGGTCACTGCTCAGTCAGGGTGAGAGTGACCTCCCAGCAGGACATGCTATGGCCACCCTGTCCGTGCAGGTGGTGACCAGGCACTACAATGTCTGAGCCATTGCCCTATGCTGTGTGCAGATGCATCCAGGCCAGGCCACCCTATCCAGGCTATTCCCACAGTACCTTGCTCCTCATTATGCACATTGGCAAGCCAATACTGGCAACAGTGCTAGCAGTGTGGACTGTGGAGGGTGTTGGCAGCCACCACACACTGGATAAACAGACACACACTCCCCACACCTATGCCAGCATTGTGCAACTATAGAGGTGAAGGGCAGCCCAGGCCACCACACAAGTCCTGGGCACAGTGCAGGCATGGCTATGGTACGCAATACTGTAGGAGTCACTCCCCAGGTTGGTAAACACTGTCAGACACAAGACCTGTAGCACACTCCACAGACATCAGAAAGGTTGCTATGATGCAGCTCACTCAGAAAAGTGTACTTAACCTAGGAATTGCTATCTGCCAGTTCTCATAGCACCCTTTTGATAGATGTGTACCATATTCCCCGGTTTAGGGTGGCATTACTAAGGTATGCAAGTGCTAGTATTGGGAGATGCACGCAGAGCCCAATGTCCTGCCTCCCCAGGAGGCTTTGGATAATGGGGCCTGTGGGTGTGGGTGTGTCTGCCCCTGTTGGCTGCTGCTTTACGGCAGAGGTTCCCAACTCCAGACCTGCGGTGCAAAACACTGTTCGGGTTTTCATGCTGTCCCTCATGAATATGCATGAGATACATCTGCATACTATGGGGGTGGCGCATAGAAATGCAGCACAGGCATCTTTATCAGAGGCAGCATGGAACCAGAATGGTGTTTGGCCCTCCAGGACATTTGGGAGGCTCTGCTCTAGTTAAAGTGCATGTTTATGGTGTCTGTGCTCTGTAGGGTAAAATGTAGGTGTCTTGGGCATGTTCACGTCATCTGCAATAAAGATGCTGTCTGTATTAGCACGTTGTAGTAGTGGGTAAAACATGGGGACTGGGTTGGCAGGAACCACAGCTGGGACTTGAACCTGTGACCCTGTGCTTCTGAATATACGGGTTTTGTGCACTGCACCAACTTGTTGTCACAGAGTCAGTACATTCCTTGGTGATACCATGACTGTTCATCAGACAGGGCCCATCTGTTGCAGTACACGGCACCCACCTACACAGGGCTAGGCCACGGTCTGCTCTGGGCAGCTGCCACTGCCCCCTCCACCACCAGTATCCCTCAGTCACCATGCTGACATGCCCTTCTGCTGGCGTTGCTGGTGGTGTGCAGTCTCAGGCCATCCAGTGTGCAGGTAGGCGGCTGCCTATGGTGCGGGTTCTGGGATAGGGGTGCCTGCATAGGTGTCCACGCTTCCCCCCAGCACCGCCTGCCAATGTTCCGTGCCCTTGGGGGTAGCTGCTGGGTACTATCCCCTGTGACACTGTGGGAAACACAGTCGTGCCCATTTTGGGCCTTCAGCAGTTGCTGTCTGGCTGCTCTGCTGCTTCAGCATTCATATGGGCCACCTAGGCATCGCCCTAGTCCGCACTGTGGCCCAGCTGCACCACAACATGTGCCACCTGCGGCCCTCTGTATCTCCTTCTCCGGCATCTGTCCAGTTGCCATTCCGACATGCCCGCCCTGATGCTGGGGGACATGTACATGCCATAGGAACCCTGTCCGATGGTGGGGAAAACCCTGAGCAGCGCTATTTTACTGTGGGCTCATTCACCTTGTATGGGGACGGATTATAGACCCTTCCACAATTTATATCTGTTCTATGGAGCTTACTCGGGGTGGGGGGGTTGATGTTTCTCATTGATACCACTATTGGCCAGCTTGGTTATGGGTTTTTTCCAGTTTGTTTGGGTCATTTTCAGTGTTTATGTGCCCTTTTGTTCTGTGCACATGTATCACACTTATCACTTCTTTTAGGTTTCCCTGCCTAGGCTGTACATTGCTGACACTGAAATGGTTTCTCTCCCCTGTAATGTGCATTTAACGGCAGATTTTCATTCGCGTTGGAATTGAGCTCTTCAGATCAGCGCGTTAGTGTGAAGGGAGCCTCTCCCTGCCCACTCTCCGCCCATTGACCCCTTCTCTCCGCCCTCTCTCCACCTTCTGCGGTGTTTTACCGCGCCGCGGGAGTTTACGATCGTTAACTACAATTAACGCGCGTTATGTAACGTTAACGATCGTAAGCGCATCATAACATGCATTATGATGCGCTTACGATCGTTAACTACAATTAACGCGCGTTATGTACGATTACCGCAGTTTAGTAAACATACCCCTAGGTTGCACATTTCACTCCAAAGTACCTTGGTAGCCATCTGAATTCGTGATTCCTTTAATACATTCCAGGCCTCCAGTTCCTGAGGCAGCAACAGTCCCACAACATTATGGAACCTCTACCATATTTAACTGTAGGAAGGATGATTTTTTTTTCCTTATAAGCTTCATTTCTTCACCTGCAAATGTATTGCTGGTCTGCATTGTAAAGAGCTCAAGTTTGGTTTCATCTGTCCATGGAACATTTTCCCAGAAGGATTGTGGTTTTTCAAGGTGAGTATAGGCAAAAATAAGGCGTGCCTTTTTATGTCTGTTTCTTTGTGTTAGCTGTGGGGTCCTCCTTGCCCTTCACCCATAAAGTTCCCTGTAAAATAGTTATCTCCAAGTTATAATACCCTGTTCAATGTAATTTCAGTTTGTTCAATGTAAACCGCACTGATGCAGAATAGCGCGGTATATAAGAGAATGTAAATAAAATAAATAAATAAATAATAATAATAAATAAAGTCCTTTCATGTTTAGTGCACAGTATGTGGTGCAGGTTGAAACCACCACTCTAGATTGCTTCAGATCAGCCTTAAACTTTTTGGATGTTGTACACGGTGTTCATGCAGTCCCACTAGCTGTCTTGCACCGATTCCGCATCCATCTCCCCCCGTAAGGCCAAAGCCGCAGTACAGACAGAGCCGCAGGGGGCGGGAGGAGGCAGAGAGTGGGCAGAGCAGGGGCAGGTCAAGGCGGTAGGATGTACAGGGCCGATTTAGGTCATGGCCCTGTACACCCTGTGACTGGGGGTGAGATGTGCTGCTTATTCCACCGCAGAGGTGGAATAAGCAGTTAAAGAAACCTGATAGTGCCTGGGAACCCCTCTGAAGACCAGGATCAGCGCATGGTAGGTCCCAACCCCCCGATCTAGGCCCAGCTGGCCCTACCGATGGTCCGGCTAGGGGGTGACATTTATTTATTTATTTATTTATTTAGACAGTTTTTGTATACCGCCTTATCCTTCAATCAAAGCGGTCACAACACAATTGTGGGATACATTTAACAAGCAGGGATATGAGACACATACACTAATACTTACAGGGAACATGGGCTATGGAGGGTTAAGTGGCTTGCCCAAGACCACAAGGAGCATCTGTGGGACTAGAAACCCCAGTCCTTCCGGCCCAAGGTTGCTGTCCTCTAGTGGGATTTGAACCCCCGACCTTCCAGCCTGAAGTACCTTGCCCCAACCACTGGGACCAGCATGTGGGAAGGATGTCACCACAGGGATGCAGGGGAATGCTGGGCTGTCTCAGGGCCCAATCCTGCACCCGCGGGAACATTTGGCTCCTGTGGTGCAGAATCGTGTACTAATGGGCCTGTGCTGCTTGGGGGCATCTAATTGGCCCAGACGTGCCTCTTCAGGGATCGGGCTCCACATGGGTAATTTGGGCCATCATGGGGGGTATTTATTGGTGGTAAAGACAGCTTGTGTGGTTGGAAGCTGTTCATTCTGGCCAGGTGGTCGATAGTACACCCCCACTGCCATCGCCTTCCCCTTTTTACATGGAATTTCAATCCATAGAGATTCTACAGCAAATTTTGTTTCCTGCAAACCTTTAATCCTTTCTGACTCAATGCCCTCTCTAACATAGAGCGCAACCCCTCCACCAATTTGATCAGCTCTATCATTACGATATAGTTTGTACCCAGGTATCACAGTGTCCCACTGGTTGTCTTCCTTCCACCATGTCTCTGAGATTCCAATCATATCTAACCTCTCATTTAGTGCTATATATTCTAACTCTCCCATCTTATTTTTTAGACTTCTAGTATTTGCATCCAAACATTTTAGAGATTTTATTTTATTCATATTAATTTGGCTATTGGTAGACATTGGTAATTTGGGATCTTTAAGCTCTGTCTGCTCCATACTTGAGGGCATTTGTGGCATTTGTCTACTCCATACTTGTCTGCTCCATACTTGAGGGGCATCTGTCTGCTCCATACATTGGCCATACATCTGTCTGCTCCATACTTGAGGGCATTTGGGGCATTTGTCTACTCTTTTTTGGAACCTCTCTGCATTTGGTAGTATCCTTCAAGGATACATTCTTCTGATCCACGTGCTCTTGTGCAACTGTCGGCTTTCCCCTATTATCCAGTTTAAAAGGTCTCAGAACTAGCGGGCATTCAACAGGCTTATAGAAAATCTATAGACCATCGCCCTATTGCATCAACTATCGGTTGTGTCTGAAGTTTCTGGGGGACATAGTAAATGTGGTGCTTGTTCGATTTGTTCAATTTCTTGTAATATAACACAATTGGTGTACCATGTTGAAGAGAGGTCGAGTGATGATCTGTTATGCGGCATGATGTTTGTTTAGGGTGAGTGCAACTTGAGGTTATGACTTTTATAGTTATGTGAGTATTGTGGATGATAATGTAGTTTTTAATGTTTTGTTTTATGTTTCTTTGTGTTAGCTGGCAATATTCCCCTGATGAAGCTCTTTTGCGAAATGCTTGGAGAGCACCAGATTGAGGCATTGGGGCATTATACAGATCGCATCAAGTTCAAGATATATGTATATAGTTTACCCTGTTATCCAAGTTCCATATCTTGTTAATTGTAATGACCAGACATATGCAATTTGTCGGATGTTTCTGTTCCATGTAAACCGCGCTGATGTCGAATAGTGCGGTATATAAGAAATGTTAATAAATAATAATACGATTATTTTCATAGAAGTTAAGTTGCATTGATGCGTTTTGTATAGTTGATTTTCACATATTGCTTTGCTATTCCCGAGGGATGGTCGTTGATGCAATAGGGAGCTGGTCTATAGATTTTCTATAAGCCTGTTGAATGCCCGCTAGTTCTGAGACCTCCCATATATGTTTATTGGATTATACAAAGAAACGTTGGTGAATGAAAGAAAGATTTTTCTGCTACTTTACAGCAACATAGTGCTTTGTTATTTGTAGAGTGTGTTTACTGTTTCTTTATGATGTTCTCCTATGAAAATGCATTGAGACATTTTTTGGGGGCTTTATTTCTCTGGAACCCCTAGTTCTATTTGGCCCATTTTTAACCTTGATATTTCTTTATACTGATTTTTCCTATATGCCAAGTTTTATCCCATTCTGTTAAATATTTGGAGTTATTTTGCCCCCAGACAGTCAGATGAATAGACAAACATTCTCAACCTCTTTTGTATAAGTCTTTCCAACTTGTATTGGGTTGGAAAGAAAAAAAGAGGTATGCACAGCACTGACTTCTGGAAATGTCAGCTTTAACCTACTTGAGATACCTTGTAGTCCTAGCATTGACCGCATCCTCTAAGGTCGCCGGCATTCTCACCTGTTCACTTAACCATGACGTTCACAGCATCAGGTGGCACAATGAGAAATGTTACAAATCCAGAAAGGAAACATCATCAAAAATGTGAGTATTGCTGCTTTTCTTCTTAGAATCTGAGCACTTTTCTTTTCTTATATTGCTTTCTTCACTCAAAAAATATGAGGTAGTTGAAGGAGATAAAAAAAGCACTTTGAACTCCATGTCCTCCATGCTCAATAGATTCTTTGTTCTGAAAATAGATGCAAATTATTTGATAACTGAGCTCATCTATGAAGGTCAGTGTTCAAGGGAGAAGATGATGGACATGAGGATGGCAGGGATGACTCTGTTATTTACCTTTGCCTTTGATCATGGGTATTTTCTGTTTTTCCACCTCAGTACCCAAAAAGATTAGTTTCTAAAATGAGAAATAGTAAATGTTTTGCAGGCTAATACCAGTGGCCTGATGTGAAAGACAATTCGACACAAGAGCGAAAGGCTGTGAGCATAAATTAGGCTAACTAGGCTTTCTTTTTCTTTGTCTTTACTCTTTTACTAGGAAAGTTTCCTAAACGGGAGATGGGCTTGTTATCTAGTCTAATCAAAAGAAAACCCTTGGTTTGCCAAGCCTTTCAAATGATTTCAGCTTTAGATGTGAACTATGGCAAGAAGTGGATTAGAAAATTGCACCTGTGATGTTGTAACTAAGAAAATTCACTGTGAAAAACTCATTGCTGCAATATGCCTGAGCAGTTGTGCTAAAGTTATCAATCAGTGAATAAAGTTCACAAATCTATTTGCGATGCTTATTTTCATTTTCTTTTTACCAGGTTCTCTACTCATTTAACCCCCAACTAGACAGCATGCCCAGGTAAAGCATAATTACTCACCTGTAACAGGTGATCTCCAGGAACAGCAGGAATTTAGTCCTCACATATGGGTATCATCGGTAGCGACAGAGCCTGCGCGGGAACGCTCCCCAGCGTCCAATTAGAACGCTTTTGGGAGCATCCCACAGTGCCTGCATGCTGCCTTCCCACCTTTCCCAACTGCCTCTCTCCAGTTGAATTTTAGAGCTGAGACAAAGAGAGAGAGCGAGGGAAAGGAAAGAGATAGAAAGATACAACTCCTAGGGGAGGTGGGTGGGTTGTGAGGACTAAATTCCTGCTGTTCCCGGAGATCACCTGTTACAGGTGAGTAACTATGCTATCTCCAGGAACAAGCAGGAATGTAGTCATCACATATGGGGACTCCCTAGCTTTAGGTGCCAGGGAGGGACCCCAGATGTTGTGTGTCCCTGAGAAGGGCTTCACTTCCCCCCATGGATCTCTGGCATCCTACCAGGGATGGTGGGTAGGAGTTGATTAGGTATGGAATAGGTGTTTGAGAACAGCCTGACCAAACAAGGCATCCCGGCGGGAGTCCTCGTCCAAACAGTAATGGGCTGTAAAGGTATGAACCGAGGCCCAAGTGGCTGCTCGACAGATGTCGTTGATAGACACAGAGTTTAGATGAGCCATTGAGGCTGCCATGGCTCTCACATTGTGAGCTGTGACATGGCCCTCTAGAGAAAGGTTTTTACTCTGATAGGCGAAAGAAATACACTGAGCAATCCAGTTAGATAGTGTTCTCTTGGAGACTGGAAGTCCCAAATGAGAAGGATCAAAAGCAACAAAGAGTTGAGAGGACTTTCTATGTTGCTATGTCCTTTGTAAGTAAAAAGCTAGAGCTCTTTTACAATCCAAGGTATGAAGATTCCTCTCTGCATTTGATGCATGAGGTCCTGCAAAAAATACAGGTAAGTAGACCTCTTGGTTGAGATGAAAGGGCGAGACCACCTTAGGCATAAAGTGTGGATGAGTCCTAAGGACTACCTTGTCATGATGGAACCTTGTATAAGGTGGATTAGCTACTAGTGCTTGTAATTCACTAATGCGGTGTGCTGATGTGATTGCAATGAGAAAGATAACCTTCCAAGAAAGGAATTTCAAGGAGGTGGTAGCTAAAGGTTCGAAAGGTGGCTTCATGAGCTGCCCAAGAACCAGGTTTAAGTCCCATGCCACCGGAGGTGGTCTAATGGGAGGCTTAGTTAGAAGGAGGCCTCTCATGAATCTTGTTATAAGAGGATGAGAGGAAATAGGTTGTCCATTTAGAGGTTTAAGAGAAGCTGCAATAGCACTCAAATGGACTCTTACTGAATTTGTCTTAAGGCCTGCATTAGACAAATGGAGGAGATACTCCAGTAAAGATTCCAGAGGTATAGCAAGGGGGTTAAGACCCTTTTCTGAACACCAAATAGTGAACCTTTTCCACTTGAAAGCATAAGAATGTCTAGTGGAAGGTTTTCTGGAAGCATAAAGAACATCTTTCACTTGCTGAGAAAGATGAAGATCTTGGAGATCTAGGCCTTCAGCAACCAAGCCCTGAGATACAGGGACTGGGGATTGGGATGCCATAACATCCCGTTCTTTTGAGATAGGAGATCTTGAGCAGACCCTAACTCCAGGGAGGGACCTTGAGAGAGATGTAGAAGCAGAGGGTACCACACTTGCCGTGGCCAATGTGGTGCTATGAGGATCATGTGGCCTCTGTCTCTCTGAAGCTTGAAAGGGTTTGGGGAATTAGAGGAATGGGTGGAAAGGCATACAGGAAGTCTTGACCCCAGTAAAGGAGGAAAATATCCGTGGCCTGAGCTGCCTGAGCCGTAATTATGGAACAGAACCGGGGAAGTTTGGCATTCCATGGAATTGCAAAGAGGTCTATGTCCGGGGTTCCCCAAAGTTGAAATATCCTGGACACCTGGTCTGCATGCAGAGACCACTCGTGTGGAAGGAGAACTCAACTGAGTCTGTCCGCCCAAGAGTTTTGAATGCCTGGAAGATACACTGCCAGCAGATGAATCTGATGCTCTCTGGCGAGGGCCCATAGTCACAAAGCTTCATTGCAAAGCGACAGAGAGCCCATTCCCCCCTGCTTGTTCACATAAAACATGGCTACCTGATTGTCCGTGTGAATGAGGGACGGTTCTGGTCCTTCCAGAACCAGAAAGGCTAAGTTCTCTAGCCGAAAGTCAAAGGCCCTGAGGAGGCTGAGGCTACTGAGCCGGAGGAGGCCTAGCAGCCTTTGCTTTCTTCTGTTTGGGTGGTTGCTGACGTTTGGTTGAAAACTGACCTGCAGAAGATGCCTGCTGAGTATAAGCAGGATAAAATCTTTTCTTTTTAGAAAAAGGTGTTTTCTTGAACAACTTTTTTCTAACAGGATCAGCAATGGACTTGGATAGTCTATCCAAGGTAGAATTTTCAGCATCCATTTCATTGGCTTTCTCTTGCCAATCTTTCCCAAACAGATTCTCACCAGTACAAGGGATGTTTCCCAATTTATCTTGTACCCAGAGCTCTAAATCAGATGCCTGGAGTCAAGCAATCCTACGTGCACCTATGGCAATAGCCGAGGTTCTGCTTATACACTCAAAGCAGTCAAAGGCTGCACGGTTAGAGAATTTAGAGACATCTTGGGCATGTTTGACCCAAGTGAGAAAGTCCTGTTTTTTATCTTCAGAAATGAAAGGACTTAAAGTCTGTAAATTATCTGTGACCTCCTTTAGGAACATTCCCATGTAGAGACTATAGGAACTGATTCTTGCAGCAAGCATGGAAGCTTGGAAGACTCTACGTCTAAAAGCATCCAGGGTTCTGCATTCACATCCTGGAGGATTAGAGGCATGTCTTTTTGCACTTCTAATTCTTCTCATAGCTGACTCAACCACAATAGAGTGGTGAGGAAGCTGAGTCTTATGGAACCCAGGACAAGGAGGGACATGATACATAGTATCTAACCTACGAGAATGAGGAGAGGTGGTAAGAGGTGTTTCCCACATCCTCAACATGAGATCATATAGAATCTCATGAATGGGTAAGGTAGCTGCCTCCTTAGGAGTTTTAGGATATTGTAAAATTTCCAACTCCTTGGCCCTTGGCTCTGTTTCAGGGGCCACAGTGATGGATAGGTCCCGAGCCACCTCTCTGATAAAGTCTTGGAAAGACATGTCCTCTGGAGGAGACATCCTGCGTTTAGGGGAGGAGGACTCCTGTGGAAGAAGTATGTCTGCATCGACAGAACTTTCAGAATCCTCAGATTCTTCTGAGGACTCGAAGTATCGTCTGTCCGGATGCTCCTGCAGAGCCCGATACCCATACCGACCAAGGTCGGTACCAGGAATACCCGGTACCGGGGAATCGGTACCGGAGGGTATCGTAGGACAGAGTAACCACATAGCGGACACCGATGCCGATGTCAATGCTATCGGTACCAGTGCCGATGCCGATACCGATGCCAGTGCTAGTGCCGGTACCGGTGGAGTTGTCTGTTGCAGTACCAAGGGCGTCGATGCCGCAAGGAAAGCCGCCAGACTGCGTTCCATGCTCAGAATTCTCTGGTCCATGGACGCCGCCAATGCCTGGAAGTCGGTACCGGTGGAAGCCACCGGTACCCCAGAGCATGGCACCAGGAGATCTGTTGAGGCCGAGCCATCTAGAACATCCTGGAACCCCGATAATGCTTTGGAAGCCGAAGCCTCCCGCCGGGTTAATTTTGCCGGTGCAGAATCCTCGAGGGCAACGCCAGAGGCATCTCGATGCTTAGAAGGAGATCTACCCTTCAAGGACCGGCTGGATTTATGTTTAGTTACCTGAGATCCACGGGAGGAAGAAGAAGCCCTGGAAGACATCGATGCCACCGAAGCTGCATCAGAGGGAAACAGGGTACTGAGCTTGGCAACTCAGTTCTGCCGACCTCTTTTGGACATCATGGCACAGGACACATAATCCGTGATGGAGTGGTCAGGACCTAAACATTTTAAACACCATTCATGGGTGTCGGTGACAGAAATGGTACCGCCACACTTGGTGCACTTTTCAAAGCCTGAGGCAGGTTTTTCCATGTTAAGGAAGTTTTTGGGGCTAAGGCCCAAAAAGGCGGGTGCACCTGAAGAAAATAGAAAAGAAATATATATATATATTTTTTTAGAAATAAGAAAAGAAAGACCGGCGGTACCGGTAGAGCATCGAAGAAGGCAGACGCGACCACAAAAAGAAATAAGAAAATAAAGAAACTCTTCTGCGGTGACAGGAACACGACCTGCTGGCTCCGCGGAAAAAGGAGAACTGGAGAGAGGCAGTTGGGAAAGGCGGGAAGGCAGCACGCAGGTGCTGTGGGATGCTCCCAAAAGCGTTCTAATTGGATGCTGGGGAGTGTTGCCGCACAGGCTCCGTCGGTACCGACAATACCCATATGTGATGACTACATTCCTGCTTGTTCCTGGAGGTAACATGTTTCCTTGTTGGCTTGTGTGGACTTATGCTCAGAACCTCTCAGTCAGCCAGCATATTGAAAGTCAAACACAAAGCAGTCTAGCTTGAGTCATGAAACTTTGCCATTTTTAATGGTCTGAGCTGAACAATTGAAGGCATGGCTTTTGAGTCAGTCATAATATAGATGATTGACCTTATTTTTAAGGATCATACATTATGGATGTCATTTAAGAATAGCTATTGTGATTTGAGATATAATGGCAAGGATTGCTTAGTTTTGTACTTGTTTATATTTAGTTCATCCAGTTTAGTTTCATTTTATTTTGTATTGCTAGCGGGTTTTATTTGACTGTATCTTTATTGTTAATTGAGCTGTGGATTTTATTGATGATGATGGTTCATTCTATTGTTACTTTTTTAAAATGGTTATTTGCCTTTGAATTTCAATCCACCTTGCAAGCTATCTTGGACTTCTACTGACACTTTCATTTCAACAAAAAAAATGTAATTTGCATTAATCAGCATGGTAAATTCATTGTTAACTTACACAGTAAACTCACATAGTTAACTCACACAGTAAATTTTTTAAGGGTCACTAACAAACTGAGTGCGCACTAATTCACATCACTAATTGGAAGCCTTCCAAGAACAGGGAAATATATACTGTGCCTGATTGTAACTCATCTTGACCTTCCAATAAAAGATGTGAAGTAAGGGACCCATCTTTTAAAGAGCAGTAAGCAGTTACTGCGTGCATTGATGCGCGGTAACTGTTAATGCACAACCATGATATCAGTTGTTGCATGACCATGACACTTACCAAGCGCTAAAAAGGGATGGTAAGTGGGTGAAGAATGAGTAGGTTATATGCATACATAGCACCCTGTACTGCAGTTAGAGCATAGTTAAGTTTCCATTCGGCAATTGTCACTGCTACAGATAGTGTAGAAGCACTTACCGTCTCCTGAAGAGATAGTCTTACCACAGCCCGTGAATTATTAAAAGGGCAAGTTGATAATTAAAGCATTTAAGGTTCCCATTTTAAGCCTCTGTGGGCATCACCTTTAGTTATCTCCACTGAGTGACCACCAGGTTGCTGACTCCTCTCCTCCTCATGTCTCCCACTGCAGTGCGATTGAGCACTACAACCTTGGGGCAGGACCGGGACAGGTTAAGTCTAAACCACAAAAGGACTGTATTAGTAGACATTTAAAAAGGCATTTGAGAGGATATTTTAGAAGCCTTATTCGCTGTTTCCACATGGAAAATTTGTTATTTACACGTGGAAATGGAGATTTTGAAATAGACTAAATTTACATGTCAATGTCTGCAATTTGTAGAAATTGCAAGAGAGTGTGTTGGGGATGTGGTTTGGGTGTGGCCTAGGTGGGGCAAAATTCTATATGGGTGTTCCCCATTTCATATAGGGAATGCAAGTGTATGGCCAAAATTACCTATGTCGGGCTTGATAGCTGCTTCCTGGCACGTATAGGTTTTTGCTCATTTCAACCAGTCCTATACAGGAGGGATTAAATGTGTTATCCTTCTTATCCCCCTGTTGTTAATTTCCACCTCCAAACTGAAATTAAATAAAGATTGCAGCATCTGTAGCTAATTGATAGCATTTATATTTATTTACTAACACTTATCAACCACCCAACTGAATTAATGCTCTGAGCAGTGTACAAAATTAAAAGCAATATAATAAAACCTCTACAAAATACCAAACTACTTGTGTAACATACATGCATAAATTGTAGCATACTAACTTCCACATGTAAGTTGCAAATTACCAACTTACACATGTACCCTGAGTTTCTTCCATTCACGTTTCCCATCTGTATATCTGTACAATGGCTCTTCTGGCACTATAAGGGTAATTTTGTAATGTCGGTATACACAGTGTATGTCATCTGTGTGCACGCAGCCACCCTATTTTATGTGCCTCGCTTATAAAATATTAGCATAATGAAGTGCCATACTCTAGGCGCGTCAGTTACATCTGCCCTAGAGTAAGCATAGCTGGCGACTCCTAGATCGAAACAAGGATAAGCTTATATCATAGTATTCTATAACATGTCCCTTGAGGCTGTGCTCTGGATTGTGTTGGAAAGAGGAGATGGCATTCTCATTCATACTGATGTAGTCTAAAGACCTCCGACTCAAATCGAAGAATTAGATAACAAATTGTTATATAGATATTGCCAAGATAGCCACAAAGGGGGAAGTGATCATATTGGGTGACTTTAATCTACCTTCTGCGAATCTGGAAAGAAGCAAAAAATTGTGGATGCTTTCCAAGATGCGTTACTTAGACAAATGGTGATGGAACCACTCAGGGAAAGCTCAATGCTGGATTTAGTGCTCACCAACGGTGATAGCATGTCGAATGTCCGGGTGGGTGCCCCTGTGAGCAGTAGCGATCATCACACGGTGTGGTTTGAGATAAAAGCCAAGGTGCAGTCCAATCATAGCAAGCTCAAAGTCCTAGGGGTATGTTTACTAAAACCCCGTTAGGTGCGCGCCGCGTTATTGTGCGGGATGCCATAAAAGGAGTGGGCGTGTCAGTCTGAAAAAAACAAACCGGTATTAATCATGCGCTAATGTGCGCGGCGCACTAATGTGCGCGGCGCAAATTAGCGCATGAGAAATGCGTGTGGGAAGCATAAGTGGCACGCTGATGTGCAAGTATAGGAACAGAGCCACAGTACAATGGTTGAGACACTGACCAATGGTGCAGGGATCATGTGTTCAATCCCCCACTGTGCCTAATGAATAAGACTGGCTGAGGCACTACCTGTTATGTGTAATATTGCAGTCTGAGGCATATTAATTTTATTTTAATTACCGCTACTAGCAAACGCACTCTGAAAACACTGTAACATAAGGTACCCCAGAGGGCACATTTTAAAGTGCACTGTCCGCCACGGCACCCTACAATGTTGCATAAAGGGTGGCGTATAGGGCGCCATATAGGGTGCCCTATGAGGCACAGCAAGGCCATAGCACTGTTTTTGATGGCAGCACTGTGCATTTAAACGCATGGAAAGCATAAGTAGGTGCGCTGAAATGCAAGGAGAAACAGCAGTGTAACACAATGGTTAAGGCACTGACTGATGATACAGGGGTCATGAATTCCATCCCCAGTGTGCCCAATATGTAAGGCTGGCTCAGGCATCAGCTTTGACATGTAAGGATTGTTTCCTGAGGCATTTTATTTGTATTTTAATTATTGCTGCCAGCAAACACACCCTCACGTGCCGTAACCTAAGGTGCCGCATAAGGCACCCTATAAGGCACTCCATAGGGCACCTTATAAAGTGCACTGTCCGCCACGGCACCCTATAATATCCCCTATAGGGCACCCTATAAGGTGCTCCATAGGACACCTTATAAGGCACTTTATACGGACTGGCACCCTATCAGTCGCTCCATAGCATACTGTATAGTGCACCTTATATGGACGGTAACCATAAGGTGCCCTATAGGGCACCCTATAAAGCGCCCTCTGAGGCACCTTATGGGTATAGTATGCTGAGGGTGTTATTGCTGGCAGCACTAATGTACTTTAAAAATAGATAATGCTTTGGACAGCCCTATCAAAAAACCCCACTGTGGGTTTGAACCCATGACCTCTGACTCCACTGGTAGTGAAGTAACCAGTGGGCTACAGCTCTATAGCTGCTAGCAAACCCCTGGCTGGCTGCAGAAGGACTGAAGGCCCCACACAAACAGTCTGCTGTGGTCACCAGGACAGGGTTAACCCACCCATACCCATGATGCACTGCACATGCAAATCAGCAGTCTACAGATGATCACAAGATGGGGTATGCACCCCCACAGCATCTCGGCCTGGTAGGGGGAACTGACCGTGTGTGGTACTGGCATAGCATAGCTACACACTGTCACATTGTGCAGGTACGGCACTCACCCTGAGGGTGAGGTGGGGCGCCCAGCACCAGGTCCACAGCAGAGATCAACCATGCTGCAGGTCCCCAGCAGTGTTAATGTGGTAGATAGGTAGTTTCTGCTGACACACCTTGGATATATCTGTATGTCTCAATCAGGTATAGCCCCTATGGACCCCTAGGAGGATTATGTACCACCACCCTCCTTCTTCTCCAGGGCTAAGGGTGGTAAACAGGGTCTCCCACCAACAGATCCACATTCTACCTCCCTGCAATGGTGGCAGTAGAGAGGACCATCAACCCCAGTCCTGCTGGGGAACAGACACCCTACAGGGCAGTCAATGCAGCTCTGTACACATCCATAACGCAATAACAGACAGACATTAGGCCTGGATATGCTAAGCTGCACCCCACCACTATCTGATATTCTCCTGCAGCAAGCCTTCAGCCACTGCACCCTGCAAGGCGCTCCATCAGGACACATACCAGCTGCAAACAGTCTGCTAGCTAGTCCATAGTGCATGCTCCTGGTGGAAATGCATACACACCAAGCAGATAAATCAGTGACTGGGCCCCAAAACAAAACCCATAAATATCACATGAGAGAAACACAATATAGCACTATGGGGGTGCCTAGCCATGCTGTGGTCACTGCACAGTCAGGGTGAGAGTGATCTCCCAGCAGGACATGCTGTGGCCACCCTGTCTGTGCAGGTGGTGGCCGGGCACTACAATGTCCCAGCCAGTGCCCTATGCCCTGTGCAGATGCATCCTGGCCAGGCCACCCGGTCTGGGCTATACCCATGGTACCTTGCTCCTCATTATGCACATTGGCAGGCCAATACTGGCAACAGTGCTGGCAGTGTGGGCTGTGGAGGGTGTTTGCAGCCACCACACACTGGATAGACAGACAAACACTCCCACACCTATGCCAGCATTGTGCCACTCTAGAAGAGTTTAGCAGCCCTGGCCACCACACCAGTCCTGGGCACAGTGCAGGCATGGATATGGTACGCAATACTGTTGGGGGTCACTCCCCAGGGTGGTAAACACTGTCAGAGACCAGACCTGAAGCACACTCCACAGACAGCAGAAAGGTTGCTATGATGGAGCTCAATCAGCAAACTGTGCTTAACGAAGGAATTGGTATCTGCCAGTAATCATAGCAAACGTTTGATAGCTGTGTACCATATTCCCAGGTGTAGGGTGGCATTGCTAAAGTATGCAAGGGCTAGTATTGGGAGATGCACGCAGGGCCCAATGTCCTGCCTCTCCAGGAGGCATTGGCTAATGGAGCCTGTGGGTGTGGGTGTGGGTGTGTCTGCCCCTGTTGGCTGCTGCTTTACGGCAGAGGTTCCCAACTCCAGTCCTGGTGTGCCAAACACTGTTCGGGATTTCATGCTGTCTCTCATGAATATGCATGAGATACATCTGCATACCATGGGGGTGGTGCATAGATATGCAGCACAGGCATCTTTATTAGAGGCAGCATGGAACCTGAATGGTGTTTGGCCCTCCAGGACTGCATTTGCGAGACTCTGCTCTAGGTAATGCGCCTGTTTATGGTGTCTTTGCTCTGTAGGGTAAAATGTAGGTGTTTTGGGCATGTTTATGTCATCTACAATAAAGGTTCTGTCTGTATTAGCACGTTGTAGTAGTGGGTAAAATATGGGGACTGGGTTGGCAGACACCATAGCTGGGACTTGAACCTGTGACCTTCTGCCTCCATACACACTGGTTGTGTGCACTGCACCACCGTGTTGCCACAGAGACAGTGCATTCCCTGGTGATACCATGACTGTTTGTCCGGCAGGGCCTGTCTGTTGCAGTGCATGGCACCCACCTACACAGGGCTAGGCCATGGTCTGCTCTGGGCAGCTGCCACTGCCCCCCTCCACCACCAGTACCCCTCTGCCATCATGCTGACATGCCCTTCTGCTGGTGGTGCTGGTGGTGTGCAGTCTCAAGCCATCCAGTGTGCAGGTAGGCGGCTGCCTATGGTGCGTGTTCTGGGGTAGGGGTGCCTGCATAGGCGTCCACGCTTCCCCCCAACACCGCCTGCCAATGTTCTGTGCCCTTGGGGGTACCTGCTGAGTACTATCCCCTGTGGCACTGTGATAAACACTCTCGTGCCCATGTTGGGCCCTCATCAGTTGCTGTCTGGCTGCTGTTCAGTTTCAGCATTCCTAAGTGCCACCTAGGCATCTGCCTAGTCCGCACTGTGCCCCAGCTGCACCACAGCATGTGCCGCCTGCAGCCCTCTGTATCCCTTTCCCAGCATCTGTCCAGTTGCCCATTCCGACATGCCCGCCCTGCTGTTGTGGAACATGTGCATGCCATAGGAAACCTGTCCAATGGAGAGGGAAACCCTGATTAGTGCTTTTTCACTGTGAGATCATTCACCTTGTATGGGGACGGAGCGTAGACCCTTCCAAAATTCATATTTATTTTTTGGGGCTTTCTTGGGAGTGTTTTTTGATGTTTCCCATTACTATCACTATTGCCCAGCTTGATTATAATTTTTTAAAATTTTGTTGGGGTCCTTTTCAATGTTTATTTGTACTTTTGTTCCGTGCACATGTATCACACTTATCACTTTTTGGTAGGTTTCCCTGGTTTTGCTGTACATTGCTGACAGAAATGGTTTCTCTTCCCTTTAAATCGGCTCTAACGCGAGGTTTTCACTCGCGGTATTTTTTGCCTCAGATTTCAGCCTCGCAAATGTGCGGGGTGCCTCTCCCCTCCCACTCTCCACCCATTGACCCCGTCTCTCCGCCCCTGGGGAGCCTTCCTCCGCCTTTCAGGAGCCTTTCCCCGCCTTCATCGCACATTAGCACGCCGCGCACATGAGCGCCGCGCACATGAGCGTGCATATTTGTACCCCGTACGCGACATTAGCGTGTGCTAAGGTACCTTAGCGCACGCTAACGTCGCGCGGTTCACATTAGCGCACATTAGCGCAGTTTAGTAAACATACCCCCTAGACTTCGAAAACACTGACTTCAGTAAAATGGCCAAGTACCTGAAGGAGGAGTTGGCAGGGTGGGAGGGGATAAGGGAAGTGGAATTGCAATGGGCTAATCTAAAGATGGCAATAAAAAGGGCAAAAGATAAATATGTAAGGAAAGTAGATAAAAACAAGAGGAGAAGGAAACCTATTTGGTTCTCCAAAGAAGTGGCTGCACAAATAAAGGCAAAAAACACAGCTTTCACAAAATTCAAAAGCTTGCAAACAGAGGAACACAGAAAGGAATACAGGATCAAACTAAAGGAGACAAAAAGAGAAATAAGGAAAGCAAAATCAAAGGCAGAGGAAAAGATGGCTAAAGATGTGAATTGTGGCAACAAAACTTTCTTCAGGTATATTCGGGAGAGGAGGAAAATCAGAGGTAGAATTGCAGGACTCAGAAGTGCTGGGAACGGACTTGTGGAAAGTGACATTGAAAAAGCAAAACTGTTAAACAAATACTTCTGCTCTGTTTTTCCTAAAGAAAATCCCGAAGAAGGACCACCTGTGACTCCCAAATATAAAAATGGTAATGAAGTAGATACCACACCATTCAGAGAAGATGATGTGTTAGAACAACTTGCAAAACTGAAAGTGGACAAGGCCATGGGACCAGATGGGATACATCCCAGGATACTGAAAGAGCTCAGAGAGATTCTTGCAGGGCCGTTAAAGGATGTCTTCAACAGATCCTTGGAAACAGGAGAGGTTCCTCAAGACTAGAGAAGGGCTGATGTGGTACCTCTTCACAAAAGTGGTGACAGGGAAGAAGCAGCAAACTATAGGCCGGTGAGCCTTACCTCAGTGGCGGGAAAAGTAATGGAGGCACTCTTGAAAGAGAGAATTGTGGACTTTCTGAAAACCAACAGGTTGCATGATCCAAGGCAACATGGTTTTACATAAGAATGATCTTGCCAAACAAATCTGATTGAGTTCTTTGACTGGTGACCAGAGAACTAGATCAGGGGCATGCAATGGATGTCATCTACCTGGGTTTCAGCAAAGCCTTTGATACTGTTCCACATAGGAGGCTTATCAACAAACTCAGTAGTTTGGGGATGGGTCCCAAAGTGATGAACTGGATCAGAAATTGGTTGACTGACAGACGACAGAAGGTGATGGTAAATGGAGCTCACTCAGATGAAAGGAAGGTGATTAGCGGGGTGGCCCAGGGTTCGGTCCCGGGTCTGGCACTGTTCAATGTACTTGTGAGTGATATTGCTGAAGGACTGAATGGAAAAGTCTGTCTTTTTGCAGATGACACGAAAATTTGCAACAGAGTGGACTCCCCTGAGGGAGTGGATAACATGAGGAAAGATCTACAAAAACTGGAAGAATGGTCTAATGCTTGGCAGTTAAGATTTAATGAGAAGAAGTGGAGTGTCATGCACTTGGGAAACAGAAATCCAAGGGAAATGTACGTGATAGGGGGCGAGAGGTTGGTGTGCACGGACCAGGAGAAGGACCTTGGTTTGATTATTTCTGAGGATCTCAAGGTGGCAAAACAGTGTGACAAGGCAGTGGCAAAAGCCAAGAGGATGTTGGGTTGCATACAAAGAGGAATTACCAGCAGAAAGGAAGATGTACTAATGCCACTGTATAAGTCACTGGTGAGGCCTCACTAAGAATACTGTGTTCAGTTTTGGAGACCATATCTTGCAAAGGATATAAAAAACTGGAAACTGTTCAGAGGATGTAAAAAGACTGGAAACCCTTCAGAGGAAGGTGCACCAAAATGATTTGGAGCCTGCATCAGAAGCCTTATGAGAAGAGGCTTGAAGACCTAAATATGTACACTCTGGAGGAGAGGAGGGACAGGGGAGATATGATTCAGACCTTTAAATACTTAAAGAGAATTAATGAGCAAACAAACCTTTTCCAAAGACGGGGAAGCTGTAAAACTAGAGGACATAACATGAAGCTTCAAGGGGCAATGTCAGGAAATACTTTTTAACTGAAAGGTTGGTGGATGCTTGGAATGCCCTCCCGCTGAAAGTGGTGGGGGCAAATTCAGTGACAGAATTCAAAATGGCATGGGACAGACACAGTGGATCCCTTTATAGCAACAGGATAAAATCAAAATAAACTTAATTTTCTCTTATATCTGAACAAATAGGGGTGGCCTGCATGGAGCGGTGGATACACCGCTAAACAAAGGCATGGGGAGGAGTGACCTGCATGAAGCGGCAGGTGCACCTACACTTGCCATCTTACTGGGCAGACTTGATGGACCATACTGGTCTTTATCTGCCGTCATTTACTATGTTGCTATGTTACTTTGCCCCCATGCTTGTCCCTACCCAAGACTGGTACACTGGGCACATCCACATTCACTTATCAAATTCCACCCAGCCAAAGCAAGCATGGAAGTGTTCATGCACACACGCAAGTCCTGGAAAATACAGACTTGTGCATGTAAGAGATGTGGATCTTTCTGCCTCCCTTATAAAATCTTCCCCTGCCACACATGAGTGCACTCTTCTTGACCCATGCAATTGCTTTATTTTTGGAATTCCTTGCAATCCCTCTGGGACAGAGGTATGCCAAGCTACAGCTGAGAATCCCTCTTGTGTCCTGGAGAAAGCACAGAGAAGTGAAGGGTCTTTCAAGGCTGATTTACAAAAATACATAACAGATGAATATCTAACATTACATGAAACAGCATCAAAAGGGAAGAACTGAGAAGCTGCAATGTACTTTTACAAATACATTCCTCATTCTGAATGAAAAGGGGCAAATTTTAGATACTATTTGGGGAACAGAACTGAGATGTCTAGGTAGGGACATACACAATTTTGTGGTATTTTAGAAAAGCATCTGTCTTCTCTAAAAAATGGGTAAAAACATGTACAATTTTCTATGAATATGAAAGAGTTTGGCCACCTCTGAGACCTCATTTCACTTTTTGTTCTAATAACAATCTGACATTCTTTTTCAAGCAAAGAGAAAAACAAGTCATGCTTTATTTTTGCCTTCAAATGGTTCATTTTAGAAACTCTATTTGTGATTTGGACATCTGAAAACAGGCAAGCAAATCACAAAAACATCCTTGGAACCATTATAGAAAGCCTGAAGATACACGTCTCTGGCACGATCACGTGCAAGTCGGCCAGGAGCATGTCTGAGGGTATGGCCCTGATAAAGATACATATGCAGATGTGATTTCAGACTAGTGCTGCATTCCTGAAATCACCATAAGACATAAGAACATAAGATATGCCATACTGGATCAGACCAACGTCCATCAAGCCCAGTATCCTGTTTCCAACAGTGGCCAATATAGGTCATAAGTACCTAGCAGTTTCCCCAAAAGACACAGGTTCCACAATGCTTGTATTGGGGCAAGCAGTGGATATTCCTGGTCCCCTTTAACCCTTTGAAGGCCTACTTTAAATTTTTAATCCACATTCTGCAGCCGGGTTAATTTTTGCATATTTCAGGAAAATTGTACCCGTCTTATTCAATATGTTCTAATAGTGATTTTTCCTTCTGCTATGGTCATGTATTATATACCATTTGATAGGAATATTTAGTCAGAATTTTGTATCGCGAGAGTTTTGGGCTCGGCCTGGAAAGGGTTAATTATGGTTTATGGACCTTTCCTCCAGGAACTTGTCCAAACCTTTTTTAAACCCAGCTACACTAACAGCTTTTACTACATCCTCTGGTAACAAATTCCAGAGTTTGATTACACGTTGAGTGAAAAAATATTTTCTCTTATAAGTCTTAAATAGGTTACCCTGTAGCTTCATTGCATGTCCCCCAGTCTTTCTATATTTTGATGGTGTAAACAATCAATCTACATTTACCTGTTCTACTCCATTCATTAATTTATAGACTTCTATCATATCTCCCCTCAGCCGTCTCTTTTCCAGGTTGAAGAGCCCTAACCTTTTTAGTCTCTCTTCATAGGAGTATCCTTCCATCCCCTTTACCATTTTGGTGGCTCTTCTCTGTACCTTTTCTAATAACGCTATATCCTTTTTAAGATACGGCAACCAAAATTGCACACAATATTGCTTGCTTCAGAAAGGCGGTTTATCGAATAAAATAAACATAAACATAAACATAAAGGTGCAGTCGCACCATGGAACGATACAGAGGCATTATAATATCCATGGTTTTATTCCCCATTCCTTTCCTTATGATTCCTAGCATTCTATTTGCTTTCTTGGCCACCATTGCACATGGGCAGAGGGTTTGATTGTGTTATCCATGATGATGCCTAAATCTTTTTCCTGGGTGGTGGCTCCTAGTGTGGAACCTTGCATCGTGTAACCATAGTTTAGGTTGTTCTTTCCTAGCTGCATTGAAAATCCAGGTTAGGCAGAAGAGGGGTGGGCTATGTGCCGACGCGGCGCATTGCATCACCAAGTTGAAAATCAGGCCCCTCTATCATACCAGCCCCTCTACCATCTCCTTTCCAAGTTGAAGAGCCCCAACCTTTTAAGCCTCTATCATAGGGATATCCTTCCATTCCCTTTACCATTTTTGTCGCTCTTCTTTGTATATTTTCTAATTCAGCCATATCCTTTTTAAGATACGGTGGCCAGAATAGCACACAATATTCAAGGTGCTGTCGCACCATGGAACGATAAAGAGGCATTATAATATCCTTTGTTTTATTTTCCATTCCTTTCCTTATGATACCTAGCATTCTATTTGCTCTCTTGGCCGCTGCTGCACACTGGGCAGAGGGTTTCAACATGTTATCCACTATGACGCATTCATCTTTTACTGGGTGGTGGTCCATGGCTATACCTGCTCCAGGGCACACATAGGCTTATTAAAGGTGCTTGTTTCTGCAACTCAGTAACAGTAAGATGAAGAGGGAAATGCCCGTTCATTCTTTTGAGGTACCAACCAGTAAGAACAGAAAGCATTTCTCCAGGCTCCTATGCTGCTGCAGGTCCTCATTTGCAAAATGGTAGGGCTGGATGTATAAGAAGGAGAGATTCATGATCACGTTTTGTAATAAGGCTGCGTACACATTTTGGTCCCCTCTTCTACAGATGTGCATTTATCACATGTGCAAGTTTCTGAAATCCAGAGACATCCTGCATTATGCCAAGGAGGTATTTAAATATCTCTATCATCTCTTTCCTGTCTTTCCTCAAAAGTATAAATATTGAGATCTTTAAGTCTGTCCTCATATGCTTTATAACGAAGACCACTAACCATTTTAGTAGCCACCCTTTATTTATGTCCTTTTGAAGGTGTGGTCTCCAGAATTGCACACAATGCTCCAAATGAAGTTGCACCAGAGTCTTATACAGAGGTACTTTCACCTCCTTTTTCTGCTGGCCATTCCTTTCCCTATGCACCCAAGCATCCTCCTGGCTTTCATCATTGCCTTTTCTACCTGTCTAGCCACCTTAGGATCATCAGAAACAATCACACCCCAGTCTCACTCTTCTTTTGTGGACAGAAGTACTTTGCCCTCTACACTGTTCCTCTCCCTTGGATTTTTGCAGACCAAATGCATGACCCTGCATTTTTTAGCATTAAATCTCAGCTGCCAAATTCTTGACCATTCTTCAAGCTTAGCTAGATCCCTTCTCACATTATCTACTCCTTCCTCGGTGTCTACTCTATTGCAGATTTTGGTATCATCCACAAAGAATCAGACCACTGATCACCTCCTTCTCCTCAGAGTGAGTTCCATTTGCCTGTACCCTTTGTCGCCTCCCATTCAACCAATTTCTAACCCAGTCAGTCACTGTAAGGTCCATCCCTAGAGAGAAGCAGTTAGGAGATGCATGTTTACAGAGGAGACATTGCCGTGCACGGGTATATGGTGGACACAGGCAGGATCGTAAATGTCAATCTTTCCAGAATACGGTAAGCACATCGACATCCACGTCTTTTGCTGGTTATACCCGTCTCTCGTATGCCATAGAGCTTTGTTCATGCCACGCCAGAAATGTCTATGTCCCTGCTTCTGGAACCACAGATGTGCCTATAACCGCTGATATGGAATTAGGTTTAAATTAAGCGCTTTTTCGGCTTGAACATGCCTGTGGGTCGGACATGCATGTTATGGATTGGGGCTCCAAGCAGATAATGTATTTTCCCTAACTATACAGATAGTATTGATATTCATCTGCTATCTGTATAGCAAAAAGGTTGTCCTCAACTCTACAGAAAGCAATTGAATATTGCCAGTGGCCAGTGGCATGTACATATATATTTGGCATCACTGACTAAGCATATAGCAGCATTGCATATAGAGTAGGTTTATTTTAAATGATGTGGCCAGCATTTAAAAAATAAAACACTGGCCACCGGGACTCACTATGTGGCAGAGAAATATAAGGTGATATTTTTTTCTTGGACTAACTTAATACAGATTCCATTCTGACCCATAGAAGAAGTTTGAGCTCCATAACCTAGTTAATACTGTACATGTGTTGTTTCTGTGCATTCAAGTGAAGTAACATAGCAATCACACTGTTGTTGTTAAGTGCCGTCGAGTCGGAGTCGACTCATGGCGACCCTCTGGATAGCTATCCTAAATTGTGTTCGGTCTTGAGTCAGGCGGCTCATTGTTGACAGACTGGTACCCGTAGCTGGCGTTATTGTATCGATCCATCTCATTGCTGGCCTTCCCCTTTTGCGTTGACCTTCTATCTTGCCAAGCATGATGTTTTTCTCTAATGATCTCTCTCTTCACATGATGTGTCCAAAGTATGAAAGTCAAAGTCTTGGCATCTGAGCTTCTAAAGAAAGCATAGGTTTGATCTCCTCTAGTACCGACTGGTTTGTTCTTTGGGCAGGCCATGGTATACACAGTATTCGGCGCCAGCACCATAATTCAAAGGCATCAATTTTCTTCCTGTCTATCTTTCTCACTGTCTAGCTTTCACATCCATATGATGTTATTGAAAATACCAGGGCTTGAACAAGTTGAATCTTTGTATGGAGAGAGACATCTCTGCTCTTAAGAATCTTATCTAGGTCTTTCATAGCCATTCTGCCAAGAGCAATGCGTCGTCTGATTTCTTGACTGCTTGTTGCTTGTTTATTGATAGTTGATCCAAGTAGGTTAAAGTTGTTCACGATTTCAATTTCTTCTCCTTCAACGATGAACCTGCTGATTATGCCAGTTGTCATGATCTTTGTCTTCTTTACATTAAGGTGCAGGCCCATTTTGAGACTATGTTCTTTGATTGTGAGAAGCAAATCTTTCAGATCATCTTCACTTTCAGCCAGTAATGTGGTATCATCAGCATAGCGAAGGTTGTTGATGAGTCTTCCACCAATCTTCACACCTCTGTTGTCTTCATACAATCCTGCTTCTCTGATGATTTGTTCTGCATATAAATTAAACAGGTAGGGGGAAAGTATGCAGCCTTGTCTTACACCTTTGCTTATTTTAAACCATTCTGTTTCTCCTTGTTCCGTTCGAACTGTTGCTTCTTGATCAATGTACAGATTGTGCAAGAGTACGATCAGGTGTTCTGGTATACCCATGCTTCTTAATGTGGCCCAGAGTTTCTCATGGTTTACACAGTCAAAAGCCTTGCTATAGTCGATAAAGCACAAATAGATATCCTTTTGGTATTCTTTAGTCTTTTCAAGGATCTATCTCACATCCGCAATGATGTCTCTCGTTCCTCGCCCTTTCCTGAACCCTGCTTGCACTTCAGGTAGTTCTTGTTCCAGGTATGGTTGTAGTCTCCTTTGAATAATCTTTAGTAGAATCTTGCTGGCATGTGGGATCAGAGCGATTGTGCGATAATTTCCACAGTCAGTTGGATCACATTTCTTTAGTATTGGTATAAACACAGATCTTTTTCAGTCAGTTGGCCATGATGTTGTCTTCCATATTTCTTGGCAGAGCCTTGTAAGTACGGTAACAGCTGCATCAGATTGCTGTAATACCTCTATGGGAATGCTATCAATGCCTGATGCTTTGTTCTTTGATAAAGCTTTCAATGCTGCTTCAACTTCTTCTTTCATCACCAATGGTTCCTGATCATAAGGTACAGGTTGAAACGGCTGTTGGTCCACTTGATCTTTATCATATAAAAACTCTGTATATACCTTCTACCTTTTCTTGATCTTCTCAGCATCATTCAACATAGAACCTTTAGCATCTTGTAACATTCCATTTCGAGGCTGGAACTTTTTCTTTAACTCTTGTAGCTTTAGGAAAGCCGATCTTGTTCTTCCTCTAATAGTTTCTGCTTCTATTTCCTTGCATGCATCATTGTAGTACTTTTCCTTGTCCTGTCTTGCTGCACGTTGGAAATCTCTGTTGAATTCTGTTATTGTCTTTCTTTCTCCTCTGGCTTTAGCTTCTCTGTGTTTCTGGGCAATTTTCAGAGTTTCTTCCGTCATCCATTTTGGTCGTTTTTGCTTTTTCATCTTTTGTAGAGACTTCTTGCTTTCTTCCAGCACAACCTTCTTGATGTCATTCCATAACTCTTCTGGAGCTCTGTCATTTGTATCTAAAGCAGCAAATCAATTTTGCAGGCAGCCTTTAAATTCCCGTGATATATTCTCAAGGTCATATTTTGCTGTATTCATGAGTGGTTTGCTCTTTTTCAACTTTAGCTTGAGTTTGCATACTAGTAGTTGATGATCTGTACCACAGTCAGCTCCAGGTTTTGTCTTTGTTGATGTTATAGAAATTTTCCATCGTTGACTTCCACAGATGTAGTCAATTTGATTTTTATACAATCCATTGGGTGAAGTCCATGTGTACAGTCGCCACTTGTGTTGATGGAAGAAGGTGTTTGAGATGAATAGATCGTTGGTCTTGCAGAATTCTATCTGTGTTTCTCCAGTTTTATTTCTGTTGCCAAGTCCATATTTTCCAACTACTTTGCCTTCTTCTTTGTTGCCAACTTTTGCGTTCCAGTCACCCATGACTATCAGGATATCCTGTTTGCATGTTCTGTCAATTTCAGCTTGTACTTGTTCATAGAACTCTTCAATTTCATTCTCTTCTGCAGCTGTTGTTGGGGCATATACTTGAATTATAGTTGTGTTGATAGGCATTCCTCGTAGACGAATAGAGATTAAGCATTCGCTGACTGCATTGTATTTCATTACAGTTCTTGCAAGTTTCTTCTTTATTATAAATGCAACACCATTTCTTCTTTGTCTTTCATTTCCAGCATAGTAGACCAAGTGATCCTCTGATGCAAAGTGCCCGATGCCAGTCCATTTCAGTTCGCTGACACCCAACAGATCAAGTTGTACAAGTTCCATTTCATTCTTGACCACCTCCAACTTCCCTTGGTTCATGCTTCGTACGTTCCATGTTCCAATGCATAAGACATCTTTACAGCTTCTGACTCTCATTTTATGCGCAGCTACATCAGCAGTCAGACGTCCAGAGGGCTTTGATCCAACCACATCATAAATGCTGGCTTTACTCTGAAAAGTCTTCAGCTCTTCCCCAGTAGCTAGTTGAGTGCCTTCCGACCCTGGGGTCTCATCTTCCAGCACCATAGCACAATTTGTTTTGTTGTAACTATCCATTGGGTTTTCATGGCAAGATACAGAAGTAGATTGCCGGGCCCTTCTTCCGTGCAGTTTAAGTTTGGTGTTGTTGCCGTTGTCACAGAAATGTGATCCTCCACCATCAGCACTATCCCATTCTGCTGCTGCCCAGATGGGTGGTTTGTCTTGGTCTGGCACCTCAGCTGAGACCTGTCCATCTTGGGAGACCCTGCCAGTAGTTAAACTACCGATAGTTTAGCTCTCAGCATCACTGATGCACACAAGCCCTCACAGCATGACAAGCTGCAAACCAAGTGAGGGAGCAATCACACTACTTTATCATAATATATGAATTTAATTCAAGTTTTCATTGATTTTAACTATGAAGGGGAAAAATTTGCAATATTTGTGTTACATATTTTGGGGCACAGTGTTTTTGTGTAGCATACTGTAAGATAAAAGTGCTACATCCCTGAAACAAAGGGCAGTGGTAACTCACTTCCAGTCCTCAGGGGCTGCAAATCTGTTGAGTTTTCAGAATATCCTTAATATATTTGCATAAGATAGATTTGGGTGCATAGTGCCTCTATTCTATGCCAATCTCTTTCATTCATATTCATTAGGGATATCTTGAAAACTTGAGCCATTTGTGATACTCGAGGTGTATCATTAAATACCCCTGAGAGGTTGCCCTGAGGCATAATTTTCTAGGATGCCTAGTCCCATAACGAGAGAACAAGATAGAACCTGGTAAGGCAGCTGTGGCCCATTAGCCAGATGAGAAGAAATCAGCAAATAGTATTTGCTTACATAGAAACAAGTAAATCCAAAGCAGAGGTCAAGCAGTTTGAATGCTTAGGCTCTAAACTTGCAAAGTATCTCTGAAGGCCAGAGAAGCCAACTGAAAAGTTTTGGCAGTTTATATAATCAGGATTGGAAGAGATACTTGTATATGGTGGGAAATCATCTTTCAGGGACTGAAAGGTTTCAGGATATATATGTTAGAACGTTAAAGAAATTTTTAAGAACATAAGATATGCCATACTAGATCAGATCAAGGGTCCATCAAGCCTGACATCCTGTTCCAACAGTGGCCAACCCAGGTCACAAGTACCTTTCAGGTCCCAAAAGGTATACAGATTCCATGCTACTTGTCCAATGGGTAAGCAATGGATTTCTCTGATCCTCTTTAATAATGGTTTATGGACATTTCCTCCAAACATTTGTCCAAACCTCTTTTAAATCCAGCTACACTAATAGCTTTTCTTACATCTTCTGGTAACAAATTTCAGAGTATGATTACGCATTGCGTGAAAAAATATTTTCTTCAATTAGTCTTAAATGTACTACATTGTAACTTCATTGTGTGTCCCCTAGTAGTTGTACATTTTGAAAGAGTAAACAACTGATCTACATTTACCCGTTCTACTCCATTCCATTATTTTATAAACAAAAGAACATAAGAAATGCCTTACTGGTTCAGACCAAGGTCAATCAAGCCCAGTATCCTGTTTCCAACAGTGGCCAATCCAGGTCACAAGTACCAAAAAGGTATACTGGTTCCACAGTGCTTGTCCCCCTTCACTTGGTTTGCAGCTTGTTGTGTTGTGAGGGCTTGTGTGCATCAGTGATGCTGAGGGCTAAGCTATCAGTAGTTTAACTACTGGCAGGGTCTCCCAAGATGGACAGGTCTCAGCTGAGGTGCCAGACCAAGACAAACCAGCCATCTGGGCTGCAGCAGAATGGGACAGTGTTGGCGGCGGAGGATCACATTTCTGTGACGACAGCAACAACACTAAACTTAAACTGCGCGGAGGAAAGACCTGGCACTCTACTTCTGTATCTTGCTATGAAAACCCAATGGATAGTCACAACAAAACAAATTGCACTATAGTGCTGGAAGATGAGACCCCCGGGTCAGAAGGCACTCAACTAGCTACTGGGGAGGAGCTAAAGACTTTTCAGAGTAAAGCCAGCATTTATGATGTGGTTGGATCAAAGCCCTCTGGACGTCTGACTGCTGATGTTGCCGCGCATGAAATGAGAGTCAGAAGCTGTAAAGATGTCTTACGCACTGGAGCAATGAGATGGATAGATACAATAACAGCAGCTATGGGTACCAGTCTGTGAACAATGAGCAGCCTGACTGAAGACCGAACACAATTTAGGACAACTATCCAGAGGGTCACCATGAGTTGACACCGACTGGACGGCACCTAACAATAACAACAATGTTTGTCCCAGAGTAAGCAATGGATTTCTCGGGTCCTCTTTATTTCTTTATTTTTTTCTATGGTTTATTTATGCAATTTTTACATTGTCCATTAAATCAGAAAAATACTTCAGCTCACAAAAACCTGGGATGAAGGTACAGGAAACAGAGAACACACACAAGCAGAATACAAGTTACCAGTAAGACACAGAAGAGGTACTACCACATCCCAGCCAGCAACATCATCAGGCCTAACATCCTCCCTAAGTACAAGACATTGTAACAATTGCTTAGGTTAAAAAAAAGATAATTTTTGTCTTGAAATGAAATAATATAATGGGAAGGAAATTTCTAAATAAATGAGGCTCACATCGCAAGGGCCGTTGGTTTTAAAACAAAGAACTCCTGTCACTTTAGCTGTATTTCCCGAGAGAAATCATGAAAAACCTAAACTTTTGAACCTAAAAACAATGTATCCACGTTTTGAAAGTATAGACGTAGGACTATGTTCCTGTCCGGCTCAAGTGCAAAAGTCAACAGCAATGTTGATCTCTCTATCACCAACTCTAAGGAACTTTCAAGAAACCCTGTTAAACCCAGTGACTGCTGCAAAACCGCAGGTTCACTGGGTTGCTTAGCCAAAACCTTCAAAGATAGATGCTGCGCATGAACCACTGGAGGCAAGGACTCCAAAGGAATCTTTAAAACCTCTGTAAAGTATCTGCGCAGCATATTAACAAGTGCTACAATTGGAGATTTGGGGGAATTGAGGAAGTGTAGATTATTGCATCTATTCTGGTTCTCCAACCTCTCCATCTTACGAGCTACCACCATCTTCTTTAACAGCAATAGCATTGAAGTCCAGTTATTCTGCACACCGGACCTCTAAGAGACCCAGCCGTGCATCTTGCTGGTTCTGCTTCCTCCATAGTGCCAGAAATAAGTCCAATATCCTCTTTAAATTTCCCAACAGCCAAATTAAGGGAAGATGTTGAACCAGTGATGACATCCTATAATAAATCTAGAGTTACTTCTGCAGGTCTCTCACCAATGCCGCAAACAGGTATCCGATTGTGGCTATTGTGAATGCTTATAAGCAAGCTAAATATGCCCATAGTGATTGGCTCTTGTTATTGAAGGAGTTTGATCCTCAATCAGATGACCAAATGGTTTGTGTTTTGCCTTATTCTAATGTGGCCCTTCAGATTGCTGGACTGATTAAGCGGCACTGGTACACTCTGCAGGCTTTCTGTAGTGCCCCATAAAGTCCTCCTTGTTTCGCTTATAAGCATGGTAGAAACCAAACTTTGGTTACATGATGCAAGGTACCACCTTAGAAACCACCACCCAGGAAAAAGATTTAGGCGTCATCATGAATAATACATTGAAACCCTCCGCCTAGTGTGCAGCGGCAGCCAAGAAAGCAAATAGAATGCTAGGAATCATAAGGAAAGAAATGGAAAATAAAACAAAGGATATTATAATGCCTCTGTATCATTCCATGTTTATTTTATTTTTTATTTATTTAACAGGTTTTTTATACAGCTTTATCATTTTATTCAAAGAGGTTTACATTATAACTTAAACATGTACATTAAACAAGGACATTGATAACTTGGGGGTATGTTTACTAAACCTTCTTAACGTGCGCGCTGTGCAATTAGCACGCGCTAAGGTACCTTAGTGCGCGCTAATGACGCTTTACGGGGCACAAATGTGCCTTAGTGCGCGCTCACGCGCGCAGCGGAGCAAATGAGCGCTGAAGGCGGGGAAAGGCTCCCGGAGGGCGGAGGAAGGCTCCCCAGGGGCGGAGAGAAGGGGTCAATGGGTGGAGAGTGGGAGGGGAGAGGGTCCCCACACACTAACGATGTGAAATCCGAGGCCAAAACTAACGCAAGTGAAAACCTCGCGTTAGACCTGATTTAAAGGGAAAAGAAACCATTTCTGTCAGCAATGTACAGCAAAACCAGGGAAACCTACAAAAAAAGTGATAAGTGTGATACATGTGCACGGAACAAAAGTGCAAATAAACATTGAAAATGACCCCAACAAAATAAAAAAAAAATCATAATCAAGCTGGGCAATAGTGATAGTAATGGGAAACATCAAAAAACACTCCCAAGAAAGCCCCAAAAAATAAATATGAATTTTGGAAGGTTCTACGCTCTGTCCCCATACAAGGTGACTGATCCCACAGTGAAATAGCACTGATCAGGGTTTCCCTCTCCATTGGACAGGTTACCCATGGCATGCACATGTTCCACAACAGCAGGGCGGGCATGTCGGAATGGGCAACTGGACAGATGCTGGAAAAGGGGATACAGAGGGCTGCAGGCTGCACATGCTGTGGTGCAGCTGGGGCACAGTGCGGACTAGCAGATGCCTAGGTGGCACTTAGGAATGCTGAAACTGAACAGCAGCCAGACAGTAACTGATGAGGGCCCAACATGGGCACGAGAGTGTTTATCACAGTGTCACATGGGATGGTACCCAGCAGGTACCTCCAAGGGCACAGAACATTGGCAGGCGGTGTTGGGGGGAAGCGTGGATGCCTATGCAGGCACCCCTACCCCAGAACACGCACCATAGGCAGCCGCCTACCTGCACAATGGATGGCTTGAGACTGCACACCACCAGCACCACCAGCAGAAGGGCATGTCAGCATGATGGCAGAGGGGTACTGGTGGTGGAGGGGGGCAGTGGCAGCTGCCCAGAGCAGACCATGGCCTAGCCCTGTGTAGGTGGGTGCCATGCACTGCAACAGACAGGCCCTGCTGGACAAACAGTCATGGTATCACCAGGGAATGCACTGTCTCTGTGGCAACATGGTGGTGCAGTGCACACAACCAGTGTGTTTGGAGGCAGAAGGTCACAGGTTCAAGTCCCAGCTATGGTGCCTGCCAACCCAGTCCCCATATTTTACCCACTACTACAACGTGCTAATACAGACAGAACCTTTATTGCAGATGATGTAAACATGCCCAAAACACCTACATTTTACCCTACAGAGCACAGACTCCATAAACAGGTGCATTACCTAGAGCAGAGTCTCCCAAATGCAGTCCTGGAGGGCCAAACACCATTCAGGTTCCATGCTGCCTCTAATAAAGATGCCTGTGCTGCATATCTATGCACCACCCCCATGGTATGTAGATGTATCTCATGCATATTCATGAGGGACAGCATGAAAACCCGAACAGTGTTTGGCACACCAGGACTGGAGTTGGGAACCTCTGCCGTAAAGCAGCAGCCAACAGGGGCAGACACACCCACACCCACAGGCTCCATTAGCCAATGCCCCCTGGAGAGGCAGGACATTGGGCCCTGTGTGCATCTCCCAATACTAGCACTTGCATACCTTAGCAATGCCACCCTACACCTGGGAATACGGTACACAGCTATCAAAAGGTTGCTATGGTTATTGGCAGATAGCAATTCCTATGTTAAGCACAGTTTGCTGATTGAGCTCCATCATAGCAACCTTTATGATGTCTGTGGGGTGTGCTTCAGGTCTGGTCTCTGACAGTGTTTACCACCCTGGGGAGTGACCCCCAACAGTATTGCATACCATATCCATGCCTGCACTGTGCGCAGGACTGGTGTGGTGGCCAGGGCTGCTAAACACCTCTATAGTAGCACAATGCTGGCATAGGTGTGGGAGTGTGTGTCTGTCTATCCAGTGTGTGGTGGCTGCAAACACCCTCCACAGCCCACACTGCCAGCACTGTTGCCAGTATTGGCCTGCCAATGTGCATAATGAGGAGCAAGGTACCATGGGTATAGCCCGGACAGGGTGGCCTGGCCAGGATGCATCTGCACAGGGCATAGGGCAATGGCTGGGACATTGTAGTGCCCGGCCACCACCTGCACAGACAGGGTGGCCACAGTATGTCCTGCTGGGAGTTCACTCTCACCCTGACTGAGCAGTGACGACGGCATGGCTAGGTTCCCCCATAGTGCACTATAATATTTTTTTCATGTGATATTTCTGGGTTCCCTTTTGGGGCCCAATCACTGACTTATATGCTTGGTGTGTATGCTGACATCCCAGTTCTGGGTGCATGCATCTCCTCCAGGAACATGCCCTATGGACTAGCTATCAGACTGTCTGAAGCTAGTATGTGTCTTGCTGGAACACCTTGCAGGGTGCAGTGGCTGCAGGAGAATATCAGAATGTGATGGGGTGCAGCTGAGTATTTCTGGGCCTAATGTCTGTCTGCTATTGCTTTATCAATATGTACAGAGCTGCATTGACTGCCCTGTAGAGTGTCTGTTCCCCAGTAGGACTGCAGTTGGTGGTTCCCTCTACTGCTGCCATTGCAGGGATGTAAAATGTGGATCTGTTGGTGGGAGACCCTGTTTCCCACCCTCAGCCCCAGAGGGTGGGGGGGTACATAATCTGCCTATGGGTCCATAAGGGTCAAACCTGACTGAGAAATACAGATGTATCCAAAGTGTGTCTGCAGGAACTACCTATCTCACACACTAGGACTGCTGGGGACCTACAGCATGGCCTATTTCTGCCATGGAAGGTGCTGTGGACCTGGTGCTGGGCGTCCCACCGCACCCTCAGGGTGAGCACAGTACCCGCACAATGTGACGGTGTGTAGCTACTCTGTGCCAGTAACAAACATGGTCAGTTCCCCCTACCAGGCCGCGGTGCTGTGGGGGTGCATATCCCATCTTGTGTTCATCTGTAGATGGCTGATTTGCATGTGCAGTGCATCATGGGTACGGGTGGGCTAACCCTATCCTGGTGACCACAGCAGACTGTTTGTGTGGTGACGTGCAGTCCTTCTGCAGCCAGCCAGGGGCTTACTAGCAGCTATAGAACTGTAGCCCACTGGTTACTTCACTGCCAGTGGAGCCAGAGGTCATGGGTTCAAACCCACAGTAGGGTTATTTGATAGGGCTGTCCAAAGCATTGTCTATTTTTAATGTACATTAGTGCTGCCAGCAAAAACACCCTCAGCGTACTGTACCCATACGGTGCCTCAGAGGGCGCCCTATAGGGCACCTTATGGTTACCGTCCATATAAGGTGCACTATACAGTATCCTATGGAGCGACTTATAGGGTGCCCTATAGGGGACATTATAGGGTGCCGTGGCGGACAGTGCACTTTATAATGTGCCCTATGGAGTGCCTTATAGGGTGCCTTATGCGGCACCTTATTTTACGGCACATGAGGGTGTGTTTGCTGGCAACAATTAATAAAATACAAATAAAGTGCCGCAGGAAACAATACTTACATGTCAAATCTGATGCCTCAGCCAGCCTTAAGTATTAGGCACACTGGGGATCGAACTCATGACCCCTGTATCATCAGTCAGTGCCTTAACCAGTGCTGTTCCTCCTTGCATGTCAGCGCACCTACTTAAGATTTCCATGCGTTCAAATGCACAATGCTGCCATCAAAAACAGTGCTATGACCTTGCCGTGCCTCATAGGGCACCCTATATGGCGCCCTATAGGACACCCTTTAAGCAACATTGTAGGGTGCCTTGGCGGACAGTGCACTTTAAAATGTGCCCTCTGGGGTACCTTATGGGGTGCCTTATGCAGCACCTTATGTTACAGCGCTTTGAGAGTGTGTTTGCTAGCAGCAGTAATTAAAATAAAATTAAAATGCCTCATAATGCAATATTACACATAACAGGTGATGCCTCAGTCAGCCTTATTCATTGGGCACAGTGGGGGATTGAACCCATGACCCCTGCACTATCTGGCAGTGTCTTCACCATTGTACTGCAGCCCTGTTCCTCTGTTTGCACATCAGCGCGCCTGCTTATGCTTCCCACGCACATTTCTCGTGCGCTAATGTGCGCGGCGCACAAGAGCGAGCAGTGCACAAGAGCGCACGTGCTAATCCCGTTTTGCTACTTTTGACCAGACCGTCCACTCCTTTTATGGCATCCTGCAGACTAACGCGGCACGCACGTTAAGAGGGTTTAGTAAACATACCCCTTGGATTCTTCTGAGGCAATGGAGGGTTAAGAGACTTGCCCAAGGCTACAAGGAGTGCTAGTGGGAATTGAATGCTGGTTGCTTGGTTTCCAAGCAAATGCTCTAACCACTAGGCTACTCTTCCACTTCATGTGGTGTCCACACCTTGAATATTGTGTGCAATTCTGGACGCCATATCTTAAAAAGGATATAGCTGAATTAGAAAAGTTACAAAGAACAGTGACAAAAAAGGTAAAGGGAATAGAAAGATATCCCTATGAGGAAAGGTTTAAAAGGATAGGGCTCTTCAACTTGGAAAAGAGAAGGCTGAGAGGAGATATGATAGAAGTCTATAAATTAATGAATGGAGTGGAATGGGTTAACGTAGATTGGTTGTTTACGCCATTAAAAAGTAGAAAGACTAGAGGACACGCAATGAACCTACAATATAATGCATTTAAGACTAATAAGAGAAAATATTTCTTCACTCAATGCGTAATCAAACTCTGGAATTCGTTACAAGAGGATATAGTTAAAGCTGTTAGTGTAGCAGGGTTTAAAAAAGGCTTGGACAAGTTCCTGGAGAAAAGGTCCCTAAACCATTATTAAAGAGGACCCGGGAAATCCACTGCTTACCCCATGACGAGCATTGTGGAAGCTGTGGACTTTGGGTACCTGCCAGGTATGTGCGACCTGGAATGGCCACTGTTGGAAATAGGATACTGGGTTTGATGGACCTTGGTCTGACCCAATATGGCATTTCTTATGTTCTTATCCATAAGTGGTTACAAGGAAGGAGGGGACCCACTGAAGGGAACCATACAAGCTGCAGTTGTTGTCGTTGGTGTGCAAACACTCTCATCAGTTCTGTTTGGATTCACCCGATAACTCATGAGCTTTTTAAATCACAATACATCTTGTAATTCAAATGGTGCTATTTATTTGATAATCTGCATGTCCAAGGATATATGTGGAGCATATGATTCAGCCAATCCGCAAGCGTTTGAATGAACACCACAGTAGACTATCTAATCAGGTTTTGACAGCTCCAATGGTGGGTCATTTTGTTGAATTTTGTCATCAAGTCTCTCAGTTCCAATGGGTGGTGATTGATCAGGTAATTATGGATTGGCGCAGGTGGAATCAATTGGAGCATTTGAATTACGTGGAGCAAAAATGGATTTATCGTTTATGATCATTAGAACCTTTTGGATTAAATAATGAGATTGAGTGGACCTCTCTAGCTTGCAGTATTTAATGATTGATAACTGATAATTGATAAGTTGCTGTTGGATGAAGGTGGATTTTAGTATGATTGGCATCAGATGCATGTAGAAATCATTTAGATAATTGGCTCCCTCTATAAATTCTTTTTTTAAACTTCTTTATTTATATTTTTCAACAAAATACAAACAAAAGGAAAACCAAATTACAATAAATAAAATACACGATTCGTCTCTGTAGCATGAAATCATAGCCCACCCCACCCTATCCCTCCCACCAACATGCGATCATCAGGGGGCATAGAAACAGCACAGCTGAAGACCAACCATACCTATCAGGGCTTTAGAAGGTCACCACTCCACAACCTAAGTGGCACAAGGATTGATTAATAACTCTTTATTTTATCTCATACCTCGCTTTAGAAATGCATTTCTGTAGGGGTTTCCACTTAAGAGTGAAGGGTGTGAGGGTTCTGCCACATCGTGGCATTTGTTCATATTTGCAGCATAAGCACAAGCAGTTCCACCATTCATGCCAACTGAGCTCTGCAGTATGTTTCCAGCAAGAGATAACAAGATATAGGGCTACTCCCAGCATGAAGTACAGCAAAAACTTACAATCCCTCTGTACCAATGAGATGTCACTTGCTGATCGAAAGACGATCACAGACCAAGAGACAGTGGCCCGAAATCCCAGCATCTCCTGAATACGATTCCACACTGAACTCCAGTAAGACTGAATGTTAGGACAGTCATACACCACATGCCTCAAAGTGCCGACATCTCCCCGGCAAGACCAACACTCATTCCCAGCTGCCTTATCCCATTTAGCAACCTTTACCGGGGTAAAGTGCGCTCTGTGTGCAAAAAAAGTACAAAGCTTGTGAGACAGAGGCAGACTGAGAAACCCTATTTACTTTACCCCAAACTTTTGTCCAGGTTTTGGGAGAGAGGACTTCTCCAGTGTCATGCTCCCATATCCGTTGAACCCTATTGGCCTGAGAACTATTGTTCTGAGCCACTAGTTTATAATATTGGGAAGCCACCCCCGAGGTCATACATATAGAACTTATCTTATTCATTAACCCCCAATCATCAGCCAATGAAGTAATATCTAACTGGGATTTTTCTATGCAATGTCTCAGCTGGATCCACTGAAAATATAGATCAAATTCACTTTGCAAAATGGAAAAGGGTTTCCACTTGCCATCTAATATTAGTTGGCCAACACTCCAAATGCCTTTACTAAACCATTTTTGCCATGCAAATGAGCTTTGATTAATTTAAAAAAAAAAGGACTATGGCAGATGGGCATTGATTACGATAAGCAATCTTCCTTGGGAATTGCATTTGCTAACTGCTGAAAAGCCTTCTGAGTGTCCGATATGGTTCTATGAGACTTCAACCTCTTAACAGACACCATGCCAGAGAGAATATTCAAGGGGAGGGGAACATTCAATCTCTCTTCTATTTCAAGCCATATTGGCCATATACCTACGGTCCCTTCCACCCATTGTGATCCTTGTTTTAGCAAGAAAGAACAGTGATAGGCCTGAAAGTCAGGGATATTCAGACCCTCTTCCTCTTTTTTAGATTTGAGTTTCCTAAGAGAAATTCTAGGTGGTTTATTATTCCATAGGAATTGGACCAGAATCTTTTCAATTTGACAGTAAACTTTACTTGTGAGAAAGACAGGTAGCATCTCTAATATGTAATTCACTTTAGGAGTGATAGTTATTTTTATAGCTTCAAGATGACCCCACCAGGAGAGATAAACCAGTGACCACTTTGCTGTTATATTACGAACTGTAGTTAGGATCTCTTCTTCATTGTACTGTAGGGTTGCACTAAGTGGGTAACAATACCAGGTACTTCACCATCTTAGGTTCCCATACAAAGGAAAATTCCTCCATATTTGTCTTATGTGCTCTTGAGTTTAGGGGGAAAGCAACAGATTTTGACCAATTTATTTTATAGCCAGATAGTCCTGAATATTTATCTATCAATTCTAAAATACTCAATATGGAACTAGGTGTGGTGAAAAGCAATAGATCATCCGCATATGCGGATAGTTTAATTTCCATGCCAGCAAAAGATACACCCTTAAACACGAGGCTTTGCCTTATTAATAAGGCCAAAGGTTCCAAAGCCTGATTGAAGAGAATGGGGGGGAAGAGGGCAACCCTGCCGGGAACCCCATCCTAGGAGAAACTCTGTAGACAGAGTCACATTCACAGAGATTTTCGCACATGGTCTCGTATACATAAGTTTAGTTAGATTACAGAAACCTTCACTAAACCCAAACCACTTCAGGACAGCAAACAAAAAAGGCCACTCCAACCAGTCAAATGCTTTCTACGCGTCTAATGAGAGTCCTACAAGAGGCTCTTCAATTTCCTCTGCACCTTCCAGGACATAACAAAGCACTCTGGCATTATTGGCTGTAGAATGTCCCTCAGTAAAGCCGCATTGGTCTGGGTGTATCAAGGAAGGGATCAGTTTGGAGAGGCGCCTTGCGACAATGGTCGCAAAAATTTTATAGTCTACGTTTAACAATGAAATTGGCCGATATTTGCTGACAAACTGAAGGTCCCTCCCACGTTTTTCTAGGACAACAATTGCAGCCATCCAGCTCTATTACCCTCTAAGTAATATCATCCTTTCTGCCCTTGAATATTCTGTGAGGCCTCTGTGGTCAAAATCAAATTATATTTAAATCTAAGACATTGCACACTTATCAGAATATTAGGATCAGATTTCTGGCCTAAAATACGTTTGCCGGCTTTAATTTGTTTGTCTAGTGTGCTAAGTTCTGCTTTACACTGTTTAGCCTGCATTATAGCAAAACTAGTAATAGTGGCTTGTATACTAGATTTAAAGCCTTCCCACCAAGCCCACCCTGAGGAATCTTGCAGTAGATTGAATTGAAAGTACTCCTCTGTAGCTGCAAGGATGGTCTCCCTGTATTCCTGACTGGTTAAAAGAGTCCTATCAAATTGCCACTGAGTGTAAGGTTCATGGCTCATTGAGTCAAATAAAGTGAAAGAGATTGCAAAATGGTCTGAAATATGAGCTGCATGAATAGTAGTCTCACTAACTTTAGAACAAAGTCCTTTGGAAACTAAGAAGAAATCTATACGTGATAACGAGTTATGAGGGGGAGAGAAAAAGGTAAATTCCTTATCTGTAGGGTGCTACAGTCGCCAAATGTCTATCAGACCCAGGTCCTGCATTAAAGATACAAGAAAGTTTTTCAATAGGTGTTAACGCCAGGTGGCAGGTCAAAAGGCCATTTTGAAAGATTCCTTCTATCCAAGCAAGGACTGTTAACCATCCAGGAAGTTGGTCACAGCTTACCTCAGCAGCACAGGCATAAATAGCTCAACCAGAGCTCTGTGATTCTTAGTCTTGAAGGACTAGAAAAGAGGAGTGTTACTTCTGGAGAGAGATCTGCAATTGTGAGTATATAGTTCTGGGAGTTTTCTGAGAGGAATTCTTTCTATTAAAGCTATTTAATCTGTGAACCCACTATTTTTTGTTAAATCAGTCAGGGCCTAGTAGCAGCAGTTTAAATTTAAATTTAAAACACAGAAGAGAACTTTCTGGTTACATTTCATAGCCAGCAGAGAGCTTTTAATTTAATAGTCACTCAGAAAAGTACTTTTAGTTTAAATTTGAAACACAGAAGAGAGCTTTCTGGTTAAATTTGGAACCCAGCAGAGAGCTGTAGTTTAAATTTAATAATGTGTCTGGCGGTTGGCACTGGATTATAGTAATGTAGAAAAATTACTATAATCCAATGCCAACCGCCACTCAGGGCCTAGCATCAGCAAAGTACTTTTAGTTTAAATTTAAAACACAGAAGAACCCAGCAGAGAGCTTGTAGTTTAAATTTCATAATAAGTTAGAGCCTAGCAGCAGCAAACAGCTATAATTTAAATCAAATAAGAATATAACTTACCTCAGCAGCACAGGACAGGGTACTGTGTAGCAGTCCTCTTTTAATAAGTGTTATTTCCTGCCCTCCCTCTCCACACCCACCCACCCCTGGGATAATCGTAGCTTTATAGGTACTTGCACATTTTAAAGGATAGGAGGTGATCTCAGGTGAAGCTCGTTACCCAAATCAGTCATACACTAAGGACCTAAGATTAATTAAGCTTCAGGTGAACAAGGTATATTAAACGTATTAGGTACGGTTTTATTGGTATAAATATCCATAGCAACCCTTAGTAAGTAAAGAACTTAAAGATCTAAACAAAAACGTAAAACTAAGATACAGACAGCAGTCTAGCAGCGAGATGGGAACTTTCCAGTCTTTTGCATTGAGTGTCACATGTATGATTTTCTCCCAGTTGGTGAGAGGTCTTACGTGTGCACTAGGTGCAAGGAGCTCTTTGCTCTCAGGGGACAAGTCCGTTCTCTAGAGGCTAGAGTAGCAGACTTGGAAAACATAAGAAAGACAGAGAGGTACATAGACGAGACCTACAGGGATATAGTCCTGAAGTCCCACCTCCAGTCTGGCAGCATCTCTGTTGCCATGGAGGAGAGAGGTCACGTGACAGGAGAGCATCACCCTGGTGTGGCAGGAAGTGATACTGTAACTAGGACATGTCCTCCAGGTGATGTAAAACCCTCTCGCACCGAGGCAGTTTCTCCAGGGCCATGTGCCCATGAGGGAAGGGTTAGGACAGCCGTTATAGTTGGTGATTCGATTATTAGGCATGTAGATAGCTGGGTGGCTGGTGGACGTGAGGATCGCCTGGTAACATGCCTGCCTGGTGTGAAGGTAGCGGACCTCACATGCCACCTAGATAAGGTCTTAGATAGTGCTGGGGAGGAGTCTGCTGTCTTGGTACATGTCAGTACCAATGACATAGGAAAATGTGGTAGGGAGGTTCTGGAGGCTAAATTTAGGCTTTTAGGTAGGAAGTTGAAATCCAGAACTTCCAGGGCAGTGTTCTCCAAAATGCTTCCCGTTCCACGCGCAGGACCCAAAAGGCAGGCAGAGCTCCGGAGTCTCAATGCGTGGATGAGACAATGGTACAGAGATGAGGGGTTTGGATTTGTTAGGAACTGGGGAACATTCTGGGGAAAGGAGGGGCTCTTCCGAAGGGATGGGCTTCACCTTAACCGGGATGGAATCAGGCTGCTGGCATTAACCTTTAAAAAGGAGACAGAGCAGCTTTTAAACTAGATAATAGGGGAAAGCCGACAGTCGCCCAAGAGCAGATGGTTCGGAAGAATGTATCCTTGAAGGATACTACCAAAAGCAGAGGGGTTCCAAAAAAGAGTAAAGTAGCCCAAATTCCCTTGAGTATGGAGTAGACAGAGCTTAAAGATCCCAAATTACCCATGTCTACCAATAGCCAAATTAATATGAATAAAATACATTCTCTAAAATGCTTGTATGCAAATGCTAGAAGTCTAAAAAATAAGATGGGAGAGTTAGAATATATAGCACTAAATGAGAGGTTAGATATGATTGGAATATCAGAGATATGGTGGAAGGAGGACAACCAGTGGGACACTGTGATACCTGGGTATAAACTATATCGTAATGATAGAGCTGATCAAATTGATGGAGGGGTTGCGCTCTATGTTAGAGAGGGCATTGAGTCAGAAAGGATTAAAGTTTTGCAGGAAACAAAATTTGCTGTAGAATCTCTATGGATTAAAATTCCATGTAAAAAGGAGAAGGCGATCGCCTGGCCAGAATGAACAAATGGATGATGAAATGCTCAAAGAAATCAAGGAAGCTAACAAAGGTTACAGCACAGTAATAATAATGAGTGATTTCAATTACCCCGGTATCGACTGGGTCAATGTCACGGCAGGACATGCTAGGGAGATAAAGTTCCTAGATGACATAAATGACTGCTTCTTGGAGCAGCTGGTTCATGAACCGACCAGAGGGGAAACCATATTAGACCTAGTCCTTAGTGGAACACCAGATCTAGTGCAAGAGATAAGGGTGTTGGGGCCACTTGGCAATAGTGATCATAGCATGATCGCCTTTGATTTAATTAGTGGAGGAGGGATAGTAAGGAAATCCACAGTACTACCTTTTAACTTTTGAAAGGGAGATTATGATAAAATGAGGAAAATAGTTAAGAAAAAACTAAAAGGAGCAGTTGCAAAGGTTAAAGACTTACATCAAGCTTGGGTATTGTTGAAAAATACTATATTGGAAGCCCAGACCAGCTGTATTCCACGCTTTAAGAAAGGTGGAAGGAAGTCCAAAAAACTGCCAGCATGGTTTAAAGGTGAGGTCAGAGAGGCTGTTGTTGCCAAAAAAGCATCTTTCAGGAAATGGAAAAAAGAGCCAAACGACGAAACCTGGAAACAGCACAAGCACTGGCAAGTCAAATGCAAGACATTGATAAAGCAGGCAAAGGGAGAATTTAAGAAGAAGCTTGCTGCAGAAGCAAAAACGCGAAATAAAGATTTTTTCAAGTACATTCGTAGCAAAAAACCTGTGAGAGACTCAGTTGGTCCATTAGATGATAGAGGAGTTAAAGGGGCACTAAGAGGCGACAAGGCGATAGCGGAGAGACTGAATGAATTCTTTGCTTTTGTCTTTACTGAGGAAGATGTAGGGATGTTACCCATGACTGAAGTGGTATTTAAAGGTGCGGAAGAATTGAAGGAAATATCGATACATCGGGAAGATGTATTACAACTATTAGATAAACTAAAGAGTAGCAAATCACATGGGCCGGATGGTATACATCCAAGGGTGTTGAAAGAACTGAAATATGAGATTGCAGACCTGCTATTAGTAATCTGTGAACTATCATTAAAATCATCTCTAATACCTGAAGATTGGAGGATCGCCAATGTAACATCATAGTTGATATAGTGTATCTGGACTTTCAGAAAGCCTTTGTCAAGGTCCCTCATCAGAGACTTTTGGCAAAACTAAAGAGTCATGGGATAGGAGGCAGTGTACTACTGAGGATCAGGAACTGGTTAAAAGATAGAAAGCAGAGGGTAGGGCTAAATGGCCAATTTTCCCAATGGAGAAAAGTGAATAGTGGTACACCCCAGGGATCTGTGCTGGGTCCGCTGCTTTTTGACATATTCATAAATGACCTGGAAAGTGGAATAACGAGTGAGGTTATCAAATTTGTAGACGACACAAAACTATTTAAAGTTATTAAAACCCAAGAGGACTGTGGAAAATTGCAAGAGGATCTTGATAAATTGGAAAACTGGGCTTCAAAATGGCAGATGAAATTTAATGTGGACAAGTGCAAGGTTATGCACCTAGGGAAGAACAACCCAAACTATGGTTACACGATGCAAGGTTCCACATTAGGAACCACCAACCAGGAAAAAGATTTAGGCGTCATTGTGTATAACATGTTAAAACCCTCGGCCCAGTGTGCAGCGGCAGCCAAGAGAGCAAATAGAATGCTAGGTATCATAAGGAAAGGAATGGAAAATAAAACAAAAGATATTATAATGCCTCTGTATCGTTCCATGGTGAGACCGCACCTTGAATATTTTGTGCAATTCTGGTCGCCGTATCTTAAAAAGGATATAGCATTATTAGAAAAGGTTCAGAGAAGAGCCACCAAAATGGTAAAGGGGATGGAAGGATACTCCTATGAAGAAAGGCTAAAAAGGTTAGGGCAAAAACATTCCCAATTGTGGCATATAGTTTTACATTGTAGAACATCATCTTAAATGCCCTCAGAGTACTAGCTGCATTTATAGCTCAACAAAGAAAGCCCAACAAAAGGATATATAATTTGTCCCTAGCCCTTGTACATGATCGCCCTTAATAAAAAAAACATAATTCTAAGAACACCACACCAAACCCACCAACCTAAACCCAGTGAGGCTATACAACCCACAAAGTTAGCAGGTGAGCCCATCAGGACAAGACAGACACGGCGGGTAAAATGACCTACTACATTCCCACTTCTGTTACTACATTAAGTAACACGCTTTCCCCATCTCCCACAGTAAAAAAAAAAAAGACCATGTATCCAAAACCCTAACCTTCAACACTGCATGGCAGGGGAACCCTTACTGAACAGTTTATGAGATGAAAGACCCCATCGAATGACTAGGGGCCCTTTCGCTTACCCAAGCTCCAAATCTCACTCAACCACCATAGACAGCACAAACAACATAGAACACAAAAGAAGAAAGAGAGAGAAAACAACAACAAAAAAGAAAGAAGCCAAATAAGAAAAGAAAGACAAGAAAATAACATCTTGACCAGGAAGTACTCTGACTTTCCTTCAGAGAAAAACGGAATAGATATCCTGATACATAATAGTACTGCATGATAAAATGTCACTTCTGCATAAATAGAACTCCTTTACACAACCTTCCGACCAGTCCAACGCCATGATATTGAGTGCCAACAGTCTGCATCAAATAAAGCTGCAAAATAGTTCACCACATCACCCCTGCTTCCTTATCTTCCAGAATGCATATAACTCTCCTGGATCCTCAAAGGTCTTGGTCTGGTTGTGCAGCGTGACTCTCATGCAGGCCAGATAGAGCAACCCAAAACAGGCCTGAAGCTGCAACAAACGTGGGTGCAATGCCAGAAAGCTCTTTCTACAATCCACCGTCGCCTTCACGAAATCTGGGAAGAACAGGAGTTTGTGTCCCAGGTATTCCAAATTTGAAAGTGCTCTGGCAGCTCCCATTATTTTGGTTACTTGTTGAAAATGTAGAACTTTCAAAATGATTGGGCGTGGACGCTTACCCGCGGCCATGGGCTGAGTAGGTACTCTATGGGCGCGTTTGATCTCAAATGGCATAGTAAACTGCAACTTCAACACACCCGGAATCATGGCCTGCAGGAAGGACACCATATCAGGACCCTCTGCACCCTCAGGCACTCCTAATATTCTTATGTTGTTTCTTCTTGAATGGTTATTGCTGTCTTCCACCTCTCTCTGTAGTGACCATATCATCTTGGCCTGCTTCTCAATGGCCTTAAGCCTTTCCCCATGTGATGCCACATCACCCTCCACCTTCTCCAGACGGGCCGTGATTGCCTCCATGGAAGTTCTCAATGCATTAATATCTTCCTGCATTGCACATAGTGACTCACCATTGGACTTGACCAGGTCTTTGACTGCCCGAATCTCAGCCAGGAGCTCCTGCAATGTCTCAGGACAGTCTCAGATAACCGCCATCTTGTGAAGAGAGATTCCATTTTGGTTCTCTTTGCGCTGGCGTTTTGAGGAATTTGGTAATCCAGCCACGTCGGTTTGGGGTCTGACATATCCAGGATCGAATAATAGCCAAGAAGGTAGGAATTATTTGATTAAAGACAGCAGAAGTCAGGATCCTTGCCAATTACCCTCCAGAGCTCAGCTCTTACACGTCCATCTTGACCAACAACCAGGCTCCGCCCCCCCCCCTCCATATATTCTGATGTTGGCTTTGGATATGAAAGACAGCTGAGAGGCTTGTTGACCAATATGACTGGTGGTTGTTTGAATGTCTCTCCCTGAAGCAAGACACGTGTGTCTGAAACATGATGTCATGTCGGTGATTTAAATGCTTTGCGGCATATTGCAAGGTATCACATTCAACAGATGAGACCTATGAATGAAAGCACTGGGATCTTAACTGTTCGGAAGTTTTCCCTTTGACATGGTCCCTATGGCAAAGATCTGATGGTTTCTCTGTAGTTGGTTGTTTGTTCCAGCTATATAGTTCTGTTTGCATATATGCATGAAAGTTAAAGTGTGAACTAGAGAGTGAGTTTGTCTGATTAAGGATCGATTATTCTACTCTTCTAATTTTGAGATCTTTTGATTACAAAAGTTTAAAGATAAACACTGTGGGGCTGTTTGCAGCTATTGCCACTGCTGCCTGTCCGAGAGGGGCAAAAGTGGTGGCTATATGTTGGTGCTTATGGGGAGTGCATAGGTTGCCTAATGATAGCACCAGCACTGCCCAGAATTATCCCCAAAAGTGCAGGGAAGCATGTTTACTAAGATTTGCATTGGTAGTACACATTCATCCCTGAAAATTAGCACAGGGTAGGGGTCAACCCTTGGTACAAAATGGTAGAGTGCTCGGCAGATCCCCATGTAGCTAGCACAGGTTTCACAGCACTTCCTTGCTCCTGCTGTTTGGCAGCATCTGCGTGGCTGCACTTAACACCATCCACTGAAGTGGCAGTAAGTGCACCCACGCTAAGTATAACATCATTGGGGAAAACACACCATAGATGCCCGTGTTACCCGCAATGTGCACGCTCTGCCCCTGAGCCACACAGTCTCCACCCCAACTTGTACGGGACTTTTAGCATGGCCACATTTTTAGCACTGAACCCCATGCTCCATGTAGCACAGTTTAGTAAACTGTCCCAAAAATTCTTGCACAAATTACCATCTGCTGTGAAGCAAATGTAAGTTTGTGTGTGTGTGAAGTTTGTGTATGTGTGTGTGTGTGTGTATTCTATGCATGTATGACATATTAAATACATTCATATACTGCAGTTCTGCTGGCGCTGTAATGCCGTTTCCAAGCCATTGTCACCGCCGCGGGCTCTGGAGAGGAGCAGCAGTGGCAGCAATGGGCGGAATTCTAGGTGACTGCCTAGTTCGCCTAATGGTTGCACCAGCTCTGCACCCCAGATCCTGCCTTCCTTTTAGGCATAGAATAACTTTATCCCCTACACTGTACTATTTCCTTGCATTTTTTTCAACCCAAACACATGACTCTGCAGTTTTTTAGCATTAAGTCTTAGCTGCCACTATCTAGGCTATTCTTCAAGCTTTGCTAGACCCTCCTCACGTTATCCAAAGCTTCCAGATGGTCTATTCTGTTGCAGGTTTGGTATTATCCACAAAAACGGCAAACCTTTCCATGTGGACCTTTCACAATATTGCTTACAAAAATGTTGAAAAAAACTGGCACAAAGACCAACCTCTATGGCACACCACTGGTAATCCCCCTTTTCTAAGAGTGAACTCCATTTACATCTACTCTTTGTTGTCTCCACTCAACCAGTTTCTATACCAGTTACCAGTTATGGAGAGCACAGTTTGATGTCTGGAATATTCTTCTATCCCTGATGCAGATAAGTCGAAACGCAATATATTGTATTGGATATTTGGTCATTTTTGTGCTTTTAGGGCTTTTTTTGTGTGTATGTCAGCAGATAAGCACAATTTTTATCATTTTTTGTTATTAACATTTTTTTCTTAAAAAGGATTAAATTATAGAAAATGCATTAAATTAATTATATATTATACTAATGCGGATACCCCGATCAGGGACCCTGTTAGAGTTCTAAGGGGACCGATGATGAAATTTCGAGCTCTCCTAGCTTTGTGGCCTTAAGTTCATCTTGGCTCTCTTGCTGAAAGTATTATCTGCTCAATTGATTTTGAGATCCATATTTATTATTATGAATTGTTCAGGGTTTTTTTGGGCAGTTTATTTATAATTCACCTAGGTGGAACCATGCTAAAGGTCTTTCTAATTCTAAGAGGTATGTTTACTAAGTGGCGGTAATGTCACCGGCGAAAAGTGCAGCGTTAATGTTACCGATGCCATATAAGGCAGTGGGCAGGCAGGGAGCGTTCTGGCGTAAAGGTAGCAATGTCCCGTTAATGTGCGTTAAAGGGCACCTTGGCCGTTTAACACACGTTAATGGGACATTGCATGTTAAGCTGACAAGCAGGGCACGTTAAGGCTGGCAAGGCACCCTAAGGGCTTTAAGACACCGTAACTTAAGGCGCGTTAATTCAAGGCGCCCTAAGGGCTGTAAGGTGCCCTAAGCTAAGGCGCTTCAGATTAGGGCACCTTACAGCCCTTAGGGTGCCTTAAAGCCCTTAGGGTGCCCTGAAGTAAGGCGCCGTAACCTAAGGTGCCTTGGGTTAAGACACCTTAATGCAAGGCACCCTTAGGGCTTTAAAGTGCCTTAGGTTAAGGCACCTTTGACCTTGATCAGACACTACTTGCTGATTTCCAGTTTCTGTGTTCCTATGTGCCACCTAGGTGACAGCCTGGTCCATCCTGTGCCCCAATTACCCCCACTGCATGTCCCGCCTTCAGCCCCTTTGCCCCATTTGCACCATCACCATAGTGCCCTTTCATACTTGGGCACTATGCTGTTGCTGCAAATGGCCACTACTATCACTGTTTTTGGGCTCCCTGTCTGTGCTCTACATTGCCGACATTGAAATGGTCTCTCTCTCCTGCAAATGTGCATTTACCGACAGGTTTTCACTGGCGATAAGGTCCCGGCATTAATGTTACAGCATTAGTGTAGCAGGAGCCTCTCCCTGCCCATTGACCCCTTCTCTCTGCCTTCTCTCCACCCTCTGGGACAGTTACCGCTGCCGGTAACGTTACCGTGCGGTAACATTACCAATGCTACATTACCGCGCCTTAGTAAACATATCCCTAAGTATACGATATCTAGTGTTCTTCCCTAAACTTAATTCTCTGGTTGCCCAGTTCAAATAATTATTCAGAATTGTCTGACAAGAATTATCTCTAATAAAGTATGTTTTCTTTAATCCTGTAATCCACTGGATTCCAAAAACTGCACTATCTTCCCTTTTAGCAGTGATTCCATTGATTTCCTTACCACTAAGGTTAGACTATGTCCATTTCCATTCCTAATTGTGTCCATTTTCTGTGGTCCTAATCCAGACCATTCCTCAGTGAACACCAAACAGACATATTTGTTAAACAATTTTACTTTTTTCTCATCAGCCTCTCCATATTTTTCCCTTCACCTTTGAGTCTCACAAATTACTTTTGCACTTCTTGCAGTCAATAACTTCTTGGTGTTTTCTTTAATAGCAAGGATATGGCCATTTCTGTCGTTGCTTATGCATACAGCTGTTATACTGCTCTATCGATATAAAAATTATGAAACAAAAGTCTTGTCCTCGCCCATTTTACTGTATTGGCTGTTTTGTCTTCCATTTGCATTGTTTCTTTCTAATTTACCCAGTTTCTCTTGCCTTTTCAAGATATTGTTGCCTTTCATCTTCTTTCTTTGATTTGTTATAGTTTATGAATGCTAATCTTTTTTTTCTTTATCTTTGCAGCTACTTTTTTTTTAAACCACAGCAGCCTCTTTTTCCTCTTACTTGTATTTATTTTTCTAAGGAAGAGGTTCATTGCTCTTACAATATCTTCTTTCAGTTTTGCCTGTTGATTTTCTACTTCTGTTAGATGTTCCCATCCAGCTAAGAACTCTTTCAGATACTCCCCATCTTGGCAAAGTTAGTTTTCCTGAAGTCTAGGAGACTTGCTTTTGAAAGAAACAGCAATGCCTGTGCCCTAATTCCAAACCCTACCATCTTGTGATCACTAGATCCCAGATGATTACCCAGTAGAACATCAGAAACAATCTCTCCATTCATAATTTATTTTGTTTTATTTATTTAAATACATTCTCTTATATACCATGCTATTCTGCATCAGTGTGGTTTACATTGAACAAACTGAAATTACATTGAACAGGGCATTATAACTTGGAGATAACTTTTTTACAGGGAACATGGGCTATGGAGGGTTAAGTGGCTTGCCCAAGACCACAAGGAGCACCTGTGGGACTAGAAACCCCAGTCCTTCCAGCCCAAGGTTGCTGTCCTCTAGTGGGATTTGAACCTCCGACCTTCTGGCCTGAAGTACCTTGCCCCAACCACTAGGCCACTCCTCCACTCCACAAGCACAGGGTCTCATATTGCCCAATCCCCTGTGGGTTCTGTTACCAGCTGCTAGAAAAGTTCTCCCTGTAAAGAATCTAAGATTTCAGTCCTGATCTGAAGAATGCATTAGCAGCCAAAACTGAATGGTAAGCAGCAAATCTCCACAGTATCTGCAGGAGGCATTCTCAGGGGAGGTCCTGCAGATACCGTGGAGGTTTGAATTTCCCACAGAGACCCCACATTACCTGCCTTGGCAGATACCATAGGAAAAATCATGCAGTGTCTGTCTAAGTAGGTACCACAGGTCCCTGTGGTAAATCCATGGGGATGGATGGTAGTGATCAGATGCAAAGAGCTGTCAGCAGCTCTGTGCCTCAATAGTTGCCAGGCCCCCCCCCCCGCAACTGCTGTGATTGGGCCTGCCTCCCCCCCCCCCCAAATATTGTCGGTGCCACAGTAATGCAATCCACAGTACTGACAATATAAAAAATAACTGTGGTGGTCCCCCTTCAACACCAGTTCCCCATTGGGAACTGCCCAGGGTGGGGATCGGTGCTCTCCCCAATGTTAAAAGTGTCCCAGCTAGTCAGTCGGGCTAGGGCCACTCCCCCCTCCCCCCAATTCAATGTTCAATGGTTTGAGCTCTCCACAGCCCCCCTCCCTCCCCCTCCCGCCTCTCTGATAAATAAAATCATCCCGGCTAGACACCCATTAAAGGGGGGCCTTGCAGCCCCCAACCCCCCTCAAAGGCCTACCTTGCTGATTCCTGGTGGTCTAGAGGTCCAACGGGGCAGGAGTGATCCTCTCCACTTTTGCCCCATATGCTAGCTAATCCAAAATGGCCACTATCACAAGGTTCTGTCCTCTAGCCTCTCACTAGAGGGCAGCACTATGAGATTGGCAACCATCTTTGTTAGGGTCTATGAGAAGGGCAGAAGAGAAACGCTCATTCAATGCGCAGCCTTACTATAATTTAGTTAGAAGCTCCTAAGTTTTGTACCTGAGGCAATGGAAGGTTAAGTGACTTGCTCAAGGTCACCAAGGAGCATAAGCATGCTTTCAGTGCTAGCTTCACTGGATCTCAGTCTGCTGTTTTATCCATTAGACTACACTTCCACTCCACGGTATATTTGGACACTCTTCTATATATTTTGTATTCTTAATGTTAATGTTCATAGAGTTTAACCTTTGATGCAGTTACACTTGCTGAAACATAAATTTTGCTGAGTTTTCAGAGATCTCATTTTACCTATATTTAATTTGATCATTCATGTTTGATTTTACAATATCTTACTATTTACTATGGGTCCGATATTCAGTAGGGCAGGCTATGCGCTGCTACGATGCATAGTCCTGCTCGCTGACCCTTAACACTAGATATTCAATGCCTCAACAATGGCATTAAATATCTGGCATCGCCACACGTGCCCCAGAGCCGCCAAGGCTAATCGAGTAGAAGGGATATTGCGCCGCTATCCGGTTAGTGGCAGTCTGCGCCTCTGATACGCCCCAGAATGCCCTCAACATGCCCCAGTGCTAATCGCAGAGCAAGCGTATAAGTGCTGTTGAATATTCCAATTTGGGATATTTAAATGGTTTACTGAGCTGTAAATCATGTAAATACCTTTCAAATATCGGACCCTACATATGTATTTACAGTGTTTATTCTTACTATTTTCACCATTGTAGTTCTATTGTTTTCTAGGGATGTGTATGGCCAAAAGAGAGTTTAGCCGGTCTTCGTTTTAAACAAAGTTTTTGCGATTTTCAAGTGGGTTTGTTTGTCTTCTCACACATTCGTATTTTTTGCACTTTCTGTGTGCATGCAAAAACCTTTTTGCATATGCAAATGGATTGTACATGTGTTCACTGATAGGTATATATGCGCGCAAGCAATTTGCATGTACTCTAACATTTTTAGGACCATATGAACCGAATGTGTATCAATGTATGCAGTCTCTACTGTCTTCTGTTGTTTTCTCTCATTTGTGGCAGTTCTGTAATAAGTAACATTGAATATAGTACCATGACAACACTATAGATTGACAGAAGTCAAACTTGCATGAAAAAAGGGACTTTTGTAAGAGAATTCATCTTCACCTGAAACAACACAATTCCGACAGCTGAGCCTCACTCTGTCAATAATTAATACTGCAGAGCAGGTTATTTGTTTTACGTCTCTGAATGCTCTTTATCAAGCAGCGTGTACACTTAGGGAGTGACTCTGTATTGCTGATTCACAGCTTTCAGAAGTGTTAAAGTATACGTGCTGGTTTCTGTGCTGTCAGCAATGTTTGATGAATCATAGATCCCAATTTCAACAGATCTGTGGTGCACTTGAAAGTAATCTCTCTCTGGCAAAAAAAGTAAATCCCTTCTTTATTTATTTGCATACTGAAACCACTAAAAGGTCCCAGGGCCATGTGTTTTCCTTGATGCTGTGAAGCATTGCAGTAAACATTAGAACTGGATGCATTTTAGTGAAAGAGCATCTGGGGAGAATTTGCTCATAACTCATACCACAGCTAGTATTTACTTGCATATGACTAGTACTGTAATGGACCTCCCTAGTGATGCAGTGAGACAGTATGCAACTGTGATCATGGGGCCCGATATTCAGGTCGCAGGCTATGTGCCACTATGGTGCATAGCCCTGCCTGCTGACCTTTAACAGTAATGGCACTGAATATCCGGTGTAGCTGCCAAGGTTAATCGGGTAGCAATATTACACCGCTACCCAGTTAGCATCCTACTACTACTGCTACCGCTCAACATTTCTATAGTGCTACAGGATGTACACAGCGTTGCACAGACACATGTGAAAGACAGTCCCTGCTCATCAGAGCTTACAATCTAGTCAAGACTAGATTGTAAGCTCCAATTGTTCCGCAGGGAGATCATTAACTTTCCTGTTCATAGAATATTATGGGAATTTGACTGATAATCCTGAAATATACCTGACATACAAATATTATTGACTTGGGACTCCTTTGCCCCTTGTGATAAGGAAGCTTATCATAGTTCAGGAAGGAGCTATAATAGAGGTGAATTGGCACTGAACAAGCAACCTGTCTTAGCTGGTAGAAATACTAAAACAGAATGTTTTCATAAAAGACTACCAGTCCCAGCATGCACCAGGTTTCAAACAACCTCTAGAAGAGCTGAAGTGGGGAAACGTGTGTTCAATCAGGAGAGCTATGAGGTAATCCCCAATCACTCATCTCCAAGGGCAGGGCTTGATTCAGCACAGCTGAGCTGTGCTAGGGTGGAGTATCCCTCTAAGCAAGTTAAAAGTAAAACATATTCTACACAGAATCAGATGAGGATCAGGAAGCAGCAACAATGTGGAAGGAAGAAGAGAAAGACATCTTGGAGGTCTAAAGAAGGAGCCCACAGCAGTACGTGTGTTGGGAGTCATTCCAGAGGCATGTATACTCCATTGGACTGGAGGAAGCCAGAAGAGTGGGGTTACAGAGCCAGGAATTCCCAGACAGCACCTTTGAGGGAGACGGCTGCATTTGGAAGGGGCCCTAAGACCAGTGCAAAAAGGTATGTGAAGAGAGACCCAGTGTCCAGGGATCTTGATTGGAAGGCTGGACATAAAAGCTGGACTACTTAATGGCCAGGATATCTGGAGAGGAAACCTAACAGCAAAGGAAGCTCAGGTATGAACACTGATCTATACCCTAGCTCTTCATCTGGAAGACAGCAGGGAAACAGATACTATCCTGAGAGTGATCCATTAAGGAATTCCTCTGAGCCAGACCATGATATTGATTCTATGATAGTTGAAGAAGAAGGAGATATTTTAAATGATCAGAATGAATACATGGATTGCTCTCTGACTAGGCTGCTGTGGTAAAATTCTTTCACAAATACAACAACCATCAAAAGGAACTATAACTTGTTCTTTTATCTACCCAAAAAAGTTTACAAGAAAGCTTTAGGGTAGGATTTGAGCCACGTAGAGAAAGTGAACCAGCAAAGGGGTTTGCAGCTGGCTAATTATTGGTAATTAAGCCTTGCACAGTTGCACGTGAGCTCTGAAAGGAAACTACTGTTTGTGTGTGAAAATAGAAGAAAGTTATCCTTGAAAAAGAACAGTTTTTGGTTACTTTTTGGGTTTTGTTTTTGCTTTTGGAGCACTGCTAAAAGTTATTAGCAGGAGCCCTCAAAAAGACCTTTTCTGTTTCCCATTAAGGTCTTTAATGTTTGGTTGCTTAAGAAGTTCAGTTGCTTATATCATGATTTGTTTTTCCTAAGTACAATACTGAAGAAAGTGTCCTTTTGTGTTACCAAGTAAATCTGTGTGGGAGAATTAACCCCATGAATAAAAATATATTTTTCTTTGCTTACACTCGAGCAACACAACTCATTATTTTGTGAACGGCTGATTCTGGTATGAATGGACTACATTCCCCACAATCCTTTGCAAGTCATAATAGTATTTTGCCTTTGCCAAGACTGTGGACATTCACGCCCAGCGCCCCCGTTTACACCCTTCACTATTAGACTTTCCGTCATCCCAATTCTCCCACATATAACTGTAAGTTAACATAACTATCTCAATTATTTTACATATAACCCCTTATTCATCATACCTACCAGGATAATTACTACTCAATAATTCCAACAGATAATTGACTTTGTTATATTGTACATATGTTGAATATAAATATGTTATTTGTAAATAGTTAACCAGCTGTTAATTTGTTACATGCCAATTATAATGTTATATATTAACTTTACCTGTCTTTTGTTCAATGTAAACCACCCTTGATCTTTGGAAGGGGCAGTATAGAAAAGCTATTAAATAAATAAATAAGAGACAACACAGTAGCTGTAGACATAGGATACGTCTAGGGGGAATAATAAGGAAATACAAAGGAGATCAGGTGAGTCAAGATCCAAAAGTGAAGAGGTGAGTTTTCAGAGAAGGCGCCTGACGTACTTACTCAGGTAATTTACAGGCATAAGGAGCAGCAAGGTGAAAGGAGCGAAGTCTGGAGTTAACAATAGAAGAGAAAGGCACAGATAGAAGCAATTTTCTAGAAGAGTGGAGTTCCCAAGGAGGGGTGTAGGAAGAGATAAGAAAGGAAAGGTAGTGAGGCACTGCAGAGTGAATGCACTTATAGATCAGCAGAAGTTTGAACTGGATGCAGAAATGGATAGGGAGCCAATGAAGTGACTTGAGAAGAGAGGTAATATGAGCATGATGAGGCTGGCAGAAGATTAGCTGTGCAGCAGAGTGTTGAACAGATTGAAGGGGAGAGAGATGATTCAGAGGGAGACCAGCAATGAGTAGGTTAGAGTAGTGTAGATGTGAGGTGACTAAGGAGTATCTTAGTAGTGTGTTCAGAAAGGAATGGGCAAATTTTGTTGATGTTGTACAGAAAGAAATGACAGGTTTTAGCTAGCAGTTGGCTGTGCATGGAGAAGGAGACAGAGGAGAAAGATGACCCCAAGGTTGCGAGCTCAGGAGACAGGGAGGACTAGAGAGTTATCCACAGAGACTGCAAAAGGAGGACAGGGAGGGGAGGGTTTAGAGGGATAAATAAGAAGCTCAGTTTTGGTCATGTTCAATTTCAATTGGCGGTGAGACATCCAAGCAGCAATGTCAGAAAGGCAGGCAAGAGATTCAGGCCCTGGATTGCCAGAGAGATTCCAGGTGTAGAGAGGTAGATCTGGGCATCATCAGCATAAAGATGGTACTGAAAGCCATGGGAAGAGATGAGGGTGCCAAGAGAAAGGGTATAGAGAGAATAAAGAAGTGGACCCAAGACAGATCCTTGGGGTACACCAGCTGAGAGCGTGATAGCAGTAGAGGAGGATCCACGAGAGCAAACAATGAAAGAGCGATGGGAAAGATAAGAAGAGAACCAGAGCCCTTAAAACCAAGCGAGGACAAGGTATCGAGGAGAAGGTTGGGGTCAACAGTGTCAAAAAAAGCAGGAACAGTTCACTGGAGACTTTGGCAAGAACTGTTTTGGTAGAATGTAAATGATGAAAGATGGATTGTAGAGGATCCAGAAGAGCTAAAACTAGGCAAGCGAAAAGCTGGCCTAGTTTTAACTGTGGATCGCTAACCGGGTTTTGTTGTTGTTAAGTGCAGTCAAGTCGGTGTCAACTCAGGGCGACCCTCTGGATAGTTGTCCTAAACTGTGCTTGGTCTTCAGTCAGGTGGCTCATTTTTGACAGAGTGGCACCCATAACTGCTGTTTTTGTGTCTATCCATCTCATTGCTGGCCTTTCTCCTTTGTGTTGACCTTCGATCTTGCAAAGCATGATGTCTTTCTCTAATGATCTCACTCTTCGAATGATGTGTCCAAAGTATGAAAGTCGAAGTCTTGTAATCTGAGCTTCTAAGGAAAGCTTAGGTTTGATCTCTAGTACTGACTGGTTTGTTCTTCGGGCAGTCCATGGGATACACAGTATTCGTCACCAACACCATAATTCAAAGGCATCAAATTTCTTCTTGTCTATATTTTTCACTGTCCAACTTTCGCATTCATATGACCTTATTGAAAATATCATGGCTTGAGCAAGTTGAATCTTTATATGGAGAGAGACATCTCTGCTCTTGAGAATGTTGTCTAGGTCCTTCATAGCCATTCTCCCAAGAGAAATGTGTCATCAGATTTCTTGACTGCTTGTTGTTTCTTTATTGATAGTTGATCCAAGTAGGTTAAAGTTGTCCACTATTTCAATTTCTTCTCCATCCATGATGAACTTATTGACTTTGCCAGTGGTCAGGATCTTTGTCTTCTTTATATTAAGGTGCAGGCCCATTTTAAGACTATGTCCCTTGATCTTGAGAAGCAAATATTTCAGATTGTCTTCACTTTCAGCCAGTAATGTGGTATCATCAGCATAGCAAACTTTCAATATCTCCGCTACTCGGTTAACAGCAGTCTCCACCTCTGCTCCACCGCGAAATGCCCCTAACATGCCCTGATGCAAACCACAGAGCATCAGGATGTGTAGCAGGCTTTGAAAGGGATATTCAATGGCACTAACCATGTAAGTGCTGTTGAATATCCCGATTTAGGGCATTTACATGGTTTACTGGGCTGTAAACCATGTAAATACCTTTCAAATATCGAGCCCATGGTATCTTACCCCTTCTCCTTCCAAAATCATAAAAAGGAAAAATCACCAAAACAATGATTTCTGACTTTTTGCTAGCTAGAAGAACCTTAAGACAACAACCATCTTGTCTGACATCACCACCTGAATGCCCAGCTGCCCCCTTAAACTTAACATGGCCTATAGAATTAGAAACATAGAAAAATGAAGACAGAAAAAGACCACATGGCCTATCTAGTCTGTCCTTCCATATCAACAACAACAGTCCCCTTTTTTCCTTTAGAGATGCTCTGTGTTTGTCCTATGCTTTTTTGAATTCAGATACCGTCCTCATCTCTAACACCTCCACTGGGAGATTATTCCACAGATCCACCACTCTGCGTTAAGAAATATTTCCGCATATCACTCTTGACTCTATCTCCTTTCACCCTCATCCCCCTTTCACCCTCATCCCATGTCTCCTCATAGCAGAACTTGCTTTCAATCAAAAGAGGCTCTCCTCCTGTGCATCGGAGGTATTTAAACGTCTCAATCATATCACCTCTATCTCGCCTTTCCTCTAAGGTGTACATATTAAAATCCTTAAGTCTGTCCTCATATGATTCATAATGAAGACCACTAACCATTTTAGTAGCCACCCTCTGTACTGACTCCATCCTGTTTATATCCTCTTGAAGGTGCGGTCTCCAGAATTGCACACAATATTCCAAATGAGGTCGCTCCAAAGACATATACAAAGGCACTATAACCTCCTTTTTTCTGCTAGCCATTCCTCTCCGTATGCACCCAAGCATCCTTCTTGCTTTTGCCTTCACCTTTTTTACCTGTTTAGCTACTTTAAGATCATCAGACACAACCACACCTAGATCCCGCTGTTCTTTAGTGGGCAAAAGTACTTCACACCCTATACTATATTGCTCCCTTGGATTGCTGCAGCCCAAATGCATGACCTTACATTTTTTAATATTAAATCCCAGCTGCCAAATTCTAGACCATTCTTCAAGCTTAGCTAGATCCCTCCTCATGTCATCTACACCTTCCTGGGTGTCTACTCTATTGCAGATTTTGGTATCATCCGCAAAGAGGCAAAACTTGCCCGACAGACTTTCTGCTATATCACTAACAAAGATGTTAAATTCTTACCTTTCTTCTCAAACCTGCTTCATCCTCTTTCTGCCTCTAGGGACAATACTACTATTATGCCAATTCGCTCAGTCCAAAATCTTGGGTTCAATTTTGATTCCACTATTTCCTTCCTTTCTTTTCATTTTATTAAACCAATATTGGCAAGAAGATCACAAGGCACTGGGAAAGGGACAAGCAGACCAACATTAGAAGGAATTCCTTAACGCGCCAGGAGAGGGTTATTTGGCACCAATATTGGCATGAAAACTGTAAATCCTCTGGGTGTGGGGCAAAGAAGCACCAAGAAGGTTGGGTCAGAGTTGGAGTTTTGTTGGAAAACGAGTCCATTTTATGGGCAGCAGGTAGAGTGGCACTGGCAACAATATAGCAGGGCAATACCACTGAACAAAGAGAGCAGGCCGGGCAGCAGCAGGACCTGGAAGAGGCAATGCCGCCACTACCATTGGCTGCAACTGCAACAGAAGAAGGGAGGTGTAGAGGAGGGGAGGTTGTTTCTCCATTTTTATACTTTTGAATATGAGACTAATAGAACTCACTGGAACCAAGACAGCAGGCCAGGCAGCAGCACTGGAACAGTCATACCAGACAGTGAGACAGGCTGCAGAAGCATCAGAAGCAGACAGACACAGGAATGAAAAAGGAATTTTGTATGTTGGGCTAACAGAACTATACCACCCTCTACCAATTAGCTACAGAGAGGTTTAGAATTCTAAAACAGTGAAAAGAAAAAGAACAATAGTGACTGGCATGACAAGTGGCAACACCAAAACAAGACATGCAGGGCAAAGAATGTGGACACACATTAATTGAATATTTATCATTTATTTGTTATTAGTATTTAGCGCATGCCTTTCTAGGAGAAGACCAAGGCGCATTACATTCAGGTACAGTATGCATTTCCCTGTCCCCAAAGAGTTCACATGCTAAGTTTGTACCTGAGGCAATGGAGGGTTAAGTTGCTTGCCCAGGGCCACAAGGAGTGCACTCAGTCCTCCTCCCAGCTGCATGAAAATTAAGGGAAAACAAATAACGGGATGTTTGTCATTAGGGACATGTGACAAGGTGTACGTCCCGTCACTGCCAGAGTCCCGGGGGACCCTGGCCAGTCCCTGCTCTGGGGGTATGGACACATCTAGGAGGGACCCCCTAGAGTGATAAGGACACCTAGAGGCTGAGGAAGGGCCCAAACCCTTGCTCCCTCCCTGATCAGGAGACATAGGGCCCAGCTCCCTGACAACACCTGGGATGAGAGGGAAGTGGAAAGGGAGGTAATGGACTTGACCCAGACCCCCATGGAGATAGACCCCCTTGGGGAAGATCGAGGGGACCCCCAGTGGGAGGAGGAGATGGAGCTGGGAAATGAGCAACAGCTAGCCCCTGACGAGACCCTCATGGACATTCAGTTGGTGGATAACCCACCAGACCTTAGGTGGGTAGTAGCAACAAGCAGCAACATGGGAGGTGGCGGGGCATCCAGGTAATTCCACACTTGAGATGCATCCCAGCTGAATCCGAGACTTACAAGGGGGAAATTTATTGTGATATTGGACATGTATTTGTATAAACTGAAGGACAATGGGAAGATGTCATATTCTGATCTAATTTGCATGGTATTCACATTGTGTGCTGATACAAAGGATCCTGGTGAGGGCTACTTTGGACCCCGGAGAGGGGACAGTTGCCCAGAAGGGGGAGGGGGCAGACCCCAGCATGGGACAGGGTCCCACCAAATGTGGAGCCAAAAAAAAGTGATAGTAGTGCTCCATTTGCAGCAACAGAATAGGAAAGGGCACTATGGTGATGGTGCAAATGGGGAAAAGGGGGGTGCATTTGGGTCATGCAGTGGGGCAGCTGGGGCACAGGGCAGACTAGGCAGTCACTTAGGTGGCACATAGGAACACAAAAACTGAAAAACAGTAAGACAGCATCTGACCAAGGTCAAACATGCCAGTATTCCATGTTCCACAGTGTCCCATCCAGGGGACATATACCCAGCAGGTACCCCAAACATCACACAGGAACCACTATGCCTGTAATGGGGCAAGCAGTGCAAATCTGGGGACCAATCTAACAAGGGTCTATGGACCTTCCCCAGGAAACGTCCCAAACTGTATTTAAACCCAGCGAAACGAACACCCTTTACTACAGCTCCTGGTAAGGCAGTGCAGGGTTAGACCACGTGTTGTCTGAAACATATTTACACCCAGTAGTCCAAACTTGTCCTCTAGCCTGTCCATAGTCTGCTGGCATAAAACAATCTACCTACATTTACCTGGTCCACTCCAGCCAATAGTCTCTAGACCTCCAACCAAACACCCCCAGCCGTTTCTCCCCCAGGCGGAAGGGACATAACATTGGCAGGTGGTGATGGGGAGGATGTGCAGATGTCCATGTATGCCCCCTCATCCTGGATCCCACACCATGGGCACCGGCCTACCCGCACATTGGATGACCTAGGACTGCACACTGCCAGCACCAACAGAACATGGGTATGTCAGCATGGCAGAGGGGGAGGGGTTGGTGGTGGAGAGAGCAGTGACACACGCCTGCAACAGACCAAAGCTATGCACTGTGTGCAGTGCAACATGTCAAGGTCTGTCTGATGGGAAACATGTTGGCTCCAGGGACAGAGGTGTTGATGTGGCAGCACTGTGGTACACTACGCACAGTTGATGTGCTGCAAAGCAGAGGGTCACTGGTTCAGGTCCCAGCTGTGGATCCTTTAGTGCATGTCTCAACCTTTTACCCCACATTGCGGATACACCACCAACATGTGCAGCTGCCTGGCCGGATCCGGATGCACAGAGGGAGTCGTGATTCCGATCCTGCAGTGAACGTCTAGCCCCATGGGTTTGGAATCGCAGACAGACCTGTACGTTCAGGCCGGGACCACGATTCAGCCTGACCTGCATGTACAGGCTGTGCCCAACTAACTCATTCTGGGCTTTACAATGGAGTCATGACACCATGGCGTCCGGTTGCCATGGCACCGTGGCTCCATGGTAAAGCTGCGATCCCCGGCCGCCAGCTCCTACACTTTCTCAGCATCATGACCTATGATCCAGCCTACTAAGGCCAGGGTTGGGCTGTGGGGAATTCTCTCTGCCCCTCCTGCTGCTACCATGCCCCAGGCCGCAGTCCTCTGCCCAATCGGGGAACTTATTCCACCTCAGAGGTGGAATAAGTTCCCCGTCTAAGCCGTCAGCCCCTGACGTACAGGGCCAACATTGAAATCGGATCTGTACGTCCGGGGTGGACAACCTCCCACCGCCTGCCCTAACACTGCCCCCAACCTGCCCCCATCTAACTTCCCCATACAACGAGCAGGGAAGGAGGATGGGGACGGGAAAAGGCATGAATAACAGGAATGGATAATGTAGCTCAGAATGACACCCCCCCCCCCCCATGGTTGGGAATGTTTGGATATTCTCTTTTTTTTCTGAAGTGAACCAAAGTGTTCTGTGAACAGGTAGGTTTTCAGATGTTTTCTGAACATTGGTAGGTCAGTGATTGCTCATAGTGAGTCTGGGAATGCATTCCATGCTGATGGCGCATATAGTTCAAAAGATCGTCCATATGCATGCTGAGATGACTTTGTTCTTGCATGTGGGATGGTTAAAGTGTTCTTGGTGGCTTATTGTCTTTCATGGTTGTGTGGGAGGGGGTAAGGAGAGATCGTATGATACAGGGTTATTATTGATGGCTTTGTGGACTAGCACAAATGTTTTGTACTTAATCCGGCTAAGTAGAGGTAGCCAGTGCAGCAGTTTCAGTGTGGGTGTGATATGGTCATATCTGTATGCTCCCATAAGGATATGTGCTGCGGTGTATAGGGCTGTCTGGAGAGGGAGTAAGGTTGAGACCAGAAGACCCTTGTAAATGGCATTGCAGTAATCCATATGGGGAAGGATTAAGGTTTGGCATGCATGCACAGCAGAAGTCTGTTGGCTCGAAGAGGGAGTGGGGACGTCGAAGGGTTCTGATCTTATAGTAGATAGCTTTTTTTATTTTGTATTTGTGGTTTTAGGGAGAGGTGTTGATCAAGTGTGATCCCTAGATATTTGATTTCCAGTTGTACCTTTATTTTGATGTTGTTCAGTGTGATGGAGTCCGGGGGCATGAAGTTGGTGTTCTTAGTGATGAAGAGTGCTTCAGTTTTTTTGAGATTGGTGGTTAGGTTGCTGTTTTCTAGCCATTGAATGACATCTACAAGGCAGCATGCAAAGTTTGTGATGGTGGGATGATTTTGGTTGAATGGTCCATAAAGCATGATATCATCTGCGTAGATGTGGAAATTGATGTTGTGAGTTCTGATGATTTGACACAGAGGTTGGAGGTAGATGTTGAAGAGTAACAGGGATATGGTGGAACCTTGAGGTATGCCTTGTGTCTGTTGGTAAAGAGTGAAGATGTTGTACTCAATTTTTATTTGTTGCTGCCTGTTGGTGAGGTAGTATTTGAACCATTGCTATACTGTGTGTTGGATCCCAGTGGATTGTAGGCATTGGAGGAGGATGTTGTGGCACACTGTGTCAAAAGTCATGGAGATGTTGAGGAATATCAGGATGTATCCTGGTGTCCGGGGTTAAAGGTTTCCAGTGACAGTATGAGCTGTAGTAGCACATAGTCAACCCAGATCAATATCTTGCCCATTATGTTTATCCACTGAAAAAATGTATAACATATAGGATCTTTTATTTAATCAAAAACAAGTTTTAGATATTTAAATTCATCAAAATATTGTACGGAAGAATCCCAAAAATCCATATATAATCACATTTTCAATATTTTTACTCTATGAGAAAACACTTTCTTAACTCGAAAAAGTAGGAGTAAATAGGAAGAGCTCATAAAAAATTAAGGTATAAATTCATGTGTATAAAATATTGCTTATACCCATCATTTCATCATTGTTCTATTCCTAATGATAATTAATAAACTCTTAATCAATGAAATAAGACATCTTAAAAAATCCACTTACAACAGTTAGCCAAAAATTAATGAAAAAAAACAATGGGAACCATATTCAAAACATTTTAGCTGGTTAGCAGACCTGCTAACCGGCTGAAATACAGTCATGGCAGTATTCAGAGGCAGTAATTGGTTAATGTGAAAATCCCCAGAGGCCGCTGAAACTGGGAAAGCTTATAATAGATGAATGGCTGTCCTAATTTTACCCGCTTTGCGCTATCCAGCTAGAGGCTGAATATTGTCACTAACTAGACAGGGGCGTCAGTAGCCAGCCAACCAGGATATTCAGTGGCAGAAAGTGGATATCTTCCATCACTGAATATCTGGTTCTAACTAAAGTGGTGGCAGCTAGGTATTTATTTTGCCTAGCCGTGGCCTCTGAATATGCCCCCAGCAAATCTTCTATAGTACAGTATACCCCCAAATGTCTTAATTGATGAAATCCTTAAAGAACTCTTTCTCCATGATTTACATTATATTTATTTATTTATTTGATTTGATTGTTTTTTTTATACCGCCTTATCAATAAATCAAAGTGGTTTACATATAACCAAACCATATATATGAAACAAAGGAAACTCATAAGAAATGGGTATGAGTACAGCTAACAAGTTATAACATTGGAGGTATATACAAAGGTTAACTAAAGGCTAAATATCTGATAACGCAATGAATTAACATAAGTATTATGCATGTCATATGAGTTAAAATCATGGTAGCTGATGATTATGTAGGGTAGATGTTATTTTCGTCTGTCTTCTCTCCATAATGTTTTGAGAGTAAGTATGTTTTGAGTTGTTCTCTGAATATGGAGATGTCATTTATAGACCTTAATTTGTCTGGGTGTGAGTTCCAAACTGCTGAGTAGAATGTGACAGCTCTGTTGCTTGTTGCTTGCTGCTCCTAAATTCAGGTGGAATGGCTAGGAAGTTTTGTGCATTGCCTCTCCTTTGCTTGTTGTTTGGTATGGTGGATATAAGGAAACATAAGTAGGTGGAGGACAGATTGTGTAGTACTTTGAATGTTATCATTATAAACTTAAATTTTATTCTGCTTTTGATGGGTAGCCAGTGTATTTGTTGGAGAATTGGGGTTATATGTTCTGATTTTGGTAGCTTAAGGAGCATGCGCGCTGCAGTATGTTGGGCCACCTTAAGTTGGTTCAGAGCTTGTTTTCAGAGGCCTTGTAGGATTCTGTTGCAGAAGTCAAAGTGTAGCAAAATCATTGACTGGAGTACTGTGCGGAAGTCATTGGGTGATAGTAGGGGTCTCCGCTGCTGGAGGATTCTTATCTTGTTGATTATTGCTTTGGTCATTTTAATGATTTGTGATGCTAGGTGCAGATTTTGATCCAAGGTTATTCCTAGATATCTTACTTCATTTCTTACTACCAGTGACACTCTCTTGACCTTTAATTGTGGAAGTCTTTATCTTTGGAGATGAACATTACTTCAGTTTTTTGTACGTTTATCCTGAGAGGCAAGCCATTCTGGGATTTCATCAAATATTTTAGTTATCCACTGGGTGTTGGGTTGGGATGGATTATATGGTAGATAAAACATAATATCATCTGTATATATGTTGTAACTTTAATTATGCTTCTGAAATATATTGAATATTGGTTGAAGATAAATGTTAAATAGTAAAGATGAAGGGGATGAGCCTTGTGGTATGCCTTGATGTTGACTGTAGGGTTTTGAGGAGGTTTGATCTATCTTTACTTGCTGGGTATGATCCAATAGGTATGATTTAAACCATTGCAGGGTCAATCCACCAATTCCAATCTGTTGGAGCCTGGCTATGAGGGTATTGTGATTAATGGAATCAAAAGCAGCTGAAATGTCCAAAAATATTAGTATGAGGTACTACTTGGGTTTCTCTTTTTCCTTCAAGAGCCTGTCAGTTATAGATATAAGCAGTGTTTCAACATCATGCCCTGGTCTGAAGCCATGTTGATGAGGATCAAGCGAGGCATGCATATCTATGTGATCCTAGAGTTGTGTGTGGACGATCTTCTCAATTATTTTAGCTATAAAAGGAAGGATGGATATAGGTCTGTAGGAGTTGGGACATGTTTTGTCTAGGGAACTATGTTTTAGGAAGGGATGAGTAGTTGCTCTTTTTAAACATCTAAGCATGTAAGCCCGGGCTAAAGATACATTGACTATTTTAAGTATTATGAGCATAATTTCTGATTGGATTAGTTTTATCCAGCTGAGCAGGCATGGATCCAGTGGAGATGCTGTTGTGTTGACAGTGGTGATAATATGTTCCAGCTGTTCAGTGTTGATTTGGGTAAACGCTTGCCAGAGTGGGAGGTCAGCAATAATGATGGAATTTGGTGTTGGTGTATTACAGGGTGGTAATTTGATTTTGTTCATATAATGGTTAGCGAATATTTGTGGTTTGATGGGAAAATGGGTGTCCTCTGAGTTGGGTGTTCTGATGAGAGATTTCACAATATCAAAAAGTTTCCTTGGGCAATTTATGGATTTCATTATTAGGTTTATGTGGTAGACTTTCTTGTTGTCATTAATCATCTCTCGGTATGTATGGAGGGTGTCCATATATATGCTTCTGACTTGTGGTGACTTGGTGATTCTCCATTTGCATTCTACTTTTCTCAATGCATCTACATCTTCTAATTCTGGGTTAAGATGTGGTAAAATGTCATTTAAGAAAGATTCCTTGTCAAATTTCTTGAAGTGGCATGGTATACTTGGTCTAGTTATGTTTTTGTTTATGTGCGGTTGATGTGTTATAGTGAAGTTCACTAAGTAATGGTCAGACCAGGACACAGTTAAGGTTTGAGCAGGAGATTGCAGTGAGCTATCAAATATGTCATTAGGTAGAAATATCAAATCGTTGGGTAAGGGTATTGACTATTTGTTGAAAATCCATATTATTCAATGCACTGAGGAATGAGTAAGCATGGGTATAATGAGTGGATGCCAGATTGAAGTCTCCTAGAAGGATCCATTGCTTGTCCAGTGATTTGTTGGCACATGCTAATTCTAGAATTGATGTCAGGTTATTTGGATCAAGTGTGGGAAATCTGTATGCCAGACAGAATATGAGGTGTTTGTTTTCTACCAATAGTAAGTCTAGCCCATTCACACTTACAACTGATGTGAGTGAAGCTTTGAGCTGCTCTTCTATTATGATAAGTACACGTCCGCTTCTCTTGCTCTCTCTGGGGCAGTTAAATATGTTGTATTTTGGTAATTTCAGTTGATTGAGAAGGACCAAATCAGTGTTAGCTAGCCAAGTTATAGTAATGAACATTATATCTGACGCGTTTAAATCCACATAGCTTGTTATGATAACTATTGTATTTCTTACTGACCTTGCATTTATCACACCACATTCCAGACTGGGTGCAGTTAAGTTATGGTTTGAGCTTGTGTAGTCAAGCTGTTTGCTTGGTGTGATAAGTATCAGCCTCTCTAGATTGTGTGTGTTTCTGTTATATGCTTTATATTGTGCTAAGTATGGGCTAGCACGACTGTGGCTGTCTATGATTGGTATGTTTTAGGGTAGGGTAGACAGTGAGGATCCATTATTAATCATTCCCCACCTGCCTCATCACCCTGCAAACTGCCCCACAGCCAAAATCTACACCTACACAACTGCCCCACTAACCTAAGAATGCTTCAATCCAAAAAACAACTTCCTGCAACTGTCTCACCACTATGTGAACTGCCTTACCCCCCCCCCAAAAGCTATACCCCCACAACTGCCCCACTGCCCCACCTGAAAAAATATATCCCACAACTACCCCACCCCAAAATCTGCCCCAGTGAGAAAACCTAACCCCTCGTGCAACTGACCTACTATCCTGTCAACTACACCTACCCCCACAACTGACCCACCTTTAAAACTGCCCCACCCCTAAAAACTACTCCGCTGCAACTACCCCATTGCCCCACAAACTTCCGCACCCCAAAATATCCACCCCCATGCAACTGCTCCATCACCCTACATACTGCACTAATGATAAAAAATATTCCTTCACAACTGCCCACCACAATGTAAATTGCCACACACATTTAAAAAAAACAACTATTCCACCACGCTGTATATTGTCTCACCCATAAAAACTACCCTCAACTGTCCCACCACTTGGCCAACTGCCCCCCGGCATTTGCCCCACCACCCCACAAACTCTCCCCAACCCAAAACTATTACATCCCACAATTGCCCCACCATCCTGCCAACTGCCCTACCCTAAAAAATAAACCCCCCACAACTGCTCTACCACCCTGCAAAGTACTCCACCCACAATATATCTTCTTCACATCTGACCTCTAAAACTACATGATCTTGAAATTTCACACCACCCCCACCTATCACTCCCAGAGTCAGTATGTGGTAACTGTTAGTGCAAATACACCTTATTACCACACTGGTATGATGGTTACCACAGGCTAATTCCCGTATTAATTGCACATCATGTGATAGGGCAGTGACTGGGTGGGCTAGGGATGGAGAGTGGGCATGGCCTGCAAATTGCATTTAGCGTGGGAGTACATACTGCACACTGTCAATTTTGCATTTAGCAAGAGTGCACTTAATATCACCTCAATGGATGGCACTAAGTCAATCTATGTTAATTGCAAATGCCACTTCTGTGCATTAGAGCATGTTTCAGTGCGATAACTGGCAGGGAACATGCTAGGTACGCCCCCAACAGCTGGTACATGGCTTTTGCACTTACAGCAGGTTAATTTTTGCTCAGAATGTACATTACTGTAAGTGCAAAACTTACTGCATTTCAGTATAAAGGCCCCATTGTTTCATCACAATTCCTTGTACTGTAAATCAGGGATGAACATACCAAATACTTTCTTGCTGGCAAGTATTTGTCCATCCATTCAAAAAATATACATATATAGGACCTTTTATTTAATCCAAAAGTTTTTTAGATATTTTAATTAATCAAAAAATTATAAAGAAGAATCTCCAGAATCCATACATAATCACATTTTCAATATTTTTACTTTCTGAAAAACACATTTCATAATTATGAATGAATAGAAAGAAATTGGAGAAAACATGCTGAGCTCATAAGAATTAAGGTATAAATTCATCGGTGTAAAATACCTTATATCTGTCATTTCATCACTGATCTACTCCTAATAATAATAAACTCTTAATCAATGAGATGTCTTCTTAAAAAAACCTGCTTATAACAGTTAGCCAAAACTGATGAAAACAATTACAAATCTTCTATAGTATCTCTTAAATTGTCTCAGTACAACATGTGCCTTCAAGTCAGTGCTGACTCTGAGTGACCCAGCAGCTCCTGGGTTTTCTTGGCAGTGTGACCAGAAGTAGATTGCCAGGCCTTTCTTTCAAGGCAATGGGGGGTAAGTGACTTGCCCAAGGCCACAAGGAATAGATAATGGGAACTGAACCCTGGTCTCTTGGTTACTAAGGGGCTTGTTTTTACAAAGCCGCGGTAGCGGTTCGCGATCGTTATCTGAGCCGCGGCCCCATTGATTTCAATGGGCCTGTGGCTCCGATAACGATCGCGAATCGCTACCGCGGCTTTGTAAACAAGCCCCTAAGTCTGTGCTCTACCCACTAAACTGTTCCTAAACTGTCTCAGCTGATGATATTCTTGAGAACTATTCCTCCATATTTTGCATTATATTAAAATCATTAAATTATCATTGTGCACATAAATTCAGTCAGTAAGTCAAAAAACAGGGCTGAAACCACTTTAGTCTGTAGTGCCAAATTCTTCCAGTTGGGCTAATTGCATCCAAAATTATGATGACATATTCCCCCGACCTTCAAGATTTCACAACGTTTCCTCATGGAGGAAATTGCACCCAATTTGCAATTACAGCCTGTTCCAAGCGAGTCTATGAAAGCAACCAAAAACGTGTGGATGTCATAAATCCATCCTAACTTACATATTCCATAATATCCCCACTTATTCAAATATAGCAAATGTCAAACAAGTGGGCAGTACATGCAGAGCATGGCTTATGGAAGTACCTCCAATCCCTCTATGTGTGTGTTTGTATGTGTGCAAATGCATATAACCATCTGTTTGTATCTGTATTGCTTGTGTGTGTGTGTGTGTGTGTGTGTGTGTGTGTGTGTGTGTGTGTGTGTGTGTGTGTGTGTGTGCCTATATGAGTGTAAGTGTGTTTGTGTTTGTGTGCATTTATATTTCTTTTTCTTACAGTTGTGGGAGGGTAGATTTTGGGGGTAGGGCATTTTGTGAGGTGGTGGGTCAGTTCTGAGTAGTAATTTTTAGGGGCGGGGAATTGTTTGAGGTGGGAGGGCAGTTGTAAGGGAATATTTTATAGTGGTGGGCAATTTGAGTTGTGGTGGGGAAATTGTGAGGGTGTTGCTTTTGGGGGTGAGGCATCTTGCCGGGTAGTGAGGCAATTGCAGGAGGCCATTGCTCTGGGTGGGGACAGTTATCGATGTGGTAGAGCAGTTGTGGGCATGTAGCGTTTGGGGATGGGGTGGTTTGCAGGGGGTTAGGCACTTGAGGGGTTATTTCTTCATGGTTGCAGCCTTTGGCAGGTTGATAGGACAGATGCAATGGAGTATGTTTAGGGGTAGAGGCACTGTGTGGGATGCTGTATCATTTGTGGGGGATAGTTTTTGGTGGTGGGGCAGTTTGGGGGGTTGGGAACACAGTTCATGTTGTTCGCATTGAGAAAAGTCTCATTGAATGCATATACTCATGTGAAGACTAATACTCTATTTAAATGCTGAAAATCATGCTGTTATTATTAAGAATCAAATACTTATCTAGGCTGAGTCCATGGTTTTTTTTGGTTGCTTGACATCGATGTTTCGGCTCCAACAGCCTGCGTCTGGGACAGCTGCATTCTATTTGCTTCAAACAGCCAAGCAGTCAGGTTGCTCCTTTTCTGCCTGACTTCAGCAGCTATGTTTAAAGCTTCACCTGTGAATACAAATTCTAATGGCACAAAATAAGCCTGAAGGCAAACTAAGGGCCTCTTTTACTAAAGCCCATTGTCAGGCCTTGGGGTGTTTTAAACCACGGTTACAGGCAGTCGGAACGTTAACACCCAATGGTGTCTGTCTTCGTGCGTTAAAACACACGTTAATCAGCCAACATTGGACGGGGTAGGGAAAGGGCGGAGAGTGGGCGTTGTGAGCCCATTGCAGCTAGTGCCAAAGCAATTGCCATGCGCTCCGCAGCAATGGGGCTCCTAATATGGGTTCACCTAATGACTCCTCTATAGGAGTTCTTAAGTGAACCTGACCTAGTGGAGCGCATGTTAGGAAAAGCCTTCACGCATTAGCTGCTGAGGACATACTGATCATGCCCCTGACAGCTAACCTCGGCCTTTGCCATTATGTGCATGAGATCACTGTGTTAATGACAAATCCATAGCAAGCTTTAGTAAAAAGAGTCCTAAATTTCTGCCTTTTAGTTAGCAAAAAAACAATGCTCAAAACAAGTTCAAAGTCCACCATTATTATAGCTTTAAATTTAGTTAAAACTAAAACTAGAATCACTGCCACCAAAAAATGGACAGGGATTTGATCAAGAATCACTGTCTTCAAAAACCAAAAAAAAAAAAAACAATGCTTTTGCCACAAGAGAAATTGTATAGTCATGATTCACAATACTGCTCTTCTGCTTGCATATACTGGGCCCCAGTATGGCTTACTTTCCTTGTATAAAGAAACTGACCAGGTACATGATCGCATACACTGCTCCAATAGTACAACACGAGCCATCCTTTTTAAGTACTACACCCATATCTTCAATAAATGCCAAAGATCCAATAGTGTAAAGCTGAGGAAATGTAATAAAAAGTGTAATAGAATGCAGATCACTCAATTGCTGTATTCAAACTAGCAGGAGAAACAGTTTCAGATTAGAAACCCACTATTGTTCCCATTGTCATAATTTTCAATTAAGATCTCCAGCCCAAAGACCACTGCTCAATGCAACGTTCCACCGAGACAGCTGTGCAGTTCTGAGCCTCTACTTACGGGGTTGGTTTTTCCTATATAGACACATCGGCAAGGACAAATCATCATGTATGCAGCTCTTATTCTGTAGTGGGAATACTAGAAATGAGTGTAAATTGATCTTCTATCAGGTACTACAGTCGGATTCTCAATGAGCACTTGTGGATACTTGTGGATACAGTTGACACTCGACACTGTTGTTTTGCATGTCTCTGTTCTCTTGATATTATGGCAGACGTGTTTGTTTTTTTGGGATGGAACTTACACGGGTCCATTTTCACTGCTGCACATCCCAAAGAATTTCTGATGTGATCACACCTCAGATTTCACCTAATCAAACTTTCTAAACCGTACCTTCACAAATGTATTAATTGTCATTAGGAGTAGAGCAATGATGAAATGTCAGATACAAGGTGTATTTTATACCAATGGATGTTTATGTTCATTTTATATGAGCTCCTCCTATTTCCTTCAATTTTTTTCTATATAATCACAGTTATGAAAAGTGTTTTCCAGAGAATACAAATATTGAGATTCTTCCTTATAATATTTTTGTTTAATTAAAATATCTAAAAAAATGTTCTGGATTAAATAAAAGGTCCTATATTATGTAAATTTTTGAGTGGATGAACCTTATACTAACCAACACAAAATTATATGGTATGTGTATCCCTAAGGAAAAGTGAATTGTGATGAAACAGTACAAGTGCTGCTGTATTAACAGTGGGGCCCTTTTAACAAAGTTCAGTAAGTTTTGCTCTTGCTAGATATTTTGAGTAAAACTTAACGTGCCATAAGTGCAAAAGTTGTGCCCAAGCTGCCAAGAGGGTTCCCAGCATATTCCTGGCAGTTACTGCACCAAATGATGCCCTGAAGCGTGGGAGTGGCATTCGCAATTAATGCAGGTGCGCTTAATGCCAACCCATTGAGGTGATGGTAAGTCCACCCACGCTAATTGCAAACTAACTGCAGTATGCAGTCCCTTCTCATTCTCCTCCCCTAACCTTGCCCAGTTCCCGCCCCATTGCACGATGTGCAGTTAATGTGAGAATTAGTGGGCGGTGGTGACAGTGAGCATGGGCCTGTGCTACTGCATTAAATGCGCCCGCACTACCGGCAATCCTGACAACACACAGGAACGGGCTACGTACCAGCTGTCAGTGCTGGCGGCTCCTTATCTCTCCCCTAATTCCACCCCAGCAGTTAGTTTAGGATTTTTACTGCACAGCTGTTTTTAGCTCGATAACCTTTAATGCAGGACTGCACTATTGCTCAGAATGTACTAGAACCCATGCTAATTGCTTAGCACACTTTAATAAACATCCCCCAAAATGTATTCTTACTGCATACAAAATGGCCTGTTTTAGTATATAACCCTCTTAGATCTGATGCCAATTTATAGAAAAGCTAAGCCCAATTTGGCTTCTTTAAATGAGAGACACTTTGAAGCCTCATCGTATAGGGGTCTTTTATCCTGTTGTTTTCTACACTGCCTTTTTTTCTGGTCTTCCATTATTTTGCTCCGTTTGTTCTTCTGTGGCCCCCATTTTGCCTTTCTCAATTCTCACCCTTTTCCTAATTTCCTTTCTCTGACACCTTGCAACATAATTCCATCATTTTTTCAAACGATTAATTCATAGTTTAAATATGGAGTCTATTATAATCGCCCACCCTATCACTAAAGACAAAATAGATAATTATGCCATTTTCTTTAGCACTTTTTTTGCAAATCTAGAGGTCACTGACCTGCTGTTCTGCTGCCAGTGAGTCTTCTCCGGGTTTCCTGTCAGTAACTGGCAGGAAGCTTTATTTCCTTCAGGCTAATTTAATGCAGAGTCCTTGGTAGTGTACTTGAAAGCAAAGAAACTGAGCAGTGATGAAAAGCAACAAAGGCCAAAGAGGTATTCAGACTGATCTGTGCGTCTACCATGTGCTTCTCTCAGGCGTCTTTAACTATCCACATCCATGCAGAATACGACTGTTAATTCACTATTAATAGCCTAAAGTCTATTTTGCATGCCATGGATAAATGCATTCCCTCTTTTTATTGTTTTTCTACATATTTATGTTTATTTTTAGCTCAGAGCAGATTGCCTAGTGATACTAATGGTACTGATTAATATTAAAACATTCCTTCGTTTGAATTTTGCAAACTCATAAAAAGCCCATTTTTATAACTTTGCTTTTAAAATGGCAGCTTTCCTTTTTGATTACAGCATTGGCTGATAAGGTCACGGAGCCAAATCGGAGAAAGGCAGAATTGTACGGTATGAAGGGGACAGTAAGGAAGGCAGATCTCAGAAAAAGACATTGAGGGTGAAATTGAAGCTGTGTGGGTAGGAAGTGGAACTAATGGTTGTTTTTTGGTAAATTGTAAAAATGGGACACGGCCTTTGTGATTTTTAGGAACATGTTACATATTTTATTGTTACCATTTTACCTTTTTCACTCATTTTTGCCCACTTTTAGGAGGTGATTTTAACTCCATGTGTAAAGCACTGATTTGCATGCACAAAAGGCTTCTTATAAAATTAGGTCATGCCTAAAAGTATGAGCGGTGCACATACTGTAGGTGCATATCTGTATAGTAGGCATGCCCAGGGGAGGGGTTTGGGCAGAGTATAGACGGAGTCATGATGTGCACATGTATTTTATGAAATATACGCTTACTTTACGGACTAACATTCCTGATCCCAAGCATTTAATGCAGGATTTGTGCTAGTAATTTTAAAAAGACTCTTAGAGACCCTTTCACTAAACACCGCTAAGTTAACGTGCATTTTAGTGAGCGGTAACTAGCCACGGTGAGCATTAATGAGCAGGTATGTCAGCTACGAACTGCTGAAATACACATTAGCTGGCACCCACATGGTAATGATGACAGTGGGCGGGCTAAAGGCAGAGCATAGGTGTGGTGAACAGATTGGTGTGGAAGTGAATTTAAAGTGACACTTAGCATGGGTCTATGGGTGCCATGTTACTTTGCAGCTAGTATCGCTTCCCCGTTGCACATTAGCTGCTGGGAACACACCGGTCATGCCTTTGACAGCTAATGCACTTAACTTGCTTTGGTAAAACTCGTTAAGTGCGAAACCTTAGCAGCGTTTAATAAAAGGGCCTCATAGATGCCTACATGTCTTTATAAAATAAACTAAAAACAGGCTGCTTCCCGCCCTCCAAACATACTACTACTGATCTTTTGTGTAGCGCTACAAGGCACACACAGCGCTGTACAGAGACATGTAAGAGACAGTCCCTGCTCATCAGAGCTTACAATCTATTCAAGACAGCCAATACAACAGCTCGGGACTAGGGTATGTCTAGGGGAATGGTAAGGAAACACATAACTAGAGAGTAGAAGGTTACGTGGCTCAGGATCCAAAAGCAGCCTTGAAGAGTGAGTTTTATCCTGGATTTGAAAAGGGCCAGAGGCGGGGCCAGCACTACCATCAGATGAACTAGGCAGTTGCCTAGAGCGCCATCCCTCTGCGGGTGCACCCATTGTTGCTACTGACACCCCCCTCCGGGGCTGACAACAGCTGCAATTGACCCAGAAATCACAACACAGCACTTACCCTCTGTCTCCAGGGCTGCGCTGCAGTATCATTCTATTTAATCTGCCACTGTGGAGCCCCCCTCTGCTGCAGAAATCCGGAGGTCTGGAGCTGAAGCGGCAGATTGAATAAAGTGAATCTGCGACACAGCCCCAGAGGCTGCGTCATGGTTACAGGGCAATTGCTGCCACTGTCGGACCCGGAGAAGGGTGTCAGCAGCAGCAATGGGCACAGGAGGGGCGAGGGGGCTGCAGGATGGAAGGCCCACCGAGGGTACTTCTAGTCCTTTCACTGGCCCTGACCAGAGATGAAGCCTGATGTTCCAACTCAGATAGTTTGTTCCAGGCATAAGGAGCAGCAAGGTAGAAAGATTGAAGTCTGGAGTTGGCAGTGGAAGAGAAGGGCACAGACAGAAGCAGTCTGCCAGAAGATAGAAGTGATCTGCCAGAACAGTGCAGTGCTATCCTGTTATAAAATTACCCTCTTAACCCTTTCAAGGCCTACTTTAAATTTTTAATCCACATTCTGCAGCCTGGTTAATTTTTGCATATTTCAGGAAAATTGTACCCGTCTTATTCAATATGTTCTAATAGTGATTTTCCTTCTGCTATGGTCATGTATTATATACCATTTGATAGGAATATTTAGTCAGAATTTTGGATCCCAAGAGTTTTGGGCTCGGCCTGGAAAGGGTTACAGAAAGCCTTTGCCAGCCTTTGTATTTTTAGTCAAGCCATCTTTGTTTGAAGGTTTTCAGCTGTAGATTCAAAATGGCACATTTTGAGTTTTTAAAATATCATCCATGGAGAGGTCGAAGAGGGTTATTTCCTCTCCACTCCACCGCACCCCTGGATTTTAATGAGTAAAAAGTTCATTTTAGAAACCTTTGGCACCATTTATAAATATAAAACGTGGATTTATAAGTGTCAATTATAGAAAAGACACAGCTTCTATGTGTCTAGGAGAGCATGCAGGGATTTTAAGGAGGCAAGTTCTGGACCAGGTATATGTGTGCTGTATTGTAGGACTTAATATGCGCATACCTCTGAAATGTTCTCCATCGGCCTTTAGTGTCACACGTGACTCCCAGCTAACTTCTCTTTTCAGCCTGGGGCTGGAGGAGTGTACGGTGAGGTCTGCTTTTAATTATAGGGGACTCTATCTATAGAATAGTTTGCTCCAGGAAATTAGGAACAAGTTATATTACTTGTGCTTTTGAAAGCATGGTTCTTCTCTGCCTGCTATGCTGACAGATTGCTTTATTATGTATATGATATGTTATCTAATTTATTATTGGATTTTATGATTATAAACTACCATGATGCTTCTGGGTAGGAGGTGGAATGATACAGAGGCATTATAATATCCTCGTGCAACCATAGTTTGGGTTATTCTTTCCTAGGTGCATAACTTTGCATTTATCCACATTGAATTTCATCTGCCATTTGGACGTCCAGTCTTCCAATTTATCAAGGTCCCCTTAAAAATTTTCACAATCCTCATGGGTTTTAACAACTTTGAATAACCCTGTGTCATCTGCAAATTTGATCACCTCACTCGTTATTCTCATTTCCAGGTCATTTATGAATATGTCAAAAAGCAGCGGACCCAGCACAGATCCCTGGAGTACTCCACTATTCACTTTTTTCCATTGGGAAAATTGACCATTTAGCCCTACTCTCTGCTTTCTATCTTTTAACCAGTTCCTGATCCACAACAGTACACTGCCTCCTATCCCATGACTTTTTAATGTCCCGAGAGTCTCTCATGAGGGACCTTACCCTCTTACTTGTTTTTCCAACTATTTCTATGGTTTTGTTTTTATACTTCCCTATTTTTTGCTATGCCCTTGCCCATGTGTCACTCTGAAAAATGTTCTTTTGATGCCCCTTTTTCTGGACTGGAATGTTCCATTTATTCCATTGATAAGCCTCAGTTTTGGACTGCTACGTTAAGTGTTGCAAAACTATGCAAAAAATAAGTGTCCCCTGTGTAAAGTTACATATGGGCTTGGTGACCATTCTAAGTTGAAGCAATGTGATTGCCATGTTAGTCCACTTCAGTGGTAGTCTCTGACTCTTCATGGACCCATCAAAGATATACGGAATTTGCAGTAACGCTTCTCATAGCTCATACCTCATTTTACTATAACCTAGGCTCGTTCCTGCCAGTTCTTACAGATTCTGTTGCTCTCACTCCATTACATTTTCTTGACCTTTCTATTCAGATTCTCCACTTTGGGGATAATCCAGATCACACCAGATTTCAGGTGCATTCACATTAGCACATCACCTCCAAAGCACACAAAAAATGTACTCACCTGCTTCTAGCCCCTTCCTAAGTTCAAAATGTAAGACAAACATAACCTATTTTTGCCAAAGGACTAAAGTAGCAATACTAATAATAATCTGGGAGCCAAAAACGTCATTTTAGACTAATCTTTACTATGTTACTATAGTTACAAATTATAGTGACTTCGATTTGGTATAGAAAATAAATGCAGACCAATTTGCTATTTTTAAAAATTCAGACTACTTGAAAGGACAAACTGGGATGTATAAATTAGTGGTTCTTAATCCTGTCCTGGTGTACCCCAGCTAGTCAGGTTTTCAGTATATCCACAATGAACATGCATAAGATAGGTTTACATGTGCTGCCTCCATTTCATGCAAATTTCTCTCATGCATATTCATTGTGGGTATTCTGAAAACCTGACTAGGGGGCACACCAGGATACAGTTGAGAACCACTAGTAGAAATCATTATGTGACCAAAATTATCTGTCCAGAAGAGAGTGAGATTTGGTGCATTCTAAGGGTGGTGCCGCTTAAATGTGTAACTTATATCATAGACAATGGAATGATGTTTACTACATAGGCCCTGCCCTTATCAAATTTCAATCTCCTTCTATCACCTGCCCTTTCTTGCCACAAGTCTCCTGCCCTTCTATCTCCTTCTATCACCTGCCCTTTCTTGCCACGTCTCCTTCTATCACCTGCCCTTTCTTGTGGCAGGAGCTTGTTTCTTCACTCCTCCCAATTGTGAGTGGTGGAAACGAAACAACAATCTCCCTCCTTTCTGTAGAGGATTGCTGCAACAAAGGAGCAGGTAGAAGTGAGCTGAGGATGGGACTGGAAGAAGGGGGCTATGGAGAGCAGCCTATGGATAATAGAAGGGGCCGATGCTGGAGGCAGTTGAGAGAAGGAGACTGACGAGGGGATAGGCCTGGGAGAAGGGGTTAATGTTGACAGATGTGGGGGTGGGAGAGCAAGGCTGATGCTGGGGGAATGAGAAGGAACAGGACACATACGGTGTGAGGGGAGAGAAAGAAGGACATATGCAGGGGAAGTGAAGAAGGAGGACAAAGGATTGTGCGCTGGGATAAGAAGGAGGAAATGCAGGAAAAATGAATGTTAGAGAGGGAAGTCGGCAGACAGATGCTGGGAAAGACTATGGAGAGGGTGAAAGATACACAAAGAGGATACAGTAGGTCTTTGAATGAGCTGAGAGGGTAGAAATGGGAAAGGTAAAATGAAGAATGGGAGCCTGGATATGGAGGTAAGACATAAGAAATGGGGGTTGGAGGTCTTTGGGATGGTCAAGGCCTTCTTTGGGGGGTCAGGATTTGGAGAGTGGATCCATGGGTTCTCTATGGGGGGATAGGGATTCTGGATTGTGGAAATTAAGTGGTCTATGGACGTTTTTACAGCTATAGGCCCCTTTAAAATGGTTTCCTGGGAGCATCAGGCCATGTATTAGTGGCCCAATGCTCACAAGGTGCAAAATAATGACCTCCCCCCCCCCCTTAGAGACTGAACTATATCAGCTTTGAAAATGTACGTATTCTTGTATTTTGTTTGGTACAGAAGGAAAAACATTTGTTTCCTTTGTTTTGTGCTCCAAAGCTCACAAAGTTTAGTTTATTGGATTTTCCATTTCATTTTTTTGTCTGAATATTTGTTCTACTTTGTCATCTCTAATTCTTTACTAGGTGATGGTCTTTATTTTGCCTGTGTAGCTGAAGTGGGCAATTCTGTTAACATGCAGACTCTGTAGGAATCTATAACAGTTTAATCTGTTGTCTTTTCTCAGTTGATGTTCTGGAATATTTGCAGTGCTGACATTTCGTAGGGAGGGTTGGTACCGTTTCAGTTCTTTGAGTTGGTATGGTATGGTAAGCTTCTAAGTGTCCAATTGCAGGGTTTTGGATTACTTCACACAGCCTCTGACAGCAGAGGGAGTGTGTATTACAGATGTGACACTAGGACTTGAATAGAAATTGTTTGTATGTTGGGTTGTAAAGTGAAAAATCCTCCTTCGTCTCTGTACCTATTGTTAGGGTTGCCAACTGGCTCCAGATACACCCGACAGGTTTGATCCAATCCTGTGAGTACCTCATTGTATGCAGGGATATGAAGTTCTGATTTCTCCATTGCATCCATAAGAAAAGGAAAACTACAAGTCACTGCATGCAATGGAGTAAGCCCAGGACTAGATCAAGCCTGTTGGGCGCATCTGGAGCCAGTTGGCAACCCTACCTGTTGTTATGGTTATGGTTTAGGCACTTGATATACCGCCCTTTATTTGTGCATCAGAGCGATTTACATGTATGTATATACTAAAAGATACTTTTTATTCCCTTGTCCCTGAAGGGCTCACAATCTAAGTGTACCTGAGGCAATGGAGGATTAAGTGGCTTGACCACGGCCACAAGGAGAGTTTTATTGGCTGATCTGAGAATGTCCTATGTGAATGAATGATTATACTATATGGGGGTAATATTCAACATATGGAGATCAGCATTTTTTTAAGTGGGTAAAAAAATTCAGATATTCAGCACTGGTATTCAGATACCGGCTGACACTGAATATTAAGATTTAGCGGTCAGCACTGCCACTATCTGAATAACAGCAATATTCAACCGTTATCAAAATAGACAATCTAGAGAACACTTAGGACAACTTTTTCCTGTCCTAAATTATGCAGATTGTTATCCGCATAGTGATGCTGAAAATTACCACTATCCAGATAAGTACTGGCTCCACCTCAGCTCTCCCCTCAGATCATCCCAACACTATCTTGATAGTGCCAAGATGGTCAGAGGACGTATTCTGTGGCACTCTTCATATAGAGCACGATTCTATAATGTGCACTTCTGGACTGCAGACATGTCTAAATAGAAATTGAGCCTCCTTTGAACCTAATTCCGTATCTGCGGGTCTGTACATGCCCATGGGTGCGGAATTGGAGAGATAGATATATTCAGCAGGACACATGCAAGTGCTATTCAGTTGGCCCGTGCCTCAGATGTGGGTAAATGTTTTGGATGTCTCCACACCTACCATATTCTGAAAAGTTACACATTTTGGATCCTGCCCATTCCCGCAATGTAGCCGCGGACACCATGCCCCTCAGGAAAAACATGCATCTCCTAAGCTGCTTATCACAGACAGTAGTTTGCTGATGCACAGTAGACATAAATACCAATGAGAAATGACTGCTGTTGCAACCTAGACCATATACAATTCCCCTCATGCCCTGAAAGTGGTAGGTAAGCCCAGTGCATCCCAATATGGTATACGAGAATGTAATCTTTTGAACATGTATGTCAGGACATACCTTGTATCAAATAGTACGTGGCATTAGGAACCGGCTCTAATGATTCCTGCCCTGGTCACCTCTACAAACACGCCTTAAACTGCTAAGGATGAACCCTCACCAAGTGAACAAAACCCCCAAATAATCTTGCAGTTCCCCAAAGGATGCATAATATTGCTGAGCAACAAATATATGCCCTTTCATACCTATGGCCTATAAGTGAACTCATGCACTTTCATTCCCTTCTTATCTCTCCCTACACCCCTCCCAAGGAACTCCGCTCTGTCAGATTGCTCTTAGATTGCTTCTATCTATGCCCTTCGAAAGCCAAATCCAGACATTGCTCCTTTCATCTTGCTGTTCCTTATGCCTAGAACAAACTACCTGAGTCTGTACATCAGTCTTCCTCTCTGGCCCCTCTCAAACCCAGGCTGAGGGCTCACCTCATCATTGCCGCTAATGGATCTGATCCGCCTAAGCTCCCTTGTGTTTCCTGACCATTCCCCCTGGATATATCCTGTACACAGCTGCAGTGTTGTCTGTCTTGACTAGATTGAAAGCTCCACTGAGCAGGGGCCATCTTTTACATGTGTTTGTGCAATGCTGCATATGCCTTTAGCGTTATGCAAATTTATTTATTTATTATTATTTATTATTACAAATTCTTATATACCGCGCTATTTAGTATCAGTGCAGTTTACATAATAACAACATTTTGCATTAGAAACAAGATCTTTTGCTTACATTGTAACAGGGATTGTAACTTGGAAGTAACATGGTAACTATATACAGTTCAAAACAAAGGAGCTCATAGTTATTTAAGTAATCTTATCTAATAGAGTCATAATGTAATCATGCTCACTGAGAATGTGCCTGATGTTGAGTTTCTTTTGTAAATCATGAGAATTATGTTGTTGGTACGTCAGATGCTGTGTGGGTGAGATGAGGTGTTGGATGTGAATGTGTTAGGTTAGGGTGGGTAACGTAAAGGCAGAATAAGTGATGTTTAATAGCTTTTCTGAATTGTGAGAGGTCAGCTATTGCTCGTATATGAGGTGGGAGATTTTTCCAGCACTTAGGAGCATATAATGTAAATGCTCTGTTTCTAGTTGTTTGGGTACATTTAGTGGACTCAGGTGGTATAGATAGCGTGTTGCTAGTTGTTGACCTTCTTAACCTGTTAGCCGGGATACTGGTCAGGAGTGAAGAGAGGGATGTGGCAGATATCTGGTTAATTGCTTTAAATGATAGGATTAACGCCTTGTAGGTGATTCTGCATTGCAATGGTAGCCAGTGTAGATCCATAATTATGGGTGTTATGTGATCTTTCCTGGAAATGCCGCAGAGAATACGGGCTGCTGTGTTCATTGCCATCTGAAGGGGACTGAGGGTGCTCTTGGGGAGTCCATGTAGGATGATGTTGGCATAATCAAAGTGTGGCATTACGAGTGTCTGGAATATTGTCCTGGAGTCGTCTGGGGTTAGTAGAGGTCTCAGATGTCATAGAGTTCGTATTTTGTTGTAAATGGATTTGGTGGTATTCTTTATATGCTCTTTGAAGTTGAGCTGCTGGTCAATTGTAACCCCTAGATATCGTATTACAGACTTGCATGGGAGCTCAGCGTCACGAACTTTCAATGAGGTAGGGGGAGAGAAATTTCTGTTCCTGGTTATGAAAAGGACTTCAGTTTTCTTAAAGTTTATGCGAAGATTTTGGGACAGGAGCCAATCAGTAATTGCATTGAAGCATTCAATAAGTGGAACAAGGTTTGGGTGCTTGATTTCAATTGGAGCGAAGATAAGTACATCATCCACATAGATCACACTGGAGATGTTAAAAGAACGTATGATATCACAAATGGGTTGCATATAAATGTTAAAGAGTAGAGCCGAAAGGGATGATCCTTGGGGTACTCCTTGTTGCTGATGGAATGGTTCTGAAGTTGAGGAACCTATCCGTACTTGTTGCCAGCAGTTCGTGAGATAGGATTTGCACCATTCCCAGGCAAGACCATGAATTCCCTTTTCCTGGAGGCGGTAGAGGAGTTGTACATGGTTAACGGAATCGAATGCAGCTGCTATGTCAAGAAATATGAGTACAAACCCATTCTCAATTTTGTCAATACCTCTGGATAATGTATTGATGACTATAGTGAGTAGGGTCTCTACACCATGTGACTCTCGGAAACCATGCTGACAGGGATCAAGAGGGGCTGATATATCGATGTGTTGTAGTTGCATTTGAACCACCTTCTCTATAAGTTTGGCTAGATAGGGTATACTTGAGATCGGGCAGTATGAGTCTGTCTTTGTTGGGTCAAGTTTGTTGTTATTCAGGAGAGGGCGTATTGAAGTTTGTTTCAGTGTTTCTGGGAATGTTCCTGTTGTGAAGGAGAGCTCCATGATGTAGGATAGAGTTGAACTGAGTTCTACACGCATCGATCTAATCCAATGAGCCGGACAAGGATCATTAGGAGCTGTGGTAGTGTTGATGGTGGCAATAAGGTCAGCAATGTACTTCTCTGGCGGAGAGGTGAATTTTGTTAATGGTTGCTGTATCTGGGGGAAAAAGCAGGGTATGAAGCTTTGTGTAATATTTGTCTTTATGATTTTAGATTGTAGGTATTCAGCGAAGGACTGGGGGAGGATAGCTACTGCTTGATTGGAGGAGGGTGTCTTGATTAAAGCTTTAGCAATGCTAAAGAGGTCACGTGGTTTATTTATTGATCGAAGGAGGGTTTCCGTGTGGTGCTCTCTCATTTTTTTGTAAATTTTCTCACGGTGTTGCTTTAGCATGTTTTCATAAGTTGTTTTGTCTGATGTAGATCGAGATTTGCACCATTTCCTTTCTTGCCTTCTTAAAAGCTGAAGTGATGCACGTAATTCAGCAGAGAACCAAGGAGCTGGTTTTCTGTTTCGTGGTAGTTTGGCAGATGTTGGTGATTGTTTAGACGAAGGTAGCTGTGAGTAAGAGATGAGAGTGGAGTTCCATCTATGGATCATGTCGTCAAGGTTCTGCGCTGGTTGACGGAGTGTTGGAAGAGTGCTGGTGAGGAAGTCATCTCTGTCTAGGGCTTTGAAGTGAGTTTTTGATCCAGAAGAGGCTGAATTTGATTGGTTGGTAAGAGTTTGGGTATGTTGGTATGGGATTTGGAAGGAGATTAAATTGTGGTCTGACCATGGGACCGGAGTGAATGATAGGCTGATATTCTTGGTTGATTCTGACTGAGGGGCAAAGATGAGGTCAAGGGCATTTCCCTTAATGTGTGTCGGAGAGCTCACCAACTGAATATAACTAAGGTCCTTCATGGCATCGAGGAATGCGTTAGAGTAGGTAGTTTGCAATGAAGCGAGGTTAAAATCTCCAATCAGCCAATTAGGTTTACTTGGGCTTCCTGGGTTACATGCAAGGTCTATAATGTTGGATAGCTCTTCTGAAGGTGAAGAGGGAGCTCTGTAAATGATATTTATGTTGATGTATTTGTTGGCAACAGATAATGTGTCCATGTGCAGGGTACTCATTGAAGATAACGATTGGAGCTGGAGATTACTTTTTGATAGGATGAGGACTCCTCCTCCTTTCCGGTTGCTTCTATGGCAAGCATGCATCACATAGTCATGGGGGATGAGTTGATTCATGACAACGGTATCTTTGTCTGATAACCAGGTTTCTGTGACCATGAGGATATCAAGGTTCTGACTGGTGATAAGGTCTGTGATGGCTGGCCATTTTTTTCGAATTGAGCGTGAGTTTATGACCTGGAAAGTGGAATAACGAGTGAGGTTATCAGATTTCCAGATGACACAAAACTATTTAAAGTTGTTAAAAACCAAGAGGATTGTGGAAAATTGCAAGAGGATCTTGATAAATTGGAAGACTGGGCATCAAAATGGCAGATGAAATTTAATGTGGATAAGTGCAAGGTTATGCACCTAGGGAAGAACAACCCAAACTATGGTTACACGATGCAAGGTTCCACATTAGGAACCACCACCCAGGAAAAAGATTTAGGCGTCATTGTGGATACCATGTTAAAACCCTCGGCCCAGTGTGCAGCGGCGGCCAAGAGAGCAAATAGAATGCTAGGTATGATAAGGAAAGGAATGGAAAATAAAACAAAAGATATTATAATGCCTCTATATCGTTCCATGGTGAGACCGCACCTTGAATATTGTGTGCAATTCTGGTCGCTGTTTCTTAAAAAGGATATAGCGATTTTAGAAAAGGTTCAGAGAAGAGCCACCAGAATGGTAAAGGGGATGGAAGGATACTCCTATGAAGAAAGGCTAAAAAGGTTAGGGCTCTTTAACCTGGAAAAGAGACGGCTGAGGGGAGATATGATAGAAGTCTATAAATTAATGAACGGAGTGGAACGGGTAAACGTAGATCGATTGTTTACCTTATCAGAATATAGAAAGACTAGGGGACATGCAATGAAGCTACAGGGTAAACTATTTAAGACTAATAAAAGAAAATATTTTTTTTCACTCAACGTGTAATCAAACTCTGGAATTTGTTACCAGAGGATGTAGTAAAGGCTGTTAATGTAGCTGGGTTTAAAAAAGGTTTGGACAAGTTACTGGAGGAAAGGTCCATAAACCATTATTAAGAAGGGACCTAGGATATCAATGCTTGAACCAATACAAGCATTGTGGAACCTGTGTCCCTTGGGGAAACTGCTAGGTACGTATGACCTAGACTGGCCACTGTTGGAAACAGAATACTGGGCTTGATGGACCTTGGTCTGACCCAGTATGTCATATCTTATGTTCTTATGTTCTTAACACATTTTAGGTTGCCCTGTAAGAGAACATTTTTAGGCTCTGGACTATAGGAGTTGTTAATAGAAACATATAGTAAATGTGAATGCCTGATATGATGTGCATGTGGTTGTGTGTGATGGTAGCTACTATTGTTTCTATTTCCCAGACTATGCAGGATAGGGATATAGTTATAGATGGGTGAATAAGCTGATGTATATTGAATGGTGTCAGCTAGGAGGTAGAAGCTAAATATAGCAGCTAAGTAGATGGCCATGTTATGGTAACGGTATAATGACAACAGTATAGCAATTCAAATAGCAAAACTACTGACAACAGTAAATTAATTTAGATAGCAATGGTCATTTGCTGACAACAGTAAAATAGTAACTAGCAATGCTAAGACTACTGGCAACAGTACATTGATTCAGATAGCAATGGTCATTTGCTGGCAACAGTAAAATAGTAAGTAGCAAAGGTAGTGCTACTGATAATAGTGTAGTGTAGTGTAGTGTAGTGCAATGGGAGTTCTTTCGGGGGGGGGGAGGTTCGTGGTAAGTAGCGTTGACTCACTTTGTTCCGTTGGCTGAGCGATTGTAGAGTATCCTTTTATGGCAGCGTAGATGTCAGAGGCTTCTGGGATGCGTCTTGAGCGATTCAATGTGGGCCACTGCCTAAGGGCCACGCCCAAGGGCCCTCTGGCGAGGCCCTCAGGCGCGGGCCTGCCTCATGGTGGCTTCAATTAATAGTGCTGCTGCACTCCTCCCACAGCCCCGATTGGGCTGGAGTGTCCGGGCTGGATGTCGGCTCGGGTGCTCGACCCCTCTCGGGGGAGATTTAAGATGGTGCTGTTTCCCGCCGCACGGCGGCTTCAATTAATAGTGCTGCTGCACTCCTCCCACAGCCCCGATTGGGCTGGAGTGTCCGGGCTGGATGTCGGCTCGGGTGCTCGACCCCTCTCGGGGGAGATTTAAGATGGTGCAAATGATCAGTAGTAGTAGTAGTAGGGCCTTCTGGATATGGCATCTGAGGCCCACCTATCTGGGTACTGGCATTTCTCAGAGCAGCTACACCTATCCCATCATGGTGTATGACAGTCTGTATACATCTGCTATCTGCAGGGCAACCCTGTCTGCCTTCCCACAGTCAGCTTTGTGGCACTGCTCCCCTGGTCAGGGCTGTGTGAGCATGAGAGGGGAGATCCCTGTGCTGTCACACCAAGTAGCCAGAATCCAGATATATCACCACTCTCGCAACTCTCATTGATCCTGGCCTGGATAGGGATATGGCCGCATGGGACAATCCAAAGAATGTTGGCACTATATCAGTCGTGTCTCCCAGTGCCTGCCACAGTGAATGTATGACTGTCCTATCAAACTGCCAACAATATGATTACCAGATGGTGTGGTTCAGTATTATGACTAGGGCTGTTAGAATCCATTCAAAAGTGAGGGTCTTAGACTTTAGGAAGACTAACTTTGTCAAGATGGGCCAATACCTCAGGGAGTCGTTAGCGGGATGGGAACAGCTGGGGGATGTAGAAAAACAGTGGGCAAAACTGAAAGGGGATATTTTAAGGGCAACCAACCTTTTTGTTAAAATGGTAAATAAAGGTAAAAGGAAAAGGAGACCGCTATGGCTTTCGTAAGAAGTAGCTGAAAAAGTGAAGAAAAAGAGGGAAGCCTTCATGAAATACAAGAGATCACACAGAGAGGAAGACAGGCATCTATATTTGGAAAAACTTAGAGAAGCTAGCAAAGTAGTCAGGAAAGCAAAGATTCAAAAAGAGGAGGAAATAGCCAATGCAATAAAATGGAATAAGACATTTTTCAGATATGTTAGTGAGAAGAGGAAGGGCAAAAGTGGTATTGTGGACTCAAGGGTGAAGGGGAGGAATATGTAGAAGCTGATGAGGATAAAGAGGAATTGCTTGAACAATTTTCAGATGACTGTGTTCGTGAGAAACTAGCTCAACTTAAAGTAGACAAAGCAATGGGACCGGATGGGATACACCCTAGAATACTGAGGGAACTTGGGGACGTTCTAGCAGCTCCACTGACTGACCTTCCAATGCCTTGTTGGAGTTGGGAGTGGTGCCAAAGGACTGGAGAGAGGCTCATGTGGTGCCTTTCCACAAAAGCGGAAGTAAGGATGTGGTTGAAAACTACAGGCCAGTTAGTTTAACTTTGGTGGTGAGTAAATTATTGGAAACGCTGCTGAAAGAGAAAATAGTGAGGTTTCTGGAGTCCAGTGGATTACAGGATCTGAGGAAGCATGGATTCACCAGAGGCAGATCTTGTCAGACAAATCTGATTGATTTCTTTGACTGGGTGACCAGGGAGTTGGACCGAGGGAGAGCTCTAGATGTGGTGTATTTAGATTTCAGTAAAGCCTTTGACACTGTTCCTCACAGGCGACTTATAAACAAACTGAGCACCCTAGGGATGGACCCTAAAGTTACTGCTTGGGTTAGAAATTGGTTGAGTGGGAGGCGACAAAGAGTACAGGTAAATGGAACTCACTCTGAGGAGAAGGATGTTATCAGTGGTATGTCCCACGGATCTGTCCTTGATCCGATTCTTTTTAACATCTTTGTTAGTGATATAGCGGAAAGGCTGTCGGGTAAGGTTTGCCTTTTTGCAGATGATACCAAAATCTGCAATAAAGTAGACACCCAGGAAGGTGTAGATAACATGAGGAGGGATCTAGCTAAACTTGAAGAATGGTCTAGAATTTGGCAGCTGGGATTTAATGTTAAAAAATGTAAGGTCATGCATTTGGGCTGGAGCAAACCAAGGGAGCAATATAGTATAGGGTGTGAAGTACTTTTGCCCACTAAAGAAGAGCGGGACCTAGGCGTGGTTGTGTCTGATGATCTTAAAGTAGCTAAACAGGTAGAAAAGGCGACGGTAAAAGCCAGAAGAATGCTTGAGTGCATACGGAAAGGAATGGCCAGCAGAAGAAAAGAGGCGATAGTGTCCCTGTATAAGTCTTTGGTGTGACCTCATTTGGAGTATAGTGTGCAATTCTGGAGACCGCACCTTCAAAAGGATGTAAACAGGACAGAGTCGGTGCAGAGGGTGGCTACTAAAATGGTTAGTGGTCTTCATTATAAAGCATATGAGGACAGACTTAGGGATCTTAATATGTACACCTTAGAGGAAAGGCGGGATAGAGGTGATATGATTGAGATGTTTAAATACCTCCGTGGTATAAATGTTCAGGGGGAGAGCCTCTTTCAGTTGAAAACAAGTTCTGCTACGAGGGGACATGGGATGAGGGTGAAGGGGGATAGATTCAGGAGTGATATGCGGAAATATTTCTTTACGGAAAGAGTGGTGGATCCATGGAATAGTCTCCCAGTGGAGGTGGTAGAGATGAGGACAGTAACTGAATTCAAAAAAGCATGGGACAAACACAGAGGATCTCTAAAGGAAAAAGGGGACTGTTGTAGTTATTGATATGGAAGGACAGACTAGATAGGCCATGTGGTCTTTTTCTGTCGTCATATTTCTATGTTTCTATGTCTCTAATATCTGATCTTATTAGACTACCCTATGTAAAATAATCCAGAAGGAATCAGCATAGGTTCCCTATGGCTAAATGTCAAAACATGTCCCTTTCAATAATAAGGGACCCTCAGAATAAAGGCATTTATCAGTGTAAACAGGACTAATACATGCTTAACAGCAACACCATTGGTCCCAAAAAATGTGCATTGTAGGCATGCATTAGTGCTGTTTATTTTGAGGGCCCCTTATTGACAGGGATATGTTTTGACATTTAGCTACAGTGAACCCTCTCTGAGTTTGACTGCCCAATCACACTGGCATTGGGTGATGCTGCAGCCATCTATACAGTCCAGGGACTGGCCAGGCATTCTTTTCCCCCTGAATTGCAGATGAGCACACCAGATCCTGCCATGTACCCCTCAAACCACATACACACACACACTCTCACTTTCTTTCACAATAAGTTATTAACCACAGAGGTTAGACTAACCAACCTGTAGTTCTCAATGTCATCCTTACATCCGCTTTTGTGTAAAGGGACCACATGTGCCTTTCTCCAGTCTTCTGCCACCACTCCTGACTCCAAAGAGGCATTGAAAAGGTCAGACAGTGGAACCGCTAGAACGTCCCCAAGTTCCCTCAGTATTCTTGGATGTATCCCATCCGGACCCATGGCTTCTGAAAATCGTTCGAGACCCCATCGCTCCGGTTCCTATTTGTAGGTGTTTTATGAGGTCCTGCTTCTGGCCCTCCATCTGAGAACACCGAACAGAAATATTTGTTAAGGAATTCTGCTTTATCCTCATCAGTTTCTGCATATTTCTCCACTGCACCCTTGAGTCTGATAATGCCAACTTTAGCCCTTCCTCCTCTCACTAACATATCTGAAAAATGTCTTATCCCTGCATTTTATTACATTGGCTATTTCTTCTTCTTTTTCTACCTTTGCTTTCCTGACCAGTTTGCTAGCTTCTCTAAGTTTTTCCAAATATAGATGTCTGTCTTCCTCTCTCTGTATTTCATGAAGGCCTCCCTCTTTTTCTTCACTTTTTCAGCTACTTCTTTTGAGGACCATAGCAGCCTCCTTTTCCTTTTACATTTATTTACCTTTCTAATAAAAGGGTTTGTTGCCCTTAAAATATCCCCTTTCAGTTTTCCCCACTTTTTTCTACATCCACCAGCTGTTCCCATCCCGCTAATGACTCTCTGAGGTACTGTCCCATCTTTGCAAAATTAATCTTCCTAAAGTCTAAGACCCTTGCTTTTGAATGGATTTTATCAGCCCTAGTCCTAATACTGAACCATGCCATCTGGTGATCACTGGATGCGAGATGATGTCCCACTGTAACATCAGAAACACTTTCCCCATTGGTAAGTACTAAGTACAGTATGGCCCCATCATGTGTGGGTTCTGTTACCAGTTACCTGAATAGTTCAACTTGTAGATAATCCAGGATCTCCTTATTTCTAGATGACACCTGTCACCCCCTCTGAGCCCAAGCGGTAGAAACCGGTATTGCTTGGCTCCTCGAGGGTGGTAGTTGTGCCTTCTTTTGTACAAAATCACAGAACAAACTTTAGTTCAAGTTTAGGGCTTTATTCCCCGTCCCTTGAGGTTTCTTTCTCTTTTGGGTAACACAAAACAAGAGCCCACTTTGGCTTATAACACAAATTAAATGGATAACAAAAATAGCTTCCTGCAGCTTCCAAACTTTAAACCAAAGAAACTAACAAACAGTCTTGCTGTCTCACACAAGCCTTCCCTTTGCTGGCTAATAATACAGCTCACGTCTGTTTGTTGGAGAGTGATTGAAAGTTAGCATACAGCTTACAACACTGGAGCTATGGTCACAATTAAATATCTATCTCAGAGAAAACTCTGGTTCAGCCACAGTTAAAGAGCAGTCCATTAATTCAGGAATTACAGATACCTCTGAATTTTCATATTCCATTAATTCCGGCTCGTCAGCATTTACATTCTTAACATCAGATGCTGAATGAGAGTATGGCTGGGTTGCTTCGTCAAACAGGAAGTTCCTCTCTGTATCTGAGCTAATGCCTCCCTGGGAATTACCATATGACTTTGAGTTGAGCTTTTCCCAGCTCTGCCCCTGCTGGTATCCTAGTAGATAGCTCAAATCTCTGTTTGCTTTGTTATTAGGATAATTACGGCAGGTTATGTGCCTGTTCAAGTCTAGCTTTCTTAACTCAGCTGACCTGGATTGCAAAGTTTCTGACGAAACTTTGCCAGAAGCTGGGAGCTCACAATGACTGGGGAAATCTTCAGTTTCTTCTGGTAGGTAAAACTCTCTTCTCCTAGGTTTTTTGTAACTAGGGGAAAAGTTATTCTCAGCCTCTATATAGCTTGTGTTTGTGCGGCTGTTTCTAGGACTCCAGGGTTTTACCCTCTCAGATAGCAAATAGCCTTTACTTTCATTCCTTGCACTGGTACCTGCTATTGCAGTCTTCCCACCTTTCTCTTGTCTTTCATGCACATACACGCTATCAGGCTGCTGACTTCCCACTGTTTCATACCGGTCTCTGGATTCTCTCAGACCTTCACGCTGGCTCCCTCGTTGCTCCAATATTTCACTCTCACTCTCTCTTTCAGACCAACTTCATGCTCTCCACAGCTTCAACTGTGTTTGCCGCAGTCTCGCTGGTTGTGACCTTTGTTGCTCCAACTCCTCTCTCTTTCTAACTGTTTGAGAGTCTATTTTATCCTCGTGTCTCCACCTCCACCCAGCTGATCCCTATTAGGCAAAGTGAATTCCCTTTCTTTGCTACCTGGGTGTGTCTGCATGGGTCTTGTGCACGTGTGCCTGGGTTGTCTATAGCAACCATCTGCCATTACTTTGTTTACCCTGTCATTTTTCCTCCGATCATTCGCGCTGATCTCCATTTTCTCGGGCTGCCCTAGGTCTACCCTGTGACACACCGCAGAAGGGATGTGCCAATCAACATCCAGTGTATTGAAATCACCTATCAATTGCACTTCTTCTTTCATGGCAATATTGTGTATGTCCAAGTTATTCCACCTGTTCAATGTAAGTGCTTAACAGGCTTCCTGTTCTGTACAAAAGTGTTACTTGTAAACCGCACTGATTTTAAAAAGCGCGGTATATAAAAGCGATAAATAAAATAAATAAAATATTAAATCTTTGTCCCCATCTACTCCCTCTGAGGGGGATCTGTATATAACTCCAATGCAAATGGATTTCCCTTTCCCTCTTTCTAGTTTAACCCATAGTGCCTCCTCTCTTCCTTTTAAGCCCTGCAATTCTATAGCTTTAATATTATTTTTGACAGATAGTGTCACTCCACCTCCCCTTCTGCCTACTCTGTCCTTCCTGAATAAAGTATAGCACAGTATAATTACATCTCAGTTATGGTTTTCCATGAACCATGTCTCCGTAACTGTCATTAAATCCAAGTCAGCCTCTTCCATTTAAGCCTCAACATCTGGGATCTTATTTATCATACTACAGGCATTTATACACACCGCTTTCCAGATGTTGCCGCTATTACCCATTTCTACAGAGGTATTTAATGTTTCACTTACCTGCATTCTTCGCTTACTTGGGGGCTCTCTTCACCCATCCCCAATGAATCTAGTTTAAAACCCTTTTCGGTAGGTTAGCCAGTCTACTGCTGAAGACGCTTTGACCCTTCTTGGACAGATGGACACCATCTCTGCTCTGCAGCCCTTGGATCATCATCCCATGGTCCAGAAAGCCAAAATGCTCTTGACACCATCCACGCAGTCATGCATGCATCTCCAGGATGCGAGCTTCTCTGCCTCAGTCTTTTACCCTCAACAGGGAAAATTGAAAAGAATACCACCTGTGCACCTCTCTGCTTCACCCTCTGTCCCAGAGCCATGAATTCACCTTTGATATGCTCAGAGGGTTACCTATCAGTAGCATTTGTGCAGACATGGATGAGCAACATCAGATAATAGTCAGTAGGCTTGATGAGTCTTGGCAAACTCTCTTTTTTTTTTTTTTTTAATCTTTTATTTAAGGCTTTTTCTTTCCTGAATACAAAGTAACAAAAACAAGAAACAATTCGAAATATTCAAGATACAATTCAAACAAAGAATATACAGGAAAAAGATCACTACACATCATGGAGAAAACAATCAATAATACACAGGAAAATGCAAAATTATTATAGTAATTAAGAGTTTAACAACTCCACATTAGGGAGCACATAAAAAAAAAACCCACCCCCTTACTTCTCTGCCAATTCCCTAGCAATCAAAAACTTCTGTAACTGGCAAACTCTCTTTAACATCTTGGATTTTAGCACCTGGCAGACAGCACACCTCTTTGGACATCAAATCTGGTCGGCAGATGGTCGCCTCAGTACCTCTCAGAAGAGAGTCACCAACCACCTCTACCCTTTGCTTCCTTATGGTGACTGATTCTGCAACTTTGGGGTGCTTGAGCTATGGTTCCTCCCTTTCCTCGGATGCTTCCACCTCCTCCACTTCCAGGACTGCATACTGGTTCTCCATTTCAATGTCTGGAGGAGTTACAGTGTTGATACTGCAAGCTCTGGTGACTTGTGTCCATCTGGCTTCCTTCTGTAGCCTCTCATCTTCACCTCTGTTGGAGAGCTTGGATGTTTCAAAGGCATCTCATCAATGTAGCTCTCACTGTCTCAAATGCTTCTCAGCCTCGCCACCTCTTCCCTGAACTCCCCCACTTCTTTCCTGAGAGCCTCAGCATGCAGGCATCCTGCACATGAAACCAGTCCTTCAAATGGCATTGGGATCTCTGTCTGGACAGAGGCAGAAGCTGTAATGGGGCAACAGCTTTAGTAATACGATTTTTCCCAGCCATTGTATAGTTGATGGAACTTTGGTACCTGTTGAAGTAAAAGACAGAGACTTACCAAAGTCCCTACCTGTTCCTCAGCTGTCCTTTAAGAGAAAAAGCAGTTAACCTCTTTTAAGTGTGTTCTAACAGTGCTTGTCTATGTCCCTGTGTGTAGCTAATCGTCCCTGATTCCGGAACCGCAGGACGTCTATATCCGCAACTGCATAATTAGGGTGAAATCAGGCCCATTTTTGATTTGGATGTGTCCACAGGCCAGACGTGCATTTTATGGAATTGACGCACATTAATTTCATTAACAAGCATTAACCTTTAATAAAAGGGCCCCTTAGACTTTCAAGTCATATGTGGATATTCAGGGGGGCCAGCTAAATGGATAGCATCACTGAAGTTAAATATTTTTTAAAAATATGTTTACTAGGGGGTATGTTTTCTAAACCAGGCTAACAGTAAATGCATGCTGTTTGTACCTAGTTCCCACGTTATTCAATGGAACCTTGTTAGCCCAGCTTAGTAAACATACCCCTAGGTGTCTGAATATTGGCCTTGTTAAATCTGTTCTTCTCCCTACTGTAATCAAATTAATTTTCAAGCATAGTATTGTTTCAAGAAACTGAGGGGAGGATTTTCAACGGTGGTGGTCAGCGCACTTAAAGCATCTGGCTGTCACTGCTTTAACATCGGGCCAGATATTGAATGTTGGGGCCATATTCGGGCCCCAGCATTGAATATCCTGGTTGCCCAGATTGCGATTTTGCAAACTGGTAAGCAGCAATATTCAGCTGCTAGCTGGATTGCAAAACCAGCTAAATTAGGACAGCCATACAGCTGTCCTAACTTTAACCAGTTAAGGTTAACTGAACAGCAGTTTGCCCATGGTGCCATCCCCATTCAACCCCCAGAATGCCCTGTTGCTAAGTGCTTAGCATCGGGACATTTAGTGGCCTAAACCAGGGATATTCAGTGGCAGTAACCACGTAAATGCATCTAAATTTCTCCCCTGAGAATTTTGGCAGGAAAGAGCTAGCAAGTAGGAAAGTCATTCAGCAGTAGACTAATAGCTCAGACATCTAAAAACTAAGAGCCCGATATTCAACTGGGCAGGGCTAAGCACCGTAGTCACTAAGCCCTGCCTGCCCACCTCCTAGCCCTGGATATTCACTTCTGCGGCAACAGAAGTGAATATCTGGGTCTGGCTGCACTGCCTGGAAACCACTGAGGCTAACCATGCAGCATTGGTATTTGATGATGCACGGTTAGCCTCAGCGCCTATAAGATAGCCGAAGGTTTTCCTCACCTATCTTATAGGCATTGAGCACTAACTGTGCAGCTTCCAATATTGGTGCTGCACAGTTAGTGCTGGTACTCGCCTACACTATGCCCTGGAACGTCCCCAGCATGCCCCAGTGCTAGTCGGCTACCATCAGGGCACATAGGAGTCTTAGGGATATTCGATGGCGCTACCCATGTATGTACCATTGAATATCCGGTTAAAAGGCATTTACACAGTTAACTGGCTGTTAACCGTGTAAATATATCGGGCCCTATGTGTCAAAATTCAGAAGGACTTATCCATATAGCAGCCACTGCTAGAAAGAAAAGACCCCTATTCATTCATTTTCAGCAGGCACTATATGGATAGTGCTGCTGAACCATTCCACCACTATCCATGTAGTGCCGGGGTGAAGTGAGAGCGGAGTGAGAGCATATTGAGGGCTTTTTCTCAAGTTAGATAGATAGCGGTGATATTCAGCTGCAAATTATTGACATGTGTTTTAAGTTAGGTCAGAAACATTACTGTCCCATACATACAGTGGCTGAATATCACTGCTATACGTATGGGTATAATTCTATAACAAGGCACCCAAGTTAATAGAACAGAAAAGTGCTTAATTTAAGCCTAGTTTACATAGGTGCTTATGTGTCTTTATTAATTGCTAACCCAAATTGCGCTGAAATCATGTCTATATTGCAGATATGAGCATTATTCCTGATCGACAATAGGTGCAAATGTCAGTGTATACTTTGTGCATGTATATGCATATTTAATAAAGTACGCATGTAAACTGTGACTCCTCCTACCCTACACCCAAATTCCGCCTCTGTGCACAGTACTCGCTGACTTGTGCTGCACACACTTTTAGGCATGGCTTAATATTATAAGAGTGCATTTGCATGCATAAATCCCTGAGCGTGTATATTGAGCACTGCTGTCTATCCAGAGAGTGACGCTGAAAATACATGCTTTTTTTGAATGCCATGGCTGGAGTTTTAAACAAATGTTCACTAGTGTTTAGACATTGTCCCTTCTTTTCAATAAATGTTTAGTGCCAGAAACTGTGTAGTAAAGTGGAGGAGTAGCCTAATGGTTAGAGCACTGGCTTATAGAACCAAAAAAAAACAAGGTTTGATTCTCACTAGTACTTATTGTGGCCTTGGGCAAGCCACCTTGCCCTCCATTGCCTCAGAAAAATCCAAGTTGTCAATGTCCCTGTTTATGTACATTACCAAGTTTAAGTTATAATATGAACCACTTTGACAGAAATGATAAAGCAGTATAGAAAACCTGTTAAATAAATAAAATATAAACAATTTCCCCATTAAGACTAAATGGGAGAAATTCTTTAGGATATCTGGCCCTTATTATGATAAAACTCCCTACATAACATAAGAACCTAAGAAATGCCATACTGGGTCACACCAAAGTCCATCAAGCCCGGTATTCTGTTTCCAACAGTGGCTAATCACAAGTACCTGGCAGGTTACACAATACTAATAGATTAGTAAGAAAAGACTTTCCTTGGCTAAATCCATGTTGGTTTTCTCTCATTAAACCATTTCTATCTCTTAACCATTCTTTATAGTGGTTTCTAGCATTTTGCCTGGTACTGACATCAGGCTCACGGGTCTATAGTTTCCCGGATCGCCCTTGGAACTCATTTTAAAAATTGGCATTACATTGGCTATTCTCCAATCTTCAAGTACTACAGATTAATTTAATGATAGTTCACAGAGTACTGATAGTAGGTCTGCAATCTCATATTTCAGTTCTTTCAATACTCTTGGATGTATACCATCCGGTCCAGGTGATTTGTTTATCAAATAGTTGTAGTATATCTTCCTGGTTCATCAATATTTCTTTCAAGTCTTCCAATACATCACCTTTAAATACTATTTCAGGCATGGGTAACTTCCCTATATCTTCTTCAGTAAAGACCAAAGCAAAGAATTCATTCAGTCTCTCCACTATGGCCTTGTCTTCCCTTAGCACTCCTTTTACCCCTCTATCATCTAATGGTCAAACTGACTCTTTTGCAGTTTTTTTCAATGGATGTATTTGAAAAAGCTTTTATTATGCATTTTTGCTTCTATAGCAAGCTTTTTTTCAAATTCTCTTTTTGCCTACCTTATCAATGCCTTGCATCTAACTTACCAGTACTTACATTGTTTCCTGTTTTCATCATTTGTCTCCTTTTTACATTTCCTGAATGATGCTTTTTTTGTCTACAACAGCCTCACTGACCTCACCTTTAAAACATACTGGCAGTTTTTGTCCTTCCTTCCACTTTTCTTAAAGTGTGGAATACATTTGGTTTGGGCTTCCAAGATAGTATTTTTAAACAATGTCCAAGCTTGATGTAAATCTTAAGAACATAAGGTCCATCAAGCCCAGTATCCTGTTTTCAACAGTGGCCAATCCAGCCCATAAGTACCTAGCAGTTTCCCACTACTACTACTACTATTACTACTACTACTACTTATCATTTGTGTATTGCTACAAGGTGTATGCAGCACTGTACAGACACATGTAAAAGAGATTCCTGCTCATCAGAGCTTACAATCTAGTCAAGACAGACAACACAACAGCTGAGGACATATCTAGGGGATTGTTAAGGAAACACATAGGAGTGAGGTAATCAGATTTGAAGATGACACAACATTATTCAAAGTTGTTAAAACACAAGAAGATTGTGAAAAATTGCAAGAGGACCTTGATAAATTTAAAGACTTGATGTTCAAATGGCAGTTGAAATTGAATGTGGACAAGTGTAAAGTTATGCACCTAGGAAAGAACAACCCAAACTATGGTTACGCGATGCAAGGTTCCACATTAAGAACCACAACCCAGGACAAAACTTTAGGTGCCATTTTGGATAAACCACTGAAACCCTCAGCCCAGTATGCAGCGGTGGCCATGAAAGGAAAATGAATGGTAGGAATCATAAGGAAAAGAATGGAGAATAAAACCAAGGATATCATAATGCCTCTGTATCATTTCATGGTGCGAGTTCACCTTGAAAATTGTGTGCAGTTCTGCTCACCATATCTTAAAAATGATATAGAGGAATTAGAAAAAGTACAGAGAAGAGCCACCTAAATGGTAAAGGGGATAGAAGGATACCACTATGAGGAAAGACTTAAAAGGTTAGGGCTCTTTAACTTGGAAAAGAGACATCTGAAGGGGGATATGATAGAGGTCTATAAATGAATGAATGGAGTGGAATGAGTAAACGCAGATTGATTGTTTATGCCAGTAAAAAGTAGGAAGACTAGGGGACACACAATGAAGCTACAATGTAACCCATTTAAGACTAATAAGAGAAAATATTTTTTCATTCAATGCAAAACTATCTAAATAAATAATCAAACTCTGGAATTTGTTATCAGCATAGTTGAGTTTAAAAAAAGGTTTGGACAAGTTCCTGGAGGAAACGACCATAAACCATTATTAAAGAGGACCCAGGAAATCCACTGCTTGCTCTGGGACAAGCATTATGGAACCTGTGCACCTTTTTTGGAACTTGCCAGGTTCTTGTGACCTGGATTGGCCACTGTTGGAAACAGGATACTGGGCTTGATGGACCTTGGTCTGACCCAGTATGACATTTCTTATGTTCTTATATTCTTAGGAGACTAAGCAGATCAGGATCCAAAAGAAGCCTCAAAGAGGCAAGTTTTCAACCTGGCTTTGAAAAAGACCAGAGATGAAACCTGATGAAGAGACTCAGGTAGTTTGTTCAAGCATAAGGAGCAGCAAGGTGGAAGGATCAAAGTCTGGAGTTGGCAGTAGAAGAGAAGAGCACAGATAGAAGGGATCCTCCAGAAGAGCAAAGCTCCTGAGTAGAGGTGTAGGGAGAGATAAGAGAGGAAAGGTAGTGAGGAGCAGCAGAATGAGTGCACTTATAAGGTCAGTAGGAGAAGTTTGAACTGGATATGGAAACGGATAGGGATCCAGTGAAGTGACTTGAGAAGTGGGGTTATATGAGCATATTGAGGTTGGCAGAAAATTAGTCGTACAGCTGAGTTTTGAACAGATTGAAGGGAGAGAGATGATTCAGAGGAAGACCAGCAAGGAGGAGGTTGCAATGATCTAGGCGGGAGGCGACTAGAGTGTGGATAAGTGTCTTAGTGGGGCATGTAGAAAAGAAAGGAACAATTTTGTCAATGTTATAGAGGATGAAGTGACAGGTTTTATCTATCTCTAGGTTGTGTGCAAAGAGAGAGAGTAGAGTCAAAGATGACCCCAAGGTTGTGAGCTGAGGAAACAGGGAGGAGTGTAGTGTTGCCCACAGAAATAGAGAAATAGAGAAGGGAAGAAGGGGAGAGGTGTGTTTAGGAGGAAAGATAAGAAGCTCAATTTTAGCCATGTTCATTTTCAGATGGCAGTGAGACATCTAGGCAGCAATGTTGGATAAGCAAGCAGAAATATGGGCCTGGATTCCTGGAGAGATTTCAGGCACAGAAAGGTAGATCTGAGAGTCATCAGCATAAAGATGGTACTGAAAACCATGGGAGGAAATAAGTGAACCAAGGAACCAAGTGTAGAGAGAAAAGGACAGGTCCCAAGAAAGAGCCCTGAGGTATACCAACTGTAAGCAGGATGGCGGTAGAGGAGGAACCACCAGTGCATACATTAAAAGTGTGATAAAAAGAAATCAGGACAGAACAGAGTCCCTAAAGCCAGTGAGGACAGGGTATTGAGGAGAAGGTGATGATCAAACTTTGTAGATGCTCCTTTCAGTTTCTTCTTAACAATTTTCCTCATTTTATCATATTCTCCCTTTTGAAAGTTAAATGGTAGTACTGTGGATTTCCTTGCCATCTTTTATTAAAATCAAATGTGATCATACAATGATGATTAGTGTCAAGTGGCCCCAACACCCTTATCTTTTGCACCAGATCCTGTGTTCCACTAAGGACTAGTTCCAAAATAGCTTCCCTTCTTGTTAGTTCATAAACCAGCTGCTTTAAGAAGCAGTCATTTATTTTAGCTCGAAACTTTATCTCCCTAGCATATCCTGCTGTGACACTGATCCAGTCGATACTAGGGTAATTGAAATCACATAGAAACAAAGAAACATGATGGCAGAAAAAGACTACATGGCCTATTTAGTCTGCTGTTCCATATCAACTACTACAATAGTCCCCTTTTTTCTTTAGAGATCCTCTGTATTTGTCCCATGCTTTTTTGAATTCAGATACTGTCCTCATCTCTACTACCACCACGTGAAGTCTATTCCACGCAACTAACACTCTTTCAATAAAGAAATATTTCCACATATTTCTCCTGAGTCTATCCTCTTTCACCTTCATCCTATGTCCCCTCTTAGAAGAGCTTGCTTTCAATCGAAAGAGGCTCTCTTCTGAACATTTACTGTATGTCACGGAGGTGTTTAAACATCTCTATCATATCTCCTCTCTCCTGTCTTTCCTCTAAAGTATACATATTAAGATTCTTAAATCTGTCTCATATACTTTATAATGAAGATCACTAACCATTTTAGTAGCCACCCTCTGCACTGACTTCAACCTGTTTATATCTTTTTGAAGATGTGGTCTCCAGAATTGCACACAATACACTAAATGAGGTCGCACCAAGGACTTCTACAGAGGCACCATCACCACCTTTTTTCTGCTGGCCATTCTTCTCCCTTTGCACCCAAGCATCCTTTTAGCTTTTGCTGTTGCCTTCTCTACCTGTTTAGCTACTTTAAGATCGTCAGACACAATCAAGTCCGGGTCCTGCTCTTCTTTTGTGGACAGAAGCACTTCACCCTCTACACTGTACCAGTCTCTTGGATTTTTGCAGCCAAATGCATGACCCTGCATTTTTTAGCATTAAATCTCAGCTACCAAATTCTTGACCATTCTTCAAGCTTAGCTGGATCCCTTCTCATGTTAGCTGCTCCTTTCTGGGTGTCTACTCTATTGCAGATTTTAGAATCATCTGAAAAGAGGTAAAACTTATCCAGACAGCCGTTCCTCAATATTACTAACAAAGATGTTAAAAAGAATCGGACCAAGGACAGATCCCTGGGGCACACCACTGGTAACTTCCTTCTCCTCAGAGTGAGCTCCATTTACCTGTACCCTTTTTCACCTCCCACTCAACCAATTTCTAACCCAATTAGTTATTTTAAGGTCCATACCTAGGGTGCTCAGTTTGTTTATATGTCACCGTTGCAGAACAGTGTCAAAGGCTTTACTGAAATCTAAGTACACCACATCTAGGGCCCTCCCTCAGTCCAACTCCCTGGTCACCCAGTCAAGGAAATCAATCAGATTTGTTTGACAAGACCTGCCTCTGGTGAATCCATGTTGTCTCCAATCCTGTAATCCATTGGACTCCAGAAACCTCACTATTTTCACTTTCAGCAGTGTTTCCAATAATTTACTCACCACAGAGGTTAGACTAACTGGCCTGTAGTTTTCAACCACATCCTTACATTCCACTTTTGTGTAAAGGGACCACATGTGCTATGTTGTAACTTTTGTTAGTTTTCCTGATTTCTTTTTGCATTTCATCATCCATCTGTTCATTCTGGGCAGACGGTCAGTAGTAAAGTCCCACTGCCATTGCCTTCTCCTTTTCACATGGAATTTCTATCCGTAGAGATTCTACAGCGTATTTTTTCCCTGCAAAACTTTAATCCTATGTGAGTCAATGCTCTCTCTAACATATAGTGCAGCCCTATCATTGCGATATAGTTTGTACCCAGGTATCACAGAATCCCATTCGTTGTCCTCATTCCACAAGGTCTCTGAAATGCGAATTATCTGTATCTTTTAATTTAGTATTATATATTTTAACTCTCCCATCTTATTTTTAAGACTTCTAGCATTTGCATACAAGCATTTTAGAAGTTGTATTTTATTTATATTAATCTGGTTGTCAGTTGATAGGTGTAATTTGGAATCTTTCAGCACTTTCTGCTCTGTACGTAAAGGCATCTGGGTTACTTTTATCTTTATTAGAACCTCTCTGTTGGGATGCTCTAACTTCCCTCTTTTGCAAGTATCCTTCAAGGATACATCCTTCTGAACCATGCGCTCTTGGGCGACTGTTGGCCTTTTCATGTGTGTTCACATTTAGGCTGAAATGATAGGGCAAGATTTCCCACTTTTCCTTGAAAGAATAAGAGAGGCTTTCATTTCACAATTTTTTCTATATGAGTTTACAAACCATCTTCATAAGAATAATGGGGGCAATATTCAAAAGGGATTATCCAGTTAGTAGAACCTGCTACACCCTGGCAATCCCAATCTTCAGCCGCAGGAAAGATGCCTGGTTAAATGCGGAGCAGTTTGTGAGTGGAGCTGGGTCGGTGACGGCAGCTATCAATGGCTGTCCTATTTTTATGCGGTTTAGCTATCCAGTTAGTGGGTCAATATCATCACTGACCAATAACTGCTGTGAACCCCAATATGCACCACTGGACACCGGATAGGCTCCGGTGCTGAATACTTGGTTTTACTTTTAGCAGCAGTAGCCAGGTGCTTTAAATGTTTTGCCGTCTACACTGAATATTGATCCCAATATATAATAGATGATATTCTACACTCTTATGCATGCTTCAGGATATAGTAAGGAACATCTAAAACTCCCTTGCCCTGCCCCAGGTTGTGCTGGTCTCTGAGACAGATTTACAGAGAGAGTGGACAGAGGGTATCTTTAGGCATGTTTCAAAGTAATGAGCTATATCCCTATGTGAATCTCCACCATACCTACAATATATTTCTTACTTCAAATAGAATAGATACAATCTCTGCCAGTCTCCGGCAGCATTATAGCTCTATATGCAAAATAAAAATTTACAAAAACAAAAGAAAACATGCTGCACTTAACTTGATTTGCTCTGTCTACATAGGCTCAGCTAACCAGAGAGGACTGACTGCCATTTTGCCATGGAAAAGTCCATCTCTGATTTCTTTTTTGGACCGTATCTAGTAAAATTAACAAAAATAAAATGGACACTGATGTTTTTCTTCTGTCTCCATCATTAAAAGTCATACTGCCTCGAACGCAACAGAGAAAGTCTTTCACTTATGCTGTTCAGCTGTATCTAGACCTCCAATTCACTTCTTTGAATCACCACAAATAAATTCTCCAGGGGAGAAGATTTGAGCCAACAGTCCCAAACACATTCATCTTTGTAACACTTCTTAGTTTTGCATCAAGTGGCCAGAACCTCTAATGAAAACTTTTTTTCTTTTCTTTTTTTGTGTAGTTTTTCATTATAAGAAGATTTGTGTGGGGGCACTGGAGATGATATACTGATTCTTCGTTTGTCTAATACCTCCCGCATTTGTCTTTTCGTTTTCTCTTTCATCTCCCAAATCTCATCATGCCACACTGCACTGGTTAAATAAATCCCCTAAATCTATCTTTTGTGCCCCTGTAATCCTTTTATTTCCTCAATCTTTCCTAATCCAACAGGCTTCCTTTCATCTTTTTAACTGTCGCTCCGGTCACTACTGTTTCCTATCAACCGCTCCTTGCAAATCCCGAATGAAGTTAAAAAGCTTTCAAGTGTTACTATGACTCTCATTAGATTCCATTCTAATTATATAACACCTGCTAAAAGCCATATTGCTGGCTTCCCCAGATGGCTCACACATCAGTGCGGTGCTAATCAGGTTACAAAGGTTGTGAACACTATCTACTTTTAAGGGATAATCCTAGTCCTCAAATTCTTCCTGCTGGATAGCGTGTTCTGCTCAAGACAGATGCATGAATGGCGGCCTCCGTTTTACATTTATGGAGACCCTGCATAGTCATTACATCAGTAGCATGATTGATCACCAGAAGGAAAAAGATGGTGTGCACTGAGAAAGGCTACCTGCTAGTGTTCTGAACTTTCCTAAACTGTACACAACGTATCAACATTTAATTTACATTTAACAGAAGTGTCGTAATTATTTCAAATTGTTTGGGGGAAAAATTAAAGGGTTGATTACAACATCGCATCACAGCCAATACATAGGCAGACAAATGGGCATTTTTTAAATGGGCGCCGGTAGAGATCTTTAGAAGCTATGGAAATGAAAGACCACTAGCACTCTACAGAGTAGAATCAAGGTCCACTGGTTTGCTGTACATATTTGTCTCTGCATTTTTGCTGTGACATACAGGACAGTACTTGCTGCAAATTCAGATTCTAGATATCTGTTATTTAATAAAAAAAATTATACAGATCCTGGCAAAAGCCATCATACCCCTGTATATTTTCCATATTCTTTTGTCTAAACATTACAATTCAAAATACATTAAAGTGGGAGTTTGTGTCACTGATCTACACAACATTTTCTACATGTTCAAGGATAAAGAAGAAGAATAGTGATATTTTAAAGTAATCAAAACTATGAAACCAAAAGGTCTTGACTGTGCTTTGTCACAGCAAACTGTTTCCAAAAATTGCCTTAGTTCAGCTGATCTGAATGCTCTCAGATGAAGAACCAAGCTGTTTCTCTTGTATGGAGTGAATTTAAAGCAAAGATCTAAACATGCTGAACCCAGAGATGCTAAAAGAAGTCAGAGGTGAAGTTGTTCTAAGGTACTGGTACAGAATGAAGAAAATGTCTATGTCTTTGAAGATATTTAGGGCACTGTCAGGTCAATGAACATAGTTCGGTAGCTACTTTTACGACTACTACTGAGCATTTGTATAGCACTACAAGTCGTATGCAGTGCTACACAGACACATGTAAAAGATGGTCCCTCCTTAGCTGTAGACATGGGATACATTTAGGGGGGAATGGTAAGGAATCACAAAGGAGATCAGGTGAGTCAAGATCCGAAAGTGGCAGCGATGAGGTGAGTTTTCAGCCTGGATTTGAAAAGGGTCAGAGAAGGCGCCTGAGGTACAGACTCAGGTAGTTTGTTCCAGGCATAAGGAGCTGCAAGGTGAAAGGAGCAAAGTCTGGAGTTAGCAATAGAAGAGAAGGGCACAGACAGAAGCAATTTGCCAGAAGAGCAGAGTTCCCAAGGAGGGGTTTAGGAAGAGATAAAAGAGGAAAGTAGTGAGGAGCTGCAGAGTGAATGCACTTATAGATCAGCAGGAGAAGTTTGAACTGAATGCAGAAATGGATAGGGAGCCAATAAAGTGACTTGAGGAGAGGGGTAATATGAGCATGATGAGGCTGGAGGAAGATTAGTTGTGCAGCAGAGTGTTGATCAGATTGAAGGGGAGACATGATTCTGAGGGAGACCAGCAAGGAGTAGGTTACAATAGTCTAGATGAGAGGTGACTAAGGAGTGGAGAACTGTCTTAGTAGTGTGTTCAGAAAGGAATGGGTGAATTTTGCTGATGTTATAGAGAAAGAAATGGTAGGTTTTAGCTATCAATTGGATATGTGTGGAGAAGGAGAGAGAGAGAGTCAAATATGACCCCAAGGTTGCGAGCTGAGGAGACAGGGAGGAGTAGAGAGTTATCCACAGAGACTGAGAAAGGAGGAAGGGGAGATGAGGGTTTGGGGAAAAATAACAAGCTCAGTTATGGCCATCTTCAATTTCAAGCGGTGGTGAGACATCCAAGCAGCTATGTCAGAAAGGCAGGCCGAGATCTGGGGCTGGATTACCGGAGAGATTTCAGGTGTAGAGAGGTAGATCTGGGAGTCATCAGCATGAAGATGGTACTGAAAACCATAGGAAGAGATGAGTACACCAAGGGACTGGGTATAGAAAGAGAAAAGGAGTCAACCTAAGACAGATTCTTAGAGTGCATCAACTGAGAGTGAGATAGCAGTAGAGGAGGATCCACCAGAACAAACACTGAAAGAGCACTGGGAAAGATAAGAAGAGAACCAAACACCAAAACGCTGCCTTTGATCAGGTTGTTCCTGCAAAGTTAGGTAGTCATGGATTAAGGAAATTGCTAAAGAAGGTCTCTATGAGGCCTAAGATTTTTTTAAAAAACTATAGAAGTCTCAAGCTGGAACTGAGGAAACCATTGATTGTTCAAGAATTTCAAGATTATTCCACAATCATGGCCTGCACGAAACAGTAACAAGATTGAAGCCAGTGCTAAAGAAAAACCATATAATGTGCTACATAAGTAGCATTTGCAAAGAAGCAGTTAAAGGGCACTGCGTGCAGGGCTGGCCCAAGGGTTTCTGCTGCCCTAGGCAGAAATCCTGGCCTCACTGCCCCCTTCCCAGCTGCCGCCGCCATCACCACCGCTGCCCCCCCCCACCCCCAGCTGTTGCCAATTATGTCTCGGGAGGGGGACACGAGCAGCAACAGTGTCAGTATTTCAAAAAACATCAGCTTTTTGCAGACGCTTTCTTTCCTCTGGCAGGCTATGTCCTTCAGCACACATGGCCTGCCACTTCTGATCCCCTTCTGACGCACCTTACTGTTAGAGGGGGTTTAGAAGCGGCAGGCCATATGTGCTGAAGGACATGGCCACCTGGGAAGCTGCCTGGTCTGCCTTGTGCCCCAGAAACCCCCACTGCATGACTGATGTGCCACCTCCTTTGCCCCATTTGCACCATCAACATGGTACCTTTCATACTTGGGCGCTATGCTGTTGCTGCTAATGAAGCACTACTATCACTATCTTGGGCTCACCTGTCTGTACATCACATTGCAGACATTTAAATAGGCTCTCTTCCCTCAAAAAATACACCCTTTCCGTGAGGTTTTACTTGACGTTAGGGTTTCCAGCATTAAAGGGCTTTAACATATGTTATTGCAACAGGTGTTAAGGTAACACATATTGTTAACGCCCACTCTCCACCTCATTGATGCCCACTTTCCTCCTACTGTGCCCTTAACACTACAGGAGCTTTTAACGCCAATTAATACAGCTTTTTCACAGTGTTAAGGGCATAAAGGTGTCAATAGGCATTAACAGCACACTTGTTCCCTTAATGCTCTTTAGGAAACATACCTCATAGTCTTCAGGGGAAGGTCTGGAAATGAGAGAAAATATGGGCCCCATATATCCAAAAAGGCCAAGAGGGGGGAGAAAGTAAAGAGGGAGATGTTCCATAGGACTCCACCTCACTGAAGAAGATGGAAAGGAAGGGCGAGGAGGGGCACAGCACAGCACACTCTTTGAAGGAGAAGGGTTGTTGAGGATTGGCCTAATGGTTGGGGCAAGTTACCTCAGGTCAGAGGACAGCAACCTTGTCTGCAAGGGCTGGGGTGGGGTTTCTAGTCCCACAGGTGCTCCTGGTGGCCTTGGGGAAGTCACTTAACCCTCCATTGCCTCAGGTACAAAAACATAGATTGTGAGCCCTTTGAGGACAAGGGAAATATATATACAGTACCTGAATATACACCACTTTGACTTGGAGAAAAGCAGTATAAACCTAGTTAAATAAATTATCATTTATAGATTTTGTTCGGAGAATGTATAATGACTACAATGGAAATGCTATTATGATATTGTATGACATTGTTTGGAATTGGGACATATGTAGTGAGTCCAAACTGGGCCAACTGGAGTGTGAAAGGCCAGCAGGAGTGGCGCAACTCAGAAGGCATGGACGGCTAAGAAGGAAAACACGATTAACAAAATACCTGGACAGTTAAAGAGACTGTGATCGGGGTATAAAGAGACAGAGGGGAAAGAAAGGAGGTATGTTGCAAACATTGGATGTAGTATCTGGAAATGATAGTTACATTATGATTGCTCTCAATTCCAATAAAAAGGTTTTAAAAAAAAGAAATCTTCTGTTCAGTGTGTGCTGGCCAAAAAGCAAACAGAATATTAAGAATAATTAGGAAAGGACCAGAGAATAAAACAAACAATATCATAATGCCTCTAAATTGCTCTATGGTGTGAATACACCTTGAGTATTATGTACAATTTTCGTCTCTGCATCTCAAAAATGAGATAGCAGCATTAGAAAAGATACAGAGAAGGATGGCCAAAATGATAGAGGGTAGAATGACTCCTCTATGAGGAAAGGCCAAAGAGTTTAGGCCTCTTCAATTTGAAGAAGTGATGACTGAGGAGAGATATGATGGAGGTCTACAAAATGCTGAGTGGAGTGGAATGGGTGAAAGCAAATTGATTGTTTATTCTCTCAGAAACTACAAGGAATAGGGGACATGCCATGAAGCTAGAATGTAATACTTGTACATTTAAAAGGGTTAGGAAAAACATTTTCTCTCACCGTATAATTAAGCTTCTGAACTCACTGTCAGAGAATGTGGTAAAAGCAGGTAGTGTAGCTGGATTTAAAAAAGGGTATAAATAGCATGGAGCTGGCTACTTTTAGGGTATGTCAGGAACTTGTGCCCTGGAATAGCCACTGTTGAAATCAAAACACTGGCAGAGTTGCCAAGTTACCCAGTTCCAAGTTTGAGATTTTTTGCCAGTTCTGGTTTTAAATTTGCATTGCAATGCAGTATGGTATTTGTAGTCCCTGATTTTACCCATTGAAATTAGAGCTGCTGTCTGGGCTGACCCAAAGGTTTCTGCTGCCCTAGGCAGATATCCTGGCCTTGCCACTCCCCCCATCTGCCGCCCCCACCCCCAGCTGCCGCCTATTCTGTCTCGAGAGGGGGAGGCGAACAGCAGCAGTATTTCCAAAAAAGGGACACCATTTTTGGAAATACTGCTGTTGCCCCCTCCCCCCCACAAACAGAACCGCTGGCAGCTGGGGGGCGTGGCCATGTGCCCTGCCACCACCACTGCCTATGTGTGCCACTGCCACTACCCATTCGGGCTGGCCTAGCTTGCCTAGTGGATGGGCCGGTCTAGCTTGCCTAGTGGGTGGGCCGGCCTTGGCTATAGGTCCCATTTTTTATTTATTTATGTTTGTTTATTTAGCTGCCTTTATATACCACCTTTTCTTAGAGCAAGGCAGTTTACAGTTAACAGGTCAACAAACTGTTACAAGGAACAAGGTCCTGAACTTGAGGAGAAACAGTCTTATCATCCATTGAACTTCAAAATACTTGCAGTATGAGCATGTCAGAAATTCAGGACTGGCTTAAAATCTCAGTCCTGAAACTGAGCAACTTGGCAATTCTGCACTGTTTTCATCTACTGAGGTGCAGTATGCTAGCAGCTGAAATCCTGAGGTTTGGCTTAGGGTCTGTTCTTCAGCTCTTCATATATCTGCGAAGTAGTTTCTTTGCTGACATTTTTCTATGTAAAAAAATAGCAGCAAAATAGCACAGAACCTGCTGACGAACAGTACCGTAGATTTCTATTTGCACATGTAGGGTCATTTTGTAACAGCCTGCACGTGTAAAAAGCATGTTCATTCTTTTCTGTGTCCGGACGTTGCCAGCTTTCCAAAGCAAAAGTACACAGACAGAATCAGAAAAATGTCACCAGATAAAGCTTATACAGGCTATGCAGTCTGCCCATCCATATACAGCTCCCTCCTCTCCTTCAGAGATCCACTGTGCTTGTGCCATGCTTTCTTTCATTCAGATATACTCCTTGTCTCTACCACCTCTACTGGAAGGCTACGCCATACATTCATCACCCTTTCTGTAGAGAACAATTTGCTGATATTACTCCTGAGTCTATCCCCTTTCACTGTCATCCAATGCCCCTGGTTCCAGAGCTTCCACTGTGAGCCTGTCATGGTGAAACTATGCTCTTACATTTATGCTTTCTCAGGGCATCATTGGTGTGGAGGAGTAGCCTAGTGGTTAGGGCAGCTACCTAATACTCCTAAATCAAGGGTTGAAGTCCCACTGGTGCTCTTTGGTTAAGTCACTTTACTCTCCATTCTCTCAGAAGAAAAGCCCTGGCAATCTATTTCCAGTAGATGCATTACCAAGAAAATCCAGAAGCAGCTGGGTTGCCAGGAGTCAGCATTGACATGGCAGCACAAAAAAAAAACCTGCTGCATCAAAATATGCCTGGGCACTCAGATTTTCAAAGTGTGCACATAAAGCCCAACCCTACCTCACCCTTGGGAATTCTTCAAACAGCAGGTAAACTTGCACATCTACGGGCTGTTCACTCAGTCTGCTCAAAAATGCCTTTGAAAGTTATCCTCTAAGCTAAACTAGTTATATGAGCAAAACAAAATAGTTTAGCAAATATAAAGGAATTCATAACATAATTTAAGCCTGCAAATACAGAAACAAATGTGCTTAAGAAGATAATGCATAATTCATCATTTATTTGTATAATTCAACAAAACAGATTTTGGCCTGGTGCATTGGCCCAGTACAGTTCTGTGCACATGTAGAGGAACTGGATTTGATTCTCCAGTTGGGCTTCAGCTCTCAGGGCTAAATGGAGCTGTAGAAAATTTGGTCCAGGCCATTGTGCAGTGGTAGTGCCTAGAGGTCATACCAAGTCCATGCTTACAGGGCTCCAGAGGGACTCCTGGATTTTGGCTCCTCATGGATTGCTTAAGTAAAAAAGAAGTTGGGCAAGAAATATAAACTAGGGAAAAGAAGCCCAGTCATTGCAAATAAAGGTTCATAATGGTTTCTGACTGAGTTGAAAGCCATAAAGTTGGGGAAACTGCCAAGTCAAAAAATAGTGAAATGTCTCCATTATTTGCAGATTTGAAATAATTATTTCAGTCACTCATCCTTTTCATTTATTTATTCTTTTGGTTAGCCAAAAAGGAATGCAAATGTCTTCAAGAAAAACCACAAGGGAAATATTACTTGTGTTTCCGAGTCTCAGATAATCCAATGATACATCCATCATGAGACCCTTGAAGAAGAGCCAGCAAGAATATCCTGCTCAGTGGAAATAATGTGTGAATTCTTTGTTTCAGTCTATACTGAAGAAGATGTAGGAAAGTTACCCATGCCTGAAATAGTATTTAAAGGTGATGTATCAGAAGAATTGAAAGAAATATCAATAAACCAGGAAGATGTATTACAATTATTTGATAAACTGAAGAGTATCAAATCACCTAGATTGGATGGTATACATCTGAGGGTATTGAAAGAACTAAAATATGAGAATACAGATCTACTATTAGTAATCTGTGAACTATCATTAAAACCATCTGTAGTACTGGAAGACTGCAGAATGGCCAATGTAATGCCAATTTTTAAAAAGGGTTCCAGAGGTAATCTGGGAAACTATAGACTGGTGAGCCTGACATCAGTACCGGGCAAAATGGTAGAAAATATTATAAACAATAAAATTACAGAAAATGTAGATCAGTTGTTCTCAACCCACTCCTCTGGAACCCCCAGACCAGTCAGGTTTTTAGGACATTCACAATGAATATGCATGAGAGAGATCTGCTTACAATGGAAGCAGTGAATGCAGATTTATCTCATGCATATTCATTGTGGATATCCTTAAAACCTGACTGGTCTGGGTTGACAAACACTGATGTAGATAGTCATGGTTTAATGGGAGAGCCAACATAGATTTAGCCAAGGAAAGTCTTGTTTTACTTGTCTTATATTTTTTGAAGTTGTGAATAAACAGATTGATAAAGGTGAGCTGGTTGATATAGTGTATCTGGATTTTCAAAAAGCCTTTGACAAGGTCCCTCATGACAGACTTGGCAAAATTAAAATGTCATGGGATAGGAGGCAGTATAATATTATGGATCAGGAACTGGTTAAAAGACAGAAAGCAGAGAGTAGGGCTGAATGGGCAATTTTCTCAATGGAGAAAGGTGAATAGTGGAGTACCCCAGGGATCTGTGCTGGGCCCGCTGCTTTTTATCATATTCATAAATGACCTGGAAATATGAATAACAAGTGCAGATAACACAAAATTATTCGAAGTTGTTAAAGCACAAGAGGATTGTGAAAAATTGCAAGAGGACCTTGATAAATTGGAAGACTGTATGTCCAAATGACAGATGAAATTTAATGTTGACAAGTGCAAAGTTTATGAACCTAGGAAAGAACAACCCAAACTATGGTTACACTATGCAAGGTTCCATATTAGGAACCACCAACCTGGAAAAAGATTTAAGCGTCACCTTCGATAATACGTTGAAACCCTCACATAGTATGCAGTGGCAGCCAAAAAAGCAAATAGAATGCTAGGAATCAAAAGGAAAGGAATGGAGAATAAAACCAAGGATATTATTATGTCTCTGTATTAGTCCATGGTGCGACCCACCTTGAACATTGCATTCAATTCTGGTCACTATATCTTAAAAAGAATACAGCAGAATTAGAAGAGCCACCACAATGGTAAAGGGGGTGGAAGGATACTCCTATGAGGAAAGGCTTAAAAGATTAGGGTTCTTCAACTTGGAAAAGAGACGGCTGAGGGGAGATATGATAGAGGTCTATAAATTAATGAATGGAGTGGAATGGGTAAACATAGATCGGTTGTTTATACCATCAAAAAGTAGAAAGACTAGGGGACATGCAATGAAGCTATAATGTAGCCCATTTAAGACTACTAAGACAAAATATTTTTTCACTCAGCACATAGTCAAACTTTGGAATTCATTACCGGAGGATGTAATAAAGGCTGTTAGTGTAGCTGGGTTAAAAAAAGGTTTGGACAAGTTCCTGGAGGAAAGGTCTATAAACCATTATTAAAGAGGACCCGGGAAATCCATTGCTTACCCTGGGACAAACATTGAGGAACCTGTGTACCATTTTGGAACCTGCCAGATACTTGTGACCTGGATTGGTCACTGTTGTTAACAGGATATTGGGCTTCATGGACGTTGATTTGACCCAATATGGCATTTCTTATGTTCTTATGTGTGCCCATCCATCAGTTAACTTTCAGGCTCCTAGGTCTAACTCTCCACCCCCCCCCCCACCCCCGCCCAGGGTTTCCAACTGACTCCAGATGCGCCCTGACAAGCTTGATCCAGCCCTGTGTTTATTCCATTTGATGCAAGGACGTATAGTCTTGCTTTTCTTATAGAACGCAATAAAGAAATCAGAACTACATATCCCTGGCACATCCGGATGATGTTTACATTTAAAATTGTTTATTTTGATCTATTTTGTTTGGTCCCCAGTATAACACTTACTTGAATTATTGATTGACAGTCTACCCTGAGAAAAAGGCACAGAGGTGCCAAAATGGTAGCGTTGGGCCCATCGTATTAATCTTCTATGTCTGCAAGTATTCGTTTGCTGCTTTACATGTCTGACTTCCTTGTGGATCCTGGACTGCAAGAAAGTTTTGAACTACAGTATAGTCAAATAAGACAACTTTGAACTACAGTCAAACACAGATAAGTACTTTATTTGATTTATTGGCACATAAGAGACTGTTGAAGAGATTTGCTTTGAATGTATATGATTAAAAAATCAAGCCGTCATAATCAATCACCTTGAATCACTGAAACTGAGGCTCGCTGTTATGATACCTCTATAAGCAATAAAAATAATTTATGTTTGTTTTATTCAAAGAAATTGGATACTTTGGATCAGGTTTAAGCATGTTTTCATGCCTCTGAGAAGAATTTATAATTAAGAATTTAAAGTATTGGTTTGGACACTTTTTTGTGTTTGATTTTTGCATCCTTTTTTGTTTTATAAAATTAAGACAGGTCATCCATTCCCACTGCATACATGGACTGTGTAGGTCTGATTTCCCCCCCCCCCCCCCAAAAAAAAAAACAAGAATATAAATCCATGCGTGTAGTGAAGGAAAACTACATTGGTTCTTCCTGCCTTGCAAAAAATGGAGCCAGCTGGTCATCCTCTTCATGGACCAGGCCCCTGCTCTGGCAAGCAGAAATCAGGGAGGGAGTACTAGCCATTGTACAATGGTGACATCAACAGGCCATTTTCAGGGTGCAAGCGTACTGTGCTCCAAAGTGAGCTGCACTCTGTGACCCCTATCTAAAGCACTGCTGCAGCAATGATTAAATTACAGAGAGATGGCAAAAATGTCCATAGGTACAAAGTACAGTACTGAAAAGGATTCAGCTACCCCAGATCTCAGTATACCTACTCATTCTATACTTATTACTGTAACCAGCATACACAGTTCATGTTATTCAAAAGCTTCAGATTTCTATGGCAATCTTGGGCAGTCTTCAAGCACAAACTATGATTTTCTCACTGACACCAGGACCCCTAAAGTTAATTTTGAGTCCAAAAGGATGCTTGGGCTTCTTATTTCATGCTGTAAATTAAAGAAAACCCCAATTCCTTCCAGCATCTTTAAAACTTTTGGCCTAGAGGGCTGCCTATCCCATAAAACTTCTATTTTATCAACATTTAAAATCAGTCTGTTTTAAATGAGCTACTATCCAAAGATCCCACCCAAAAACATGACAATAATGGCAGTGCTAGGAAAAGGAAGTGCACCTAGAATGTTTTCACCATTTTCTCTGCTAAGAGATTGTAGAAAGCACAGTACACGTTCGCCTTGCATCAGAGCAATCCATGGCGGCACCACTGAAATTAAGGAAGCAGCAGAGAAAACTTGCAGCCAGATGTAATGTATCTTCGAACATTAACCAAAGAACACTATTTTTTTACCTGTTACTGAAGGTTCATACAACTCTTAATAATCGCCCAAAAAGACCTATTCTTTCCGGCAATGATTCCTTGTAGGAATATGTGGGTAAATATCTGAATACTTTTCTGAGAGATGAAGTCCCTAAAATACCATCTTATATTAAAGATATTACACATTTTTTGCAAATCTTGCAACAAATATCAGATGTTTCTTGTGTGCAGTGGATGGTGATGTTGGGTATCAATGCTCCATATACATCTGTCCCACAGAAAGAAGCTTTAGATGTTTTGCTATCAGTTTGGGATATTAGACCATGACCTCATTGAGTACCTACAGCCTTTTTTGATGCAATTGGCAAATATTGCATTGGCAAAAAAAATTTCATGTATGAATCTAATTTTTTCCAGCAAATCTCTGGTACAGAGATGATTGCTACATTTTCCGTGTCCCTGGCTAATCTTTCCATGCACTCGTTTGAGGCTGAATGGATTGATCCATCAGTGTATATGCAATCCAATTTGGAGTGGCAAATATATATTGATGATCTGTTCCTTTTGCGGAAAGGACCCCATGATCCTCTGTTACAGTTTTCGATTATCTGATCTCCTGTAATCCCTCCATGTTTGAGATGGTGTGTCATGAATTTTGTATCCATTTTTTGGACTGTGAAGAAAACCGCTGATACTTTTGTTGCCACCTTGTTTTCTAAACCTATGGATAGGAATACTTTGCTACAATATACTAGTTTCCACCCTTTTCATTTAAAAAATAGCCTCCTCTAGTCTCAATTGTTGTGGTGTAGGCATATTTGCTCTACGGATATGGAGTTTAAAGTGCAAGCAAATAAGATGATGCAGAAATTTAGTGAATGAGGTTATCCGGATTCCCTGCTGCATAGAGTGTATAAGCATGAATGGTGCAATCATCGTGATCAGCTGTTACTGCCGTGAGGTTCAGGCTCTCCTGCAGTGTCTCAGCTGGACTCTCTAACATGTGTTCTACAGCATTCTGCATTGTGTCGTTACATGGCCGCATCTATCAAATGGAGGTGGACAACACTTTCTGTTCAGCCCTGTTTTGCCAACAGTAGCCTCCATGTGGCATAGAGTAGGAACAAAAATCTGAGGGATTTATTGTGTCCCGGTAGTCCTGAGAACACTCCATATGGCCACATCGGGGGGCCATTTTTGCTGTGGCAAATGATGTAAAGTCATGGAAGAAGAAACAGTCATTGAAGCTAATAGACGCTCCCTTCATTTAAGGTGATTCGACCTCATGTGTGTCTTCACTTAAAACCCATATGTCTGAGCTTAAGTACAGTCTGTCGAAGTGTAGAGAAGACACACCATTGGTGAAACATTGTATACAGTATCAGCATGTGTTCACAGATCTCCACTGTCTAGTGATGGACTTTGTTCCCTCCAATGCTAGGGCTGGTAACCATGGGAAAATGTTACAACAGGAGCAATGCTGGATATATGTGTTAAATACCATTGAACCAAATGGGCTTAATGAAAAGATTGAATGTGGAATCTTTTTTTTAGAATTAGATTTTGCAGGGGTTTTTTCTACATTTTTTAATTTTTTTGAAGCTAGTATTGGTTGTGAGGCTCCACCTCTATCCTCTGGCTGATTTTCTAATTGGTTTTCAAATTTGTGAAGGTTAATCTAACTGGGTTTGGGTTGTTTTGAAGTGATGCTCCACCCTTCTTTCATTTTTTGAGTTTCTGATTGGTTTTCAGTTAGTGAGGGTTATTTCAATTTGATCAGTTCCTGACTGTTTAAAAGTGGTGATGTCAGATGCTAACTATAGAAGTAGGAGTTCTTCTCCGGTTTGAATTGCATGTCCCTGAGGAAACTCTAAGTGGGAGAAACAAAGATCTTTGTTGGGCAGTCTACTTCCCTCATGGGATATCGGCAGATTGAAAGATAAGTGAAGCAGTATTTCTGCGTATTCTGAATGACTACTTTGTATCATAATATTATTCTTTTTCCGTCTAGGACTGTAAAATGTATTGGTCAGCCCTGAGCTGTCTTGTGATGGCAGTGGTGCAAAATGGAAATCTTAAATTCCTATAAGATGAATTGATGAGGTTTTTACTTTACTACAGTTGAATAAATGAGGATTTAGTTATTGGAAAAGTACTTCTCCATTAATTTGGTGGTTTTGTAATTATTTAACAAGGTTTGGGGAGCTTTTTTAGACCTATGATGCAATTTTTACAGTTTACCCTATGGTAGTTTTGCTGCAACATAGAGGGACATATTGTCATCCTGAGGTCTTTTTCTCCCCTAGCTAAAATTTGAGGTGTTTTCTGTCAAATCTTTTTTTGATATAATTCAACTTGGGTTGAGTATAAGTATAGTTTATAAGTAGTAGGTACAAGTCTGGTGTTGCTAAGAGTTTTGTTTGGTATCCTCGAACATGCCATAGATTTCTCCTTTGTTTCAACAGACAGCATCACATGTCTGATCTGTAAATGCCTTACATTTATATCTCGTTAACATACTAGATCCATCAGCTACAGTATATGTCATCCCCTGAACAGCAGAGCTAAATAAATAAGGTGCTATAATAAGGCTTCACTCAAAAATGCAGGCTGCCAGGATTGTATCATCATTTTTCCATGTTCTGGAATTAAGAACAAGGCCTTTCAAAAACAAGAGGAATCTTTAGTGCTCGTGATATTTTTCTGGTTGTGCATTCAATTTATAGTTCTAATTTTCTTAAAGCAGAACATCAAGAAAGCACAGAAAGTTGTTCATTATTCAGATTTCTGACATATCTTGGGCACTGTGACACGGGGCTGTCATTTGGTGCTTAATTAGTCTGAAAGTTGCTGTGACCTGCTGCTGATTAGAATTTTTCCTCTCCAAAGCAGATTACACCTGGTGTTCTCTTGCACAAAACATGCATTGTTAATCATTTTTTCTGCCTTTTCCGAGAAGGAACAAGCCTGCATTTGAATGTGCTCCATGTACAGAGACTGACTACTCTAGACAAGGCGCATCAGTCAAACTAGGTGATAATAAAACCAAACATATTGAAAGAAAGCCTAAAATGACTGTAACATTGTTGTCAATTTGGCCACTAAGTTACTAAGGTGAGTTAAAACGTGTTAGTTTACCGAACAAGAATTTACTGTGGGATTCATTAACCTGCAATAACTCAATACTGCAAGTTAATGAATCCAGAATTCAATATACATCTGAAGAGCTGTACTGAGCATTCCAAGACATAGCAATGCAATGATAGTGGCCCCAGGTTAGGCTCATTATCTTTTAAAGGGTAAGACCAGTGCTATAAAATAGTACCCCCTTTTCCAATATCCTTTATAAAGTCCTCCCACTGCAGATCTCCTATACAAAGCCCCCACCCCCTAATCCCCTTTACAAGGTCTCTTCACCCTACAATACCCTTAAAAGGTCACCCAAACCTCCATATGCATAGCACCTACTGAGAGTCTTCCTGGTGGGTAGTGGGGGTTCAGGAGTGATCTCCAGATGAGCCTGGCCTGGTTGTTCCCTGTTCATTCAGGCTGCCAAATAATTAGACCTTCCTTATTTGGAAGCTGGACTCCCAGTGGTACTACTGCAAGGTTACCACATGAGAGCTGGAGCCATTTTAAGGCCCAGAGTTCCTAGGACCAGAGCATCTGGGAATCACTCCTGCACCTCACTGCCCATCAGGGAGACACTAGTAGCTGCTGGGAAGATCAGGCAAGGGGGTCTTTGTATAGGAAATCAGAGGGTGAGAGGACTTTGTAAAGGTGATCTGAGGTGAGGGGTACTTTACAAAGTGGATCAGGGATGAATGGTACTTTTGTCAAGTGCTGGCCTATCTAAGTTTCTGCCTTGGAGTATCAGGCTGCACATTAGCTGTCCAGTGCTCCCAGGGAAGAAAGATAATGACAGTCCTTAAGGGTGCCATCTGAAGAGTCTTTTTTAGAAGCCATAGGGAAGCATTTACCAGGCTCATGTAGGCCAAAACTGTGGATGAGACTGTGATGCCCATCAGTGAAGTGCACCAGTGGGCGTGACAAGTAATAGCATCCCTGACACACAGGTAGCAGATGTTGTGAGCGATGAGGTGCACTGTTCTCTCCCACTCCCAAGCACACAGTGGCAAGAGTCAAAAGATGTACAATACCCAGTGAAGGATCACAGGCCCAACAGGGGATTCCATGGAGCTAGGATGTGCATGGGAATGGCATGGTAAAAAAAGCACAGCAACAACCAGGTAGTGATGTTGACTCCCTAAGGACAGCATACCAACAGTGCAGTGCCTCTGGCACCTCCCCCCGCCATCTTATTATGTCAAATAGCAGAGGAATGGCACCCCTGCAGCATGCTACATCTGCAACAGTCGACACCTGGAGAGGTCCAGCTGAGAAGGCACATATAGAAGGTAGTACATGGGGCTAGCAAGGATGTATCAATGCCTGTGACACACCTGAAAGCAGCAGTGCACCAAAAATAACCTTGATGTTTCCCAGATGCAGTGGAAGCTGGGGATGAGTTACCACCACCACTTCCACTACCACCATCAGCACCACAATAGTTACTGCCACCAATGCTTCCAGGACCCCTATTGCCAGCACACCACCTCTACCAGCATTGCCAGAACACCAACAGTTGCTGCCACCAACACTGATAGGACCCCTGCCTCCAGTACTAACATTGTCACTATCACTGCCCAGACTCTTGCCATCAGCACCATCACTGCTGCCTTCAGCTGCAACAAGGGAAGATGGGGACCCCATCACCACCAAGGCAGAGGACAGCAGCAGCAGTAGAAGCGCCCTAGCATAGATGGTGGCCAAATCATTAGAGGAGGGAGGAGAGGAGAATCAAGGTGATGTTGTTGTCATTACCCTTGTCAAGGAATAGGGACAGGAGGGGTTGCTGCATGTTCCTGATTCAAGGGGGATCTGGTGATCCAAGACATGGAGGGTGGGGCGGGGAAAGGGGCAATGAGGGAAGGGAAGGGAGTTGAGATTGGGGATGCAGGGCAGGGGGTGTGGGGGAGGGGGAAGGGAGTGGAGGAGAGCGGAGGAGAGGGGAGGGGAGGGCAGGGGGGGAGGGCATGCAGGTATGAGAGGGAGAGGTGAGGGAAGAAGGCAGGTGGACAGGTTGAAGAACCAATGCAACAATTGCTCATCCAGCCTGACTAGTCTGCCTCCATACTGGACAGGTGTGCCACCATGAGGTCCCCATGCCTTGGTGGGCCCCAAAGTCCTGCATCACCTCAGGTTCCTACAACAGAAGGTACAGCGGGACTTCACAGTACTCATCAGATTATAATACTTAATGGTTGCACACCTGGAAGACCTTAGAGGCAAGGTACATGCCATGGTATCTCTGCTTCAGTCACTCTAGTTGGGGGGGGAGGGGGAACAGGAGGAGTAGGGCAGTGCCATGTGCCATAATGCTATGTATACATTCTAGCCTAAGAGACCATGTTGCTCTAAAAATAAATATACTGTTTTCTTTGCAATATGTGTCCTGACTGTTGTGCTTTCCAGTGCACCTAACCACCATAGTATTTACTACCTTCCCATAATCACAGCATGTGACCAATGAGACACCTGGCCTGGCAACATGACCAATGCAAGGGCCTTGGATGTCTTCCCTAGCAGCATGCCCTCATGCAGATCTATGTAGCTCCAAACCACCCTCCAGGAGCATAGGGTGTGCACTCCCTGCCCCTTGTCCAGGATGCCTCCTCCTCATGTCACAGTCATGGCTACCAGCCATAGGATGTGCAGGGGAAGAGATTTCCAGAGGAAAATAGCACAGGTAGGCAGACACATATTTGGCGGAGGGGCCCACTTACATCCATGCCAGCATGTGCACAATGTCTGCAGATGTACATCATGCCTCCATACCTGTCCATTACACCTGCCCACAATACAGGCCAGGACATGGCTCCTGTGGCAGGGGATGTCCATGCCCAACTATGGTTGATAGTGGCTTGAGTTAGGGACCCCAATAACTAGATAGATGTTACCACATCCGTGGACTGCCATTGGCTGTGCATCCATCAACCTTCAGTGGGCCATAGCTCATGCAGCCACATTGGGGAGCCAGTGTGCCCACTGCATGTGCAGAGAGTGGCAGCACATCAGGTCATGGGCATAATAACGTAGAAGGCACCATATATACACACATTTACAAGGGAGGTGGGAGACAGCTAATCAGTGTACAGTAGATAGGATATTTATTAAAGATCTGCACATGATGGAAGCATACCATAGGCACACATATAGGTCCATAGACACACATACTGGGTAAGAAGGAACACCAAGGATGCCATATGTGCATGGCAGACATGCAAATGCCAATGCACCTATGATTTGCTGCAGGCCCCTGCTCCTATGTACAGGTTAAAACAGGTTGTGGGGGCACTGCACAGTACAAATCTACAAAGGTTAAAACGCATAAAAGCCCTTTGCCTCCACCACCATCACAGCCCTTCTCGGTGTTCCTCCTTATCCAGTATCTAGACAAAACACATGCAGGGGAAGCAGAGAAAACAGCCTTATTGACTTGCATCTGGCAATGAAGCACACAGAGCAGTCTCACTTACCACCTCACCCTATGCCCCCATCACACAGCCACACATTATGAAATGGCAGGCTCCTGTGGATACATACAGGTGTGGCAACATTTGTTGAGATACCAGACAAAAGCAGAATACACCCTTCACACATGTGATCCCTAGCAAGGGCCTGTGCACCACACCCATATCCCTCAACATAGGTATATCTTGGGGGGCAAGGGGGGCATTGCCCTGATGGCCCTGATGGTCATGATATCTTGTCTACCCACAGGGATCCCATCTCCCATGGGCAGAAAAGAACAGCACTGCTGCAATCGTGACAAAGGTCTCTTCTGTATGCCCATGGGGATCCCATCCCTCATGGGCAGAAAAGGATGTCCACAATTGTAGCAAAGACTCCTTTGATCTGCCTGCGGAAGATTGGATCCCTGGAGGCAGACAGGCTTCATCGAGGCCTCAATTATGCCTAGGGGGATCTGATCTCCCATGGGCAGATCGAAAGTATCTTTACTGCAATTGGGGCCATCCTCTTCTTTTCTGCCCATGGGGGATGGGATCCACGCAGGGAGACAAAGAAGGAAGAGGCTGCAAAGGCGGCCTGTAAGAAAAAAAGATTTTATGTAGGGTAAGGGAGGAAGGTAGAGAAAGCAGGGAAAATTTAAAGAGGCAGTGGGCCTATTAGAAAAAGGAGGATGGAGAGGGATTTCAGGGCAGGGGATGGGAGTGCTTGGGGGGTTGGTGAAGGGGATGGGTCTCAGGGCAAACGATCCGACAAAAATTATACATAATTAAAATAATTGGGCAGGTTGAAAGCAATTAGTTTATCTCTTTGATATGGGCTTTGGTGGGCTTGATTTCCTGAGTGCAGCTGAGGCCTGCATAAAAGGCTCCAGTGCCTTGCCCTGTTGAGGCTTTCCTAACCAGGGCTCTACAGATCAACAAACAGTAAGGATTTGAGGGTTTGTTTGTTTGTTTTTATTATATTACATTGCTAGCTCTCTGACTGGGAGCTCTTAAAAGGGTTTTTTGTATATTTTTTAAAGCAAGGTTACTTTCTTTTTGGTGCTTTAGGGGAACTTTCCTTGAGCACAATAGGTTGCTGAACTCTAGTAACCTCCTCAGGTTTAGAAACTGCTAACACCTAATCAGGAGTTAGTGGGCTTGATTTCCTGAGTGCAGCTGAGGCCTGCCTAAAAGGCTCCAGTGCCTTGCCCTGTTGAGGCTTTCCTAACCAGCACTCTACAGATCAACAAACAGTAAGGATTTGAGGGTTTGTTTGTTTTTATTATATTACATTGCTAGCTCTCTGACTGGGAGCTCTTAAAAGGGTTTTTTGTATATATTTTTTAAAGCAAGGTTGCTTTCTTTTTGGTGCTTTAGGGGAGCTTTCCTTGAGCACAATAGGTTGCTGAACTCTAGTAACCTCCTCAGGTGTATATTTTTTAAAGCAAGGTTACTTTCTTTTTGGTGCTTTAGGGGAACTTTCCTTGAGCACAGTAGGTTGCTGAACTCTAGTAACCTCCTCAGGTTTAGAAACTGCTAACACCTAATCAGGTGCTAGTTCCCTCCCTACCCACCCCGACTCCCACCCACCCCTAATGAGCAGTCTTGCTTTATAGGGCACCTCCCCCTTTAACAAATCACAGAGAATTGGACCAGCACATTTTGAATATAATTAAAGAGATTTAACTGCTTTTTCTCTGAAAGGACAGCTGCGAAACCGGCTGGTACTTGGTAGATCTCTCTCTTTTGCTTTAACAGATAACTAAGCTCCATGAACAGAACAATGGCTGGGAAAAATCGTATTGCTAAAGCTGTTGCCCCCATTACAGCTTCTGCCTCGGTCCAGACAGAGGTCCTAATGCCAGTTGAAAGACCAGTTCCATGTGCAGGGTGCCTGCATCCTGAAGCTCTGAGGAAATAAGTGGAGGAACTCAGAGAGGAGGTGGCGAGGCTGAGGAGCATTCAAGACAGTGAGAAGTACATTGATGAGATGCTTCTTGCAGCAACAAAGCTCTCCAGCACAGGAGAAGATGGGTGCCAACAGAATGTCGATGGTGGGACACAAGTCACCAGGGCCTGCAAAATCACCAGTCCAACTTCTCCAGCCCTTGAATTGATGAACCATTATGCAGCCCTGGAGGTGGAGGAGGTGAAACATCCCTGGAAAGGGAAGAACCAGAGTTCAAGTACCCCAAAGTTGCAGAATCAGTGACCAGAAGGAAACGAAGGGTAGTGGTGGTTGGAGACTCTCTTCTGAGGGGTACTGAGGCGTCCATCTGCTGACCAGACTTGATGTCCAGAGAGGTATGCTGTTTGCCTGGTGCCAAAATCCAAGATGTTACGGAGAGTTTGCCGAGACTCATCAAGCCCACTGATTATTACCCAATGTTGCTAATCCATGTTGGAACAAATGATACTGCCAGGTATACCTCGGAACGTATCAAAAGTGACTTCATGGCTCTGGGACAGAGGGTGAAGCAGTTAGGTGCACAGGTGGTGTTCTCTTCAATCCTCCCTGTTGAAGGTAAAGGCCAAGGCAGAGAGGCTCGCATCCTGGAGATGAATGCATGGCTGCGTGGATGGTGTTATCGAGAGCGTTTTGGTTTCCTAGACCATGGGATGCTGTTCCAAGGGTTGCAGAGCAGAGATGGCATCCATCTGTCCAAGAAAGGTCAACGCATCTTCGGTAGTAGACTGGCTAATCTACTGAAGAGGGCTTTAAACTAGATTCGTTGGGGATAGGTGAAGAAAGCCCCCAGGTAAGTGAAAGCCCCCAGGTATGTGATACATTAAATACCTTTATGGAAATGGGTAACAGGGGTAACATATGGAAAGCAGTGTGTATAAATGCCTGTAGCATGGGAAATAAGATCCCTGATGTTGAAGCTTTGGTGGGAGTGGCTGACTTGGATTTAGTGGCAGTTACAGAAACATGGTTCACAGAAAACCATGACTGTGATGTAACTATACCTGGCTATACTTTATTCAGAAAGGACAGGGTAGGAAGAAGGGGAGGAGGAGTGGCACTATATGTAAAAACTACTATTAAAGCTTTGGAATTACAGAGCTTAAAAGGGAGAGAGGAGGCATTGTGGGTTAAACTAGAAAAAGGGAAAGAGAAATCTATGTGCATTGTGTGATATACAGACCTCCCTCACAAGAGGAAGAGGTGGACAGAGAGTTAATTGAAGACATACGCAGCATTGCTAGGAAAGGGGAAGTGCTACTGATAGGAGATTTCAATATGCCAGATGTTGAGTGGCACATTCCTGCTACAGTATCATCTAGAAGTAAGGAGATCCTGGATTCTCTACAGGGAGAAGTATTCAGGCAATTGTTAACAGACCCAAAACGTGAAGGGACCATACTGGACTTGGTGCTTACCAATGGTGAAAGTGTTTCTGATGTTGTAGTGGGAGATCATTTTGCATCCAGTGATCACCAGATGGTGTGGTTCAGTATTAGGACTTCGGCTGTTAGAATCCATTCCATGGTGAGGATCTTAGACTTTAGGAAGACTAACTTTGTGAAGATGGGCCAATACCTCAGGGAGTCTTTAGTGGGATGGGAACAGCTAGGGGATGTAGAAAAACAGTGGGCAAAACTGAAAGGGGATATTTTAAGGGCAACCAACCTTTTTGTTAAAATGGTAAATAAAGGCAAAAGGAAAAGGAGACCGCTATGGTTTTCTAAGGAAGTAGCTGAAAAAGTGAAGAAAAAGAGGGAGGCCTTCATGAAATACAAGAGATCACAGAGAGAGGAAGACAGGCATCTGTATTTGGAAAAACTTAGAGAAGCTAGCAAAGTAGTCAAGAAGGCAAAGATTCAAAAGGAGGAGGAAATAGCCAATGCAATAAAATGGGGGGATAAGACATTTTTCACATATGTTAGTGAGAAGAGGAAGGGCAAGCGTGGTATTGTCAGACTCAAGGGTGCAGGGGGGGAATATGTAGAAACTAATAAGGATAAAGCGGAATTGCTTAACAAATATTTTTGTTCTGTGTTCACAGATGAAGAACCAGGAGCAGGACCTCAGAAAACACCCACAAATAGGAAAAGAAGCGAGGGACATCTTGAACAATTTTCAGAAGACTGTGTTCGTGAGGAACTAGCTCAACTTAAAGTAGACAAAGCGATGGGACCAGATGGGATACACACTAGAATACTGAGGGAACTTGGGGACGTTATAGCAACTCCACTGACTGACCTTTTCAATGCCTCATTGGAGTCGGGAGTGGTGCCAAAGGACTGGAGAGGCTCATGTGGTACCTTTACACAAAAGCGGAAGTAAGGATGTGGTTGAAAACTACAGGCCGGTTAGTTTAACTTCGGTGGTGAGTAAATTATTGGAAACGCTGCTGAAAGAGAAAATAGTGAGGTTTCTGGAGTCCAGCGGATTACAGGATCCAAGGCAGCATGGATTCACCAGAGGCAGGTCTTGTCAGACAAATCTGATTGATTTCTTTGACTGGGTGACCAGGGAGTTGGACCGAGGGAGAGCTCTAGATGTGGTGTATTTAGATTTCAGTAAAGCCTTTGACACTGTTCCTCACAGGCGACTTATAAACAAACTGAGCACCCTAGGGATGGACCCTAAAGTTACTGCTTGGGTTAGAAATTGGTTGGGTGGGAGGCGACAAAGAGTACAAGTAAATGGAGCTCACTCTGAGGAGAAGGATGTTACCAGTGGTGTGCCCCAGGGATCTGTCCTTGGTCCAATTCTTTTTAACATCTTTGTTAGTGATATAGCGGAAGGGCTGTCGGGTAAGGTTTGCCTCTTTGCGCATGATACCAAAATCTGCAATAGAGTAGACACCCAGGAAGGTGTAGATAACATGAGGAGGGATCTAGCTAAGCTTGAAGAATGGTCTAGAATTTGACAGCTGGGATTTAATGTTAAAAAATGTAAGGTCATGCATTTGGGCTGCAGCAATCCAAGGGAGCAATACAGTATAGGAGGTGAAGTATTTTTGTCCACTAAAGAAGAGCGGGACCTAGGCGTGGTTGTGTCTGATGATCTTAAAGTAGCTAAACAGGTAGAAAAGACGACGGCAAAAGCTAGAAGGATGCTTGGGTGCATACGGAGAGGAATGGCTAGCAGAAAAAAGGAGGTGATAATGCCTCTGTATAAGTCTTTGGTGCGACCTCATTTCGAGTATAGTGTGCAATTCTGGAGACCGCACCTTCAAAAGGATGTGAACAGGATGGAGTCGGTGCAGGGGGTGGCTACTAAAATGATTAGTGGGCTTCATTATAAAGCATATGAGGACAGACTTAAGGATCTTAATATGTACACCTTAGAGGAAAGGCGGGATAGAGGTGATATGATTGAGATGTTTAAATACCTCTGTGGCATAAATGTTCAGGGAGAGAGCCTCTTTCAATTGAAAGCAAGTTCTGCTACGAGGGGACATGGGATGAGGGTGAAGGGAGATAGATTCAGGAGTGATATGCGGAAATATTTCTTTACGGAAAGAGTAGTGGATCCATGGAATAGTCTCCCAGTGGAGGTGGTAGAGATGAGGACAGTAACTGAATTCAAAAAAGCATGGGACCAACACAGAGGATCTCTAAAGGTAAAAAGTGGACTGTTGTAGTTGTTGATATGGAAGGACAGACTAGATAGGCCATGTGGTCTTTTTCTGTCATCATGTTTCTATGTTTCTATGTTTCTATGATATATATGTATGTGAGCAGTAACATGTGGCACAGTTTTCTCTAATCCCACATGCAGGCACAGCTGCCTCTGAGCAAGAGGCACTAAGATCAATGGAGGATGAAGACTGTTGGGAGAGGCTGTGCTGCCTTCATGTGGGATCAGAGAGGCCTGTTCATCTCATGTAACTGCTCAACAAAGGTGAGGTAAAGTGTCGCCCTTCTCCTCCATTTTTTGTATTGCACTGCATACAGAACCAGACTTGTTTGGGTTTCAGTTTAATATTGTCTACATATTTCTACTTTGAGTTTGTTATAACTTGTTCTGTACTTGGTGAGAGTCTAACTATATTTTTCCTATGTGACTGAAACCAAGTGATGGTCACTGCAATATTTATGGTGCTGTTTTTTTTCTGGGTAGGATCCTTATTATGTTAATTTTAGAAGCTGGTGTTCTTATGGTATGATACATTTGCATTTTAGGTCTTCAATTACTTTTTTAGGGTTTTGTATAATTTCATATTCTGCCTGGTACTGGAGAGGCTATTAATGAAATGACACCAGAATCAGAGGTATGTTGGGTTCTATAATCAGGGCCGGCCCGTCCATTGTGCGATAAGGTTGTTCGCACAGGGCCCCGCCAAACTCCATTATTGCACAATGTGAATTGCACAATGTGGACGGCACAATGTGGACGGCTGCAGATGGAGCCGGGGAAGCCCGCGCGAGGCACCAGCTCCCTCTGCACAGCCACCGGCATGAGGAGTCTTTTCCCTCATGCTGGCGGCTGTATCTGTGAAACCACAAATGCCAGGAGAGGTTAAAGGCAATGCCCTTTAACCTTTCCCAGCATTTGTGGCTTCACAGATACAGCTGAAAAGACGCCTCACGCTGGCGGCTGTGCAGAGGGAGCCGGGGCCTCACGTGGGCTTCCTCGGCTCCCTCTACAGCCCCTTAGATGGCAGCAGGGCTGTTCGGGGGGGAGGGCTAGGACTGGATGATCTGTGATCGAGGGAGGGGGAACTGGGGCTGGAAATGGGCTGTGATGGGGGGGCTAGGATTGGATGGGCTGTGATGGGGGAAACTTGGATTGGAAATGGACTGTGATGGGGGTCTTGGACTGCAAATGGGCCGTAATGGTGGGGGGGGGGGCTAGAACTGGAAATAGGCTGTGATGGGGGGAAACTTGGACTGGAAATGGACTGTGATGGGGGGGCTAGGACTGGAAATGGGCTGACGAGGGGGCTGTAAAATGTCTCATGGGGGAGCTTGGAGTGGAAATGGGCTGATGGGGGGCTGGAATGGAACTGGAAAAGAGCATATGGGGGGCTAGGACTGGAAATGGACTGATGGGGGCTGGAATATGGTTGGACATGGGCTGATGAGGGAGCTTGGAGTAGAAATGGGCTGATGGGGGGCTGGAATGGAACTGGAAAAGAGCATATGTGGGCTAGGACTGGAAATGGGCTGATGGGGGTAGCTTGGACTGCAAATCGGTGATGGGTTGGAATAGGACTGGCAATGGCTAATGGGGGAATAGGACTGGAAATGGGCTGATGGGGGCTGGAATAGGACTGGAAGCGGGCTGAGGGGAGTTGGAATAGGGCTGGAAATGGGCTGACAAGGGGGCTAGGATTGGAAATTGGCTGATGGGAGAGCTTGGAGTAGAAATGAGCTGATGGGGGGCTGGAATGGAACTGGCTTGGGAGATTGGGACTAGAAGGAAGCGGATGTTGGGTGGGTCTAGAACTATAAGGGAGCTGATTTTGGGGGAGGACTAGAAAGGGTTGGGGATGGGGAATGAGAATGGAGAGGGGAAAAGATATTTTGTGTGGGAGGGAAGAAAAGTCTACGATGGGCTGGGTATTTGGAGAGTAAGTGGAGATTGAGAATGGAAGGGTAAAATTTGAGTGAATGATAAAGGAATAAGGAAAGAAAAGGGGGAAAGAGCAAAAGGGGAAAGATCAGTTTGTTAAAGCAGATATACAGTACTGTAGAGAGAGAATGGAAAAAATCTAAAAGAGAAGAAAGGACAAATGGATAGCTCGCAGAAGACACAAAGCAACCAGAAGAAAGTGACTGGAGCAATTGCAGTTGAAAAATAAAATCCCAAACAGAAGGTAGAAAAATACTTTTTATTTTGAATTTATTAACTGGAATATGTCAGGTCTGGGAAGTGTGTATTGCTAACATTTTCGCATTTTTGTTTAGTGCAAGCGGAAATTAATTTATAGTTTTATTTCTCCAGTGTTGTACATTTCATGTTTGGCTTTTGGGGTTCCCAGTTTAATTATCATCTTCCTATTTCTAAATTGTGATCCCTTGTTCTTTGTGTGGTGACAGTCTATGTTCTGCATATGTAACCAAGTTGAGGTATTCTGTTCATATTGTTTCTATTTGACAGTCCCACTTGTTCTCTTTCCCCCAGAGAGATACATTGGTATTCTCTGAGATGTACTGGTTTTAATATCTGCAGTGTTGCCTTTTGATAGGTAGGGTTTGGTGCTTTGTGAGTCCTGATAGTGCTGTTATGATACGGCAGGTTTGCTATGGGTTCTAAATGATCAGTGTTTGTAGTACTTTCTAATGGGCCTGGTGGTTGTCACTGCAATATAGTAATGTAGAAATCTGGTAGTCTTTCTTTATTCAGACACTCATTAAGAGGCATGTTTACTAAAAGCGCATGCTAACATTATGCAAATATTTACATAAATGAGGTTCCTTATGCAAATGAGGCCCCACAATTAATCTCCGCACATGGCCCCGCACCCCCTTTGGGCCTCCCCTGTCTATAATTCTGCTCTTTTGGAGGAGGGGTTTCATCAGACACAAAATAGATGTTCAAAAAGAAAAAGAAAGAACCATAGTGCAGTTTTGAATGCCAAAATAAAATTAGTTATAATTTATTTAGTAATAGAAACTGTGCTGTGGTTCTTTTTCTTTTTGTTCCTTGGCATGTGAGCACCTTACATCTCCATTGTTTTTTGCAGAATATATATTTACAGATGCCAATATTTTTTTTCATCTTAGAAAGCCAGGCTAAATAATTAAACAGCTACAATTTCTGCTGCTTTTAATTATATAGGCTGGGAATATGTTGCTTTCCTTTTTTTGACAAAGCCACTGAATGAGAACCTCTGCTCCCTCTTTGAGTATCTTGGGGGTGACAGCTCATCCCTCACCTGTTTAATATAGTGGCTTCCTATCCATCTATTGTTTTCCTTAAGATAACCATAATGAATATGCAAATGAACAGCAAATATGCAAATGATATGCAAATATGTCACCCCACCCTTTGCCTTCCCAAATGAAGCAGCCAAACTATGACCATGTCCCTCAGCTGACTTGGAATTAGCTGAGATGCTTGTGAAAGAACCCTACCTGCTGTCAATGAGCTGGCAATTTTACAATGAAAAAAGTGAAGCTTACCTACATGATTCCCTCCTTTCTAAAATAAGCACTGTGCACATTTATATCCCACATACATGCCCAGCTGCAGCCCATTTAAGAATGGCACACGTGTAAATTGGGGATGTACAGGTGACACCCCTATGCAAGTTAATATAACAAGAAGATAGATGTGTGTGGCCCTTTTTTAGAAACGTTGATCTGTGCTGTCTCAGACATAGTCATGGCTCCATAGCAAAGGTTGCTCACCAGAAAGGACAACTTCTGGCAGGATGAGATGGAGCTCCTGCTGCAGGAGGTGCTGAAGCACCAGAGAGTGGGTCATGAAGGGGTCTGTGTGAGTGCCTACAAAAAATAGAAACTCTAGCTGGGCATCTGTCAGAGACTGAATGTCATCTTCCACTGCAACCAAGAGCCCAAGGACCTAAAATGCAAGTGGAAGGAGATCAAAAGGAAGTCAAAGTCCAAGGCCCAGGAGAGAGGACCAGATTGCCAGCTGCAGACCCTCACCAACATGGAGCACAGGTGGTTCAAACAGACCTGGATACTTCAAGAGCCTTTCTGGAACAGAATGAGTATCTGTTGCACACCACCCAACACCTGTCCTCCTCAATCCCGCATACTCTGCCACCTCATGTTGCTACCTCCCCTCTACCTAGGTGCTATGTTTGCAGACAGAAACACCTATCACCCAAAACCACATAGGACAACCACTTAGGAATGTGTGACTGATAACCTGAAAGGCATGCATGCAGTGGGGAAGGCCTGGGTCCCAGTCATCAATACTGCCTGACAGGCATGCACTTTGGTTGTTTCCACTCCCTGAGGCTGGATTGCTGCACTGGTAGCCTACTGTTCTGGTATCCTCACTATCAGTCCATGCTGTGATCAGGCACCTCACCTCACATCCACTGTTCCCTCTAAGCTGTGCGCGTGTGCGGGCGCACACACCTCGCCGAGCGAGCGCACATACTTTACAACAGAGCGCACAAAAATTATGGTTCCGATTCTGATAGAAAACAACATAGACGTCTTAAAATGTAAAAGTTGTGATTGTAATTACTAGAATTTTTCTGCTTCATTTAGTAATCGCCTATTTTCATTTAATTTCTTTAAAATCAATGTGGTGTACATACTGTATTCTGACCTGTAGTCAAATTTTAAAGTATATAACTCTGAGTGTCGTTATGTGGCGCACAAAAATTTAACCTTCCTTCAAAAGCTGCACAGCTGATATTTTATGCGCACACAGCCTACAGAAAATTAGAGGGAACATTGCTCACATCACCCTACTACTGCTAATGGTCTGTAAGAGCATCTGAAAGGGAACTCCAAGCGACAATTTGACTACTTCCTTCTGCAACATAAGAACATAAGAAATGCCTTAATGGGTCAGACCAAGGTCCATCAAGCCCATTATCCTGTTTCCAACAGTGGCCCATCCAGGCCACAAGTATCTGGCAGGTTTCCATAGAGGCGCACAGGTTCCACAATGCTTATCGCTGGGTCCTTTTTAATAATGAGTTATGGATCTTTCCTCCAGGAACTTGTCCAAATCTTTTTTAAACCCAGCTACACTAATAGTTTTTACTACATCCTCCAGTAACTAATTCCAGAATTTTATTAGGCGTTGAGTAAAAAAAATATTTTCTCTTATTAGTCTTAAATGGGTTGCATTGTAGCTTCATTGTGTGTCCTCTAGTCTTTCTACTTTTTGATAGTGTAAATAACCAATCTACATTTACCCATTCCACTCCATTCATTAATTTATAGACCTTGGGCCCAATTTTCAAAGGCATTTACATGAGTAACTGCCTTATTTACCCATGTAAATGCCACATCTGGGATTTTCGAAGGGCATCTATATGGGTAGTGCCCTTTGAAAAGGCCGTATATGTCCCTAACACACCCAGATGCTATGCGGTTAGCATCGGGCCATGTTAAGGGTGTTCCAGGGTGAAGCAGGGGCGAAGGAAAGGATTAAATGGGTAGCACTGATTTTTATGCTACCTGCTTAGCCCTCTGCACCTTAAAGATAGGTGAGGTTTTTCCTCATCTATCTTTCAGGTGCAGGGGCTAAGCGGGTAGCAACGAAAATCAGTGCTACCCGGTTAGCTCCTGTGGCTTCCGAGATGTGCGGCGAGACCCAGATTTTCAATGCAAGAGCCACAATTACTTCAGCATTGAAAATCCAGGTTAGGCAGAAGGGGGCAGGCTATGCACCGACGTGGTACATAACACCGCCAAGTTGAAAATCGAGCCCCTCTATCATATCACCCCCTCAGCCATTTCTTTTCCAAGTTAAAGAGCCCCAACATTTTAAGCCGCTCATCATAGGGGTATCCTTCCATTCCCTTTACCATTGATGTTGTTCTTTTTTGTATCTTTTTCTAATTCAGCCATATTCTTTTTAAGATACGGCAACCAGAATAGCACACAATATTCAAGGTGCAGTCGCACCATGGAATGATACAGAGGCATTACAATATGCTTTGTTTTATTCTCCATACCTTTCCTTATGATCCCAGCATTCTATTTACTGCACACTGGTTGGAGGGTTTCAATGTATTATCCACGATGACGCCTAAATCTTTTTCCTGTGTGGTGGTTTCTAAGGTGGTACCTTGCATAAGGAAAGGAATGGAAAATAAAACAAAAGATATTATAATGCCTCTATATCATTCCATGGTGAGACCGCACCTTGAATATTGTGTGCAATTCTGGTTGCCGTATCTTAAAACGGATATAGCGTTATTAGAAAAGGTTCAGAGAAGAGCCACCAAAATTGTAAAGGGGATGGAAGGATACTCCTATGAAGAAAGGCTAAAAAGGTTAGGGCTCTTCAACCTGGAAAAGAGACGGCTGAGGGGAGATATGATAGAAGTCTATAAATTAATGAATGGAGTGGAACGGGTAAACGTAGATCGATTGTTTACGTTATCAGAATATAGAAAGACTAGGGGACATGCAATGAAGCTACAGGGTAAACTATTTAAGACTAATAAAAGAAAATATTTTTTCACTCAACGTGTAATCAAACTCTGGAATTTGTTACCGGAGGATGTAGTAAAGGCTGTTAGTCTAGCTGGGTTTAAAAAAGGTTTGGACAAGTTCCTGGAGGAAAGGTCCATAAACCATTATTAAGAAGGGACCCAAGATATCAATGCTTGACCCAGTACAAGCAATGCGGAACCTGTATCTTTTGGGGAAACTGCTAGGTACGTATGACCTAGATTGGCCACTGTTGGAAACAGGATACTGGGCTTGATGGACCTTAGTCTGACCCAGTATGGCATATCTTATGTTCTTATGTTCTTATGCACCATAGTTTAGGTTGTTCTTTCTTAGGTGTATAACTTTGCCTTGTCAACATTAAATTTCATCTGCCATTTGGACGTCCATTCTTCCAATTTTTCAAGGTCCTCTTGAAATTTTTCACAATCCTCTTGTGTTTTAACAACTTTGAATAATTTTATGTCATCTGCATATTTGATCACCTCGCTCATTATTCATATTTCCAGGTCATTTATGAATATGTTAAAAAACAATGAGCCTAGCACAGGTCCCTGGGATATTCTAATATTCAAACTTCTCCATTGAGAAAATTGGCCATTAAACCTTACTCTCTGCTTTCTATCTTTTAATGAATTCCTGATCCATAATACTACACTCCCTCCAATCCCATGACTTTTTTATTTCAACAAGGATCTCTCATGAAGGACCTTGTTAAAGGCTTTCTGAAAATCAAGATATAATATATCAACCGGCTCTCCTTTGTCTACCCGTTTATTCATACCTTAAAAAAATATAACAAATTAGCAAGACAAGACTTTCTTTGGCTAAACCCATGTTGGCTTTCTCCCATTATTCACTCATTGTAAATAGCTCACAATTGGAGTCCCAAGTTTATTGTCCATAGTTACTTGAATCATTCCATGTAATTGATCTTGTTTATGTTTACTGTAAACAGCATTTGATCTCTGGAAAAGGCAGTATATAGATGCTAATAAATAAATAAAATTAAACCATGGTATTTACATGTTCTGTAATTTTATTCTTTATAATGGTTTCTACCATTTTGCCCAGTACTGATGTCAGGCTCACCGGTCTATAGTTTCCTGGATCACCCCTGGAACCATTTTTAAAAATTGTAGTTACATTAGCTCCAGTCCTCAGGTACTACAGATGATTTTAATGATAGTTCACAGATATAGTAGGTCTGCAATCTCATATTTCAGTTCTTTCAACATCCTTGGATCTATACTATCTGGTCCAGGTAATATCCTACCGGTTTATCGATATTTCTTTCAATTCTTCCGTTACATCACCTTTATATACCATTTCAAGCACGGGTAATTCCCCTACATCTTTTTCAGTAAAGCCTATGGCCTTGTCCTCCCTTAGCACCCCCTTTACCCCTCTATCATCCAATGGTCCAACAGACTCTCACAGGCTTTTTGCTACGAATGAACTTGTAAATATTTTTATTATATGTTTTTGCTTCCATTACAAGCTTCTTTTCAAAGTTTCTCTTTGCCTGCCATATCAATACGTTGCATCTAACTTGCCAATGCTTATGTTGTTTCCGGTGTTCGTCATTAGGCTCCTTTTTCCTTTCCTGAAGGATGCTTTTTTGGCAACAACAGCCTCTCTGATCTCGCTTTTAAACCATGCTGGCAGTTTTTTGGCCTTCTTTCCACTTTTATTGAAGCATGGAATACAGCTGGCCTGGGTCTCAAAGATAGTACTTTTAAACAATGTCCATGCTTGATGTAAATCTTTAACCTTTGCAGCTGCTCATTTTAGTTTTTTCTTAACTATTTTCCTCATTTTATCAGTCTCCCTTTTGAAAGTTCAAAGGTAGTACTGTGGATTTCCTTGCCGTCTTTCTTCCATTTATTAAATGAAATGTGATCATGCTATGAACACTATTGCCAAGTAATCCCAACTCCCTTATCTCTTGCACCAGATCCTATGTTCCACTAAAGACTAGGTCCAAAATAGTTTCCCTTCTTGGCAGTTCATGAACCAGCTGCTCCCAGAAGCAGTCATTTATTTCATCTAGAAACTTTATCACCCTAGCATGTCCTACCGTGACACTGACCTAGTCAATATTGGGTAATTGAAATCACCCAATATTACTGTGTTATAACTTTTGTTAGCTTCCCTGATTTTGTTAAGCATATCATCATCCATCTCATTCTAACCAGGTGGTCGATAGTATACCCCTACTGCTGTTGCCTTCTGTTTTTTACATGGAACTTCTAGCCTAGAGATTCTACAGTATATTTTGTTTCCTGCAAAACTTTAATCCTATGTGACTCAATGCCCTCTCTAACATAGAGTGCAACCCCTCCATCAATTTGATCTACTCTATTATTAAGATATAGTTTGTACCCAGGTATCACAGTGTCCCTTTGGTTGTGTTCCTTCCACCAGATCTCTGAGATGCCAATCATATCTAACTTTTCATTTAGTGCTATATATTCTAGCTCTCTCATCTAATGGGAGATGTGTGAGCAGAATCTACCTCATCCTAAACTGTTTGGGCCCTGTCCCCTAGCAAATGAGAAAAGGCTTGAAAGGTTAGGGCTTTTCAGCTGTGGAAGCCACTTAACTCTCCATTGTCCACCGCTTTGATTGAAGGATAAGGCGGTATAGAAAACTGGATAAATAAATAAATAGAGGTCTATAAAATAGTGAATAAAATGGAATGATTAAACATAGATTTGTTATTTACTCCTTCAAAAAGTAGAAAGAGTAGGAGACATGCAATGAAGCTACAATATAGCACATTTAAGATGAATTGGAGAAAATATTTTTTTCACTCAGTGTAATCAAACTCTGGAATTTATTATCATAGCTGGGTTTAAAATAGATTTAGACAAGTTCCTGGAAGAAAAATCCATGATTAAAGTGGACTGGGAAATCTATTGCATACCCGTGGGATAAGCAGCATAGATCTGTCTATCTTTTAGAAATCTGAAAGGTGCTTCTGACCAGACTTGGCCAATTTTGGAAACAGGATTCTGGGCTGGATGGACCTTTGTTTTTTATGTTTTTATGTTCTGATGAGATGTGTGCAAGCAACATCTTCAGACACTGACTCTGACCATCACCTGTTCCTGATGTGCACTGTTGAACAGATGACTTGTTGTAGACATGCAGAGCATGCAGCATTAGAGGACACAGTGGTTAGATCCCCTCCATATCACTTCTGCCCACAGCCATGACTCTCTCACATGTATGCTGCAGTTTGTCTTAGCCAGGGCAGCTGTGATACAGTCATAGCCACCACTCGGCATGCTATCCACTGTTCCATCATATTAGATGGCATATATGTGTGGAAAGAATGTGCACCGCTAACATGACATGGAGCTGGTGGATGGTTGCAACATGGTGAATGATAGCATTTCATTTCCTACTTACAGGAGATGAAGAGTCTGAAGATGCTCTGGAGAGCAGCAGTGCAGACCCTAGCAACCATCTCCCTAGAGAGCATCTCATACCACAGGCCATTACAACCCATGAGCGCCGAGAATGTCAGCATTGCCACTGGCCAAGTGGTGAAGAAGTGGGATGTCATCGAGGGAACCAATCTACAGCTTCCACCTCCCTCTCCCTTTGATGATAGACAAGCAATTGCAGAGCGTGCAGGGGCAGATGGCAGCCAGGACAACCCAAATGCTTGCTGCTGGTCTCAGCAGCTTCTGCACTGCACCAAATAACTCCTGAAGCACAATGCCCAACATCAGGTGCAGCATGTCAAGAAGACAGAGCTGCTGAGATGGTTTCTCACACTCCAGGAATTCCACATCCAACTCCAGGAGAGACCACTGCAGGCAACAGAAAAGCTGAATGAGTCCACTATGGTACTGCACAGCGACCTGCAACAATACATAGTCACACACCATTATGCCATCTGTACCTCCATCTGCACAGACTCTGAAGAAGAGGGTACTACACTGTCCTCCATCACCACCATCTCCAGCTCTACCACCCTAGTACCATCATCTGTCCAGCCATCAACATATTGGAACCCATATCCTGTGAAAGGGGGGAACCCTTTCACTTTTTCCCCTTCCATGAGGGTTTGCAACTGTCATTTTTATTTTTATTATTATTTATTACATTCTCTTATATACTGCACTATTCTGCATCAGTGCAGTTTACATTGAACAAACTGAAATTACATTGAACAGGGCATTATAACTTGGAGATAACTATTTACAGGGAACATGGGCTATGGAGGGTTAAGTGGCTTGCCCAAGACCACAAGGAGCACCTGTGGGACTAGAAACCCCAGTCCTTCCGGCCCAAGGTTGCTGTCCTCTAGTGGGATTTGAACCCCTGACCTTCTGACCTGAAGTATCTTGCCCCAACCACTAGGCCACTCCTCCACTCCATATCTGTGCTGGTTGATGTTTCCAAAAGTTTCTCAGAGTTCAGTGAGACATCAGCTAGCATAACCACACATCAATAGAGTCAGGATCAGGAGGATGAGGCAGGGGGTAAGGTGTGGAGGAGCAGGGGTCAGGGATGGGGACACAGGAAGAAATAGCACTGTCTTCCTATGGTTACCCTTTGGGAGGTGATAGGGGGCTGTTACAGGATAGGGTCTGGCTCCAGGGGGTGGATAAGGATGCTTGGAGAAGGGGTTGTTGGGCTTTCCAGTAGCCTTCTTGGGTGGGAGAGAGTTGCATATAGGTGGTGCTGGGGAGTAGGGATGGGGGTGTGGGATAGGCTGGGATGGGCATGGAAGTGGGAAGAGGGATGGTGTATACATTTTACTGTATACATTTTATGTGTCTGCAAATAAACACATACCTTCACATGAAATGCCTGTCTATGAGATGATCTCTTGCTTCAATACCTAGTTGGTATGGCTGTCCTGTGTACACCTCTCTTGGTCCTTTGGCACGGTTTGGGTTTGCTGTCCTCTCAATGATGGCATGCCTGATCCTGTGAGCCCTTTTGTAGGATTCCTCTGCCTTTATGTGTAGTGCCACAAAAGGGGTCAGTAGGAAAGCCTCAGTTGATATTCTCTTTCTTTTGCATATGCTGTGGTAGAGAGGCCATATGTCAGAGTATAGTACCAGGGTGTTTCATGTGCTGGGTGGGAACTGCAGTTCTGGGCTCCTTGGGCCAAATGCTGCAGCTCCCAGGGTATTGTGCAACCTCCAAGCTGGTGCATGTCTAGGTGATGGTGAGGCTGGTATGGCGCTTACCTTGCAACCATCCACTGGTGATCTCTCAACTCTCAACCTCTCATAGATGCCAGAGTGAGTGAGGATGTGGGAATCATGGCAGGAACCTGGAAACCTGAGGTTTAGGTAGCCTCCCTCCCTTGTGGGGGCCTGAGAGCGACATGTATGCAATCACTGAGACCCAGTACAGATGGGAATCAGGCCACTTCATGGAAATGAATGATGGTTTGCTGCCTCTGCTGCACAGTCTTTGGGAAGGCTACATATTCCACAGTATCGATTAGAAAAGCCTTCAGGAACTGTGAGACAGCTGTCTGGTTGAGATCCACAATGGCAACCAACACAGATTGGAAACTTCCAGTGGCTAGAAAAATGAGGACCTTGGTGAGCTTGAGGTGGTTGGACAGGGGTAGGCCCCTCTGTGAAGCTCTGTCCCTAGCATAGATGATGGATGGATGGCTTGTCAAAGCAGAACCTGGTGAGATGCTGCAAATCCATGAGGTCTAAGAATAGGGTGTTGGGTCTGTACACCCTTTGATATGGGTGCCTTCTGGTTGCTCTCTTGTGCTTTCTATGGGCCTCAGGCAACAGGACTAGTACAACCAATATGTTCATTCCATCCATGCCTCCCATCACCAACACGCTGTGGCTTCCATCACCAACAACCAGTGATTCCCACCATCAAGGCCCACTGACTCCTATTACCAACATCCATAGTTCTGAACATGCTCCTGTACACCTACACCCACACTCCCACATACCAACAAAGACAGGCAGCAGGGAAACATACAGAGACACAGAGGCTGCAGGATACACTGGGCTACACATAGACAGGCAGCAGGGGACTGGGCAGAAGAGAGACTGATGAATCCAGGGCCAGTGTGTATGTCACAGGAGGTTAGGGATTGGAACAACTTGGGGGGGAGAGGATGGGGGAGTAGGAATCTGATGGAGTCTTGGAAAGAGGGAGAAAGATAGGTCTAGGTGAGGCAGAGGAACAAACAGTATATGAAGAGACACAGACAGTAGTCACGCCAATAACTCGCAAGCCAGGGTCCTACAGTCACCAATGTGACAAGCAGTTCCAAAAGACAACATATTCATAATTTATAGCAGGTGTAGATTGTCACATTTAGAAATTCCGCTCTGCACATACCCGGTCTATGGGAAATACATCATAGATGTGCAGGTGCACATACTGCCCAGACCATGTCTGGAAATGCTCCCCTTATACCCTGAGCAGATATGTGCAGAGATTGATGTATGACTGTAATATGTTTCTTAAGGCCATTCTAAAATGATATTTTACATGTGGGCCTGGCTTCAATGTTTTTCTACAACTGCATCCATATTTAAAACACAAATAGACTTTGAAAATGATCTGATAGTGTATCTGGATTTTCAGAAAGCACTTGACAAAGTCTCTCCTAACAGGGTCCTAAAGAAATTAAAAAGTCATGTGAAAAGAGGCAATGTCCTATTCTGGACTGGAAACTGGTTAAAAGAAGACAGAGAATAGGTCAAAATGCTCAATTTTCTCAATGGAGAAAGGTGAATAGTGGAGTGCCCAGGCAGCGATCTGTTCTTGGTAGCATATTCATAAATGATCAAGAAATGGGAACAAGTGAGGTGATCAGTTTTGCAGATGACACAAAATTATTCAAAGTTGTTAAATCATAATGGGGTCATTCTGTCCTGCGAAAAGCTGCTATTCGTCCCCCTGCTGGCCCCGTCAATATCCTCCCTGTACAAACAGCAGGTTTGTATGGGGAGGCCTAGATGGGGGCGGGAGGGCATATTCTGGAGGTGGAGTGAGGGCAGGGCATGGGTAGGCCGTGACCCTGGATGTACAGGGTCAATTCAGAGGTTGGCCCCGTATGTCTGGGGTCTTGAATCTAGACAGGGAATTTATTCTACCTTGAAGGTGGAATAAGCCCACCTGGATGGAGGGGGATCGTGGCACGGGACCCAGGGATGCAGGTGAGGGGTACAGGAGGTTCCCCGCAGCCCAACCCAGGCCTTGAAAGGCCAGATCGGGGGTCAGGTTGCGGGGACCAGGCATCCAAGTTTGGCAGGCCAGGATCGTAGTTCTGGTGCTATGGTAACAGGTCACCATGGCACTGCAACTCCATTCACGGGACCAGCTGGGCTAGCTGGGTAGTCACTGGAACATACGGCTGAACAGAATCGGGTCCAGGCCTGCACATCCAGGCGCTAGACCCAATTCTGATCCTGCGGGAGCTGCGGGATCAGAATCAAGTCTAAGTTTGCACACTTGATTCTGCCTGGCCATACAGAGACTGGAAGTGCATTAATGGAATTGGCCTCTAAGCAGATTGTGAGAAATTGCAGGAAGACCTTGTAAAACTGAGAGAAAGAGCATTGAAGTGGCAATGAACTTTAGGAGGTTATATTTTAAATTAAATAATAACATTATTAAAATCACAACAACAAATTAATGCAGTTTAAGTCCAATAACAAAAGGATTCAAGATGGGGAAAAACTTTCTCTGTAATCAATCACAATAAATCAAATTTAGACCTCCTAGCACATCAATCTGTCTTTACAAAACTTAACTACCAAGGATAACTATACCTTCCGTTACTGATTCCTAAAGCTCAATAGACAAAAATTCTGAAAGTTGTTCTCTTTAAAAAAAAGACAAAAAAAATTGATTGACAAGGGAAATAAAAGAAGCCAAGAACTTCCAAAGCCAACAAAAAAATCTCTTTTCCACTTTTAAGTTTCCCAGGCAATATCAGGATGAATTCGCATTATGGGAGTAATTTTACAATTTTAGTCATGATTTGGACTTCGGAAACATGCATGTGGATATCCAAATCACTGAGATGTCTCTGGAGCCATTCTACAAATGGCTTTTAACAACATCTCCAATGCAGGGACATGCTAGATGTCCCTGCTCGATCTCAGAAATATCGGGGACATCTGCAGGGATGTCCAAGTTTAGACCTGCTCCAGGCAGGACTAGGCATTGGGAAAGCGCTTGTTTTGGTCATAAAACATCCAGAGGGTGTAGAGAAGATGGAGCATTAAGTGACTTGCTCAAGATCACAACAGGCAGCAGTGGAATCTGAACGCTGGCTTCCCTGATCCTAGCCCACTACTCTAACTATTAGGGTATTAGATGTCCTCTTTCTCAAATATCATTCCAGAGACATCTATGTAGATGTTGCTGTAGACACCCATATGGGCACGTCGACGTTTGTGAAATTGTGCCTGATCTTGGACGTGCCTACTTGTTTTTCTGACATTCTGATTTGGACATACCAGATTGCACTTGGTCATCTTTTGTAAAATGTGCCTTCAAATGACCAAGAATGACAATCAAAGTTGCAAAATTTGAAATTTAGAGGGTTATTTTAGAAGCTTTGTTCGCTTTTTCCACATCGAAGATAAGGCATTTACTTATGGAAATGGCATTCACATGCTAATGGGGATTTTAGAAAGCACAAAATTTGCACATGGATATCTATAACACATAGAAATTGCAAAGGGGCATTCGGAGGTATGGTCAGGGCTTGGTTTGTGGTTTGGGCAGGTCAGAAATCTATACATGTATTCTCTATTTCATGTAGGGAATGCACCCGTATGACCCAAAGTGTCCATGTCAGGATTATAGCTGCTCTCTGGCACGTTTGTTTTTAAAAAGTACTTATTCAGCCAGCCCTTTCCAGGAAAGATTAAGAGTGTTACCCTTCTTAATCCCAAATTGTTTAATTCCCCCTCCAAATTTAAATGATGGAAAGATAAGGGCCTCTTTAATTAAAAGAGAGGATTTCTATGTTTAGGATTGAAAAATGCAAAAAAGCCGCCACATCCATGTGTGGGTTACTGAGTTTCCTCTGTGGATTTTCTCCACGTTTAGGATTGTAAAATGACTCTTCAGGCTGTATGTGGATGCATATCCAGGTTTGGCAGAGCCTTTTCTAAAATAACACTGCATGCCCCGACCTAGACGTCTCAATTCCAATCTCTACAAACTATCTAGGATATTTCCTCACATGTGGGCAAGTGCAAAATGATGCGCACAGAGAAGAATAATCCAAAGTATAGCTACATGATGCTAGGTTCCACGTTAGAAGTTACCACCCAGGAAATGATCTAAGCGTCATCATGGAAATTTTCTGTTCGGTGTGTGGTGGTGGCCAAAAAAGCAAACAGAATGTCAGGAATCATTAAGAAAGGAATAGGAATGGGGGGCGGAGCCTGATGTCCAGCGGGTAGGATGCTTTGCGTTGAAGCTCCCGAGAGGCCTACTTAGAATCCTGACTTAATACCTATACAAATTTACTATTTCGCTCCGAGCTGACCGGGGCACCTCGGGGGGAATGGCGGCCCATAAACCAGCGCGCTTGGACTTCGGGTCTCCTTCTTCTTCTCACGGAAAACGCTCCAAAACAGAGGTGTCCTCTCCACAGAAGATGGTTCCATTTCGTGAAAACCCCGAGATGCACCTGGAGATTTTGGAGGAAATACGCGGCGTGAAGGAATTGGTGCAGTCCAATGGAGAAGCGCTTCGAGCCATGCGAGAAGACTTTGGAGTGCTCCAGGACCGACTTGAAAGTCTTTCATTACGGCAGGACAACATGGCGGGGGTCCTCGACTCGCACGAGGTGCGCTTGGGCAAACTGGACGAGGCTGAGCGCCAGATACAGAATCTTCAAAAGGAGCTAGAAGATAGCAATAATCGAGCCCGTCGCAACAATGTGAGGCTCCTCGGTATGCCGGAGGGGGTGGAAGCAGGAGATATAAGAGAATTCTTGCTCAAAACTCTTCCCTCCTTGCTGAAGATCACTTTTCACAGAGAACTGGAAATTGATCGAGCACACCGTGTTCCTGCCCACATGGCGCTCAACCGCACGACCCCCCGGCCTATTGTCTTTAGCTTGCTACGATATCAACAAGTGGAACAAATTTTACATGCTGCCCGAGCGAATCATCATTTGGAATTTGAAGGTCGTAAGGTCTCCTTCTTTCCTGATTTGGCAAAGCCTACCGTTGACCGTCGGAAGAAACTCCTTGCTTTTCGCCCTCGACTTCAACAGCTACAGGCTCGCTTTGGCCTGTTGTATCCAGCGAAGCTCCGAGTGACTCTCCACAACCAAACCAGGACGTTCGAAGATCCTGATCTACTATCAACATTTTTAGACTCCAAAGAAGCAGAGCAGATGCGCTAATCCCAAATCTTGGACTCTTATTTGCCGGCTCTATCCGCCATTTTGAAGGGCCCGATGCGGCGGTCATAGCCAAGCACAGAAATAGCCTGGACTTTCTTTCTTTCTCTCTATGACTTTTGTTTTTTGGTCTCCTATCCCTTCATGATGTGTGCCTCGGTCGGATTCGGAGCACGCACAGTCCTATAGGTTATGTGTTTTTTCAATTTCGGCCTTCTCGGGGGTTTCTCCCCGCAGACACATGGTCGCCAGTAATTTTGGGGTTTTGCTTCTCCTCTACCGTACTGTGGTTTTCTTTGTTAATGTGGGGCGCTTCATTGTATTATATTAGTTTATTTTTCCTATGTCATGTGTATAGCCAGATACAGTCAGTTTGAGGGACATAGTGAACTTATGTGTGCTATCATGCTCAGAATTTTTAACTTTTCTGAATGGCCTTATGTAAAATCTTATCATTCACCGTCAAAGGCATTAATGGTCCACTCAAAGGAAAGAAAATCCTTAGCTATCTTAGCCATGAGCATGTTGATTTAGTGTTTCTTCAGGAAACGCATTTAAACTCTGCTGAAACACTGAAACTCAATGCTAAGCCTCACATGGTAGCTGCCTATTCTCCCACCGTTTTCAAATGGTATGGGATAGCCACTCTGGTTAAGAAGTCTTAGCACGCTACTGTACCTGATATTAGCGCTGACAAGGAGGGTAGATGGGCCCGTGTACATCTTGAGGTTGGAGATAGTGAATTCACGTGTATTTGTATTATGCCCCGAATGTGGACAACCCTGCTTACTATGCAAGTATAGCGCAGTTGGCCTCGGCCTCTGCCAATGCTCCATTAATACTTGGTGGCGATTTTACTCAAGTGTTCTCTCAATCTTTCTTCTCAAACAAGGTGCTCGTTGGTTGGAAGATCCAGTACCGAGTAGACCTGTGTGGCTAGATATAGAAGCGGGCCCTTGCAAACCGATTCCTCTTACCTTTCTCCTTGGTATGGCTCTCCCATCAGACTCCCACTATCCACCAATGCTTTTAGACACTTTAGGTGCCTTTAATACTCTTATGCAATCTTTAGACTCCCGACTCTGGTCAGTGCAACTTCAGCATCGCCTTCGGTGTACTAGAGTACTCCCGCCATCGGCATTCTCTACATAAGGTTGATTGGAGACTTTCCGATCTCTCGGTAGTTCACCGGGTGCAGCATCCAATTTTACTAAACCCTCTGTAATGCTATAACTAGAGATACCCCTATAACGCAGAAAGTATGGGAGAGAGAATTGCATGTGACTTTGACCTCGGAGCAATAGAGCCTTGTCTGGAGTAGAGGGACACGGGTTCCCGATCCGCATCACCCATTCAGACCCTCTTCTTTCTAGCCCACCGGTGTTTTTACACTTCTCACAGATTAGACAAATGGAACACTACTCAGGGCAATGGTTGCTGGACACGTCCTGCGGCCATTGGTTCATTGCCTCATGTTATGCATGAATATCCCGCACTACAGTATTACTGGCGTCGGGTCTGGGGTCGTATTTAGTCTATCTCGCACTCTCAGGAGCCCCTTTCTTGGAGGATAGTGGGACTTCGCCCAGTTGCGGGGATCCCCTCTCTTCCCAAAAATGGCTTATCTCCTTTCGAACTTTATGCTTGGCATTGCTATTTCCCTAATTAAGTAATACTGGAAAATTAGCTCCCATTTGAGCCCCAATGAATGGTGGAATCATGCCTGTCTTTACAGTAAATATGACAAATACCTCGTCTGTTCGCTTCCTCCGTTCAGACTCCTTCTCATTGGTCTCAATGGAAGCTGCTCAATGATTATGTACATTTTGCTGAATGCTCTCATCTGACTGTCTAACTTTGTATATATCTCTGTCCCATGATCATGCTGTATTGTAGATACTCTTTTGATCGTTTGATGTATAATCGCTGTTAATTGGAAGCGCTCACATGCTGATATAATCGGGTAGAGAAGAAGCATCGGGGTGGGGGGTAATGGGTTTACTTTTCCTTATTGTATACTTGTTTTGTCTCTTTTGGTGTGTTGTTTCTTTTGTTTGTTGCAAAATGAAAATAAAAGTTTCAAAAAAAAAAAGAAAGGAATAGGAAATAGAACAAATAATATCATAATTCTTTTGTGCCGCTCCATAGTGTGACTACCTCTTAAGTAGTATGCGCATTTCCAGTTTCTGCATCTCAAAACAGATAGAGATTAGAAAAGGTGTAGAGAAGGGTGACCGAAATGATATAGAAAAGGCCAAAGAGGTTGGGGCTTTTCATCCTGAAAAAGACTGAGGGGAGATATGATAGAGGCATGAGAAAATTGCATTAAAAAGTCATGGGATAGGAGACGGTGTCCTATTATAAACTGGGAGTTGGCTAAAAGACAGAAAATAGAGTAGGGCTAAATGATCAATTTTCTCAATGGATAAAGGTGAATAGTGGAATACCCTAGGGCAGTGATGGCTAACCTTTTTGAGCCCGAGTGCCCAAACTGCCGCACAAAACCAAAGAATTTCCTCAAAGTGCCAGCACGTCATTTGCATAAGTGGTCTTATTTGCATAAATATTTGCATAATGTTACCATACACTAACTTTTAGTAAACATGTCTCTTAATGAGTGTATGGATAAAGAAAGACTAAAAGATTTCTACATTACTATAATCCAGTGCCAACCGCCAGGCACATTAGGAACTACTACAAACGCTGCCCATTTAGAACCCATAGCAAACCCGCCGTATCCTGACAGCATTACCAGGACTCACAAAGCACCATACCCTACCTATCAAAAGGCAACACTGCAAATATTAAACCAATACATTTCAGAGAATACTGGGAAAGAGAACAAGTGGCAACGTCAAATAGGAATTTCCTCTTGTACCAAACAAAGCGCAGATGTTAATGATGCACATTTCCCAGAGCTGACATATTCCAGTTAATAAATTCAAAATAAAGAGATATCTTTCTACCTTTTGTGCATTTTTTTTTCAGTTGCAATTGGTCCAGCCACCTTCTTCCGGTTTCTTCATGTTTTCTGCTAACTCTCCATCGTCTGCTGTCCATTTGTCCTTTCTTCTCTCTTCTAGTTTTTTTTCCATTCTCTCTCTCTCTACATCTGCTTTAACATACTAATCTTTCTCCTTTTGCTCTTTCCTCATTCCTATTTCATCCACACAAATTTTACCCCTCCATCCTCAATCCCCAATTACTCTCCCAATACCTGGCCAATTGTAGATTTTTCATCCCTCCTACACAAAATATTTTTCCCCTCTCCATTTTACTCTCCCAGCCCCATCCCATTCTAATCCTCCCCCAACATCAGCTCCCTTCTAGTTCCAGTCTCACCCAGCATCCATTCCCTTCTAGTCCCTGCATCAGCCCATTTCCAGTCCAAGTCCCTTCATCAGCTCATTTTCAATCCTAGCCCCACCATCAGCCCATGTCAAATCATAGCTCCCCTCCACTCAGCCCAATTCCAGTCCAAGCCCCCCCATGAGCCTACTTCCAGTTCTAGCCCCTCCATGAGTCCATTTCAATTCAAGCCCCCACCACAGCCCATTTCCAATCTTAGCTCCCCCCAACAGCCCATTTCCAGTCCTATCCTAGCTGTTCCATCAGCCCATTTTCAGTCCTAGCTCCCTTCCCTCACAGCCCATTTCCATTCCAAGCCCCCTCCCCATCAGCTATTTGCAGTTCAAGCCTCCCCTTCCACTCAGCCCATTTCCAGTCCTAGCAACACCCCAACCCATTACCAGTCCTAGCCCCCCGTCAATCAACTTCCAGTCCTAACCCCCATCACCCCATTTTCAGTTTAAGCCCCCCTATAACCCATTACCAGTCCTAACCCCCCATCAGCCCATTTCCAGTCAGCCCCCATAGCCCACTGCCAGTCCTAAACCCCCCCATCAGCCCACAGCCCATTACCAGTCCTAACCACATCAGCCCACCTCAAGTCCTAACCCCTCCCCATCAGCCCATTTCCTGTCCTAGCCCCCCCATAACCCATTATCAGTCCTACACCCCCATCAGCCCACTACCAGTCTTAACCCCCCCATAGCCCATTACCAGTCCTAACCCCCCCCCATCAGCCCACTACCAGTCTTAACCCCCCCATAGCCCATTACCAGTCCTAACCCCCCCATCACCCCATTTCCAGACAGCCCTCATCAGCTCATAGCCCATTGCCAGCCCTCATCAGCCCACAGCCCATTGCTAGTCTTAACTCCCCCCATAGCCCACTGCGTCTTAACCCCCCTCCCCAGCCCACTGCCAGTCTTAACCCCCCCTCCCTAGCCCATTGCCAGTCTCAACCCCCCTCCCTCCCTAGCCCATTGCCAGTCTCAACCCCCCTCCCCCCTCCCTACCCCACCTCCAGTCTTAAGCTCCCTCCCTCCCTCGCCCATTGCCTGTCTTAACCTCCCTCCCTCACTCCCTAGCCCATCGCCAGTCTCACCCCCCTCCCTCCCTCCCTCCCTAGCCCATTGCCAGTCTCAACCCCCCTCCCTCCCTAGCCCATTGCCAGTCTCAACCCCCTCCCTCCCTCCCTCCCTAGCCCATTGCCAGTCTCAAACCCCCTCCCGCCCTAGCCCATTGCCAGTATTAACCTCCCTCCCTCCCTAGCCCATTGCCAGTCTTAACCCCCTCCCTCCCTCCCTAGCCCATTGCCAGTCTTAACCCCCCTCTCTCCCTCCCTAGCCCATTGCCAGTCTTAACCCCCCTCCCTCGGCTCATGGCAATAAAAAAAAAAAAAAAGCTGCCCGCTGCCGCCGCCGCGGCATGGAGTGTCCCGCGGGGCTCCCTCTGCCCGGCGGGACTCTCCCGGCGCTGCTCAGCCCCTCTCTGCCGGCTTGCAGAGACGCGAAGGGAGAGAGAGTCTCCCTCGCGTCTCTCTTAAGCCCGCAGGGGCAGATGGGAAATTTCCCATCAGCCCCTGCGGGCTTAACAGAGACTCGAGGGAGACTCTCCCTTCGCGTCTCTGCAAGCCTGCAGAGAGGGGCGGAGCAGCGCCGGGAGAGTCCCGCCGGGCAGAGGGAGCCCCGCGGGACACTCCATGCCGCCGCGGCGGCAGCGGGCAGCTTTTTTTTTTTTTTTAATGTGCGACCTTCCCGCGTGCCAGCTCCAAGGCCTTCGCGTGCCACAGCTGGCACGTGTGCCATAGGTTCGCCATCGCTGCCCTAGGGATATGTGCTGGGCCCACTGTTTTTTAACATATTTATAAATGATCTGGAAATGAGAACAGTTTATGAGGTAAACATATTTGCAGATGACACAAAATTATTCAAAGTTGTTAAATAACAAGAGGATTGTGAAAAATTGCAAGAGGACCTTGTGAAATTGGGAGACTGGGCGTCCAAATGTCAGATGAAATTTAATGTGGACAAACTTAGGGAAAAAACAACCCAAACAATAGCTACACAATGCAAGGTTCCATATTAGGATCCACCAGCCGTGAAAAGTATCTGAAGGGTATCTCCACTAGAGGGCATTAGCTGCTACCATGGGGCTAACGCAGGGATTCAACACCCCGCAGAAGCAGCTAAACCGCAAAAACATCAGATATCATAGGCAATTTTCTGTGATATCTGATTTTCGCACAGTGGATGTCCCCAGTGGTGGGATCAAATTGGGATCAGGGTGGGGAGTGGGGGTGGCCATGGTTAGTAGCCACTGAATGAAAAAGATTTTGCACAGTGGCTGCCAAAATCAGGCCTGATCACAGCAGCAGATAATGCCACCTCGAGAGGTAGTGTTATCTGCCAGGAGGTTCAATATCATGGACTCTGCCCTCCAGGCTATCAGGCTCCCCCCCCTCCACAATATTGTCAGTGCCATGGTGCTGAAAGAAGAGCTCCTGCCCTTCTCATAGGCCCTAACAGATATGGCTGTAACCTCATAGTGCTCCCCCTAGTGAGAGGCTAGGGGCAGCATCTCATGATGATGGCTATTTTGTATTGGCCACAAGATGGGGCAGGAGCGAATAAGATCACGCCCACCCCATTCTCCCACTAGACCACCAGGATAGCAAGGTATGTGTTGGGGGGGTCCTCAAGGGGTTCGTGGGGGCCATGGAGCCTCCTTTTGACAGCTGGCTAGCCAGGAGGATTTATTTGGTATTTGGAGGTGAGAGGAGGAATGAGGGGGCTGTGGGGCCCATTCCCTTTCATATGCATCAGGGGTGCGAGGGAGGGAGGGTTTAGATGACTGGTTAGACAGGACACCTTTCAGCCTCAGGGGTTGCACCAATCTCCCATGGGCAGCTCGCAATGGGGGGTTCAGGAGCTGTCCATGGGAGTTCAGTGCCGAAGCCAAAACTAATGTGGTTTAGTAGACATACCCCTGGAGTGGAGGAGTAGCCTAGTGGTTAGAGCAACTGCCTAGTACCCAGCAGCTCAAGAGTTCAATTCCCACTGGCAGTCCTTGTGACCTTGGGCAAGTCACTTTACCCTCCATTGCCTCAGGAGAAAAGGCTGGCAATCTACTTCCAGTGATACATTGCCAAGAAAACCCAGAGGTAGTTGGGTCACTATGAGTTAACAATGACTTGATGGCACTAACAAACAAAAAAAGACATACCCCTAGGTGTCATCATGGATATTATATTTAAATCCTCTACTCAGTGTTCCATAGAAGCCAAGAAAACTAATAAAATACTAGAAATTACAAAGAAAGCAATGGAGAAGAAAACAAAGGATATCATAATGCCTCTGTATCACTTCATGTGTGATTGCAGCTTAAATATTGTGTGCAGTTTTGGTCGCCATATCAAAAAAAAAGAGAGCAGAATTGGAAAAGGTATAGAAAAGGGCAACCAAAATGATAAAGGAGATAAAAGAATACACTTATGAAGAAAGGCTTAAAAGGTTAGGGCTCTTCGGCTTGAAGAAGAGATAGCTGGCGGGAGGAATGATAGGGGGCTATAAATTCATTAATGGATCAGAAAAAGTAAATGTGTATCAGTTGTTTACTCCTTCGAAAAGTTTAAAGACCAGGGAGCATGAAATAAAACTACAAAGCAGTACTTTCAAAACTAATTAACACACAATTAAGCTCTGGAATTTCTTGCTCCAGGATGTAGTAAAAGCTGTTAGTATATCTGGGTTTAAAAAAGGTTTGGATACGTTCTTAGAGGAAAAGTCCATAAACCATTGTTAAAGAGGACTAGGGAGAATCTACTGCTTATCCCTGGGATAATCAGCATAGAATCTGTCTTCCTTTTGGGTTCCAGCCTGGTACTTGTGACCTGGATTAGCCACTGTTAGAAACAGGATACTGGGTTTAATGGTACCAACAAAAAAAGCACTGTGCCACTCAAACCAGGAGCCCAAGTCCAAAAACGTAGCACCAAGAAGGGACCGCTTAAAACCTTTTTATTTTTAATAGAGATTGCGTGCCAAAGACCCTACACAGGCCGTGTTTCATCACCACTTCATCAGGGGTATAAATAAAAAGTTTTTAAGCGGTCCCTTCTTGGTGCTACGTTTTTGGACCTGGGCTACTAGGTTTAATGGACCATTGGTCTGACCCATTATGACAAATCTCATATTCTTGTTTTTATGTCTATTAAATCAAGAACAGGTAAAAGCAAACTGGTTGTTTCCTCTTTCAAAAAGTCCAAAGACTAAAGGACACACCGTGAAGTTACTAACTAGTACAATTGGAGAACAATATTTTTTCACTCAATACATAATTAGGCTCTGGAATGCAAGTACCTAGAGGAAAAGTGCATAAACCATTATTGATGTAGAGTAGACAGACAAAGCCACTGATTATCCCTGAGGGCAGGCAGCATGGAATCAATCTATTTTTTGGAACCTGCTAGATACTTGTTACCTGTATTATCCACTGCTCGAAACGAGAAACTGTTTGATGGATTCTAGGTCTGACCCCAGCATGGCAAGTCGTATGTCCTTTTGTTCTTAAATGCATGTAAGAACTGTGCAAGATGAAAACTATCATTCATTGTTATTTTTTTTTAGGGGGATCTTTTTGTTTGGGGTTTTAAAAATAAATTTTGTTTTTAATTTTAGCATTTTTTAAATATCTTTAGTGCACACTTAAATCATTTAACATGTGCCACTGACTTGAAGATTTATTCTTCCTATTTTTTTCATTTTGCAAAGAGAATGAAATGAAGCAAATGCTGCTGATGTTTTCATCACATTAGAAGCCTGCACAGGATTGAAATATTGGAAACAAGATTATTATATTTAGCTCTTTCCAAGAAAGTTGTCCAAATATATTAATATTGAAGTACCACCATACAGGATCCAAAAGTGTTATAAGAGAAACCAGAACTTCTATAGGTTTGATACTTAGGGGTACGTTTACTAAACCATCTTAAAGTCGCAGCGGTGGTATTATCACATGATGTGACGTTATCGCATGCTAATGTTATCGCGCAATAACGCCACTTATCGCGTGATAACGTGGCGGCGGCGTTAAGGCACACTAACACTGTGAAATCCGGGTCTGAAGGCAGGAGTAAGGCTTCCCAGAGAGCGAAGAGAAGGGGTCAATGGGCGGAGAGTAGGAGGGGAGAGGCTCCAGGCACACTAACGCTGTGAAATCCGGGTCTGAACACTAACGCCAGTGAAACCCTCGTGTTAAGGCACATTTGCAGAAAAGAGAAACCATTTCAGTCAGCAATGTGCAGCAAAGGCAGGGAAACCCAGAAAAGTGATAGTTGTGATACATGTGCAGGAACCAAAAAGGCAAATAAATATATAAAAGGACCAGAACCACATTTGAAATCCCAATAATGAAGCTGGCCAAAAGTGATATTAATGATAAACATAAAGCAACACTACTGACAAAGCTTAAAAATTAAGATATCATGTTTGGAAGGGTCTATGCTCTGTCCCCCTATAAAGTGAATGATCCCACATTGAAATAGCGCTGATCAGGGTTTCTGACATTTAGATTGGGCAGGCTTGTTATGGAGTGCAAATGTGCAGCAACAGCAGAGTGGGCATGTAGGAAAGGGCAACTGTACTGATGCTGTAAATGGGATACAGGGGGCTGCAGGTGGCACATGCTGTGGTCCAGCTGGGGCACAGTGCAGACTAGGCAGATGCCTAGGTGGCACATAGGAATGCCAAAACTGTAAATCAGCAAGACCACAACTGACGCGGGTCCAACATGGGCATGAGTGTGTGTCCCACAGTGTCATAGGGGATATTACCCAGCAGGTACCCCCAAGGGCACATAACATTGACAGGCGGTGCCAGGGGAAAGCGCGCATGTCTATGGCCTGGGACTGTGCACCACCAGCACTACCGGCATAATGGCTTGGCAGCATGGAGGCAGAGGGGTGCTGGTGGCAGAGGGGGAAGTGGCATCTGCCCACAGCAGACCATGGCCAAGCCCCATTTAGGTGAGTGCCGTGCACTGCAACAGACAGGGTGTGCCTGATGAACAGTCATGGTATCCCCAGGGAATGATCTGTCCCTGTGGCAACAGTGTGGTGCAGTACACACAGCTAGTATATTCAGGAGCAGAAGATCACAGGTTCAAATCCCAGCTTTGGCTCCTGCAGACCACATCCCTATATTTTACCCAGTACTAAACCATGGTAATAAAGACGGAACCTTTATTGCACATAAAATAAACACGCCACAAATGCCTATATTTTACCCTACAGAGCACATACTTCATAAACATGTGCAATCCCTAGAGCAGAGTTTCCCAACAGCAATCCTGGAGGGCCAAACACCATTCAGGTTTCATGCTGTTCCTAATAAATATGCCTGTGCTTCATTTGTATGCATGCCCCCATTGTATGTAAATGTATCTCATGCATATTCATTAGGGACAGCATGAAAACCTGAACCGTGTTTGGCCCACCAGGACTGGAGTTGGGAACCTCTGCCCTAGAGCAGCGGCCAACAGGGGCAGAAACACCCACACCCACAGGCTCCACTATCCAAAGCCTCATGGAGAGTCAGGCTGTTGGGCCCTACGCGGAGCAGCATCTCCCAATACTGGCACCTTAGCAATGCCGTCCTAACTTGGGATCACGTTCCACATATATCAAAAGGTTGCTATAATTAATGTCAGCTAACAAATCCTAAGTTAAACACAATTTGTTGATAGAGATTCATCATAGCAACTTTTCTGATATCTGTGGAGTGTGTTTCAGTTATTGATTCTGACAGTGTTTACCACTCCGGGGAGTGGCCCTAACAGTACCATAGCAATGCTCGCACTTTGCCCAGGAATGGTGTAGCGGCCAGGGCTGCCACAAACCTCTATATTTGCACAATGCTGGCATAGGTGTGGGAGTTTGTGTCTGTCTATCCAGTGTGTTGTGGCTGCCTACACCTTACTGAGCCCACATTGCTTGCACTGTTTCCAGCGTTAGCCTGCCAATGTGCATAATGAGGAGCAAGGTATTGTGGGTATGGCCCGGACAGGGTGGCATGGGCAGGATGCATTTGCACAGGGTATAGGGCAATGGCTTGGACATTGTAGTGCCTGACCACCACCTGCACGGACAGGGTGGCCACAGCATGTCATGCTGGGAGGTCGCTCTCACCCTGACTGAGCAGTGACCACGGCATGGCTAGGTTCCCCCATAGTGCTGTACACTGTTTCTCTCAAATGATATTTGTGGGTTCTTTTTTCTGGGGCCTAATCACTGACATACCTGCGTGGTGTGTGTGTGCGCTGACATCCCAGTTTTGGGTGTCCATAGTCCCTCCAGGAACATACGAGGGGGTACCCAAAAAAACAGGAGTTATTTTTTAAAAGCTATTTATTTCAACTTCTTTACAAAACAACCTTATCCCCTTCAAAATACTCTCCATTACAACTGATACATTTGTCCCACCGGTGCTTCCACTGTTCAAAACATTTTTTGTAGTCATCTTTAGAAACGGCTGACAGCTCCTCCCTCATTTTTTTCTTGACTTCTTCAATGTTGTCAAATCGGTGTCCTTTCATGCGTGGAAATAAGAAAAAGTCACACGGAGCCAGGTCAGGCGAGTAAGGTGTGTGGGGCAGCGGAACCATGCCATTTTTAGCCAAAAACTGTCTAACAGAGATGGCTGTGTGTGCAGGTGCGTTGTCGTGGTGGAAGAACCAGTCTCCTGTCTGCCACAAATCGGGTCTCTTTTGACAAACACTGTTGCGCAATCTTCTTAAAACTTCCAAATAAAAGGTTTGATTGACGGTCTGACCTGGGGGAACAAACTCTGAATGAACTACCCCCTTGGCATCAAAAAAGCAAATCAGCATTGTTTTGATGTTTGATTTGACTTGACGACATTTTTTTGGACGGGGTGACGATGACATCTTCCATTGGCTTGACTGTTGCTTTGTTTCTGGGTCGTAACCATAGCACCATGACTCATCACCTGTAATGACCTTTGACAGAAAATCTGGATCAGTTTCAAGCTGTTGTTTCAAACACGACATGTTTCAACTCGATGTTCCTTTTGATTGTCAGTCAGAACCCGAGGAACAAACTTGGCAGCAACCCTTTTCATTCCCAAATCTTCCGTTAAAATTCGCTGAACCAAGCTCCAAGATAACCCACTAATCTATGACAGTTGATCAATTGTGTGTCGACGGTCTGTGAGCACAAGCTCTCTAATTTTTTCAATATTTTCGTCGATTCGGGCAGTTGATGGACGCCCAGAACGAGGTTTGTCATCAATCGACATGTCGCCATTTTTAAACCGAGCAAACCACTGGTACACTTGACTTTTTCCCATAGCGTCATCTTGATAAGCTGTTTTCAACATTAAAACAGTTTCAGCAGCATTTTTACCGAGTAGAAAACAAAATTTCACAGCTGCACGTTGTTCACTTAAACTTGTCATCATAAAAAAAGAAACAAGAACAAAACAAATACAAATTTTAGCATTACAATCAATTACTCCAAGTAGAATGAATGCAGAGATTGGTTGTCATAGCCTGGGACAGTATGGGGTATGTTTACTAAACTGCGTTAGTGCGATTCACGTTAGGAGCCGCGGTAGAGACAGAAATCCCAAATAAGGACATGGGCGGTACATCGTTACGGAGAATGCGCCGAGAACGCACATTACAAGGTGCCATAAATGAACGAGCGCTACAGATGAACGAGCGCTACAGGGCACGTTACCGCGCATTAATCTTAAGAAGGCGCACAGGCATACAAGCACAGCAACAGAGCTGTAGCACAATGGTTACAACACTGACTGATAGTACAGGGGTCATGGTTTTGATTCCCCAGTGGGCCAAGTGTATAGGGCTGGCTGAGGCAGCACCCTTTACATTTAAGTAGTGATTGTTGAGGCATTTGAAGTGTATTTTAATTAGTGCTGCCAGCAAACACACCCTCACGGTGGCATAATCTAAGGTGCTGCATAAAGCACCCCATAATGCACTCCATAGGACACATTATAAAGTGTACTGTCCGCCAAGGCACCCTATAATGTCCCCTATAGGACACCTTATAAGGGTGTGAACAAAGCCCTGGCTGGCTGCAGAAGAACTGCACGGCACCACACAAACTGTCTGCTGTGTTTACCAGGATAGGGTTAACCCACCCGTACCCATGATGCACTGCACGTGCAAATCAGCAGACGAGAGATGGGCACAAGATTGGGTATGCACCCCCACAGAACCTCGGCCTGGTAGGGGCAACAGACCGTGTGTGGCACTGCCACAGAGTAGCCACAGACAGTCACATTGTGCGGGTACTGTGCCCAACCTGACGTTAAGGTGGGGTGCCCAGCACCAGGTCCACAGCACCTTTCATGGCTGAAATATGCCATGCTGCAGGTCCCCATCAGTGTGTGATAGGTAGCTCTGTTAGACACACCTAGATCTTGCTGTATGTCTCAGTCATGTCTAGTCCTTATCGGCGATGATGCACCCAGAATAGTGCATATCCTGTGTTGGTGCCAAGGTTACCTGCTGTAGGTGAAGGTGGGGGGGGTGAAGGGGAGGGGGGGAGGGGGGGGTGAAGGGGAGGGGGGGAGGAGGGGAGGGGGGGTGAAGGGGAGGGGGGGAGGGGGGAGGGGAAGGGGAGGGGGGGTGAGGGGGAGGGGGGGAGGGGAAGGGGAAGGGGGGGGGGGGGTGAGGGGGGGGGGGGGTGAAGGGAGGGGGGGAGGGGGAGGGGGGGGTGAAGGGGAGGGGGGGAGGGGGGGTGGGGTGGGGGTGAAGGGGGGGTGGGGGGGTGAAGGGGGTGGGGGGTGGGAGGGGGGGAGGGGGGTGAAGGGGGGGTGGGGGTGGGGGGGGTGGGGGGGGTAGGGGGTGGTGGGGGTGGGGGGGGTGAAGGGGGGGTGGGGAGGGGGGTGGGGGGTGTGGGGGTGGGGGGGTGGGGTGGGGGGTGGGGGGGGGGGGGGGGGGAAGGGGGGTGGGGGGTTGGGGGTGGGGTGGTGGTGGGGTGTGGTGGGGTGGTGGGGGGGGTGGTGGGGGAGTGAGGTGGTGGTGGGGGGGTGGGGTGGGTGGGGTGGTGTGGGGGGGTGGTGGGGGGGTGGGGTTGTGGGGTGGTGGTGGTGGGTGGGGGGGTGGGGTGGGGGGAGTGGGGTGGGGGGGGAGGGGGGGTGGGGTGGTGTATGGACCCATAGGCAGATTATGTACCACCACACAACCCACCCTCTGGGGCTCAGGGTGGGAAACAGGATCACCCACCAATAGATCCACAGTCTACCCCCCTGCAATGGTAGCAGTAGAGGGGACCATCAACCCCAGTCCTGCTGGGGAACAGACAGAGCGGTACACATCCATAACGCAATAGCAGACAGACGGCAGGCCTGGAAATGCTCAGCAGCCCCCCACCATTATCTGACATTCTCCAGCAGCAAGCCTCCAGCCACTGCACCCTGCAAGGTGCTCCAGCAAGACACATACCAGCTGCAGACAGTCCACCAGCTAGTCCATAGTACATGGTCCTGGAAGAGATGCATGTACCCAGAACAGGGATGTCAGCATACACACCAAGCAGATAAGTCAGTGATTGGGCCCCAAAAGAAAACCCATAAATATCACATGAGAGAAATGCTATACAGCACTATGGGGGAACCTAGCCATGTCATGGTCACTGCTCAGTCAGGGTGAGAGTGACCCCCCAGCAGGACATGCTATGGCCACCCTGTCCGTGCAGGTGGTACCAGGCACTACAATGTCCGAGCCATTGCCCTATGCCCTGTGCAGATGCGGCCAGGCCACCCTATCCAGGCTATTCCCACGGTACCTTGCTCCTCATTATGCACATTGGCAGTCCAATACTGGCAACAGTGCTAGCAGTGTGGGCTGTGGAGGGTGTTGGCAGCCACCACACACTGGATAGACAGACACACACTCCCCACACCTATGCCAGTATTGTGCAACTATAGAGGTGTTGGGCAGCCCAGGCCACCACACCAGTCCTGAGCACAGTGCAGGCATGGCTATGGTATGCAATACTGTAGGAGTCACTCCCCAGGTTGGTAAACACTGTCAGACACAAGACCTGTAGCACACTCCACAGACATCAGAAAGGTTGCTATGATGCAGCTCACTCAGAAAATTGTACTTAACCTAGGAATTGCTATCTGCCAGTAATCATAGCAACCTTTTGATAGATGTGTACCATATTCCCAGGTTTAGGGTGGCATTACTAAGGTATGCAAGTGCTAGTATTGGGAGATGCACGCAGAGCCCAAAGTCCTGCCTCTCCAGGAGGGTTTGGATAATGGGGCCTGTGGTTGCGGGTGTGTCTGCCCCTGTTGGCTGCTGCTTTACGGCAGAGGTTCCCAACTCCAGTCCTGCGGTGCCAAACACTGTTCGGGTTTTCATGCTGTCCCTCATGAATATGCATGAGATACATCTGCATACCATGGGGGTGGCGCATAGAAATGCAGCACAGGCATCTTTATCAGAGGCAGCATGGAACCGGAATGGTGTTTGGCCCTCCAGGACTGCATTTGGGAGACTCTGCTCTAGGTAATGTGCATGTTTGTGGTGTCCGTGCTCTGTAGGGTAAAATATAGGTGTCTTGGGCATGTTTACGTCATCTGCAATAAAGGTGCTGTCTGTATTAGCACATTGTAGTAGTGGGTAAAATATGGGGACTGGGTTGGCAGGAACCACAGCTGGGACTTGAACCTGTGACCCGCTGTTTCTGAATACACTGGTTTTGTGCACTGCACCACCTTGTTGTCACAGAGTCAGTACATTCCTTGGTGATACCATGACTGTTCATCAGACAGGGCCCGTCTGTTGCAGTACATGGCACCCACCTACACAGGGCTAGGCCACGGTCTGCTCTGGGCAGCTGCCACTGCCCCCTCCACCACCAGTATCCCTCAGCCACCATGCTGACATGCCCTTCTGCTGGTGGTGCTGGTGGTGCGCAGTCTCAGGCCATCCAGTGTGCAGGTAGGCGGCTGCCTATGGTGCGGGTTCTGGGGTAGGGGTGCCTGCATAGACGTCCACACTCCCCCCAGCCCCGCCTGCCCATGTTCTGTGCCCTTGGGGGTAGCTGTTGGGTACTATCCCCTGTGACACTGTGGGAAACACAGTCGTGCCCATGTTGGGCCTTCAGCAGTTGCTGTCTGGCTGCTCTGCTGTTTCAGCATTCGTATGGGCCACCTAGGCATCACCCTAGTCCGCACTGTGGCCCAACTCCACCACAGCATGTGCTGCCTGCGGCCCTCTGTATCCCCTTTTCCGGTATCTGTCCTGTTGCCATTCCGACATGCCCGCCCTGATGTTGCGGGACATGTGCATGCCATAGGAACCCTGTCCGATGGAGTGGAAAACCCTGAGCAGCGCTATTTCACTGTGGGCTCATTCACCTTGTATGGGGATGGAGTGTAGACACTTCCACGATTTATATCTTTTCTATGGAGCTTTCTTGGGGGGGGGGTTATGTTTCTCATCAATACCACTATTGGCCAGCTTGGTTATGTTTTTTTTCCAGTTTGTTGAGGTCATTTTCAGTGTTTATGTGCCCTTTTGTTCTGTGCACATGTATCACACTTATCACTTTTTTTAGGTTTCCCTGCCTAGGCTGTACATTGCTGACACTGAAATGGTTTCTCTCTCCCCTGTAATGTGCATTTAACGGCAGGTTTTCATTCGCGTTGGGATTTAGCTCCTCAGATCAGCGCGTTAGTGTGAAGGGAGCCTCTCCCCGCCCACTCTCCGCCCACTGACCCCTTCTCTCCGCCCTCTCTCCACCTTCTGCAGTGTTTTACCGCGGAGCTTTACGATCGTTAACGCATCATAACGCGTGTTATGTAACGTTAACGATCGTTAGCGCATCATAACACACGTTATGATGCGCTAACGATCATTAACGTTATATTACACGCGTTATTTACCGTTACCGCAGTTTAGTAAACATACCCCTATATGTATAATGCTCACTCGCTTAATTTTCTTTCCATAGCAGTATACTGGGTAATAGCTGCTTATATACCATCATGTGACACACATGCCAGGGCTTGCCAAAGTCTGGTATAGACATTGATAGTAACAATAGTAAATAATAAATTGTTCTTGAAAACAAAATATGTATTAGTAAGAGATTAGGTACAAAGGTAATTATGTCATGCTCATGCAGAAAGTATGGTTAATTAAATAGGGAAAGTTAAGAATACATGTTTTTATGAAATGGAAAAAAAAAGGAAAAGATCTTGATAAAAGAAAACATTTTTCTAGTTATGATAATGAAGTCTTTTAAGGTGAATGAGTATTCTTAGAACGGCACAGAAAATTGTGCTGACTCCTTAAGGTCATCTTAAATAAGACTAAATCAGGAAGTTTTTAAAATTAGCCAAGTTGTATGACAACATTTAAAGTTGACTTTTGGAGCGAGTGAGAGATGAACTATACCTAAAGCTAGAGAAGGTAGACCATAGAAATGAATGGAGCTGGTAGAAACCATCTTAATTGTTTTTAGTTCAAGCCGGAGTAAATGTGCTTGGTTCTTTGGAATGCCAGAGTGGCAAAGATAGTGAGAATATATTTGGGGAAATCAGTCTTTGATGGAGTTGAGGGTGCTGGTAAGATTTCTGTGTTGGTCTTCTACATGACACAAGCTTCCTTTTCAAACCATGGTAAAAGTATTCTTTTTGGAGGAAGTAAACATCTCCTTTTACAACAGTCAATATTCATCAAACTCCCACGTATTTGCTGCCTGGAGGTCAAAAATAATTTGGGTGAATCGAGACCACAAGGTTTATATTTGTGTCGATTTGCTGCTTGTGCGAGCAGAAAGTCTGGCAGAACAGGGCAAGGACAGCATTAGTGAGCAGACCCGGGCCGCCTTCACTGACCTCATCAAAGAAGTCTGACAGAGATCTGTAGAATTTTCCTGGGAGTAGTACCATTTCACAGCTAGCTGTGCAAAGCTCAATCACAGCTCTGTCTGCTTTGATCAGCATTCTTGCTGCATGCATCTGGAGAAAGCTCCAAACAGAGGAGCTTAGAAAAGGAGTTGGCTGATAGCCCTGCTCAAGTTTAAAGAAGTTAAAAGGAGAAAACTAATGATCCTTTTTTTGCTATTCTCAGTGAAGAGAAAGCTGTGATCAGGCCAAAAAAGTTATAGAAACCACGGGGACATGTACAAAGAAACAAAATAAATGACAAAAGTAATATATCTGATTGCACCAAGCAGAAGAGAATCTCATATGGACTGGCATAAAGATAAAGAAGTACAAGGACAAGTGATCATGATATGACATTGGAAAGATGGAGGAATTATTTCTTTACTAAGTAAGTGGGGGATGCCAGGAATAACTTTGCAGTGGTGGTAATTGGATACATAAGAATGATGGAATTCAAGCATGCTTACAATGGATGCAGAGGACAATATTAAGGGTAAAGAAGGAAGATAGCCAACGACTGGGTAATATCTACTGAGTAAGCCATGGTATTAATGCAGACTGCCGGAGAAGTTAACCAATTGTTCGTAACTATTGTGTTACTGTCTAACTATATCAAATTGTAGCTTCAAAGGTTCTAAATTAATCTTAAGAGGTACCAATTTTCCAAATCATGGTTTTGTAAAAAGAAGATCACCAGCAGATCCTCATATTCCATCAAATGAGTATCAGCTTGGTTTAGCCAAATCAAGACTTAAAAAGTGTTGCTAATGGAATATTTATGTTAATAAAATTGTATTAACTACCTTTCAATACCCATCAAAGCAATTTACAAAATTATGCATATATAAAATTCCAGAAGTATATATAGCATAAATAATATCTATACAATTAATAATGAAAACAGAGTACATGCAACTATTATAAATGCATCAACAGATTACAGAAACAGAAATCATTAGATTGCTATACAGGGGCTCAAATATACCCTCCCAACAACAGGTACCAGGCAACTGAAATCACACAATTTCATTAAAAGCACTTGCAAAAAAGGCAAATTTTAAACCTGAGTTGAACTTGGAATATGAAGACGCCAACCTAAGATAAATAAGAGGAGCATTCAACAAAGATAGTACAAGACAAGTGAAAGAGGACTGCCAAGTCACCTCCAATTGAATTCTAGATGGTGATGGTACAAACAGCAAACCAGATTGTGATAAATGTAGCAGCTGGGATGTTCTGTAAGTAACTCTGGTAACCCGGAGGCCCTCCTCGCCTCCCTCAACAAGCCTTAGCACCCCACATAAATTTCCCCCCCCCACAAATTACCCAACAACAGTATTTGGTACAAACTTTGGTCACAGCTTTATTTACAACCTGTAACAACCGGCCCAACACGGGCCTGAATATACAACTTTCAAACATAACCCAGCCCCACACCCCCTTGCCGGACGATGCCCCCACCCGCCATATTAGTAGCAAGGTGGAGCATCCTCCTCCCCCCAAACCCCGCCGCCTGCCTCGCCATACTAGTAGCAAAGGCCGGCTCCCACACCCCCGCTACCGGGCTGAGACCCCCAACCGGGCTGTCTCGCCCCACCCCGAGGAGCACTTCGCCCCCCACTGCTCCTAAACCAGTTCAAGCCCGCGCCGCTTCTGCAAGCGCTGGCTCTCTACCCCGCCCCCGCCAGCTGCAACATCCCGAAAACTACCTCCAAAGGGGGGTGGGCGGGCGGGAACGCGTCCGCTTCACGAGGAGCCGCGGCAAAAAGGGAACAGCCGCGCGGCTCCTTGCCGTCAGTGCTCCGCCCCCCCCCCCCATGCATGGGCCAATGAAATCGCTCCTTCATCGCAAAGGAGCGATTTCAAATGCCGCACTCCTAGCCTCACTCGCGTTCACCCCCCCCCCTGCAACCCCCGTCACGTGCAGGAGGCCGAGGCCGGGCCCGGGCCCAGGTTACTGTCGGCCGCGGGACCCGGCCCGCGGCCTCGAGCATTAACTCTGGTAACCCGGAGACCCTCCTCGCCTCCCTCAACAAGCCTTAGCACCCCACATAAATTTCCCCCCACAAATTACCCATCAACAGTATTTGGTACAAACTTTGGTCGCAGCTTTATTTACAACCTGTAACAACCGGCCCAACACGGGCCTGAATATACAACTTTCAAACATAACCCAGCCCCACACCCCCTTGCCGGACGATGCCCCCACCCACCATATTAGTAGCAAGGCGGAGCATCCTCCTCCCCCCAAACCCCGCCGCCTGCCTCGCCATACTAGCAGCAAAGGCCGGCTCCCACACCCCCGCTACCGGGCCGAGACCCCCAACCGGGCTGTCTCGCCCCACCCCGAGGAGCACTTCGCCCCCCACTGCTCCTAAACCAGTTCAAGCCGCGCCGCTTCTGCGAGCGCTGGCTCTCTACCCCGCCACCGGTGCGAGGTATTCACTATCCTCGCACCGCCCCCCCCCCCCCATAAAGCTGCGACCAATCATTTCCAGTGCTTCCTGCCAATCATTAAGTAATAAGTCTTGTCCGACCGGGGACAAGTGTACCTCGTCGGTACGATACAGTCCAGCGCAATGAGGATCCGCCCAAGGGTGCTGGACCTGCCATCCCCCAGCCTGCTGCAACCAACGTCCAATCTGCCGGTTGACTTTCGCTAACCCTCGCGACCACCGTCGCTGGGACAGGCAGGCCGGCCGTGGGATGATATCCGACCAGACAATTGCCACCTCTGGCCACTGCTCCTGCAGCGCCCAAAGGTCCCACTGCACCGCTTGAATGAGCTGTCGGCACGTCCAACTGGATAGATCATTCCCACCAAGATGTATCAAGACTCCCACTGGCCGCTGCCGCCGCTCCGCATGCTCCCGAACACAAGGAAGGAGCTGCCACCAGCGCATGCCACGCTCGCCCAGCCACACCAACTGAACATTGCAGGACACCAAGCCCAGGTGTGGACCCAGCGGGCGACTCGAGGCTCTGCGCTCCGCCCAGTACACGAACGAATGTCCAAGAATCCACCATACGCCCGGCGGGCCCATTGCGTCACTCCGTGTAGGCCAGCCCTGCAGCAAACCTGAAAAAAGAAACACAGCATTAACACCCCCCCACACCCCCCACACCCCACTCCCAGATACGCCTCACAATTGGTCCAGGCGCACATACCCTTCGTAGGCCCCGGATCGCCATCGCCCGATCCGTTGAATCACTTCGCCCCCAAGCCCAGCCGCAGCTGCACTCGTCGCTGCCCCTATCCGGAAGGAATGAGACGCATACAGCCGCTCCTCCAAGCCTAACCGCCGCAAGGCCAGGCGTAGCACCGCCGTGAATTGAAACTGGGTAACCGCGATCCCATCCGAGTGGCAGAAAAAACAGCCGGCAAGATCCGGCCGCCGACGAACGTAAGACGCCAAGTTCTGTACCGGACAGGAGCCCAACCCCGGAATTGCCTTCAACAGCACCCACCGACCACGGCCCTGCTGGTCTGTCTTCGAGCGGGCAACAAAAATCCGTACTAGCGTCTCCTGCAGGTCCACATGAGGAACCTGCAAACCCCCCCAAACACACCGCTTGCAAGACAGTGGGACCAACTCACTAACCCGGAACGCCCCGAAAAACGCCGTGACAAACAAAGCCTGAAAAAGCACCGTCTCGTACGGAGATGCCGCCACCTCTGGCAGAACTGCCCATATGCACAGCAGAAACTCATGAGACACGGGACGGCGCCAATCTTGGACCGTCGGCTGCGCTTTTGCCCACCCAGCCAAAAGCCGCTTTACCACATACGATGCACTGGGGCTGCCCCAGCCCGCCACCCTGCTGAAAAGGAGAAACCGGCAAGCGCCGCCCGCACCGCCGACCGGGACCACCCGCACCCTTTTGCCCACACTATAAAAGAACCAGCTAACACGACCCCCACTCTACCACCTCTCCAGCCTTTCCCCCATAAAAACCCCCATACCCTCGCATAACCCCGCCGATAAGCCGTCCACGTACCTGGAGCCAAGGAGGACCGCAACAATGCCATCATTCCGGTGTCCCAATCCTCCAAAGGTGCTCCGGCACCACTGCCGATGTCTCGTCCACCCCCGGGGCCAACGCCCGAAACTGCTCCCACTGAAAACGAGACAGAGCATCAGCAATAGCATTCTGAGAACCGGGCACGTGGCGCACCCGAGCCGTGACATTGAGATGAAGACAGGCCAACACAAATACCCGCATCAGCGCCGCAACCCGCGGACACTTGGGCGAATGTCGATTGATGACTTGCACCACCACAGCGTTGTCGCACCAGAACACTACCCGCTTATCCCGCAACCTTTCCGGCCATACCCAGAAGGCCACCACAATCGGGAACAATTCCAGGAATGTCACATTACGCGTCAACCCACTCACAGTCCAAGATGCCGGCCAAGGCGCCGCACACCACGAACCTTGACAATACAACCCCATACCCGAACTACCGGCCGCATCAGAAAACAACTCCAAATCCCGGTTGGATAGTTCCAACGACTGCAACACCGAGCAGCCATTATACTCAGCCAGAAAAGCATCCCAAACACGCAAGTCGGCTCGCATCCCCGACGTCACCCAGATGCGATGATGCCCACAGCGCACCCCGGCCATAGCCAGGGACAGCCTCCGCGCAAACGGCCTCCCCATTGCAATGACTCGACAAGCAAAATTCAAGTGGCCGACCAACACCTGCAGATCTGACAATGTCACCTTCGAGGCGGAGCCCACCTCTGCCACCAATAGACGCAGACGCTCAACTTTATCCCTAGGTAAACGGACCACGAACTCCATCGCATCTATATCAATCCCCAAGAAGGAAAGACACGTCACCGGTCCCAACGTCTTGCCCGCCGCCAATGGGATGCCGAACTCCGCAGCCATTTCAAGGAACAACCCCAGCAAGGATTCACACACCGCGGACTGCGCTGGCCCCACGAACAAAAAATCATCCAGATAATGCACGATAGTATGGCGCCCCGACCGCCTCACCAACACCCAGTGTAAAAACAAGCTAAAGGCCTCGAAGTAAGCACACGAGATCGCACAACCCATCAGCAAGCACTTGTCGTAATAATACTGAGCGTCAAAACGAAATCCCAGCAATGGAAAGGCAGACGGATGAACCGGCAACAGCCTAAAGGCCGATTCGATGTCCACCTTCGCCAACAACGCCCCCTTACCGCACTGGCGCACCAGCTCCAAAGCCTCATCAAAGGATGCATAGCGCACCGAGCACAACTCCCACGGGATATGGTCATTCACCGAGGCCCCGAGGGGGCAAGACAGATTATGTATCAAACGATAACGCCCTGGCTCCTTTTTCGGGATAACCCCAAGCGGTGAAATAAGAAACGGCGAAAAGGGTGGCCGGTCGAATGGTCCGGCAACTCTGCCCAGCGCACATTCCGCCGCAATCTTCGCACGGGCCACCTCCGCCAGCCGGAGAACCGAGCTAGCATTGCCCGCCGCAAACTCCCGGACCTCCCCTTGAAACGGGATATGAAAGCCCTCTGAAAAACCTGCCCACAACATGGTCCCCACCTTGCCGTGCCTGGTACTCGCGTAGAGTTCCAGCCACGGCTGCAATGCCTGAATCTTAATGGGGGTAGGCGCCAACCCCCCACTACACCCTTCACTTACCCCCAACCGGTGCTCCTTGCACAGCTCTTCGGCTGCACTTCGTGGCCGAATGACCGGCACAACAGAGCAAGCAGGCGTGCCGAAACTTGCAGTCCGGAAATGGGCAGGATGTTTTATTGAAGCGCCAGCAAAGATCTCCTCCAGGTCCGCTCGATCCGACTTTGGTCGTATCAGGCGCTGGGCCCGCTGCCCGAAAGGACCGAAAACCCGCCGCCGAAGGATTGCCGACTGCCCTAACCTGACCTGCGCCCCCCCCCCCCCCGTCCCGCCCTTTTTGGCAGACATTTGCGTCAGCCAAAGATTAATATCCTTCGTCCCCCAAGACAGTTGCCGATTCTCCTCCATCATATTACGAAACTCCTCGTCGTAATTAAGCCAGGCCCAACCCTCATGCGCCTGGGACGCCGCTAAAATGGCATCGGCATAAGCCAGCAGCTCACCGTAACGACTCGGGTCCTCATGCCCCCATACGCTCGCCAAACGCAAAAAGACCCGGGTCTAATTTAAAGTGTTCCAGGAAACCTTTCGTACCCTCCCCGCCTTTTCATCCTCCTAACGTTTTTTCCTACTCTCCCCCGAGCGTTTCCTCCCCTTCAGAAGCCTGAAAATATCAATATAACGCCGCTTCACGATCCGCTACCTCAACTTGCGCGGAACACTCTCCCACAACTCCGCGCAACACACAAAGGATGACCCCGCCCCGTCACCTGCCCGCGGCCCGACCGTGGAGGTATCAGAGGAACTATCCGATGACCAAGAAGACGAAGACAATGACAATGCGCTCCGCCTACGATGACGCCTGTGCTTCTTCTTCACCTTGGCTTTGCGTGCAAGCGAAGCACCCTCACCCGCTGGCAACAACCCCCCAACTCCGCCAACCGCATTCCCGGGACACTCACCTGCTGCAGCTTGCTCTGCCGTCCCGGGCACAACCGAGGTCGAACCAGTCTGATCCACCAAGGTCGAACCGGTCTGATCCACGCTCTGCGACATCACCATCTGGCTGCCACCTACAACACCTGCCGCAGCCACCGCACTCACTGGAACCTGCAGAGGGAGAGAAGAACCCACAACCGGAGGAGGAGAAACACCAACACCCGGAGAAGCCATCCCATAATGCCCCATCCCACAACCAGCTCCCCCCCCCCCTTGAGGCCCCGCCGAGGTACCCAACCCCCCGGCCGCCCAGCCCGCTGCCCCCCAGGGAAGCTGTCCCCCGCCACTCTGAAAGCCAGCCCCCAACCATTCCCCCCCCCAACCACCCCCCAAGGACCCATGCTCATGGGCTGTCCAGACACAGGGGACCAGCCCGCCCACCCCTCACCACACACTCCCGGCCTCCCCCTCCCCAACGGAAAGGACCCGTAAGCTCCCGCGCCAACCGGCCCGCAGGGAACCCCAGCAGGGCTGAAGCCCATGTCTTGAGTCCACCCCAACCCCCCCCCCCTGCCCCCCTGTTCCCCCCTGTCCCCCACCGACCCCCGCGAAAATCCCCTGTCTGCAACGCCCCCTCCCCCTACCCCGTCCAACACAGCACCGGTCTCCCCTGTCTCCGGCCCCACGATCTCTGCTGGTGAACCCACGGGCCCCCCCAGACCCAGCAATCTGCCAGCCGGAGCAGATAAAGACCCCCGCTTCCCAGACCCTTTCCCTCGTTTCCCCGCTCTTCCCCCTGCCCCCCGCACACTCCGACTGCCTGCCCTGGCCCCCTGGGCTGCACCCGCTCCCTGCGACCCTCTCGTGCCCCCCCCCCCGCCCTGGCAGCCGAGGCACCCCCTTTCTGCCGCCCCTTCGCCCCTACACCCGGGCGTGCCATGCCTCTTCCGCCCACCAGCAGGAAGACTACAGCACCCTTTCCCTGACTTGGAAAACTTGCTGCCCGTTTCTATGGATATATATATATTCTATTTTAATATAATTTGCACAACAATTACCCACCTTAGCTGGCCAAAATTGCTCCCAGCTTCCCCCCAGCTGATGCACCCCTTACTGGGCTCCCCCCCACCCAAATTCTCCCCCCGAGCTGCCAACTCACCGGGCCACCACACGCACCCCCTAAGGGCAGTCAGACCCGACCAGGAACCAAATGACAGCACGCCGAGGACCCGATATCCAGAAACGTGTCCGCTTCACGAGGAGCCGCGGCAAAAAGGGAACAGCCACGCGGCTCCTCGCCGACACTGCTCCGCCCCCCCCCCCCCATGCGTGGGCCAATGAAATCGCTCCTTCATCGCAAAGGAGCAATTTCAAATGCTGCACTCCTAGCCTCACTCGCCTTCACTCCCCCCCCCCCCCCGCAACCCCCGTCACGTGCAGGAGGCCGGGCCCGGGCCCAGGTTACTGTCGGCCGTGGGACCCGGCCCGCGGCCTCGAGCATGAATAACTAGGTCAGCCAAATATTTTAGAGTGTCTATATACAGTGGGCTAACAACAAATTCTTGAACTTATCTTGATAGGATTCTGGTAACCAGTGGTTGGTGAACAGTGAGGTTTCGTGATCTGTGCTATGGGCATAAGTTATCATCCTCACCACTATATTTTAAATAAGCTGCAACCTTTTGATTGAACTAACACTCAAATCATTATATAGGAAGTTCTAATAATTTAAACTGGAATACTGGAATGTGGCTAGGGAAATGTGGAATCTGAAAAACATTATTTCAAAGTATTTAAGGTGTATCAAGTTCTGAGAACTACTTTAACCCATTACCCTGTCTTAGCCAAATTAAATTATAGGCTCCTAGAATGAGAAACTTCATAATATTAGGGCTGCTTCAAGTCATTCAAACAGCTAATTGGTAAATTGGAAAGGAGATCTATAATATATTAAGATTGCATTTAGTGCCTAGCAGACCACTCGTAAGTCCTGCCTTTCCTCAGTAAAAAGATTATTGGGTGTCCCTCAAGTGAGGTCCTTTCATTAGAACATCAAAATATAAGATGTGCCATACTGAGTCAGACCAAAGGTCCGTGCAGCCCCAAATCCTGTTTTTAGCAGTGTTTTATCCAGGTCACAAGCACCCAGCAAGATCGCAAAGAGTAAATCCATTCCTTGTCGCTCACTCCCAAGGATAGATGTTAACTTTCTAAAGACTATAGGCCAGATTTTGAGCCAGTACAGTTAAATACTAGCTCTGATGTTTAACTTAATCCATATATATTCAGTGTCACTATCAATATAAGTGGCAATACAGAATAAATGTGTTTGCTGGTGATCATGCCAGTACTGTTTAGTTTAGGCTGAATATTGCTGCTATCTAGATGATTTTTGGCTTGCCCTCACCTCACCCCTAACCCGGCCCATTTTCAAATGAACAATATCAAGCTACTTAGCACATTAAAAAACAGTACTATCTATATAGGAATTTATTTTGGAAGCCCTATTCAGGCTGTGTACGTCTGAAAATAGGCATGGAGACATTCAAGGCACAGAGACGACTCCAGAGTCTAGGAGCTGGGACTATGGATGTCCCCAGCTGGAGGATGCCCAAGTCTGAATGATGGCATGGCCAGGGTGTTCCCAAGAGCTTGGGTGTCCCCGCCTGATCTCAGAAATGTCCTGGAGTCGTACTTACTGTTATACCTGCTGCAGGCAAGAATAGGCATCGGAAAAGTGCTCATTTTGTCAGGCAAATTTTTTATTTTATTTATTTGTGAGATTTTTATACTGCCATTTTGGGTAATCATAGCAGTTTACAATTAGAACAACAGATACATTGAACGTTTTAACAAAAGAACAGGTGCTAGAACAGGCAATCGAAAATTTACAGGATTTGGAAATAACATAACCTATTTACAATTCGAATGATTGATGATGTCACTCGACATTGGAGTACTTTCAGGAAGGAATGGAAGGAAATATGTTGTCTATGGTGCTGTGGAGGATAATTTAGTTAAAGTAGAGAAAGACCAGTTTGTAACAGGTAAGGGGAAATTTTATGTTGGGTCAATCTTGGAGGTGTTTACATTTTGACCAAAGTGTTTTATAAATAGGAAAGTTTTGAGATGTGTACGGAACATGGATAGGTCTGTAATGTCTCGGAGGCTTTCAGGTAATGAATTCCAGTGCATTGGGGATATGTACTCAAATGCCCTGTTGCTAGTGCATTGTTTAGTTTTTTGGAAATCTGAAGGAGTTGTGAGAATGTTATTCATTGGGCTTCTTCTTAGTCGGTCAGAAGATACAACTTTGATTACCTGGGAAAGAGTTGATGGAGCTATTTTTCTGATGATTTTGAATGTGATCATCAATAATTTATATTTTATCCTGCTTTGGATAGATATCCAATGGAGGTCATGCAGAATTGGGGTTATATGATCGATACGGCGTGAGTGGTGGATAATTCAAGCAGCTGTATGTTGTGCCATTATGAGCCGGTGTAGGGATAATTTTGGTAGGCCATGTAGAAAACTGTTACAATAATGTGCAGTATTATCATTGCTTGCAACATTGTTCTAAAATCAGAGGGCTGTAGTAGGGGTTTTATGGGTTGTGTGACAAGGCAGAGGTTGCAGAACCTAAAAATAGGGGTTTAAAACACTTTTTGTCCTCAGAAGCTGTCAGTAAACCAGGTCAGGAAAGGGTTAAGGATTCAGCCCTGAAAGCTGTTCTGCACAGGAAAGCAGAAAGAGAGCCACACCCTAGCTTCAGGCAAACCCAGGGAGCTGACGTGGGAGGAAAAGGGGCGGAGTCACACCTGATAGGGCAGCCCTGTTCACATAACCAGGAAGCAACTGTTAGATAGAACTCGAACAAGGAGGAGAGAGAGAACACTACGTGGAGTTCCATGAGCAGCAAGGAGAAAGAGAGCAGTTCCAGGAAGGTCCAGAAGAGTCAGATCCAGGGAGAGATCTGGGGACCAGGAGAAGCAAAGCCAAGAGCAACCGATACCCGGTTGGCACAAGGTGCTTGGGGAGTTGCTGGCCAGACTGCAGAGAGACAGCCAGGTCTCAGGAGTGCCATCTGAAAAAGCTTCCAGGAAGGAACTACCGTGAGCTGCATAGCAAACAAAAACAGGTCAGAGACTATTTTAAACCTCAGGGGAAAAGGTCAGATACCTTGCCTGGAAGGGATAGGGGTAGTTCTCTGGAATCTTCTCTCAAAGCCAGAATTATAAAGGAGAGATTGGGAAGAGAGAAAGTCCCATTCAAAAGACTGCAAAAGTTTGCATACTACAGAGAACGTGACAGGAGCTCTAGCTCGGAGTATAGCCCAGGTGCCTTTCAGCAAGTTACTAATTGCAGGCAGCACAGACACGGGCAAGAGTTAGACTCTGAAGAGCACGCTGTGTTAAAAGAACTAGTGAAGCAGTATCAAGGGAAATGTTTGCCTCTCAACCAGAAAGCACATACTAGGCAGACCAGAAGGAAGGTGAGCCCCTTTTTGTGATGTTTTAAAAGGTGCTGGTGATTTGGAATCCTTGCAAGTGCCTAGGTATTTTAGAGATAACAAACGGAAGCAGCTTAAAGCACTAATTAAGCAGTGGCAGTCTGTAGACTCCCTTAACCCAGGTCTTAAGGACATATCAGACCCAGAGCTGGAGGATATGCAAATTGATGCACCATTAAGTGATAGCAGTGGATCAGCTATGGACTGTGGGGTTTGTTATAAGGACTGAAAGCCATATAAGTGTATCCTGTAAAAGGAGTGAAAGCTGTACAAAGATATCCTATAGAAGTGCTGAGAAAGCCTATTTGCTATAACCTGAGTTTCCACGGAGAAAGGCAGCGTTCGGCCTGTGGGAAACTCAAGCCTAATTAATTCAGCTGTGAAGAGAAGTACAAGGCTGTGAAAGTTTTCCTGTGTTTAAAGCATGTATATGAAAGCAATGCCAATGGAGAGAAACAACTGTTGTATTTGAAGCTGAAGGAAGTTTGAAAGCTGAATGTTTTGCTTTGTTTGTACTTGAGAAGCATCAGGGGATTCTTGGACTTTTATTTGACACAATTGCGTAGCACCATCTTTTGTCTGTGTTTGGGGAAGTAGTTCACCAAACTCCTGTGCGGCAATAAAGTTATTGTTAAACCCACGGAAGCCTTTGCTGTATTTACTTGGACCACAACTACAACGGATACCAGGCTGCAGCACTTAGAAGGTTTATAAATATGTATTCCCCTATGCATCACATGCCAACCCCTCCTAGGCAACCGCCTATATATACCAGAGGGTGCTGAAGTGTGACAGTTGCCAGAGCCTTATCTTGTTGAATTTTGTCCTTGTTATGTTATTAATATGGGTTTTGAAAGAGAGATATCTGTCTAATGTTACCTCTAAATATTTTACCTCCTCTTTGACTTCTAGTTCAAAGTCATCAATAGGTTTGTTTTGAGATGGGTTGTATTTTTGGTTTCTAGTAAATTATTAATACTTCGGGATATTTTATAGTTAATGTTTAGACCACTGCTTTTGAGCCAGATTGCAATTTCGTTAAAACACAAAATAATTGGGTCGAACATGGGTGTGTTAATGTTGAAGGGCATGTACAGCATTATGTCATCTGCATAGATGGCATGGTTAATCTTGAATTTCTTTATTATTTGACAAATTGGCTGTATATAGACATTGAACAGTAGTGCTGAGAGAGCAGATCCTTGGGGGAGGCCTGTGGATTGTGGGTATGTATTAGAGTATAGAGGACCTATGCTGACTTGTTGCGTTCTTTCTGAAAGATAGGAAGAAAACCATTTCAGAGTAGTCTTGCTTAGGCCTATTTATTTTAGTGGTACGTTTACTAAACCGTCTTAATGTTACCGGCACTAATTGCAGCGTTAATGTGCAGAATGCCATATAAGGTAGTGGGCGGTCCGGAGGGAAGGTTGCAAGGAATCGGTATCGTGCAATAGTGGGCGCCGTGGAACGTTAATGCACGTTAACCCTAAGTTCATGCCAGCACAGTGTTAGAAGCTATAAAGATGTAGTCCACTGGTTACTACAATGACTGTGGAGACAGAGGTCATGGGTTTGATCCTGTGGTGGTGTTATGTAAGGGTAGGGGACAGGATCTCCCACCAACAGATCCACATTCTACATCTCTGCAAGGATAGTAGTAGAGAGGACCATCAACCCCAGTCCTGCTGGGGAATAGGCAGGCGACATGGCAGTCAATACAGATCTGTATGCATCACATATGGCACTGGCAGTAGGCCTTGAAAAGCTCAGCTGCCCCCCACCACTATCTGACATTCACCAGCAGAGGGCACAGTCAGTCTCCACCCACTGAACCCTGCAAGGTGTTCCAGCCATACACATGCTAACTACAGACAACCTGCTAGCTAGTACATAGTGCATGATCCTGGAGAAACTGTGTGCACCCAAAAATGGGATGTGAGCACACACACACCAAGCAGGTATGTCAGTGATTGGGCCCCAGAAAAGGGAACTCATAGATATCACTTGAGAAAAATACTCCACAGCACTAGGGGAGAACCTAGCCATGCCATGGTCACTGCTCAGTCAGGGTGAGAGGGACCCCGCCCCCCCCCCAGCATGACATGCTGTGGACACCCTGTCCGTACAGGTGGTGGTCAGGCACTACAAGGTCCCAGCCATTGCCCTATGCCCTGTGCAGATGCATCCTGCCCAGGCCGCCCTGTCCGGGCCATACCCACAGTACCTTGCTCCTCATTATGCACAGTGGCAGGCTAACACTGGAAACAGTGCAAGCATTGTGGGCTCAGTAAGGTGTAGGCAGCCACAAAACACTGGATAGACATAAACACACTCCCACACCTATTTCAGCATTGTGCAAATAAAGAGGTGGCTGGCAGCCCTGGCCGCCACACCAGTCCTGAGCAACACAAAGAGGAGCAGCTGCTCTTGCAGGAAGCACATGAGAACATAAGAAGCAAGAGCCGTGTAAAGGTGGAACAGGTTTTAATTGACCCCTACGCGTTTTGGCCGTAGCCTTCTTCAGGGGGCACACAGCTGAATAAAACAATAAATATTTAATACAAAATAGATCAGTATAAAATAATACCACATTAAAATCATCAAAATACATGAATAATAAAAACATGTAATATAAACAATTGAAAAGATTAAGAACAAACTGGAACTAGTACAAAATGTTCATAAAGAGTAATTAACATATATGTGTTATGAATAAATTATATAAAACCAAAACACAGAGTGGAAAGAGAACACATAAATATACTAAAAACTGACAGGCAAGTGTAAAATAAATGAACTCCATGGTAGTCACTAAATATATGGATTAAGACAAATTGCCTTTGATACAGCATAATCCTAATTGTATATATGCAATCCTATACATGAACTAAATATTCTAGCAACCTGAAATGCGGAGAGGGGAGGGGGGAAGGGGGAGGGGAAAGGGGAAGGGGGGAGGGGGAAGAGGAAGGGGGAGGGGGGAGGAGGGGAGGGGGAAAAAAGGGGGAAGGGAAAAGGAGGAGGTGAGAAGGGAGGGGGGAGGGAAGAGGAAGGGGGAGGGGGAAAGGGGGGAGGGGGGAGGAAGGGAGGGGGGAAAGAAGAGGAGGGGGGAGGGCAGGAAGGAAATAGGGGAGGGGGGGAAGGGAGAGAGAGTGGGGGGGAAGAAGGAGGGGGCGGAGGGAGAGTGAAAAATGTAACTTAATATGAATTATATATGTTACTCACATATGTAGCACTGAAGAGAATCTGCAGACGCAATTGCGCTTATAAGAGGAGTGACTGAGGGTAGAAATAGCCCATTGTAAATTGACCTCACTACCACTTATTGCCTAACTTTTGCAATGACATGATAAATGTAACTACAACTTTAATGTTGGAAAACCTTAACCATGAAATTAAACACTATATCAACACGTATTAAAAAAAGACAGGAAAAATATTTTGTGAAAACCAATTATAAATAAACCTTCTAACTCCTGAGTAAATTTCTTTTGGGGCACCACTGAGAGAACCTACTGATAGCGGAACACACACTCAATGGAGTGGAGAAGTGGCCTAGTGGTTGGGACAAGGTACTTCAGGCTGGAAGGTCTGGGGTTCAAATCCCACTAGAGGACAGTAAACTTGGGCCAGAAGGACTGGGGTTTCTAGTCCCACAGGTGCTCCTTGTGGTCTTGGGCAAGCCACTTAACCCTCCATAGCCCATGTTCCCTGTAAAATAGTTATCTCCAATTTATAATGCCCTGTTCAATGCAATTTCAGTTTGTTCAATGTAAACCGCACTGATGCAGAATAGCGCGGTATATAAGAGAATGTAAATAAATAAAAATAAAAAAATAGTGTTGAAAACTTTTGGTGTACATTGAAAAACTGAATTATTTCAAGATGAACTCTTATGATAACACTTGTTACAGCAGTGCACCTCAACCTAGTGGTGCGTAAAACAACTTAAATGAATAAAATAAAATAAAGTTCTTATTGCCCAACTTCTTACTTACAAAACCTGTTCCACCTTTACACGGCTCTTGCTTCTTGTGTTCTCATGTGCTTCCTGCAAGAGCAGCTCCTCCTCTTTGTGTTGCTCTGGACTCTTTGGAGCCATGTTCTCTCCATGGAAGGAGGTCTTAAGTTTCAAAGAAGATGCTTTGCAGTCCATGCTGCTAGATGACCCCTTCTACACAGAAGATGAAGCTACACCCAATTTAGAAGACGAATGGAGAGAACTGGTGTGGGTTATGCAAAGACTCATAAGAGAAGAATTGCACGCAGCTTCCCTATTGGAATACTGTAGGAAAAAGATCATTCCAAGAGGTTTAAGAGTTCAAAAGGCAACAGGCATGTTTAAAGACGACCCTTCTTTTATGTCGAATTGGACAAAGATCCTTAACAAATGTTCATTAGACTTAATGATTCTTTTAATTAATACATCCAAACGCAGGGTGGATTCTCTAAAACCACAAATTGATATGAAAATAGAGACACTAAAAAGAAAAGATACTCAATACGATTTAGAAAAACAACATTTTGAGAAGAACACAATAGATTATAGACAGGCAATAAAAAATAAAAAGATTAAGAAATTGAAACGGGACGAGGAAGATTACAAATTAGGGACTGTATACTATTGGACTTATGACAAAACAGAATACAAAAATAGACAGAGAAGTAATTCTTATAAAAGACCATACAGATCACCTAAACAATTCTCAAAAAACGATACTAAAACTAGACGTCGAATAGAACACAAATCTCGGTCACCTACCCCTGAAGCCAGTAGAAGTAGCAAACGTACACGTCACCACTCGCGAGGAAAGTTAGATCAATCTGGCTCACTGTTCCTGACCCAACCCACAGACAATCAACAAGGAAAAAGACGGGATTTTCACATGGATCAGCTTTGGGCTGGAGGAGGAAGAGACAGGTCACCAATATCACCAGATCATCAACAATTCAAACACAACAGTCGACAATACTCACGTCAAGAGAGGAGGGACAGTCAAAGTTTAATGTCCAAGAGACGTCTAGATTGGGACCTATAAGTTCTGTTATCAACCTCTCCAAATATTTGATTACAGAGACAGAACTTCAAGTGCTGGATAAAGGACTCAAGTACGTACCCACTAAACCACACGACAAATTTTCCACCCATGTGGAATTATATAAATTTTTCCGCAAATTAAGAATTATAGATTTCTTTAGTAATCAAACATCTAATTTGACAGACCTTTCCGTAGTTAAGAATCCCGAGGCTGCGGGCAGGGTCCCGGCGGCCGACATTAACCGGGCACGCGGCCCGGCGCGGGGTCCCTGTGCGCGGCCTGGGCGGGGCGCACACGCGCGTCTTTTAAATTGATTGGCTCCCGTCAGTCGCGGCCGCACAGGAGCCAATTATCGCCGCGGTTGTTGGGAGGCGGGGGGGGAGTAGTGGCAGAGCAGCTTCCGTGTGGCCAGTCGGTGCGGAGGCTGCGTTCAGGTGCCGGCGTGTCTTCGTTCCGGAGGTTCGTGGGCCTGCTCTGGTCGCGTGAGTTGGGGCAGTGGGGGGTTGGGCTGCAGTTGAGCTTGAGTTGGGGGGAATTCAGCCGGTGGCTGTTCAGGGAGCTTGGCTGCCTTGCAGGGGTCGTGGTCAGTTCGGGTGGCAGTTCGGGGGGGCTTAGCTGCTTCAATTTCTTTTATCTTGGCACAGCCGGTTCTGCGGCTGTGCTTGCTGCCCTGAAGGGTCCCTTTGGCACGGCGCGGGATGCCTGCTTCATGTGGCAAGGCAAAGGCTGGGGGTTTGGCCCCTGCTAGGGCTGGGGCAAGGGGGCGGGGGTCTCGGTCTCGTGGGGGGGCTGGGAGGGGTAGGGGGTTGCCCGGGCCTGTGTGTGGGTGTGTGGATGGAGTTGTGGAGGGGGGTGGGGGGGGCAAAAGGGGCCGGGGAGGTGCTGTGCGGGGCCGCAAAGGTGGTAGGGGTTTACACCCTCCCGGTGGATCCCAGGGGATGGGTGAGGGGCTACAGGGCAGGGCTGGAGTGGCAGGGCACGTAAGGGCGGGGGATGGGGTGGGTGGGGTAGGGGCGGGGGCGATTTTGGGGCACTGGGCCAGGGGGGAGGGTTACGGCCCGATGGGGCACAGTGGGTTGCTAGCTGTGGTGGGGCCGCAGGGTGGTTCCCGGGTCCCGGTGGCTTTGGCACACCGGGGGGTTCTTCCCCTTGGGAGCAGTGGATGTCTGGGGGGCAGGGTACATCTAGGGTGGGTTGGGGAGGTCCTTGGTCTCCAGCCTGGCCGGTGTCAGTTTCCCCCCCCCCCCCCCCCCGTTTTCCCCTTTTTGTCTCCACAGGGGCAGATTCAGATTATGGCGCAGCCCACTTGGCCTTTGAGCGCGGCTAGCGGGGAGAGCTGGCTGAGTCCTTCGGCTGGGGCAGAGATGCAGCACGGAGTGGCAGCGGAGTCGGCCCAAGGGTGCCCAAGGGATGTCGCGCGAGCCGATGGTGAGGACCGTGTGGTGGCTGGTGAGCTGGCTGCTGCGCCGGCCGCGTCGGGTGAGTTACTTGGGGAGGGGTGTGAGTCGCAAAGGGGGAAGGTGGGGGGGGCTTCGCATAAGAAGTGCCGGCGGTCGTGTCGGCGGCGTCGCAGCTCAGACTCGTCCTCGTCTTCTTCCTCTTCGAGTGGTTCGTCCGGGGGGTCGGGAGAGGGGGTGGTTTGGCAGATACGGGAGTGTGGGGCTGGCCTCAGTGTGGGTGGGGGGGCCTCTTCCGTGGTTTCTTTGCCAGAATTGTGGGTGGGGGTGCCGCGTAAGCTGCGGCATAAAATTCGGAAGCGGCACTACATCGATATCTTCCGCTTGTTAGAGGGGAGGAAGCGCTCTGGCGAAAGTCGGAAGAAGAGAAAGGACGATGAGAAGGCTGGTCGGGTGCGGAAGGTGGCGCGTAATGTGGTTAACTGGACGTGTTCCTTTTTGCGGTTGGCCAGTGTGAGGGGCCAGCACGATCCGGCGCAGTATGGCATGTTGCTAGCGTACGCCGATTCCATCCTGGAGGCGTCTCAGATGCACGACGGATGGTCTTGGTTGAACTACGACAAAAAGTTCAGGGACAAGATGGAGGAGAGCCGATCGCTTTCGTGGGGCACGCAGGACATTAACCTGTGGCTGACCCAGATGTCGGCTAGGTCCGGCACCGGTGGTGTGGGCGGGGGGAAGAGTGGTGTCGGGGCTGTGGGGGGGGGCGGCGCGGCCCTTTCGAGGGGGGGCGGCTGGGGTGCCTTCAAAGGCAGGCTCGGCCGGGAGCGGTGACGTGTGCTGGCGTTTCAACCGCTCCACGTGCCCTTTTCCCGATTGCAAATTCCAGCACGCCTGTTCCTTGTGCGGGGGTCCCCATTCCGCTGTCAAGTGCCTCAAGAAGGGCACCACTGGCATGGCCAGTCCAGCCCCAAAAGGGCAATGAGTGGCGTGGGCGCGCCCCCTCCCCGGTTCGCGTGGAGGCCTTCTTGGGGTGGTTAAGTCGTTATCCCCAGAGGCGTGAGGCGGCGATTCTGGGACTTGGGTTTAAGAACGGTTTCGTTATCCTGGTGCGGGGTGTGGTGTCGGCGCCATCTGCTAGGAACTCCCCTTCAGTCCATCGTTGGGCGGAGGTGGTCCAGGGCAAATTGTTGGGCGAATTGCAGTTGGGGAGGGTGGCGGGCCCCTTTTTGGAGCCTCCCTTTCCTAACATGGTGATTTCGCCTTTGGGTATTGTTCCCAAGAAGGAGCCGAGCAAATTCCGGTTGATTCATAATTTGTCCTGTCCGATCGGGGCTTCCGTGAATGATTCTATCCCACGTCAATTTTGTACGGTTCGCTATGCGTCCTTCGATAAGGTGGCTTTGCTGGTGCGAGGGGCCGGTCGGTCGGCCTTACTGCAAAAGTGGACATTGAATCAGCCTTTCGTTTGCTACCCGTCCACCCGTCCTCCTTCCACTTATTGGGGTTTTGCTTTCAAGGGGGGTATTATTTTGACAAGTGCATGCCGATGGGCTGTTCGATCTCTTGCGCTTATTTTGAGATGTTTAGTACCTTCCTGCAGTGGGTGCTGGTTCGCGCATCTGGCCTGTCTTCCGTGGTGTATTACCTGGACGATTTTTTGTTTGTGGGAGCTGCGCACTCCGGGGAATGTCAGGAGATGTTATCTGTGTTTGTGCAGCTGGCGCAGGAGTTTGGGGTCCCCTTGGCGGATGGGAAGACCGAGGGTCCGACTACACGGTTGACCTTTTTGGGCGTGGAGTTGGATTCGGTGGACATGGTGGCGCGCTTGCCTCAAGACAAAGTCGCTCGCTTGCGAATTTCGGTGGCCAATGTGTTGTCGGCCCGTAAGGTTTCCTTGTGGGAGTTGCAGTCCCTGTTGGGGTCCTTAAATTTTGCATGCCAGACGATTCCGATGGGGCGGGTGTTTTCCCGGAGGCTGGCCTGTGCAACGGTCGGGGTGCTGAAACCCCACCACCGGATTCGGGTGACGGCGGCGATGCGGGCTGATTTGCGGGTGTGGGATCGTTTTTTGGAGGACTTCAATGGGACTTCTGTTTTGCTGGAGCCCGAGGTGTCCAGTGATGACTTGTAGTTGTACACTGATGCGGCGGGGGGGGGGGCGGGTTTTGGGTGTGTATTTTGGCGGGGCCTGGTGCGCGGATCGGTGGCCGGAGTCTTGGCGCGCGGCGGGCCTGACCAGGAATATCACCTTTTTGGAGCTCTTTCCAATTCGTGTGGTTTTGGCGCTCTGGCCAGAGCGCCTTCGGAACCGGAGGGTGCTTTGGTGGTGTGATAATGCGGCAGTCGTAAGTGTGGTTAACCGCTACACTCCAAGGTGCGTGACGGTGGCTGGCTTGATGCGGGAAGTCGTCTTAGCGTGTTTGCAGTTGAATGTGGCAGTGCGGGCACGGCATATACCAGGGTGCACTAACGAGATTGCTGATGCTCTTTCTCGTTTTCAGTGGGAGCGGTTCCGGGTGCTGGCCCCCGAAGCGGACAAGGACGGATCTGTGGTCCCAGAGAACTTGTGGAGCATTGGCCTCGAGAGATGCTAGATCTGCTGAGGAACTCAGTGTCTGCGGGGACCTGGTCTTCGTACCGGCGGGGGTGCGACCGGGTGGTCGCCTTTTTGTTATCTTGCGGGTGGCAGGCGGGGGGGGGGTCCCGGAGGGCTTGATGGGTCAATATATTGTGGCTGCCAAAGGCGCCGGGTTTTCTCGGTCGGCCGTGCGCGCGCATTTGGCGGGGTTTAACTTTTTTGCGAGCGCGGTGGGTTGGGGTTCCCCAGCTGGGGGGGTTTTAACGCGATGGCTTCTGCAGGGTTGGGAGCGGGTGCAGCCGACGCCGCGTGACTCGCGGTTGCCGATCACGCATGGGCTCCTGGTGCGGGTTTGCGGGGCTTTGAGGCAGGTGGCTTCATCCGAGTACGAGGCTGCCCTGTTCCGGGCGTTTTTTTGCCTAGCCTTTTTTGGGGCGTTTCGTATCGGGGAACTGGTTGCGGGCTCTGGACGGGGGGGGTGTTTGGGGGGCTGCTGGCGCGTCACGTTCGGGTGGCAGGGGGGGTGCGGATTCTTTTGGCTAGGTCCAAAACGGATCCGCTTGGGAAAGGTTTGTGGGTGTGTCTGGGCAAGGTCGCGGAGCCGCGGACTTGCCCGGTGCGGGCGTTGCGGCAGTATTTGGCGGTGCGTCCGGTGGGCGCGGTCAGTTTTTTCGTGCACGCAGATGCTCGGGTTTTAACCCGTTTTCAGGTTTCTGCGGTGCTGCGTCTGGTGTTGTCCGCGGTGGGGGAGGACCCGCTGCGTTTTGCTCTGCACTCCTTTCGGATTGGGGCTGCCACTAGTGCGGCAGCAGCGGGATTACCGGGGCATGTGATTCAGGGCATTGGGAGGTGGCGTTCTTCGGCTTTTAAAGGGTATGTTTGGCTGTAGGTGCCGGGATTTTGTTGGTGGGGGCTTTAACTGTCTATTTCTTTTTCAGATGGGGGTGTCGGACCTGGTGGATGTTGGGTTGCTGGCCACTCTTTCGTCCATTGGGCGGGTCGGCGTGCGGCGGACCGCCCTATCGGCGCCAATTTGGGATTGGACCCGTCGGTGGTGACTGTGACATGGCTGGGCGTGCGAGGCATGCGGTGGCCGCAATTGCTGCCTTTGCTACAGCGCCACGGGAGGACGTCGCAGTGGCCGGCTGCCCTGTTGGTGCATCTGGGTGGCAATGACCTGGTGTCCTGGTCCTGCCTGCAACTGATCCGGGCGGTGCAAGATGATCTGGGACTGGTGTTTCGGATGTTTCCCGGTGTTATTGTACTGTGGTCAGACATCATTCCAAGGCCGGCTTGCCGGGACCAGCGTCGTTGGTCCAGGGGTTTGACCAAGGTCAATTGCCAGATTGGTCCTTTGGTCTGTGAGAGGGGTGGGTATCAGATCCTGCACGACTGGGTGGATGTCGGGTGTTCGGGACTCTATCGGGCTGATGAGGTTCATTTGTCGCCAGCTGGCATGGACCTACTCCTCAACGACTGGCAGGAGGCCTTGGAATATATGTCTGGCAATGATGCACGCTGGTCGCAGCTTGGGGCTGGGGGGGGCGGCACATGAACAGTGTTATGTGCCGGTGGCGGGATCCCGGAGGTTTCCGTGGTCCGGAGCAGCAGGCTACACTTGGGCGGGGGCGGGGTGCCCCTGACCCGGTCAAACCCTCGGCCGACTTTGCTTAGCATGGCGAAGTCGGGGAGAGGGGTATGGTAACTTGCCGGGTGGCGAGTTATTGCATTAGCGGTGGCAGGCACTTTGCTGAGGTATGGCTGGTGCAGCCGGGTGCCGCTAATTGGGGGGTTAGAAAGTTTATTGTTGGTTTGTTAAATTGTTTATGGCTAATAAAAGCTGCGACCAGTTGCGTTCCATGAAGTGATGGTGTGATGTCTTTTGTGCGGTGTGGGGTGTGGGCGGGGTTGTTGTGGAGTGGGGGGGGTGCGATAGGATGAGGCCCGGAGCGCCGGGTCCGCCTGCCTCGGTTATCCCGAGGCTGCGGGCAGTGTCCCGGCGGCCAACATTAACCGGGCGCGTGGCCCGGCGCAGGGACCCTGTGTGCGGCCTGTGCGCGGCCTGGGCGGGGCGCGCGCGCACGCGCGTCTTTTAAATTGATTGGCTCCCATCGGTCGCGGCCGCACGGGAGCCAATTATCGCCGTGGTTGTTGGGGGGCGGGGGGGGAGTAGTGGCAGAGCAGCCTCCACATGGCCAGTCGGTGCGGAGGCTGCGTTCAGGTGCCGGCGTCCCTCCCTCCCTCCCTAATTTTAGGCAGTGGGCGGTTGGGGTGTTGCAGCTGGGGGGGGGGCGGGATCCCAGAGGTTTCCGGGGTCCGGAGCAGCAGGCTACACTTGGGCGGGGGCGGGGTGCCCCTGACCCGGTCAAACCCTCGGCCGACTTTTGCTTAGCATTGCAAAGTCGGGGAGAGGGGTATGGTAACTTGCCGGGTGGCGAGTTATTGCATTAGCGGTGGCAGGCACTTTGCTGAGGTATGGCTGGTGCAGCCGGGTGCCGCTAATTGGGGGGTTAGAAAGTTTATTGTTGGTTTGTTAAATTGTTTATGGCTAATAAAAGCTGCGACCAGTTGCGTTCCATGAAGTGATGGTGTGATGTCTTTTGTGGGGTGTGGGGTGTGGGCGGGGTTGTTGTGGAGTGGGGGGGGGTGCGATAGGATGAGGCCCAGAGCGCCAGGTCCGCCTGCCTCGGTTAACCCTCTTGGTGGGTCCCACCACCCAATGTGAATGCCATGATTTTGGCATACGAAAAAACAGTACTCACTAAAGTAGAAAGTCTTTATAAGACGGACAAAAGACGACAGTTTTTCAATTTTACAAAATCACAACAAAATGCCCTCAAAGATTTGAAGACTAGCAAACATATTATTATAAAACCGGCAGACAAGGGAGGAGCTATAGTGATACAGGATAGACACGCATATATAACAGAGGTCCTCCGTCAACTAAATGATAAGGAATTCTATGAAAAGATATTTGATGATCCCACCGCAAGATTAAAACTTAAGGTAGAATCCCTGTTGTTCATTGGTAAGGAAGCAGGATACTTGACTAATGATGAAATAGCCTTTCTTACAGTTGAACATCCAATTATACCTACCATTTACATGGTACCGAAAATTCACAAATCTCTACAAAACCCGCCGGGTAGGCCCATTGTCTCCGCGATAGGTTCTCTTTTTGAACCTTTATCAAAATTTTTAGACATCTTCTTAAGACCCTTTGTTGTTTTAGCATCATCATATGTTAGAGATTCTACCCACATTATCAATATCCTCCAGGATTTTAAAGGTTATCATGAAAATTTGATATTGGCCACATTAGATGTCAAATCACTGTATACCAACATACCCCAACTGGCGGCGATAGAGGTTTTAGCCAATGTTCTAGTTCAAAGAGAAAAACCAGTACGTGTACCTACATGTTTCTTGGCGGAAATGGCAAGATTAATCATGACGGAGAATTTCTTTAGCTTCAACGGCATTTTTTATAAGCAGATAAAAGGGGTAGCGATGGGTTCCCCCATGGCGCCGGACGTAGCCAATTTAGATGTGACAGATTTTGAAATCAAGTTTTTATCCTTTCATCCATACAAATCAAACATTTTACTATGGAAGCGGTATATTGATGACGTTTTAATTATATGGGAAGGCACAGAAGCCACTCTTACTGCTTTTTTTAATTGGCTTAACACATTGGATTTGAACCTCCAGTTTGAGGGATCTTATAGTTTTAATTCCATTCCTTATTTATATATCTTGATTAAAAAAGACAAGGACAGATTTGTAACGGATTTATATAGAAAACCCACAGAGCGGAATAATTTGTTGAAATATGACAGTTGTCATAATACCTCCTTAAAAAGAAATTTACCCATCAGTCAATTTCTTAGACTTAAAAGATTGTGCACAAAAGACACAGATTTTCAAAGACATGCCAAAGATATGCATGAGAGGTTCCGACAGAGAGGGTACCCCACAGACTGCATAACTAAGGCGTATGTGAGAGCTAACACTACAGAACGAACTACACTCCTACAAAAAATAGAGCGGGCAAATATTAATAATGTAGTCTGCGCATTGACATTTACATCACATTCGAAAGCGATTGCAGACGTTCTACGTAAGGAATGGTATCTTTTTTTTTTCAAAGGTGTATTTATTGAAAAGATCGAACACAATACAAATATAGCATAACTCTTTTCATTTTCCAATATAATATAACAAAGCAGGCATATCCAGGGCGGGGCTGTGTCTTGTCCACCGCCCTAGGAAGGAATGGTATCTTTTATCATCCATCCCCTCACTGTCCACCAAACGCCCAATGATAGCCTATAAACGCAATTCTAATTTATCACATCATTTGGTCCCATCTGCACTCTCAGGGGTGAAAGCGACATCCACAATAAAAGGTCATTACAGTTGTGGCAATTGCTCCGTCTGCACACACACCATTGTGACAAAAAATGTATTTGTACATTCCCTCACAGGTACAAAAGTTTATTTGCAGCAATATACCAATTGCAAGACCATCAATGCAATCTATCTGATCCAGTGCCCCTGTAATTTGATATATATTGGAAAAACTCTAAGATAGATACGCACGCGCATTATAGAACATAGAAGCAATATAGCAAGGAAAATATCAGATAAGCCACTAGTCTCACACTGGCTAGAAAAAATGCACAAGATTACAGACCTAAAGTTCATGGTTCTTAGGACTGTCGTTCCACATTGGAGAGGTGGAGACATTAATAAGATGCTATTAAAGTTAGAACAATGTTTTATTTATGAATTCAACAGTCTGGAACCGCATGGTCTCAATCAAGAAATAGATTTAACAATATTTTTATGATTATTATTTATTCATGGCTGTTCTACTTATTCATTTTTTGACCATAGCTCACACTCTTGTCCCAGACACGACAGTTGATACTCAATACATTGTTTTTATTATGTTTAAACACTATGGGGTATGTTTACTAAAACCCCGCTAAAGTGGGGGCCGCGGTAGTGTGCGGGTGCCATATAAGGAGTGGGCGTTTCCTGCTGAAGAAGAAAATCCGGAATTTACATATGCGCTAAGGTGCGCGGCGCCCTTGTGCGCCCCGCACATTAGCGCATCAGATAGCTGCGTGGGAGGCATAAGTGGCGCGCTGATGTGTATACAGAAAAGCAGAGCCACAGCACAATGGTCAAGGCACTTACCTATAGTGCAGGGATCAGGAGTTCAATCCCCCACAGTGCCCAATGAAAACAGCTGGCTGATGCATTAATTTATGAGGCATATTAATACTGGGCAGCATAATGCAGCTCGCTAATGTTTTTGGCGGCATATTAATACTGGGCGGCATAAGGCGGCGCGCTGATGTTTATGGAGGCATTATAATACTGGAAGGTATAAGTGGCGCGCTGATGTGCACACAGAAGAGCAGAGCCACAGCACAATGGTTAAGGCACTTACCAATGGTGCAGAGATCAGGGGTTCATTTTCCCACAGTGCTCAATGAACAAGGCTGGCTGGGGTGTTACTTTAGGAGCCAGTCTAATATGGGGCGGCATAAGGCTGCACGCTGATGGGCATTAGGCAGCATGCTATTGATTTAGGAGGCTTTTTAATATTGGGCGGCATCAGGTGGCACACTGATGTGCAATCTCAGGAACAGAGCCACAGCACAATGGTTAAAACACTGACCAATGATGCAGGGATCAGGGCTTCAATCTCCCACAGTGCCCAATGAACAAGGCTGGCTGAGGCATTGCATATTATGGGGAAGATTGCTTTAGGAGGCATTTTATTTCTATTTTAATTATCATTAATAGCAAACACACTCTCAAATCGTGTTAACATAAGGTGCCCTATAAGGCACATTTTAAAGTGCACTGTCAGCCAAGGCACCCTAGAATGTTGCTTATAGGGCGCTTTAGAGGGTGCCGTATGAGGTACCTCAAGGTCACAGTACTGTTTTTTATGGCAGCACTGTGCAGTTTAAGGAATGAAAGGAATAAGTAGGTGCGCTGACAGGCAAGGAGGAGCAGCAGTGGCGCACAATGGTTAAGGCACTGACTGCTGATATAGGGGTCATGAGTTTGCTCCCTAGTGTGCCTAATACATAAGGCTGGCTGTGGCATCAGCTTTGCATTGTACATATTTTTTCCTGCAGCACTATATTTTTATTTTATTAATTGCTGGCAGCAAACATGCCCTCACGTGCCGTAATTGAAGGTGCCGTATAAGGCACACTATAAGGCACTCCATAGGGCACATTATAAAGTGCACTGTCCGCCACAGCACCCTAAAATGTCCCCTATAGGGCACCCTATAAGTTGCGTCACAGGATAATGTATAGTGCACCTTATATGGACGGGAACCATAAGGTGCCCTATAGGGCGCCCTATAAAGCACCCTCAGAGGCACCTTATGGGTACAGTATGCTGAGGGTGTTTTTGCTGGCATCAAATTATGTACATTAAAAAAAAGATAATGCATTGGACAACCCTATCAAATAACCCCACTGTGGGTTTGAACCCATGACCTCTAGCTTCACAGGCAGTGAAGTAACCATTGTTTGAACCATGCTTATGTTCTCTGCAATAAAGGAGTGTCCTTACTATCACTGTTTAGTGGTGGGTAAAACTATGGGGACTGGGTTGGCAGGAGCCCCAGCTGGGATTTGAACCTATGACTCTCTGGTCTTACAGGCACTGGCTGTGTCTGTTACACCACACTGTGGCCACAGAGACAGTGCAGTCCCTGGTGATAGGAATCCTGGCAGGAGGAGTCAGAAACCCTGCTCTGCACAATTTTACTGTGGGCTCATTTACCTTGTACGGAGACAAAAGTGCAAATAAGCCTCAAAAATAACCTCGAAAAAAGGGGCAAAAACCCATGACCAAGCTGGGCAACAGTGATATCACTGGGCAACCATAAAAAACACTCCCAGGACAGCTCCAATAAAATGAAATGATTTTTGAAAGGGTCTACATAAGAACATAAGAACATAAGATATGCCATACTGGGTCAGACCAAGGTCCATCAAGCCCAGTATCCTGTTTCCAACAGTGGCCAATCTAGGTCATACATACCTAGCAGTTTCCCCAAAAGACAAAGGTTCCGCAATGCTTGTACTGGGTCAAGCATTGATATCCTGGGTCCCTTCTTAATAATGGTTTATGGACTTTTCCTCCAGGAACTTGTCCAAACTTTTTTTAAACCCAGCTACACTAACAGCCTTTACTACATCCTCCGGTAACAAATTCCAGAGTTTGATTACACGTTGAGTGAAAAAATATTTTCTTTTATTAGTCTTAAATAGTTTACCCTGTTGCTTCATTGCATGTCCCCTAGTCTGTCTATATTCTGATAACGTAAACAATCGATCTACGTTTACCCGTTCCACTCCGTTCATTAATTTATAGACTTCTATCATATCTCCCCTCAGCCGTCTCTTTTCCAGGTTAAAGAGCCCTAACCTTTTTAGCCTTTCTTCATAGGAGTATCCTTCCATCCCCTTTACCATTTTGGTGGCTCTTCTCTGAACCTTTTCTAATAACGCTATATCCTTTTTAAGATACGGCGACCAGAATTGCACACAATATTCAAGGTGCGGTCTCACCATGGAACGATATAGAGGCATTATAATATCTTTTGTTTTATTTTCCATTCCTTTCCTTATCATACCTAGCATTCTGTTTGCTCTCTCTTGGCTGCCGCTGCACACTGGGCCGAGGGTTTTAACATGGTATCCACAATGACGCCTAAATCTTTTTCCTGTGTGGTGGTTCCTAAAGTGGAACCTTGCATCGTGTAACCATAGTTTGGGTTGTTCTTCCCTAGGTGCATAACTTTGCACTTGTCCACATTAAATTTCATCTGCCATTTTAATGCCCAGTCTTCCAATTTACGGAGCGTAGACCCTTCCAAAAATAATTTCCTTTTTTTGGAGCTTTCCTGGGAGTGTTTTTTATGGTTGCCCATTCATATCACTGTTGCCCAGCTGGATTATAATTTTTTATGAATTTGTTGTGGTCATTTTCAATTTATATTTGCTATTTTGTTCTGCGCACATGTATCACACTGCTCACGTTTTACAGTTTTCCCCGGTTTTGCTGTACATTGCTGACGGAAATGGTTTCTCTTCCCTTTAAATCGCCTCTAACGCGAGGGTTTCACTCGCGGTATTTTATTTGCCGAAATTCAGCCCCGCTTCTGTGCGGGGAGCCTCTCCCCTCCCACTTTCCACCCATTGACCCCGTCCCCCCACCCCTCGGGAGCCTTCCTCCGCCCTCGAAATGCCTTTCCACGCCTCTATCGCACATCAGCGTGCCCCGCTCTTGTGCGGGTGGCGGGCAGCGCGCACGCATGTGGAGCACCAAAAACACACTATTAGCATGCGCCCCGCACAATTGCACAGTTTAGTAAACATACCCCTATGTGTATTCAATTTCTTTATTTATGTGATTTTGTATTGGATTTTATTATGTTTTCATTTAGCATGTTATGGAAGGTCTGATTGTTTTTTAATTTCATTGTAATTGTCCCAATCATTGTATTATGTCTTCTATGTAGTACCTCACATTTTACTCTTATTTTTACAATATAGTACCCCTCATTTATTTATTGTTTTAAAGATTTGTTTTAGTGTTTATTTATTTATTCATTCCATTATTTATTAGTATGTTCAGATAGTATTTATATAATTTATGTCCCACTGATATATCTGTTGGTCATTATTTACAATATGCTCTTATAGTTTTTCATATATCCAGTTTGTTATTCCCTACCTGCCCTCTCACCCCCTCCCCTCCCCTTCTCCCCCTTCCCCCCTTCCCCCCTCCTCCTTCCCCCCTCCCCTTCCCCTTCCCCTTTCCTTTTTCCTTTTCCCCTTCCCCCCTCCCCTCTCCCCCCTCCTCCCCTCCCTCTCTCCCCCCCCTTTTCCCCCCTTCCCTTCCTCTCCCCAACCCCATACCCTTCCTTTCCCTTCCTTCCCCCTTTTTTCCCCCCCTTCCCATCCTTCCCCCCCTTCCCCCCCCTCTCTTGCACCATATCATTGCTATAATAATCAGTCATCTGCTATCTGTGGGTCACATCGGTCCCTATTGACCAGTTCTACACAATGTTAGTACGAGTTGGTGTTATCATCACATACAGTTTCTGGTCATTAATGGTATGAGTTACATCTTGTTTCACTCAAATAGTTCATTTATATATCTTCCATTTCTATGAGATCACGTTAGAAATGCTCCATTTGTCATTATACATCTATTTTCTAATTTCCTCCTTTTCGTTTTAAGACAAAGCATCATTGTTGCCTTCTATCAGAATATTTGCGATCACACTTTTAAAACTACTTTCAGATGTCATATAGTAGCAATCTTATCACGTCTCCTTAGCTCCTCCCATCAAGCCACATCATTTCGTTTTGGCGCGAATACCAGCGGTTTTTTTAAAGTGTGAGTCATTTGGTTTTAGTTTTTTTTGATGTTGACAGAAGAAGACTTTTGTCTGAAAAAGCTTTTCTTTTGAACATTTTTAGGTTTGTAGTTGGTTCTTATATTTGGCACTTTTAATTTCTTATGTCCGATCACACATTGGGTCTTCATTGGGTTTTATTTTACATTTGACGAATTAGCGTACCTTGATATATGATGCAATATTACTAGAATTAGATAATAAGTTGATCTGAACTAGCTCCCCGTTACATGTGTACATATCAATTTGTAACACAAAAGGACTAAATATGATTTATTCAGTTGGTGGATTTCCAGTATGATTAAGCATTTAAGCATACGCTAGCTTCCAGTTTATTTAACTTGTGCAGCATGGTATTATGGGACGTGCTGCTATGAATTTCTGCAGGCACGCGGGCCAAGTTATTTCTACAGATTATATGGTCACACTTTTACAACTACTCTCCGATTTCATATAATAGCAGTCCTATCACGTCTCCTTAGCTCCTCCCATCAAGCCACGTCATTCAGTTTTAGCGCGAATACCAGCGTTTTTAAAAGTGTGAGTCATTTGGTTCAAGTTCTTTTGATGTTGACAGAAGAAGGTTTTCGTTTGAAGAAGTTTTTCTTTTGAACACATTTTTTAGGTTGGTAGTTGGTCTTATTATATTCAGCACTTTTGATCTCTTTTGCCCGATCACACATTAGGACTTCATTAGGTTTTACTTTACGTTTGACGAAATAGCATATCTTGATATATGACACAATATCATTAGAATAAGATAATAAGTTGGTCAGAACTAGCTCCCTGACATCTGTACATATTAATTTGTAACATAAAAGGACTTCATGTGATTTATTCAGTTTTGTGGATTTCCAGTAAGATTAAGTATTAAAGTATACGTCAGTTTCCAGTTTATTAAACTTGTGCAGCATGGTATCATGGTACGTGCTGCTATGAATTTCTGCAGGCACGCAGGCCAAGTAGTTTCTACAGATTATACGCTCTTCACGTATTGTCCCCTTAGCGCGATTTTTCATAATCACATTCATTCCAAAATTTGGTCCAACAAGTTCAAACCTCAAGACCTTTAAGGCACCACGTTGGGTTGACGAAACCTATACATCTCCCATAGCTCAAAGATGCAATTGGTTTTCTTCTCTTTCAGAGAATCTTCACATTGTGACGATTGCGTTTCCCTTCCCGGTGATTTTTTATGTAAGTAAGAAGTTGGGCAATAAGAACTTTATTTTATTTTATTCATTTAAGTTGTTTTACGCACCACTAGGTTGAGGAGCACTGCTGTAACAAGTGTTATCATAAGAGTTCATCTTGAAATAATTCAGTTTTTCAATGTACACCAAATTTTTCAACAATGAAGTTGTGTTCCGCTATCAGTAGGTTCTCTCAGCGGTGCCCCAAAAGAAATTTACTCAGGAGTTAGAAGGTTTATTTATAATTGGTTTTCACAAAATATTTTTCCTGTCTTTTTTTAATACGTGTTGATATAGTGTTTAATTTCATAGTTAAGGTTTTCCAACATTAAAGTTGTAGTTACATTTATCATGTCATTGCAAAAGTTAGGCAATAAGTGGTAGTGAGGTCAATTTACAATGGGCTATTTCTACCCTCAGTCACTCCTCTTATACGCGCAATTGTGTCTGCAGATTCTCTTCAGTGCTATATATGTGAGTAACATATATAATTCATATTAAGTTACATTTTTCACTCTCCCTCCGCCCCCCTCCTTCTTCCCCCCACTCTCTCTCCCTTCCCCCCCATTTCCTTCCTTCCCTCCCCCTCCTCTTCTTTCCCCCTCCCTTCCTCCCCCGTCCCCCCTTTCCCCCTCCCCCTTCCTCTTCCCTCCCCCCTCCCCCCTCCCCCTCCCTTCTCACCTCCTCCTTTTCCCTTCCCCCTTTTTTCCCCTCCCCTCCTCCCCCTCCCCCTTCCCCCCCTCCCCTCTCCGCATTTCAGGTTGCTAGAATATTTAGTTCATGTATAGGATTGCATATATACAATTAGGATTATGCTGTATCAAAGGCAATTTGTCTTAATCCATATATTTAGTGACTACCATGGAGTTCATTTATTTTACACTTGCCTGTCAGTTTTTAGTATATTTATGTGTTCTCTTTCCACTCTGCGTTTTGGTTTTATATAATTTATTCATAACACATATATGTTAATTACTCTTTATGAACATTTTGTATTAGTTCCAGTTTGTTCTTAATCTTTTCAATTGTTTATATTGCATGTTTTTATTATTCATGTATTTTGATGATTTTAATGTGGTATTATTTTATACTGATCTATTTTGTATTAAATATTTATTGTTTTATTCAGCTGTGTGCCCCCTGAAGAAGGCTACGGCCGAAACGCGTAGGGGTCAATTAAAACCTGTTCCACCTTTACACGGCTCTTGCTTCTTGTGTTCTCGCCACACCAGTCCTGGCCACAGTGCAGGCATTGCTATGATACTCAATACTGTTAGGGTCACTCCCCAGGGTGGTAAACACTGTCAGAAACAGAAACTGAAACACACTCCACAGATATCAGAAAGGTTGCTATGATGAATCTCTGTCAACAAATTGTGTTTAACTTAGATTTTGTTATCTGACATTAGCCATAGCAACCTTTTGATATATGTGGAACGTGTTTCCAAGTTTAAGACGGCATTGATAAGATATGCAGGTGCTAGTATTGCTAGATGCTGCTCCGTGCAGGGCCCAACAGCCTGACTTTCCATGAGCCGGTGGATAATGGAGCCTGTGGGTGTGGGTGTTTGTGCCCCTGTTGGCCGCTGCTCTAGGGCAGAGGTTCCCAACTCCAGTCCTGGTGGGCCAAACACGGTTCAGGTTTTCATGCTGGCCCTAATGAATATGCATGGATACATTTGCATACAATGGGGGTGGTGCATAGAACTGTATCACAGGCATATTTATTAGGGACAGCATGAAACCTGAATGGTGTTTGGCCCTCCAGGACTGCAGTTGGGAAACTCTGCTCTAGGGATTGCACATGTTTATGAAGTATGTGCTCTGTAGGGTAAAATATAGGTGTTTATGGCGTGTTTATTTTATCTGCAATAAAGGTTCCGTCTTTATTACCACGGTTTAGTACTGGGTAAAATATAGGGACATGGCCTGCAGGAGCCAAAGCTGGGACTTGAACCTGTGACCTTCTGCTCCTGAATATACTGGCTGTGTGTACTGCACCAAACTGTTGTCACAGAGGCAGGTCATTCCCTGGGGATACCATGACTGTTCATCAGGCAGACCTTGTCTGTTGCAGTGCATGGCACCCACCTAAACAGGGCTTGGTCTTCTGTGGGCAGATGCCACTGCCCCCTCCACCACCATCACCCCTCCGCCACCATGCTAACATGCCCTTGTGCCGGTGGTGCTGGTGGTGCGCAGTCCCAGGCCATCCAGTGTGCCGGCAGGCAGCTGCCTATGGTGCATGATATGGGGTAGGGGTGCCTGCCTAGACATCCACGCTTCCCCCCAGCACCGCCTGCCAATGTTATGTGCCCTTTGGGGAACTTGCTGGGTACTGTCCCCTGTGACACTGTGGGACACACACTCGTGGACATGTTTGTCCTTGGTCAGTTGCTGTCTTGCTGGTTTTACGTTTCTACATTCCTATGTGTCACCTAGGTATCACCTAGGTATCTGCCTAGTCTACCCTGTGCCCCAGCTGGCCCACTGCATGTGCCGCCTGCAGCCCCCTGTACCCCCTGTACCCTATTTACACCATTACCATAGTGTTCTTTCCTACGTGGCCACTCTGTTGTTGCTGCACATGTGAAAGCCACATAAGCAAGCTGTCCAATATACACCACAGCAAACCCTCATCAACACTATCAATGTTGGAACATTCACTTTGTGGGGGGAATCAGAATTGACCCTTCCAAAAGTGACATCTTCCTTTTTATTCTTTATGGGTAGTGTTGATTACCATTTATCAATGTTTTTTCTATTGGCCAGCTCGGTGTTTTGTATTTCTATTTTGGTTCTGGTCATTATCTCTCTGGTTTTTGCATGTTTTGTTACTGCACATGTATCACTACTATCACTTATCTGGGTCTCCCTGCCTTTGCTGTGCATTGCTGACTGAACTGGTTTCTCTCTCTTGTAAATGTGCCTCTAACGCAAGGTTTTCAGTGGCGTTAATTTTCAGACCCTGATTTCACAGTGTTAGTGTGCCTGGGGCCTCTGCCCGCCCACTCCCTGCCCATTGACCCGGTCTCTCCACCTTCTCTCTGCCCTCTGGGACAGTTACCGCTGTCGGTAACATTAGCGTGCGTTAACGTTACATAATGTAATGTTAGCGCTCGTTAACGTTACATTGTGTAACATTAACGCGCTCTAATGTTATCGAGGTAATGTTACCGCCGTTTAGTAAACATACCCCTTAGTCTTTGTATCAGTGGAGTATGGATAACAGAGTCAAACACAGCAAGAATGTCAAGGAAAAATAATATGAAGGCTTGGTTATTGTTATCAATTCCCTTTATGATTTTGTTGTAGAGGACCAGCATTAATGTTTCAGTGCTGTGGTATGGTCTGAATCCATGTGCGTGCGTGCGTGAAGGTCAATATGGTCTTGAAGTTGCATATGAACATTTTTTTCTATTATTTTGGCCATGAAGTGTAAGCTAGAAATGGGTTTGTAAGAGGATGGCAACTTTTGTCAAGGGCTTTGTTTTTTAACCCGTTTTGGACCAGTGTATGTTTTACATACATAAGGTTTCCATACTTACTACTCAACTGTTTACTAAATAATGATTATAAATTCAATGGAACTATGTTTAGCTATTATCGTTCTGTCAAAAAGCGTTATATACAGGGTTTTTTTTTATCTGAGATCTAGTTAGTTTAATAGTAGTCGAAGTTTGCTGATTTTGATGGTACTGGCGGCTCAACATGAAAAGGTCACAAAAAATAGTAAGTAGCTTATAATGCTGTAATAGCTACTATTTTGCAAATAAAAGTATTTGTAGACTTTAAAAAATAGGTTTAGATAACTATAAGTTACTTAGGGGTATGTTTACTAAACCGTTTTAATGTCACTGGCGCTAGTTGCAGTGTTACTGTGAGGAATGCCATATAAGGTAGTGGGCGTTCTGGTCTTAAGGTAGCAATCGCGGGTTATTGTGCGATAGGGGGAGCCGTGCACGTTACCGTGCATTAACCTTAACTTTGCACGTTGACCTGCAATCACAGCAACAGGAGTATAGCACACTGGTTAATACAATGATTGCTGAGCCAGGGGTCATGAGTTTGATCCCTCACTGGGGGTAACAAATAAGGGTAGCCAAGCCAATTCCTTTTCCTGCTTTGAACAGTCAGAAACATTCCAACAATCGGTGCTTCCAGCTAAAAATACCCACACCCCAGACATCTTTTTGGTGGTGGTGAGAATCGAGGATGAATGTGACACATTCTAGCTACCCTTTTGATGTCTAGGACATCTGTACCTTGCCCACTCACCATCTTAAATGACAGAGGTGTAAAGCAGGGGTCTCCAAATCCAGTCCTGGAGGGCCACAAACCAGTCAGGTTGGCAGGATATCTCTAATGCATATATATCTCATGCATATTCATTAGGGCTATCCCAAAACCTGGCAGGATTGTGGCCCTCCAGGACAGGTTTGGACACCTCTGACTTAGAACAAACCATTGTTTTTCTTGAGCAGCGTTGGATGGTAATTTTGTATCCATAACCGCATACAAAGTGCTTGTTTTTTGCTTTATTTGAATTTAGGCTAGTTATTTTTTGGATATTTTACATTCTACTAGTGACCTGAGAGTTTTTTTGAAACACAAATCATGAATGGTCAGTCTCAATGGAAAGATGTTTTTAGTTTTTCGAATGTTCAAATTTCTGAATTGTGTACTGAAACCACCCCTTTTGGATTGAATGAACAAGGCGACACCCCCTCTGATGGAAATAGTTGGGAGAAGGTCCTCATTCTGCAAAAACGAATTGTTTGTTCTGAATTACATAGACTTTCTTTAATAGAATATATACAGAGACAGCATATCCCGCGAGGACTCCGAGTTTATAAAGAACCTTGTCTATTTGCTACAGATGTGTCTTTTCTGGAGCGCTGGAATTGTATTTTAAATAAGTGCTCATTGGACTTAATGGTGCTGGTGATTAATACAGCCAAGGAGAATTTGAAGGAGTGGAATAAACAGGCTGAGGTGATGATAGCGTCATTGAAATCTACTGAAACAGAAGCACGTTTTAAACAGCACTCTGAAGAGGGCCGGAAGCAGATTGATCTATTCTTTATCTTTATCTTTATCTTTATTTGCAAATTTAATATACCGCTCTTTACCGGTGGCATCAGAGCGGTGTACAATGGAAAAATATAAGGCTGCTGAAACAGAAAGGAACGCCAAAAATTTAAAGAGCAGGATAGGAAGAGGAGATAGAGCAGGCAGCAGATAATACAATAGGAGGATGAAACAGAGGTGGATACAGTCAGGGTCAGCAGGGTGGGGGGGAGAGGGGAGCAGGTGGGGGGGAAGGTTGAAAGCGGTGCAAAAAAGGTGGGTCTTTAGTCTAGCCTTAAAAGTTTTATAAGAAGGTTCTAGGCGGAGGGCGACGGGAAGCGAGTTCCAGAGTTTCGGGCCTAGAAAGAAAAATGCTGAGGAGCGGGTGGACTCCAGATGAGTCTGTGAGGGGGAAGGAAGGGACATGCGGTTCAGGTGAACTGATCTGAGGGAACGATAAGAGGAGTGGAGACGTATTAAATTGGCAAGGTAGAGAGGAACACCGGTGTGGATAATCTTGTGGACATAGATAAGGATTTTGAACTGTATGCGGTAAACAAGGGGAAGCCAGTGTAGATGAATCAAGATGGGGGTAATATGGTCAAAGCGGGAAGCGTGAGTGAGAAGGCGTGCAGCTGTATGATGAACGAGTTGTAGTCTTCGCAATTGAGTTTGAGGGAGACCGGCGAGGACCACATTGCAGTAGTCCAGGTGGGATATGACCAGGGACAATAACAGGGTAGACAGGGAGGGGACCGATATAAAGGGACGGATAGCACGGAGCTGACGTAAGGTGTAAAAGGACTGCTGTACAACAGAGGAGATATGATCTTTAAATGAAAGAGCGGAGTCCAGAGTGACTCCTAGGTAGCGTAAGGATGACACTACCGGCAGTGGGGCACAAGACAAGGTGGGGGCGAGAGAGGGAATTGGGGCACCAGACAAATGGCAAATGACTTGGAAAGACTTATATGCAGTAAATTTATATGCAGTAAATTATATGCAGTAAATTTATATGCAGTAAATTAGAGGAAAACCAGGAGGACACTGAAGCTAGGCAAGAGTTGAGGGGGGCGAGATCTGGGGCAGAGGGGTGGTGAAGGAGGATGATGTCGTCTGCATAATAGTGGGCCGAAATGCTATGCTGCTGAACGAGGAGTGCAAGGGGGGCCAAGAAGACGTTAAACAGGAGAGGGGCAAGAACTGAACCCTGGGGGACGCCACAAGGAAGAGGGGTAGGAGGAGAGGAGGAAGAGCCCGTGGAAACAGAAAAGGTTCGGTGGGAGAGGAATGAATGGAACCAGGAAAGAACAGAGCCGGAAAGCCCAATGTCGTGTAAGCGGGTCAGAAGAGTATGGTGGTCTACAAGGTCAAAAGTAGCAGAGAGATCTCATGAAACGGCAATGGTAATGCGACCTTGGTCATGTGCAGTGCGAACTTCATTGAGAAAAGAGAGCAGAATAGACTCAGTGCTGTGATTGGGGCAGAAACCTGATTGACGGGGGTGAAGTGACAGGGTGGCCTCCAGATGAGAGGAAAGTTGTGCATAGACCAGTTTCTCAAGAAGCTTGGAAAGAAAGGGAAGGTTTGAGATAGGGCACCAGTTGGCTGGGGAAGATGGGTCAAGAGAGTCCTTTTTCAAGATGGGACGGATAATGGCGTGCTTCCAAACAGTGGGGAAGGAGCCAGAGGATAAACTGGTATTGAGAATGGAGAGTATGAAGGGAGAGAGGGCCAGGGAGGTGTCCAGAAGCCATTGGGAGGGGATGGGATCGGAGATGCAGGTGGTCTTCCGAAGTGAGGAATATACCCTGGAGAGATCTGGCATTGTCACCGTTTGGAAGAAGGACCACTTATGAGAAAAGGAAGGAGGATTGGAAGAGGGGGAGGAAGGGGGGGAGTCAGGCGGATGGAGAGAGGGGGAAAGGGGGGAGGGCAGGAGGGAAAGAGTGACCGAAGGTCTTGGATTTTAGTAGCAAAATAGGAAGCCAGAAGAGCAGGATCAGGGGTCACCGGAGAGGGGGCTGGAGAAGTGAGGGAATGGGAGGCAGAGAGGGAACGAAGGACAGAGTAGAGCTGTCGAGTGGAATTAACTGACTGGGAAATGCGAGAGGAGAAATAGTCTCATTTAGCAGAATGTAGCAGGGAACGGTAGTGTGAGTGACAGTGACGGAAGTGCGCTAGGGAGGTAGGAGAAGGATGCCTACGCCAACGCCGTTCGGCACGACGTAGGTAAGAACGGTGAAGGAAAAGGCCGGGGTGAAACCAGGGATAGTGGCGCCGAGAGGGGGGAGGAGGAGGGGGCTGGCGCGGGGCAAGCTGGTCCAGCGCAGCCGAGAGGGTGGTATTCCAGGAATGGGCCTGGAGATCGACAGGGAAGAGATAGAAATCTGAGGGAAAGAGGGAGTCAGAAGAAGGAAACTGTGAGAGAGTGGCAGGTGTAAGACGACGGACAAGGCGAGGGGCAGAGAAAGACCTGCCCTGAACGGAAGGGAAAGGGGAGGCGGGAATAGAGAAAAGTAAGCAGAAGTGGTCGGACCAGGGAACAGGCAAGGTGTGAAGGGAAGTGGGGACCACCGAGGAAGAAGAATGAGATATAACCAGGTCCAGGGAGTGACCAGCGGAATGGGTCGGCACGTTAATGTGTTGTAACAGAGATAGATCAGATAGGAAAGAAAGGAAGGAGGAGTCACGGGAGGAAACAGGGGAATCAAAGTGAATATTAAAGTCCCCTAGGACCAAGAGATGCTGGTAACTGAGGAAGAGTTCGGAGAGAGTCTGAACAAGGGAGTCCCAGCGAGGCCCGGATAGGGCAGGAGGGGCATAGACCAGGTAGAAATATATCGGTGGAGATTTAGTGAAAAAAGCCAAGGAGAAAAAATTGAAACGGGATTATTATGATTACACTACGGGCTATGTTTACCCCTGGATGAATATTAATCAAAAACAACAACGTAAGGGGAAGAAGCGAGTTGAGTTCGATTTTTCATCGGAGGATTCCTCTGGTTCGGGAGTAAGTAAGTCATCATGGGAGGATTTTTTAGAAGAAGGTCAGAAGAAAAAAGAAAATCCACGAGGTCGGACCAAATATCGGGGAGGCACTCGCTAGAAATAGTAATGCTGTCTGCAGAAAAGCATGATGTGGCTCAGTCATTGGTAGTTAACTTGTCTAGCTTCCCTCTATCTGATGATCATATTAAACTGCTGAATAGAGGTTTATCTTTTGTCCCTTCAACCCAGTTTGATTCTTTTAAATTCAGAGTGGATTTGGAGTGTTTCATAAGGAAATTGCATCTAAAAACATTTTTTGTGTCTAATCAGAAGTGTTTGGATGAGAAGGAATGTAAACCTCAGAGAAGGTTGAAGATCCCGATTAAATATAACTGGACTCCACCAGGACAGATTCCTCCAGCATTGCTGGTGTTTAAACATTTAGTTTTACAAGATATAGAGTGTTTGGAATCTCCACAGTACCGGTTATCCCCTACATTTTGTTCCTTGTCTAGGAATGAGAGAGCAGCCTTGGATGATCTTGTTTCAAGGCCTGATCTGGTTATTAGAAGAGTGGACAAGGGGGGTGCTATTGTGATATGGGCAAGAGAGAATTTGCGGGAGGCAGAACATCAATTGATGGATGTGAATACCTATGTGTGTTTAAAGTTAGATCCCATGCAGCTTTTGCAGAAGAAAATTAAAGACCTTACAGGAAGGGCTCGTGAAGCGAATATTATTTCTAAGAAGGAATATTCATTTTTGAAGGTTCAGTCCCCAGTTATAGCTAAATTTTATTTACTCCTTAAGATTCACAGGAAGGAACAACGAGGAATCAAACCCCATGACCTCTGCCTAGAACAGAGCTACTCAAATCCAGTTCAGGAGGTCCACAATCCTGCAGGTTTTCAGGATATCCCTAATGAATCTGCATGAGATATATATGCATTAGAGATATCCTGCCAACCTGACTGGTTTGTGGCCCTCCAGGGCTGGATTTGGAGACCCCTGCCTTACACCTCTGTCAGTTAAGACTGTGAGTGGGCAAGGTACAGATGTCATAGACATCAAAAGGGTAGATAGAATGTATCACATTCCTCCTTGATTCTCACCACCACCATAAAGTTGTCTAATAGGCAATATTTTGGTGGCGGTGAGAAGCGAGGAGGAATGTGACAAATTCTATCTAACCTTTTCGATGTCTTGGACATCTGCACCTTGCCCACTCACAATTGTAAATGACAGAGGTGTAAGGCAGGGGTCTCCAAATCCAGCCCTGGAGGACCACAAACCAGTCAGGTTGGCAGGATATCTCTAATACATATATAGCTCATGCAGATTCATTAGGAATATCCCGAAAACCTGCAGGGTTATGAACCTCCAGGACTGGATGTGAGTAGCTCTGGCCTAGAACATCAGTGTACTAACCAGTAGACCAGGGGTGGGGAACCCTGGTCCTGGAAAGCCGCAGACCCCTCCCCCCTCCCCCTCCCCCTCCCCCCTCCTCCTCCTCCCTCTCCTCCTCCCCCCTCCCCCCCTCCTCCTCCCCCCCTCCTCCCCCCTTCCCCCCCTCTTCCCCCCCTCCTCCCCCCTCCTCCTCCCCCCTCCTCCTCCCCCCCCCCTCCCCCTCCTCCTCCCCCCTCCCCCTCCTCCTCCCCCCCTCCTCCTCCTCCCCCCCCCTCCTCCTCCTCCCCCCCCCTCCTCCTCCTCCCCCCCTCTCCTCCTCCTCCCCCCCTCCATTATCGGGCAAAGCGCCGCTAAGCGCGTTACCGCGCGGTAATCTTAAGTAGGCACACAGACATCCAAACATAGAAACAGAAGTGTAGCACAATGGTTAATACGATGATACAGGGGTCATGCGTTTGATCCCTCAGTGTGCCTAATGCATAAGGCTGGCTGAGGCATCAGCTTTGACATGTAAGTATTGTTTCCTGAGGCATTTTATTTGTATTTTAATTATTGCTGCCAGCAAACACACCCTCACGTGCCGTAACCTAAGGTGCCACATAAGGCACCCTATAAGGCGCTCCATAGGACACCTTATAAGGACTGTAACCATAAGGTGCCTCAGAAGGCGCTTTACAGGGTGCCCTATAAGGCACCTTATAGGGCGCCTTCTGAGGCACCTTATGGTTATAGTACCCTGAGGGTGTTTTGCTGGCAGCACTAATGTACATTAAAAATAGACAATGTGTCGGACAGCCCTATCAAATAACCCCACTGTGGGTTTAAACCCATGACTGCTGGCTCCACAAGCAGTGAAGTAACCAGTGGGCTACAGCTCCATAGCTGCTAGCAAACCCCTGGCTGGTTGCAGAAGGACTGCACGTCCCCACACAAACAGTCTGCTGTGGTCACCAGGATAGGGTTAACCCATCCATATCCATGATGCACTGCACATGCAAATCAGCAGTCTACAGATGATCACAAGATGGGGTATGCACCCCCACAGCATCTCGGCCTGGTAGGGGGAACTGACCGTGTGTGGTACTGGCACAGAGTAGCTACACACCGTCACATTGTGCAGGTACTGTACTCACCCTGAGGGTGAGGTGGGGCGCCCAGCACCAGGTCCACAGCAGAAATAGGCCATGCTGCAGGACCCCAGCAGTGCTAATGTGTGAGATAGGTAGTATCTGCAGACACACCTTGGATACATCTCTATTTCTCTGTCAAGGTTTAGCCCTTAAGGACCCATAGGAGGATTATGTACCACCACCACCCCCCTCCCCGCGGCTGAGGGTGGTAAACAGGGTCTCCCACCAACCTATCCACATTCTACCTCCCTGCAATGGTGGCAGTAGAGGGGACCATCAACCCCAGTCCTGCTGGGGAACAGACACCCTACAGGGCAGTCAATGCAGCTCTGTACACATCCATAAAGGAATAGCAGACAGACCTTAGGCCTGGATATGCTAAGCTGCACCCCACCACTATCTGATATTCTCCTGCAGCAAGTCTTCAGCTGCTGCAAGGTGTACCAGCAAGACACATACCAGCTGCAGACAGTCTGCTAGCTAGTCCATATTGCATGTTCCTGGTGGAAATGCGTGCACCCAGAACTGGGATGTCAGCATACACACCAAGCAGATAAGTCAATGACTGGCCCCAAAAGGGAACCCATAAATACCACATGAAAAAAATACTATACAGCATTATGGGGGAACCTAGCCATGCCGTGGTCACTGCTCAGTCAGGGTGAGAGTGATCTCCCAGCAGAACATGCTGTGGCCACCCTGTCTGTGCAGGTGGTGGCCGGCCACTACAATGTCCCAGCCATTGCCCTATGCCCTGTGCAGATGCATCCTGGCCAGGCCACCCTGTCCAGGCTATACCCATAGTACCTTGCTCCTCATTATGCACATTGGCAGGCCAATACTGGCAACAGTGCTGGCAGTGTGGGCTGTGGAGGGTGTTTGCAGCCACCACACACTGGATAGACAGACACACACTCCCGCAGCTATGCCAGCATTGTGCTACTATAGAGGTGTTTGGCAGCCCTGGCCACCACACCACTCCTGGGCACAGTGCAGGAATGGATATGGTACGCAATACTGTTGGGGGTCACTCCCCAGGGTGGTAAACACTGTCAGACACCAGACCTGAAGCACACTCCACAGACATCAGAAAGTTTGCTATGATGGAGCTCAATCAGCAAATCGTGCTTAACATAGGAATTGCTATCTGCCACTAATCATAGCTACCTTTTGATAGCTGTGTACCGTATTCCCAGATTTAGGGTGGCATTGCTACGGTATGCAGGTGCTAGTATTGGGAGATGCACACAGGGCCCAATGTCCTGCCTCTCCAGGAGGCATTGGCTAATGCAGCCTGTGGGTGTGGGTGTGTCTGCCCCTGTTGGCTGCTGCTTTATGGCAGAGGTTCCCAACTCCAGTCCTGGTGTGCCAAACACTGTTCAGGTTATCATGTTGTCCCTCATAAATATGCATGAGATACATCTGCATAACATGGGGGCGGTGCATAGATATGCAGCACAGGCATCTTTATTAGAGGCAGCATGGAACCTGAATGGTGTTTGGCCCTCCAGAACTGTATTTGGGAGACTCTGCTCTAGGTAATGCACCTGTTTATGGTGTCTGTGCTCTGTAGGGTAAAATGTAGGTGTTTTGGGCATGTTTACGTCATCTGCAATAAAGGTTCTGTCTGTATTAGCACGTTTTAGTAGTGGGTAAAAAATGGGGGCTGGGTTGGTAGGAACCACAGCTGGGACTTGAACCTGTGACCTTCTGCTCCTGAATACACTGGCTGTGTGCACTGCACCACCGTGTTGCCACAGAGACAGTACATTCCCTGGGGATACCATGACTGTTCTTCAGACGGGGCCTGTCTGTTGCAGTGCATGGCACCCACCTACACAGGGCTAGGCCATGGTCTGCTCTGGGCAGCTGCCACTGCCCCCTCCACCACCAGTGCCCCTCTGCCACCCTGCTGACATGGCCTTCTGCTGGTGGTGCTGGTGGAGCACAGTCTCAGGCCATCCAGTGTGCGGGTAGGCGGCTGCCTATGGTGCGGGTTCTGGGGTAGGGGTGCCTGCATAGGTGTCCACGCTTCCCCCCAGCACCGCCTGCCACTGTTCTGTGCCCTTGGGCGTCCCTACTGGGTACTATCCCCTGTGACACTGTGGGAAGGGCACTCGTGCCCATGCTGGGCCCTCATGAGTTGCTGTCTGGCTGCTCTACTGTTTTAGCATTCCTATGGGCCACCTAGGCATCACCCTAGTCCGCACTGTGGCCCAGCTGCAGTACAGCATGTGCCATCTGCAGCCCTCTGTGTCCCCTTTCCCAGCATCTGTCCAGTTGCCCATTCCGACATGCCCGCCCTGCTGTTGTGGAACATGTGCACCCAATAGGAAACCTGTCCAATGGAGAGGGAAACCCTGATGAGCGCAATTGCACTGTGGGATCATTCACCTTGTATGGGGACGGAGCGTAGACCCTTCCAAAATTCATATCTTTTTTTGGAGCTTTCTCGGGAGTGCTTTTTGATGTTTCCCATTAATATCACTATTGCCCAGCTTGGTTATGATTTTTTTATATTTTGTTGGGGTCATTTTCAATGTTTCTTTGCACTTTTGTTCCTTGCACATGTATCACACTTATCACTTTTTTGTAGGTTTCCCTGGTTTTGCTGTACATTGCTGACAGAAATGGTTTCTCTGCCCTTTAAATCAGCTCTAACGCCAGGGTTTCACTGGCGTTAGTTTTGAGCCTCAGATTTCACATCGTTAGTGTGCGGGGAGCCTCTCCCCTCCCACTCTCCACCCATTGACCCCTTCTCTCCGCCCCTGGGGAGCCTTCCTCTGCCCTCCGGGAGCCTTTCCCCGCCTTCAGCGCTCATTTGCGCCGCTGCGCACGTTAACGCGCGCTAAGGTACCTGAGCGCCTGATAAAGCACCGTTAACACGCATTAAGGCACCTTAACGTGCGGTAACGTCACAGAGCGCACATTAAAAGGTTTAGTAAACATACCCCAATGTCTCTGGATAGCGAGGTTACACAATGTGGCACAATAAATACTGAGCGAGTGTATCTTGCATGGGTTATTAGAGAGATTAACATTTGGCATACAACAGTGGAATCAAAGATAAGAGGCAAGTTATTGAGGCATTGAAGTGTACCTTATGGTGGCACGATGCTTCTACCTTAGTCCTAAGATCCATGCCTAAGGGCCACGCCAAAGGGTCCTCTGGCGAGACCCTCAGGCACGGGCCCGTCAGGCGTGGGCGCGCATAAGCGCAGCTGGAGTTTTAAAGCGCAAGTTCAGCTGTGCTGTGTTCAGGTAATTTCACTGGGCCAATTGGACAGGATGACCAGGGCAAGGAGGAGCTTACCTCCTGGTTCCTGCTGATCTGCCCGATCGGTCCTGCACATGGACGAAGAGGCTGGTTGGAAGCGCAGCTGGAGTTTTAAAGTGCAAGTTCAGCTATGCTGTGTCAGGTGATTTCACTGGGCCAATTGGACAGGATGGCTGGAGCAAGGAGACACTTACCTCCTGGAGAACTTACCTCCTGCCTAATGTCTGGAGAGTGTGGAGAAGGAGCTGCACTAATACCCTTTCTATTTTGCAATATCTCAGGGAACACTGATGGGGAAAGGCGGATCTTTTGACTTCACTATTCTGCTGGATGACCCCTTATTCTAGCTATGGAGGCTGTCTATGTGACCACTGGTGTAGATGTCCACATCAGAGAAATCCATACTACTAAAATCAGCCAGAACCATAGACATCTCTAGCATTTTTCTGTACATTCTGCCCTGAACACCCCCAATTTGATTTAGATATCCTTTCTAAATTGCCACTTATAACTTTTTTAAATACATGAATCGTCAAATTATGTATTTACAAACCACCAATGAACACACACTTTGTTTGAATATTGGCCCAAAAATGGTTAATAATGTTTTTTGTACTTTTCCTCCAGAAACTTGTCTAAATCTTTTTGAAAATCGGTTATGCTAGCTACCTTGCAACAAATTCCATAACTTAGGGGTATGTTTACAAAACGGGGCACTTGTGCGGGGCGCACCTGAGCGCCCTAAAATGATGCATTTAAGTGCTCTTAAGCGCCCCGTACGCGTGCACGGCACATTAACGGGTCCCGCACGCGTGCGCCAAAAACGCGCACGTTTGCGGGGCGCTCATGTGCGATAGAGGCGTGGAAAGGCGAAATGAGGGCGGAGGAAGGCCCCCGAGGGGCGGAGAGACGGGGTCAATGGGTGGAATGTGGGAGGGGAGAGACTCCCCGCACAGGAGCGTGCCCGAATTTACAAGGAAAAAATACCGCCAGTGAAACACTCGCGGTAGAAAGCATTTAAAGGGAAGAGAAACCATTTACGTCAGCAATGTACAGGAAAACCGGGGAAACCAGCAAAACGTGAGCAGTGTGATACATGTGCACAGCACAAAAGTGCAAATAAAAATAGAAAATGACCACAACAGAACTATTAAAAATAGTAATTCAGCTGGGGAACAGTTATAGTGATGGGAAAATACAGAAAACACACCCAGCAAAGCTCCAGAAAAAAGAAATGAATTTTGGAAGGGTTTACGGAGCGGAGACTCTTCCAAAAAACATTTCCTTTTGTGGAGCTTTCCTGGGAGTGTTTGCTATGGTTGCCCATTAATATCACTGTTGCCCAGCGTGGTGATATTTTGTCCCCCATTTCCTGTGGTCATTTCCGGGGTTTATGTGCACGTTTGTCACCAGACAGAGTGCATATGCCCACAGTAAATTTGCGTAGAGCAGGGTTTGTGACGCCATCCTGCCAGGCTTACTACCTCCAGGGGCTGCACTGTCTATGTGTCCATAGTGTGGTGCAGCAGACAGAGTCAGTACCTCGAGGGTCAGAGGTTCAAAGCCCAGCTGGGGCACTTGCCAGCCCAGTCTCTATATTTTACCCACCACTAAACACAGATAGCGCAGACACCCCTGTATTGCAGGGGACATAAGCATGGGGAAAACACCCATATTTTACCCAACAACGCACACACACCACAACAATGGGCATTACCCACAGCCAAGTATCCCAAATGCAGTCCCGTACTGCCACATTCCAATCAGGTCACCTGCTTTTTATGGGAGAAGCTCATGCCAGCATGTTGGCGGACGAGTACATGTGGTGCAGGGGGCAGTGGCTGCTAGCGACAGAAGACAGAGGCCTAGCCATGTGCAGGCTGGCACAGTCCACAGCAACAGACAGGCCCTGCCGGATCCACAGTCATGGACTATCCAGGGAATTCAGCCAATCTGTGGCTACACAGTGGTGCAGTGCACACAGACAGTGCATGCAAGAACAGAAGGTCACAGGTTCAAAGACCAGCTGGGGCTACCAGCAATCCTGCCCACATGTTTTCCCCACAAATAAACAGTGACAGTAAGGACACACCTTTCATGACGAGGACATATGCAATGGTAATACATCTATCTTTTACCCCACTGAGCAAAGACACCATGAACAGGGGCAGAACCTACAGCAGAATCCCCCAAATGCAGTCCTGGTGGGCCACACACCAGTCAGGTTCCATGCTGCCACTCATACAAATGCCTGTGCTGTATATCTATGCACCACCCCCACGGCATGTAGATGTAGCTCATGCGTATTCATGAGGGACAGCAGGAAGACCCAAACAGTGTGATGCAAAACTGGACTGGAGTGTGGAAGCGCTGCCGTAAAGCAGCAGCCAACAGGGGCAGACACACCCACACCCACACCCATAGGCCCCATTGGCCAATGTCTCCTGTAGAGGCAGAACATTGGACCCTGCGTGCATCTCCCAATACCAGCACCTGCATACCTTAGCAATGTCACCCTACACCTGAGGTACACAGCTCTGAAACGTTTGCTAAGAGTACAGGCTGATAGATATCCCTACGTTACGCACATACTGCTAGTTGACCCCATCCGAACAATCTGTTTGGTGTCTGCGGTGCGTGCTCCAGGCCTGGCCTCTGACGGTGTTCACCACCCTGGGGAGTGACCCCCAGCAGTACTGCGTACCATATCCATGCCTGTGCCGTGCCCAGGACCGGTGTGGTGGCCAAGGCTAATCACCCCCTCAATAGTAGCACAATGCTGGCATAGGTGTGGGAGTGTGTGTCTGTCTATACAGTGTGTGTTGTCTGCAAACACCTTCCCCAACCCACACTGCCAGCACTACTGCCAGTATTGGCCTGCCAATGTGCATAATGAGCAGCAAGGTACCATGGGTATAGGTCAGACATGGTGGGCTGGCCAGGATGCATCTGCACAGTGCATAAGGCACTGGCTGTGACATTGTAGTGCCAGGCCACCACCTACACAGACAGGGTGACCTCCGTATGTGCTGCTGGGGGAGCACTCTCACCCTGAGTGTGCTGTGATGACAGCATGGCTAGGCACCCCCATAGTGCTGTATTGTGTTTCTCTCTTGTGATATATATGGGTTTTCTGTTGGGGCCTCCTCACAGAACTCTCTGCTTGTGTGTGCTGCCGTCCCAGTTTTGGGTGCATGCATTTCAATCAGGGCTAACCAGTAGACTGTTCACAGCTGGTATGTGTCTTGATGGAGTGCCTTGCAGGGTGCAGCGGCTGATGGCTTGTTGCAGGTGAATATCAGATAGTGTTGGGGGTGCATCTTTGGATATCCAGGCCTAAAGTCTGTCTGATATTGTGTTATGGATGTGTGTGGAGCTGCTTGGACTGCCCTGTAGGGTGTCTGTTTCCCAGCAGGACTGGGGTTTGATGGTCCACTCTGCTGCCATGGGGGGTAAGGATGGAGATCTGTTTGCTGCCATGGGGGGGGGGGGTGTATATGGGGGTTTCCACTAACTGAGACAGAGATATTCAACATGTTTCTGCAGCACCTTCCTATCTCACAGGTTAGTACTGTTGTGGAGCTCTGTCATGGCCTCATCCAGCCATGCCTGGTGTTGTGGACCTGGTCCTGGGCACCACATCACACCCTCAGGGTGAGCACAGTACCCGCACAATGTGACGGTGTGTAGCTACTCTTTACTGGTAGTCCACCCGCTCAGGACCCCCTACCAGGCCGAGGTGCTGTGTGGGTGCACATGGACAATTCCCCCTACCAGGCCGGGTAGCTGTTGGGGTGCATTCCCCATCTTGTGTGCATCTGTGGACAGCTGATTTGCATGTGCAGTGCATCATGGGTACGAGTGGCCTAACCCTATCCTGTCTACAACAGCAGACTGTCTGTGGGGTGTCATGCAGGCTCTCTGCAGCCAGCCAGGGGCTTGCTGTCAGCTGTAGCCCAATGGTTATGTCACTCCCTGTACAGCCAGAGGTCATGGGTTCAAACCCCCAGTGGGGTCTTTTGATAGGGCTGTCCACAGCTTTATTTTTATTTACTGTACATATGTCTATGCCGGCAAAACCACACACAGCTTACTATACCCATTAGGTGCCTCTGAGGGTGCTTTATAGGGCGCCCTATAGGCCACCTTATGGTTGCCATCCATATAGGGTGCACTATACATTATCCTGTGTCGCAACATACATGGTGCCCTATAGGGGACATTCTAGGGTGCCTTGGCAGACAGTGCACTGTAACATGTGCCTTACGGGCATCCGTATGTTAACACACTGTGAGAGCGGGTTTACTAGTGGTGGGAAATAAAATATAAATGGAAGGCTTCCTACAGCACTCCTCACCATGATACATACTGCCCCAGCCAGCCTTGTTCACTGGGCACTGTGAGGGGTTGAACCCCTGGCCCCCTGCACCATTGGTCAGTGTCTTAACCATTGTGCTATGGCTCTGTTCCTGTTATTTGCACATCAGCGCGCCACTTATCCCTCCCACTATTGGACTGCCCCCTCACACATCAGCGCGCCGCCATCTGCCGCCCACACTAAACAGTGCACCGCCTCATGCCGTAATAAAAATAACAGTGCACCGCCTTCTGCTGCCCAAAATTAATATGCCTCCTAAACCACTTTTGCCCATAAATGTTGATGCCTCAGCTGGTCTTTTTTGTTGAGCGCAATGGGAGTTTGAACCCCTGGCCCCTGCACCATTGGTCAGTGTCTTCACCGTTGTACTACAGCTCTGTTGTTTGGTTTTGCAGCAGCGCCCCACTTAGCCTTCCCACGCGCTAATGTGGGCCCCGCACATTAGCGCAACGCACACACGTACGGTCCAGTTTTTTGCTTTTTTCTGCCTGGCCCGCCCACTCCTTATATGGCACCAGCACACTAACGGGAACCCGCACAGCAACGGTGTTTAGTAAACATGCCCCTTAGGTGTGCAATTTGTTTTAAATATGCTACTTATTAATTTCATGGAATATCGCTTAGTACTATTTGAAAAGGTACTGTATATAACCATTCCCTATTTATCGTTTCACCCCACTCCTGATTTGATAAATTACTATCATTTTTATTTAGAGCACTTGATATACCACTTGAGAGCCAAGAATATCACAGCAGTTTACAAACAAAAAAAGGGGTAATAGTAAAGCAAAAAGAGGGGGGAAATTGCTATATATATACAGAGAGTGAAGCTGAGAGGCAAAAGGAAAGCAAGCAGGCAGTTCTCTGGGAGAAAAGGTTAAGGAGCAGGGAACTGCGGAAAAGCCTGCAGAAACACATTTTGAGATTCTTCTTTAATGTGGGGAGGGAAGGTTTAGTGTGAAGTGAAAGGGGAAGGGAGTTCCAAGGGGAGAGACTGGCATAGGAAAAGGAAGAGTTTCTGGAGAGGATGAAGTAGAGGGTTGAGGTTGAAGGCAGAGACAGGAGGACAGCATTAGAAAGGCAAAGAGAATGAGAAGGAACATAGGGAGAATTAAGGGGGCAAGTATAGTGGGCAAGAGGCAAACTGCACAATGGACCAATATAAGAAGTTTGAAAGAGATATAGAAAGGAATGGGGAACATTTCAAGGAAAAGCAAGGAAACATGATCATAATAGTGAGCAGGAAAGCCATGAAAGTCTCTCTCAGCCATCTCTTCTCCAAACTGAAGAGCCCTAACCCATTTACTCTTCATAAGAAAGCCATTCCATTCTCTTTACTAATTTGGTTGCCCTTCTCTTTTAAGGATTATTTAAAAAAAGGATAGAGTACAAATTTGAGAACACCATCCTGACCATAGTGGCACAAGTAACCCCCAAAACACATACTCTGAAACACCGCAAAAGAGCACCATGGTACTCTACATCCCTACATAATCTAAAAACAGAACTCTGACGGCTTGAACGCCACTGGCGATGCCAATGTAACCCATCCAATCTCATCTCCTACACCGAAAACTACGCACCTACTGCAACGAAACCCTAAAACAGAAAAAAGAATATAACGAGAACTTAATCCTACGATCCATAAATAAACCTAGGAAACTATTCTCCATAGCCAAAGCTCTTCTAAAAGATACACCAAACAAAGAATTAGGAGACAAAATCTTCCCTCAAACCATAGAAAAATGTAGTCTTGATCCTTATATTTAATAAAACACTTCCTAGGAAATTTCAAAAATAAATTCATCCCAAGAACCAAAGCTCTAGCGTGAAGCTGAAGAAAATCTTTCCTGATCTTATGTGTCTTATCAGAAAGATCATAAAAAACATTACTTTTATGACCATGAAAATTCTGTGACCTAGCCATCAGCAATAGCCTCAAAGCCCTATCCCTATCAGAGGCCATAACAACTGAAGCAACCAAGGTCGCCCTGTTATATAGGTCTCTTCCAGGGATGTCTCTAACTGTAAAGTCAAATTCTAAGATTCCCGGTCCGTTCCTCCCCCCAACCCATACAATCTCTTGACAGAGCCCATTATATAATAGGTTCTAGAACTAGGTGGGTAAGAGGGGAGGTCCAAACCAAGAATATCCTGAAATTACTGTTCCAACTGCTCCAAAGGAGAAATCAATCTTATATAAGGGAAATTAAGAATGCAAATTATTATAGCAAATACAATTCTTTAATTTATCAAGTTTATTATCCAAGATATTATTATCCCTAACAAGGGCTGCATTCACAAACTAAACTGATTCTAGGCACTGGTCCTGAGGTTGAATCTTAGATTTAATCTTGTCTAACTGTTGATCTAATTTCTTAAATCTTCTCACCACCTTACTTATAAAGGAACATAACTGTGCCAGAGACATTGATAAGGTAGATTCCTGCCTGGCAATCAAGTGCCATAATTCCCTAGTAGGTGGCATTGGCAATGCTGTTTCATATGATATTTTCCCAGGAAATATAATAGGCCTAATAGGACCTACTTCTACATTCCCATTATCAAATTGCAAAATATTCCCTCCCTGTTCACCTAATGACACACTCAATTTCTGAGATATCATAAGTTCAAACCTGACGTCACCAGCAATGCTCAAATTCATCTCATCAAGTGATGCGTCCAAATCCTCCACTTGTCTCTCTAACGCTGGGGGTACATCCTGAACTGAGATTGGAAGTGGGGGAAGGAGACAGAGGACAGGTTTGAGGGAAACTTCCTCAGAAGGTGACTCTGCTTGGTCTTTTACAATATTGGTAGTAGAGCAAACAACCATTTCATTTCTATTGCCCACCATTGTTGCAAAGTTATCCAAGAGCCCCTGCCCAACTTCCTCCTTGGTTGCACTCCCAGCTTTCTCCTTCTTTTTTCTCTTACACATACTTGCGTCACTCACCAAGGTGGAGAAAAAAGAAAACCTCCAATATTACTCTCACAATCCATTTCCTGGCTCCTGCAAGCTCTGAAGGAGCTGGAAAGGAACATTCCCCTTTGATCATGCTCCTTCGGTCATGCAAACATGGTCACGTGACTGTGAGCCACGTCCCACAGCTTGCAGTTCTTTTCAAAGGCCCCTGGAGCAGCCAATGATGTCACGTGTGCTTCAGCAGCAATCAGTGCAGGCAAGGAAGATAGAAAGATGGTCACAAGCACACTCTGGCTCCTCCAAATACCAAATTAGGCCAGGAAATGAAGCTCCCTAAGACCCCTGCAGTTCACAGTTCTTTTTAAAGGCTCCCAAAGCATTCAATGACATCATTTCCAATTCAGCAGCACTCTGGGCAGGCAAGGGAAAAGATGAAAAGATGATCACAAACACCTTGCTGGCTCCTCCAAACACTAACTCAGGCCAGGGATATTTAATTATTATGGGGGTCATTTGCTAACATTATGCACTAGTGATTTTATCGTACATTACAGTTATGGTCAACATTATTGGTACCCTTGCATTTTAGGTATGTTGTGAACAATATCTTGAGAAATAATTGGAAATATTCCAACTGGATACCATCATAATATTTCATACTGGCTGGCATTCTGTCCGGTGAACAGCGGGGTTGGACATCTGGGTTGAATGTCCAACCCGTGCTCAGACCCAGAACGCTATTCTGGTTCCAGTGCTCCCCGCACTCACAGAGCATTTGTGCAGGAAGCACTGGACGGGGAGGGGAGGGAGCAGGACAGAGGCAGAACAGAGGCAGAGTGGGGCAGAGCCATGCACCAGGACGTACAGAGGACATTCTGGTTGGGCCTCTGTATATCCCCCGGCACCCAATGTTCCCTCTAATTTTCTGTAGGCTGTGTGCGCATAAAATATCAGCTGTGCAGCTTTTGAAGGAAGGTTAAATTTTTGTGCGCCACATAACGACACTCGGAGTTATATACTTTAAAATTTGACTACACGTCAGAATACAGTATGTACACCACATTGATTGCATTAGAAAATATTGTAGAACTTGTGAAAACTGTAAATACACAACAACTTTTAAATTTTAAGACATCTGTGTTGTTTTCTATCAGAATCAGAACTGCAATTTTTGTGCGCTCTGTTGTAAAGTATGTGCGCTCACTCAGCGAGGTGTGTGCGCGCGCACACGCGCACAGCTTAGAGGGAACAGTGCCGGCACCTGATGGTGGAATAAGTGTTAGGCAGTGCAGAGATCGCATGCTGAAACCTCCCTACCCCCATCGTGCTGCTGCAGGAGAGCTTCAGGCACCTGATCCCGAAAATGGGGGCCCCTGGTAAGGGGTGGATGGCAGGGTGATTGGGCCACTCAAGGTCTGTCAAATGTATAAGTTTTGTACATCTGTCTGCTGATAGTTTCTCCCACTCTTCAACTATGATTTGCAAATGGGGCTCTGGGTGCCGGTATCAGTTAGCCCCTCCACTACCCATGATGCACCGCACAATCTGAGCAGATATATGCAACTGATGCTTATATGGAGAATGCAGCGATCCATCACATCAGCCTGTGCCACATTTTGGCAACTTGAATGTGAGGAAGAGCACACTTCGCCTGGTCCCCAGAGCAAGTCCTGCAATATATGGACTTTCCAGGTTCTAGAGCAGATCTGTATCACTGCCAGTGTATAACAGGTATTGTTGCAGTGTGTGATGCTAGTCATTTGGTATTCTATACAATTGCAGCATGCCAGAGTGTCCTGTCTTATCTGGCCCTTGTATTCTGCTCCTGTTGGCCAGGGACTCTGCTATAACATCTCATGTCAGTCCCTAATGTTGCAGTAGCTGTTTCCAAGGAAACTGAATGAAGTAGGTGTAGTCTAGGCAGGATGGCAGGGTGCTGACCCATAGCAGAAGGGCCTGCCAAGACCATAGTTATCAGCAAGTTACCAAAATCCCAAGAACAGCTGCCCTCACTTTCTGGGAATTCCAATCAACTAGATCAATCACAGGCAGCCTACATTTGTTGGACAACACTGTCTTGTACCAGCCACTCACATACCATCTGTGCCCATTCTGCTAGCCACCATGACTACATTGGCTTTGCACGAACAGCATGGAAATTCAGTAGCCTGTCTAATGACTGGTCTGCCATAAAAGAAACAATACCCATATCACTGCAGCTTGATCCTATATAAGCACATGTGGATACATAGCCATGACATGGTCACAGCTCCATCAGCATGAGAGTGGTCTCTCGGCATGAACAGATGTGTGCACCCAGACGATGCCCATGGCAGACCTACAATAAGATGGACCATTGACCTTACCCCCGACTTATATACAAATCACTCTGTTTTAGGAAATATCCAGAATCCTCTGCTCCTCATTATGTACCCTTTTATTTTGGACTTGGGGACTGCTTATGTAGTAAAGGCTGTTAGTGTAGCTGGGTTTAAAAAAGGTTTGGACAAGTTCCTGGAGGAAAGGTCCATAAACCATTATTAAGAAGTGACCGAAGATATCAATGCTTGACCCAGTACAAGCATTGTGAAACTTGTGTCTCTTGGGGAAACTGCTAGGTACATATGACCTAGATTGGCCACTGTTGGAAACAGAATACTGGGCTTGATGGACCTTGGTCTGACCCAGTATGGCATATCTTATGTTCTTATGTTCTTATGCAATGTGAGGCACAGTGGAAGGTGGGCCCGAGACAGGTTGTGAGTTCATGCTGGCTCACAGTGGCCTACGTCTGTCACATACCCAAATACGGTGTCCCCTACACAGCTTTTGGCAGTGAGCATTGAACATACTGTAGTGTCATGCTTGTACTCCCATATGATGTCATGTCCCTAGCCATTTATTATTTATTTATTTTATTTAGAAGTTCTTTAATACCACCCCTTCCAAAGGTCAAGGGTGGTAAACAATTAACCAGCTGGTTACATGGACACTGCAAAACTGGCACGTGCAGCATATGAACTCTCCCATGCTGCAGACTCATTGCCCCCCCCCCCCCAAGTGCTTGAAAGCATGGCAGGTTGGGCATTGGGTTGGATGTTGAAACAGTTGTTGGCGACACATATGCCACCATTCCCTGCCTCTTTGTACTCTAACAACATTCTTGTGACTCTCACACTTGGTGCCCATGGGGAGCCAGTGAAGCAGTCATGCAGGCCCTCTGATGTAACACATTCAGACAATGAGTAGGCCCGCATAGCTTCTGACTATGTGAACATAGACTTTGGCCAGCAATGCCACCTACAAAGGCACATTCTAAACATGTATGGTACTGTTACCCCCACCCAACATTCACTTCCAGGCACTGCCTTCCCATATGGTGGCAGGCAATGCAGAGACCAACATGACATCCTGTGTCACATTTTGGCAGCTTGAATTGTGCATGCACCATTCACAGGTCAGTGTCCCACTGTCACAATCAGGTGCACAGGTGCATTTGGACTCTCATTTGGGCTAATAGGTAATGTATTGCTTAATGCTTTGGCCAATGATCAGTAGACACTGTTGAGATGGTGTTTATTGTGTGCAAATTTGCCTGATACAGACCTGCATGGAGCAAAGAGTCCCCCATATTGCACTCTTCGACTGCAGCATGGGACGAGCAACATGCATGCAGGTAAATCACAGAATCCTTCCAATGTCACCAACTAAATAAATGAATTGCACATTAACAGAGGCAAGCCCTCCACTTGAGCCTAGTTCCCTATAGGCTGCAGCTGCACCAAGTGGGCTGATAGTGTTGCTACGGATGCAGCTGTTATGGCAGTTGGCATTAATCTGGTTTCTCACCTGTGCAAATGGTTATGTCCCGAGGCCTAGAGGCTCAGTCAGAGGTGAGGATTGCAACACACACACACATGTGCTCCCTCTGCTAACTCCAGTCAAACCAGCAGGTGATTTGGGATCTATGCAACAGCATCATGTTGGGAGGTAAGTGTAGGAGAATACTGTGGGGATAGGCCTTGACGATGGTGTAACTGGGAATGCATTACAGTATCACAGCCACAGGTTGCAACTAGTTACTGAAAACTAACTTTTCTGCTTGTAAATGGTGTCCCACACAATATGTGAGGTAGCTGTTTAGCTGACCTGCAGCATGTTTTATGCACAGCCATAAAGCCTGGGCACCACATGCATTCACAGTGCAATGCTGCAGCTCATACTTCTCTGGAGACACACACACACACACACACACATACATGACCCTGCTGTCCAAAAGCAGTGCAGGTTGGCATTCTTACATGCCCCTTAGACCTTCTTTGATGTCACATCATTGTCAACACCTGCTCAGTGACATGTGCTATTAGTGCACTCTGGAATGCTCAGGCACTGTCAATGCTCCCTCAGTGTGCTATTAGCATGCTCTGCCATAGGTGTTGCAGCTGAGTGTATGGGTTCATGCTGGTACAGTTCTGAGAATATAGGATAAAGTTAAAACACCTGGACATACCACTCCTGATCCACAGGCTGGTCTTGAACTTGTGACACTTTTCTCATACACATACCAGTCATGTGTTTGGAGCCACAGAGCACTTGTGTAGGTTTACTACTCCATGGTATATATGTGGTCATTGTCAGGATGCATGAGGGCATGAGTTGGAGTATGCCTATGACTGCTTAGATCTCTGAAGTCTCTGTGCCATACTTGTCTGAAAATATATGTTTGGCAGGTATGGGAGAGGGACATCTTGTTAGGTCTGTATGTTGAACTGCCTTGCTATGCTGCTGGTTCAGCTGACATTCATGTCTTACATTTGGGATCTGTCCAGTCATAGATGCAGGCCATGATACATGAACACACACTTTCCAGACCATAGGTGTCCTAGCAGAATGACCAACGTACCCATTTCCTGGTATGTGCTTGTGGAGCAGTCATGGAATAGTCTCATATTTTGCAGACCACCATAGCTAACTTGGATTCACATGTGGCTCTAATGGTTGTAACTTGCTAAGTATGACTTATGGAGGGGTCATCAGTTCATGCACAGATTATGGTAATCTTTCTGCAGGTGAGGGGACAGGGTGGTCATTTTTCCTCTGAGATGGGCTGTTATTGTATTGCACTCTTCCTGCCTCAGTGGCATATTTTTAACCCCACATGAACATATCCACTCAATACTCGGCAAACTAGCCGAGGGTCCACCGATCATGATGGGCCAATCCCTCCCTCCCTGCCATCATGGCACAGCCATCACTTCAGTTCTGCAAGCACTTATTGAAGTTCCACACATGCAGATAATCATACCATGCTGCTCCTGTCCCCCTCCACCTGGGAATGTGGGCATGCGTGAGGCTGCCTTAAACCTCGGAAGGGAGGAATCACCATGTGCTCTGCTGTACCTGCTGCTGACATGCTTGCCATCCCACTGACAGTGGCAACTGCAGTATTGCACCTGACATACAGGGCCAGGACACAGATTTCATTTGCAGCAGACCACAGCTGCTGCGACTGCCACCCCCATCCTCTCACAATTCTGACATGGCAGCATGGTGGCTGTGGGGGTGGCATAACTTCTTTTTGACTGCAGCAGCATGTATGTGTGCTGCCACTGTCACAGTAGAGTCATACCAGACATCATAGATGTACACCCTAGGCAACAGCCTTGTCATCCTAGTGGACCAGCCAGCCCCACTGCATCACCCACGTGACACCTTCTTTGCCAATTTGGCACCAATAACATAGTGCCCTTTATTAAAGAAGCACCATGTTGTTGTTGCCAATAGAGCACTACTATCACTAATTTAGAATTACAATGGGTGGAGCATATTGCATACATTAAAATAGGCTCCCCTCAGAAATAGCCCTTGCCGTGAGCTTTCAGATGTCGTTAGGGTTCCTAGCACGGGGAGCTTTAATGCACGGTAACACAAACCAGTGTTAAAGGAGCACATGCTCCCCACCCAGTCTCCACCCCATTAACACCCACTCTCCACCTCTTTTTACTTTAATGCTAGAGGACCAGTTTCCAAATGCTAATCCAGTGTCATCGACACTTTCTGTAGCGTTAACTGCTCACAGATGCCGATAACACCTGTTAACGGCACCTTTACTCCCTTAAAGCTCCTTATTTTATTTATTTATTTATTTATTTAACAGTATTTCTAAACCGCCTTATCATAATAATCAAGGTGGTATCACAGCAAACAATCTGGTAGTGTGAGTGTGTTATACATGCAGTGAGGGTGGAAATTTAGTTGGGTGTGTGTTGTATTGTGTGCTAGATTGGTTTGAGCTATGTACAATGTGGGCTATATACAGTGGTGCTAAAAATATTTTATATACATATAGTGTTAGGCGGTAACGTGTGCTGCTATACAGTTACTTAGTTTATGTGATGTGTCCATAGTGTTCTATGAACAGCATGGTTTTCAGCTGTTTTCTGAAGTCCTTGAGGTCTGTAGTTGCCCTCAAATCGTCCGGTAGTTTGTTCCATATTGTTGGAGCAGCCATGGAGAGTGCTCTGTCTGTTGTGTCCTTGCGTGTGTGTTTGTATTCACTTGGGATGCTGACTCGGTTGTGTGTTTGTTTTCTTCTAGGACGTGTGCTGGTGTCTGGTTGTATGAGGGTGTGCAGGCTGTTGGCTGATGTTTGCTGTTTTATCTTAAATAGGTTTATGATAGTTTTGTATCTGATGCGTGCATCGATTGGAAGCCAGTGTAAGTCCTTTAAGGTGGGTGTGATGTGCTCCTGTCTTGCAGTTCCGGATATGATTCGTGCTGCGGTGTTTTGTGCCAGTTGGAGTGGTTTGATGGCTTGTTTCAGTAGTCCAAGGTATATCGGATTGCAGAAGTCCAGTAGAGGGGTTATCAGTGCTTGACAGACGGTACGGAAGTGTTCTGGGGCGAGGAGTGGTTTCAGTCTCCTGATGATTCGCATCTTGTAGTAGGCTTTTTGTATTGTTTTGTCTATGTGTGGCTTGAGATTGAGTTTATTGTCCAGCGTAACCCCGAGGTATCTCACTTCTGACCTTATTGGTATAGTAATGTTTTGTATCTTTATATTTGGTGGGTGTATGAAGCTTTGGTTCCGAGTGATGATTAAAGCTTCAGTCTTGTTGTAGTTTATGGCGAGGTTGTTGTTTTGACACCAACTGGTCATTTGTGTAAGGCAGTCTGTTATCTTAGAGAAGTCCGGGTTGTCGATTGATATCAGGGTGTTTATCATGATGTCGTCCGCATAGATCGTGTATTGAATGTTGTTCTCTTTCATGATGTTGCATATTGGTTGGATGTAGATGTTAAATAGGAGTGCTGAGAGCGCAGAACCTTGCGGTACTCCTTGACGGACTTTGATGGGTCGGGAGGTGATGTGTCCCACCTTGACCTGTAGCTGTCTTTCGGTTAGGTATGAGTGGAACCATTTCAGTGTGATACCGTGTATACCAGTGTTCTGTAGTCTTTCCAGGAGCGTGTTGTGGTCCACTGTGTCGAAGGCTGAGGAGATGTCGATGAATATCATTATGATTCCGTTCCTGGTGTTGTCAATTATTCTTAGGATGCTGTCGAAGAGGTAGAGCAGTAGCGTTTCGACACCGTGGTTGGGACGAAATCCGTGTTGGTTGTCGTCAAGTGTTTCGTGTTTGTCGATGTGATCCTGAAGTTGTAGTTGAACCGTTTTTTCGATGACTTTTGCGAGGAAGGGTATGCTGGAGATTGGTCGGTATGCTGCTGGATCTTTTTTGTCGAGAGTTGTTTTCTTTGTGATTGGTCTCACTGAGGCAAGTTTTAGTTGCTTTGGCATGAGTCCTTGAGTGAGTGAGTTGTGTACCATTTTATGTATGGTGGGGATGAGGCTTGATTTGGTGGCTTTGACCCATGACACTGGGCATGGGTCTGTAGGAGCGGTGCTTGTGTTGATTGTAGAGATGATGTGGGATATCTGTTCTGTGGAGGGTGAGGAGAATATGCCCCAGGTTTTGGAGTGTACATCCGTCCTTGTGGCTCTACTAGGCGTTGTTTGTTCTGTGGAGTGAAATTTGTCTTTGATGTGGTCGGCGAATTTCTGTGGATCAATTTGTGCTTCCCCTTCTGTTGTTTGCTCTTTTGTGAGGATTTTTACTATTTCGAAAAGCTCTCTGGGTTTGTTGATGGAGGTATTTATCATGTTTGTGTGGAATTCCCTCTTTGATTGGTTGATGTGTTCATTGTATTGCTTTTGCTTCGTTAGATAAAGATGTTGGTCGGCAGTTGTTTTGTTTTTTCTCCATCTCCGTTCAATCTTCCTGAGTTCCCTCTTCTCCTGTCGTATTTTTGCTGAGTTATTATACCCCCAAGACGTTGTTAATAAAACACATAATCATAGTTTATCTGCTTTATGGGGGGGCGGGAGGGGGGCAAGGGATAGGGACCTCAGATTAGTGACCGGGAGGAGTAAACTTTGTCCCCTTCCCCTCATTTTGGCATCGATTAGCTTTCTCTTCCCTATCTCCCCCTAATATTTGGTTTCATGCATACACACATGCACATAGGCACATTCACACTCTATCACCCTCCCCTCTGCTGCCACACCCTCCTCCCAGGCCTGCTGCCACCACCTCAACCTTTTGACCCTGTCCGGTTATAGCGGCAGCAGGGTAACAATTAAGAAATGCAAAGATTTGATAACATTTATTCTATTTTTATCATCCTCTTTTAAGTTTCTTTTTTAAATTTTTTATTTCAATTTAGCTTATACCAGTGCATTAACATTATAACATACTTGCGTAAGAGCTTGATAATATACATTTTCGTGGCAAACAGGGGCCTTTGTATATAGCCCACCAATACGTGCTCTAAGAGATGTTAGTGTGAATGTTAATTTTGCACACTTTAACAGCTGTTACAGCATAGTAAAAACAGGTAACCCCTGTAAACTCAACTACAGTACATTTTCCTATCACATAGCGACGGGAGCTAACATTTACATGCAAAACCGAATGCATAACAGAAACGATTAGTGTTGTCGTTCCTGTTATAATTATCAAGGATTTGCCAGTATTAGATGGCCTGAAGCAGGGTTGAATGGCTTTTGATGACAACCCGAAACGCGTGGCACGTCTCATCATTCGAGCTAAGTGTGAAGTTTTATTCATAAATTTAATAAAAGGGAGATGTCGCGGTGGCGTGTAATCAATTTCCATTCACTTTGACGACTGACTCCAACAAAAAAGAATAGGTTTTGGGTTCAATATATGTTGGAATTTGGTAGATTGGTGTATTAAGGTGATTTCAACAGGTTTTGTGGCTTTAGTTCCTGACATAATGGCACTACCAAAGGGTAACGAGTCATGGTTGCTCGGTCATTCATAGTTATCTGATATCTGAGCTAATAAGAGATTTCTTAACAATCTCCTTTTTCTTATACATGCAATGTGTACCTAACACTTGTAAAGAGTTACAATAAGAAAAGTTTAGCTATTGAATATTCACTGAATGCATTTTCAGAGCTAACATTTTCATGCTGCTTTTCAGTTTTACGAATAACCACTCTACCACCCCACTTCCACCCACTCTGTAGTAATTTATTTTTATGCTGATAGAGCCTTAGGCTATGAAAGCCCCGTATACAATATTTTCTAGCAAACTGTGTACAAAAATGAAAGCGAAACAGGATATAGCCATCGCCACAGACATCGAGTTTATCCAAGTGATTGAAAGGTTTACCAGAGATGGAATGAAAGCCCCAGAGTTATTTTGTTTGCTAACTATTCCAAACCCAGATCTGCACAGAATGGCTTAAATTAGATGAGGTGCACAACACAGGATTTAATGGATTTTGAAACTCTACATGTTAGAAATCAATTCTTGGCTTAATAAAATACTTATTTGTATGCAAGTGCAAAGAGAAGCCCATTAACATTCACTGGTCCCTCAGATAATTTTGCTCACTATGACGCCTGTTGTCCCCCGAATTCATCTCATTTTTATTCTTCCTAAACCAAATCTTTAGTTTACTTTTCAAATTCCAATAACCTTTAACCATTCCTGACCTACATTGTAATCAATTTGGTTCTCGAAATCAGATTATCCTCTCACATCTGGAACAAATCAGATTTTTTCCTGATGACCAAAAAGTGGGATGAGTCCAAGATGTGAGGAAGGATTTTATGAATTGCAGTGAAGATAAAACACAATCCCAAGATAGGTAAAGGGTAGTTTAAATTAGAAGAAAAATGAAAGGCATAAATCTAGAATGAGTGCCATGTCAGGAGAGCCGTACAATTGTTTCACTGTAGTTTTAGCAGAAATAGGAGGCTTAACAGCTGATATACAATCTTTTCAGTAAGATGCCAAATCTGAACTCTTTAAGTCCAGAGAGCCCTGGATTTAATTCATATTGTACATGGTTTTGTCAGGCTTGGTAGGCTAAAAAAAAAATAGGAAGAAGCAACATTAACAGTTCCTCCGGTGGTCCAGCGAATCTGAGATAATGCATATAATTAATACTGATTCTTTATATTGATTTTCTCTGTGATGATAGAAGCAAACAAGGAATGTGCTTTGAAATATGTTTCTTAAGGGAGCAGGCCAAGATGGCTACTTCCAAGAGAAAATTATTAAAAAAATTATTCCATTTGACCTTTATGGGAAAAAGGGTTAATCAAAAACTGCTGTTTTGAAGGATTATCTTCTCGTGGAGTGATTCTTCAGTCTTCATAGTTGGGATGCCATCTGCCAACCTCCTACGGGGACCAAAGATGATGGACACTTCTGAATTGCAAGCAGATCAGTAGCCCAACCCCAGAGTATTACAGCTGATGAAGATGTTGCTATACAGTGGTTCTGATTCTTTGGATCCCATAGCTCTATGCTTTCTAAGGTCAGATATTGACACTGGAGGAGGGCGGTTCCAACACTGACACTTGCAGAGTGCTTGCAGAAGGTTCCCTAGCTACTGATATTACTATTTGCTGGAGTTGTTATAGTTTGTGATTCAATCATTAGGAATTTAGATAGCTAGGTATTTGGTGGGCGTGAGTATCGCTTGGTAACTTGCCTGGCTGGGCGAAGGTGGGGACCTCATGGATCACCTACATATGATTTTAGACAGTGCTCAAGAGGAGCCAGCTGTCTTGGTACACGTGGATACCAATGGCATGGCTGCATGCAGGAAGGAGGCTCTGGAAATCAAACTTAGGAGCATATTTACTAAAGTGCACTAGCCCATAGCATGGGGTTTTACGCACAGTTGATGCATGGTTGGGCCACGCAGCATCAAGGAGCATGTGCGGCCAAGGCCACCATGCTAAAACTCCTGGAGCAACATGCGAGTGGGTGGAGCCAAGGCAGAGACTGGGCAGAGAAAGGATGGAGTCTGGGTGCATGGTTGCAGAGGGCACAGTAGTCCCATGCTAGCTACACAACCATGCTGGTACCGTGGCTGCAGCTAATGCCAAGTTCTGACCATACACTAGCTGCACTCAGCATGCTTCTGCATGGCAACCGTGCGGTTTAGATACACAGTTCATATGCGAGTATTAAGAATATGAAGGGCAGCATCAGGGTTAACACATTGGAACAAAAGGGGGCCAATAGGAAATGGGAGATGAATATCTTGGTAGATGCCTAGATCATCGTTTTGGGGGTGCTGAATGGCATAGCTGACATGGTGGTGGAACACACCAGCCTGATAACTTCAATATCAGGGCCTGCAAGTCTGCGGACACCCTTATGGGACAGTGGGCAAACATCCATGGACACAGCAAGAATTGTCCTGATAGACTGCTGTTCATATCTGTTTTAATTTGTAAATAGTTACCCCTATTATCCAAGTTACTTTTGCCTGTTCATCTGTAAACACAAAGTACCATCGGAAATGTGTAAATTCTTTGTTCACTGTAAACCGCGCTGATGCTGAATAGTGCGGTATAGAAGAGACTATAAATAAATAAATAAAATAAAATAAAATCTGCATATGCACTAGGCAGGTTTCAGAGTGCTTCTGATGTTATGTGCTATGGAGGTGTCAGGAGATAGGGCCTATGTGTTGCAGTCAGTACTGTACTTGCCTCAGAGGCAGAGTTGGAGCCAGAAGAATACAATGGGGGGATGGGCATGCAAAGTAGGTGATACACTTCATGGCTGAATGATGGTGTGGCAGCACAGGAGCCATCTGACCCCTGGTCCTTGTTCATGGGGGTACATGTGCCAATAAATATATGCACTTGGAGGGGCCCATGGTGCTGCCATGGACAATGTACCTGTGAGCTCATGGCCCCTCACTCTGACCAAAGGAGAATGTGGCTGATATCTACCAGTTGTGAGTAACAACATAAATCTTCTATCACTGAATGCGGGCTTCCAGTATTAGAGTTTGATGATGGGTGTCTCTTGCCTGATCTCCTTGCACTGGGGTTATAGTAATCCATAGACCTGGAGGGTTCTTTTGATCCTTCCAAGTCTGGTGAGTCATGACTGCTGAGGTATTCATCCTATGGGTTGTGTGGGATTCACCACCTCCAGGTAGTGCACTCCCAAAAAGAAGGGGTATGGGGCTCTTGGTGGGTGGGTGGGTGGCTGTGACCCCGCCTTGCTTGAGTAGTTGTTAGACCACAGGGGTAGGTGTTCTATAAACTGAAAGGCAATGTCAGGAAATACTTTTTCATGGAAAGGGTTGCGGATGCTTAGAATGCCCTCCCAATGGAAGTGGTGGGAGGAAATACAGTGACAGAATTCAAAATGGCATGGGACAGACACTGTGGATCCCTTTATAGCAACAGAATATAATCAAAATAAGCATAACTATTTCTTATATCTCAGCAAATAGGGGTGACCTACACCGAGAGGTGAGTACACTCCTAAACAAAGGCATGGGGAGGGGTGAACTGCACGAAGCAGCAGGTACACCTACTCTTGCCTTGCTGGGCAGACTAAATGGACCATACTGGTCTTTATCTGTCAACATAGAGTATGTTACTATATGGTTTTCATGGAGGTGCTCCAGACCCCCCTTCCCTCTTGCTGTCCTTATCTGAATGCCATGGTTTTCTATGTGTGTGTGGGGGGGGGGGGTCCCACTGATTTCAATAGGCAGTTTCTGGCTCTGCTATTTTAAATAAAGCAGCTTCAAACTTAAAAAAAAAATTATGCTCCTTGCTAGCAGATGGAGACAGACTTGAGCAGCTTTCATTTATGTCATCTCTTGGTATATCTGCTGGTACAGCATAGTAGGAATCCAGCTGGACAGTTCCCAAATAATTAATAAAACTAAAAAAATCAGAAAAATGTGAGCAAATTTTTGGCTCTTACCATGAATAAACTGAAGTCAGACCATAGGACTGAGTAGTCCTCTTATGGCAGCTAGACCCCCAGATCTGCAGAAAGAGTCTTCCAGGCACTGGTATCAACAATGCAACCAAAAAAGGCAGCAGGATTTCCAACCTACAATTAGAGTCTTCTAGGACAAGTCTTGGACTGGTTTAACAGAATTCAAGGAAAGCAAATTATCAGGTATATAAAATGTATCTTTCCTTACTATCCTGCTAGACTAGTCAAGACATGTGTGATGTTGGGGTCTTCCATTGCTCCAGTTGATGGCTACTCAAGTAGACATCAGAAGGTGGTACTATACAACCACGGGGAGGTTCCATAGATGGCAGACTTGGTTGCCCCTCTTCAATGTGGCTCAGAAAGGAATGTTGTATATCTCCCTCCCTGGCTTTGGTCAGCTGCTTTCTACACAGGCTTGGGGCCCATCCAGGCCTGAGGATACTAGTGACCCTGGATGGGCCTCACAGATTGGGAAAATGTGTTGGCTGGTGCAGCAGTGTAGATAGGCCTGACTCTCCCTTTGCATTTAATAAAGCAGCTAAATGGAGGCATCTGTATTATGGACAATAGATAGTGAAGTTGCTTCAATGATAGGGGGCTTGTGGTTCTATATGGGGTAGTAGTTTGTCCTTTTCCTTTTCCCTTTCTTGTTAATTTGAGTATTGCATATCTGTTTTTCTTTTATATTACCTTGAGACAAGGTATGTACAGTATACCTGTAGTTAATAAGCTAGGATTTCAATGAAAATGTAAAATCTTATCATTAGTATTACTACTGATTTGTTATAAATGTTTTAAAGCATATTGCTGTGCTTACTTATGGATAATGTAACCACATGTATAGACAGGTCTGGAGAGACTCCCATATGAAACTATGCTCTTTCTCAGTCATTTTAGCACAATCAATATGGATTTCCTGTCCTGCATTTCTGCAGAGTTCAGCTAAGAGTCAGACCAGCCCAAGCTTAATCAGTTATAACTCTTACTCACAGAATTCACTTTTGACTTAAAAGCATGTTCTTGAAAACAAAATGTACAGCAGTTGTGCCCTGCAAGAAACTTTATTCCATTTATATTAGGAAGTACAAGTTAGAATATATGATCAATAAATCAGTTTGCCTGGGGTACTTCTTGACAGAAGATGGGCTCATTGTACTCTGCTATGATTTTAAAACCTAAACCATCCCAATGTACAGGTTAAAATGAAGTATTAATTCTGTTTGCAAATTACATGAACACCTTAAGCAGTTTTGCTTTTCCATGAACATTCCTATACTTTTCTTTCCATATAAGCATAAATGTGATTAAAACTTATTTTGGCATATATGCAGCAGTGAGTGTTCTTGCAATTTGTGAATGTATATATAGAAATAATTTTAAAAATTAAAACAAAATTGCCTTGCCAAAGATGTACAGCCATGAGAAACTCAACATTTAGAATAACAAGTCTTCTTTAAGACATATTTCCCTAAGAAGGTCATTTTAAGGTTGTGGTTAAGTGCCATGAGTTATTGTTGTCCTAAACTGTGTTGCTCTTTAGTCAGGTGGCTAATTATTGATAGGCATTGTCACACCCTCAGGGGGCCCTACCGGTGGGGTCAGGTATTACAAGATGACTCCTCCTCTTGGCTCTGTAAGAGATGCAGACAGCCCTGCCTGGCCCTCTGGGAGTGGTAGTTGTACCTTCTCTGATAAGAATCACTTATGCACACACTTCAATTTCAAATCAGGGCTTTATTCCCTGTCCACGAGGTTTTTCTTCTTTTGGCAAAACAAATAACAAAATCCACTCCGGGCATATAACAGAAGAATAAAGTGGAACAGAAATAGCTTGCTTCAGCTTTAAAACATAACAAAAGAAAAGTATTAAACAGTCCTCCTGTTATCAAAACAGCCTTTTCTTTTGCTGCCTCACTACAGCTCAATTATACTGTTTGACTGAGAAACCTTTTGTCAGCAAACAGGTTATGGCTTTAACTTCTGGTTACATTCAATACTTCATCTCAGAGAGAACTCTGGGTCAACCATTGATAAAGAACAGTCCATAGCTTCAGGACTTACTTGCATATCTGGCATATCACATTGCATCAATTCATAATCACTTGAACACACGTTTGTAGGATCAGCTGTTTCACCGGAGTAAAGTTGGCTTGCTCCGTCTATCAGGAAGTTACTTTGCTTCTCTGAGCAAATGCCCTGCTGGGAATTACCATAGGCTTTTGAGTGTGGCTTGTAGGAGCGCTGTCCCTGCTGGTAATTAAAAGGGAACTGCAAGCATTCACTGGCTCTGCTATTAGAATGTTCGTGATATGCTCTGAGCTTGCTCGGGCTTAGCTCCTTCTGCACAGCTGCCTGTGATTGCACTGCTCGAGACGGCACTTTGTTAAAAGCTGGGAGTTTAAAATTACTAGCAGAATTACAAGCTCCTGCAGGTAGGAAAACTTCCTTTCTCTTGTGGCTGCTAGCACAAGGAAAGAGGTTATTCTCTGCTTCCTTTAAGCTTGCTCTTGGTTGGCTTTTCCTGTTAACTCTGGGTTTTACCCAATCAGGTAGGAAACAGCCTCTCTCTGTATTTTCTGCTCTGTTACCTTCTATAGAAATCCTCCCACGTCTCTCGTGACTTTCATTCATACACACCGTATCCAGCTGCTGACTTCCAAGCGTCTCAAACAGGTCCTGGGACTCACTCAGACTTTCCTGTTGATTCTCATGCTGACCCAATGGTTCATTCTCTCTTTCTCTCTCTTTCTCATTCCATTTCCATTCCTTCCGCGGCTGCTGCTGCCCTTGCCGCTGCCTCCCTTCCCTAACTGTTTGTGAGCGTGTTTTATGTACGTGTCTCTGGGCTCCACCTCCTCCCAGCTGATCCCCATCAGGTAATGAAAACTCCATTCCCCTGCTACCTGGGTGTGTCTTCCTAGCCCTTACCCACGTGTGTCCTGGTTGTTTATAGCAACCGCCTGACAGGTTTCTATTTATGCTGTCAGATTCTCCCTGATCTTCCATGCTGATCTCCATTTGTACAGGCTCTGTTGGGTCCACCTTGTGACAGCACCCATAGCTGTGCTTATTGTATCAATCCATCACATCATCACTCTTTTGTGCTGACCTTCAACCTTGCCAACCACGATGTCTTAATCTAAAGATCCCTTTCTTCACATGATGTGTCCAAAGTATGTAAGTCAAAGTCTTATCATTTGAGCTTTTACAGAAAGGCTAGATTTGATCTCCGCTAGTACTGATTGATTTGTTCTTTGGGCAGTCCATAGTCTTCACAGTATTCTTTGCCAATACCAAAATTCAAAGGCATCAATTTTCTTCCTCTCTTTCTTCTTAACTGTCCAACGTTTGCATCCATATGACATTATTGAAAATACTATGGCTTGGGCAAGTTGAATCTTTGTATGCAGAGATGCATATCTCCACTTCAAACTTTTATCCAGGTTTTTCATAGCCGTTCTGCCGCCCAGTTTCTTGATTGATTGTCATTTCATTATTGAATTATTGATCCAAGCAAGTTACAGATACGTAATATTTCTATTTCTCCTCCATCAAGATGAAATTATTGATTTTGCCAGTTGTCAGGATCTTTGCCTTCTTCATGTTATGGTACAAGCCCATTTTATGACTATGCTCCTTGATCTTGGTAAGGAGATGTTTTAGATCATCTTTACTTTCAACCAGTAAGGTGATCAACTTCCAGACAAATTGTCAGCATAGTGAAGGTTGTTGATGAGTCTTCCACCAATCTTCACACCTCAATTGTCTTCATACAGTCCTGCTTTTATTTGTTCTGCAGATAAATTGAACAGGCATAGTGAAAGTATGCAGCCTTATTGTACACATTTGCTGATTTGAAATTATTCTGTTTCTCCTTGTTCCATTTGAATTATTGCTTCTTGATTAATATACAGAGCATTGCAAACGTATTCATCCCCTCTGTGTTTGTCCTGTTTTGTCGCATTACAACCTGGAATTTAATGAAGTTTTGAGTGTTAGCACTATGTAATATACACAATATGCCTACGACTTTGAAGGTGCAAAATATCCTTTATTGTGACACAAACAATAATTAAGACAAAAAAAATTGAAAGCAAGAGTGTGCTTATGCATTCACCCCAAAGTCAATACGTCATAGAACCACCTTTTTCTGCAATTACAGTTGCAAGTCTCTTGGGCATGTCTCTATTAGCTTAGTACATCTAGTCACTGAAAGTTTCACCCATTCCTTAAGGCAAAACTGCTATAACTCCTTAAAGTTAGATGGGTTGCATTGGTGTTCAGCAATCGTCAAGAAATGCCACAGATTCTCAATTGGATTGAGGTCTGGGCTTTGACTAGGCCATTCCAAGACATTTAAATGTTTCTCTTTAAACCAGCTTTAGCAGTATGTTTACGGTCATTGTCTTGCTGGAAGGTGATCCTTCGTCCCAGTCTCAAATCTCTGGCAGACTGAAACAGGTTTTCCTCAAGAATTGCCCTATATTTAGTGCCATCCATCGTTTCTTCAATCCTGACCAGTTTTCCTGTCCCTGCCAATGAAAAACATCCCCACAGCATGATGCTGCCACCACCATGTTTCACCGTGGGAATGTTCTCAGGGTGATAGGAAGTATTGGATTTGTGTCACACATGGTGTTTCCCATGATGGCCAAAAAGTTCCGTTTTTGTCTCATCTGACCAGAGAACCTTCCCTGTATTTGTGGGGTCCCCCACATGCTGTTGTGCATACCCCAAAAATAGTTCCTTATTTATTTCTTTAAGCAATAGCTTTTTTCGGGCCACTCTTTCATAAAGCCCCACTCTGTGGAGTGTATGGCTTAAAGTGGTTCTATGGACAGATACTCCCATCTCCGCTGTGGATCTTTGCAGCTCCTTCAGTGTTATCCTTGTGTGATGGTGAAAGCATAGTAGAAAGCATGGATATGGATGAAAATCCTGAAAGCCCCATGGAAGTCAATGACAGTGCGCAGATGCAAGGGGATTACAGCCTACGTCAGAGAAAAGCTCAGCCCTCTGCAAGGGGTGGAACACGCCCTAGCTCAGGGGTGGAGACAAGCCACCCTCCTGATTGGTCAGAGGAGGGCGGAACACAGGGAAGGCCCAGCAGGAAGCAGTGGTTAAAAACCACATGTGGGGGACAAGGAAGGAGCCAAGGAGAGAGCCAAGGAAAGAGACAAGCACAGAGTCATGCTCAAGGACAGAGACGAAGAGACGAAGGGATACTCCAGGGAGTGAGAGTCAGCGAGAGACCTGCTGGAGAGAATGCCAGAGGAGAGTGGCTGAAGCCAGACAGAGAGAGATAAGTCTGGGTGAGAGAAGGAGCCAGAGAGAAGGCTCAAACTCAGGCAGCAGCAGCTCACCGAGAGGCAGTGGCAGTCTCAGGCCAAAGCCCGTCTACTGTTTCAGACCAGGAAGAAAGAGATATTGTGCCAGCATTTAAAAGCAGAAGTACCAGTAACTGGAGGAGAAGTGCACGTCAGGCCAGCAACCGGGACAACGGTGATAGCTGGAGAGGTGGAAAAGGTATCAGTGCTGACATACAGAAACAGCCTCAAGGTAAAGTCGATAATTTCTTTCCTGATAATGTGGCAAGAGGGTTGAGGGCTGGTTTAAAAGGGCAGGAACTGAAACCTTCACCTCCCACCATTAACCAGTGGATTGAAAGCTTAGCTAGTATTGGAATCCCCAGTGCAGATAACAGAGAAGCTTTTGAATCCTCTAAATTAAGGGCTTTGCAAGGGATACACTCTAATGAGAGGAATTCTATCTCCAATGCAAAAATACCTACGAGGGCTGACTTGCTGTGGGACCAGTTTCAGCAGTTTCTAAGAGAGGGGAAACTTAAAGAAACTCCACAATATGAGAGAGACTCTGTTGGTACAAATGATTTTGAAGAAATGCAAATAGAGACATGTGTGCCTAATGAGGTCTGTTGCCCAATTCCTATGGATTGTTCTCTGGCTCAAAGGAAAGCTACAGTTATGAGATAAAGAAAGGAAGAAATGTAAAAACCCTATAGTAAGGGTAGTGCTTACCACAAGAGTTGTAAGAAGCATTCAATGTTTGTTCACTGACTGAGAGCAATGGAGCTGTGAGGGAACATTGCATTACAAAGTGAGAACAGCTGTGATAGAGTTCTGCTGCAGTTCATATTGTGACCACACGGAGCAGTGCAGAGTGTGAGGACACAGAGCAGCAGTAAGGCTGAGATGTTTGGAGATGTTATCCTTCTGCCTTGGTTGTAATTGAACCCCAGCGTGCTTTTGGAAATCCCCATAAAAGAAAATAAAAATCTTGCAAAGCCTTACCACCAACTCAACTACAAATTTATTGCCTGAGGAGTGAAAGAACTTTATTCCAAGGGACCCTAAGGCCGCCTACCAGCTGTCAGCCTCTTGGCCCAGCCAGTGGGTGTCGCACCTTGGTGTCCTTATAACATCTCTGATTAATGCCCTCCTTGCCCGGTCTGTGAGTTTTGGTGTATGGCCTTCTCTTATCAGTTTTGTAGTAGTGCCATATTCTTTCTTTTTTGTTATAATGGATTTAATGGTGCTCCGTGGAATATTCCGAATATGGGATATTTTTTTATAATGCAACCCTGATCTATACTTCTCCACAACTTTGTCTCTGACTTGTCTGGAGTGCTCCTTGGTCTTCATGTTGCTTGCTTAATGGTGTTGCAGAGTCAGAACCTTTCAGAACAGGTATAATGTATGCAGCCATCATGTGGTAGACCATGTGACACTGATTGCACACAGGTGGACCCTAATCAAAACTAATTATGTGATTTCTGAGGTTAATTGGTTGGACCAGATCTTATTTAGGGGGTTCATAGCAAAAGGGATGAATACATATGCACTCACAACTTCTCAGTTTTTACTTGTTTTTTTTTTATATATATACAAGGTATTTTATTGTCATTTCACTTCATCAATTTGGACTATCTTGTTAGGTCCATTACCTAACAGCCAAATGAACCTCCATTTTCATTCCAGATTGTATGTAATGTGACAAAACAGAACAGAAAACAAAGGGATGAATGCTTTTGCAAGGCACTGTAAAGGTTGTGGATGAGAAAAATCAGGGATTCTGGTATACCCTTTCTTCTTAATGTGGCCCAAAGATTTTCATAATTGATGCAAAGGCTTTGCTGTAGTCAATGAAACACATGTGGATATTCTTTTAGCATTCTTTTGTCTTTCCAAGGATCCTTCTCATAGCTGCAATGATGACTCTTGCACTTAAATCAGTTTTCATTCCAGATATGAATGTAGTCTCTACTGAATGATCTTCAGTAGAATCATGCTGGTATGTGGGATCAGAGCAATTGTGTGATAAATTCCACAGTCAGACCACCTTTCTTTAGCATTGGTAGGAGCACAGATCTTTTCCAGTCAACTATGATGTAGTTTTCTAAATTTCCTGGCACAGCCTTCTAAGTATTGTAACTATGGCATTTATTGCTGTAATACTTCAATGGGAATGCCATCAATGCCTGTGATTTGTTCTTTGATAATATTTTGGCTTCTTCTTTGATAAAAACATAAGAACATAAGAAATGCCATACTGGGTCAGACCAAGGTTCATCAAGCCCAGCATTCTGTCTCCAACAATGGCCAGTCCAGGCCTCAAGTACCCGAAAGTTTCCCAAAAAGACACAAAGGTTCCACAATGCTTGTACTTTGGCAAGCAGTAGATTTTCTGGGTCCTCTTTAATAATGGTTTATGGACCTTTCCTCCAGGAACTTGTCCAAACCTTTTTTAAACCCAGCTACACTACATCCTCCCATAATGAATTCCAGAGTTTGATTACGCATTGAGAGAAAAAAATATTTTCTCTTATTAGTCTTAAACAGGTTACAGTGTAGTTTCATTGCATGTCACCTAGTCTTTCTTTTTGTTGGCATAAACAATCAATCTATGTTTACCCTTTTGACTCCATTCATTAATTTAATGACCTCTATCATATCTCCCCTCAACCTTCTATTTTCCAAGTTGAAGAGCCCTAATCTTTTAAGCCTTTACTCAAAGGGTTATCCTACCATCCCCTTTACCATGTCAGTCGTTCTTCTCTGTAGCTTTTCTAATTCTGCTATATCCTTCTTAAGATGCGGCGACCAGAATTGCACACAACATTTAAGGTGCGGTTGCACTATGGAATGATACAGAGGCATTATAATATCCTTGGTTTTATTCTCTATTCCTTTCCTTATGATTGCTATCATTCTATTTGCCTTCTTGACTGTCTCTGCATACTGGGCGGAGGGTGTCAACATGTTATCCACAATTTTTCCTAAATCTTTTTCCTGGTGGTGGTGTCTAAAGTGGTACCTTGCATCGAGTAACCATAGTTTGGGTTGTTCTTTCCTAGGTGCATAACTTTGAAATTCTCCATATTCATTTTTGTCTGCCATTTGAACATCCAGTCTTCCAATTTATCAAGGTCCTCTTGCAATTTTTCCCAATCCTCTTGTGTTTTAACAACTTTGAATAATTTTGTTTCATCTGCAAATGTGATTACCTCACTCGTTATTCCCATTCCCAGGTCGTTTATGAATATGTTAAAAAGCAGCGGACCCAGCACAGATCCCTGTGGTACTCCACTATTCACCTTTCTCCATTGGAAAAATTGGCCATTTAGCCCTACCCTCTGCTTTTTATCTTTTAACCAGTTCCTGATCCACAATAGTACACTGCCTCCTATCCCATGTCTTTTTAATTTCGCCAAGAGTCTCTTATGAGGGACCTTGTCAAAGACTTTCTGAAAATCCAGATACACTATATTGACCGGCTCACATTTAGCTACCTGTTTATTAAAAAAATATAACAGATTAGTAAGAAAAAACCTTCCTTCGCTAAAGTCATATTGGCTTTCTCCCATTAAACCATAACATGTTCAGTAATTTTGTTCTGATGTCAGGTTCGCTGGTCTATAGTTTCCCATATTTCCCCTGGAACCCGTTTTAAAAATTGACGTTACATTGGCCATTCGCCAGTCTTCAGGTATTATAGATGATTTTAATGATAGTTCACAGATTACTAATAGTAGGTTTGTATTCTTATATTTCAGTTCTTTCAACACTCTTGTATGAATACCATCTGCTCTGGGTGATTTGCTACTCTTTAGTTTATCAAATAGTTGTAATATATCTCCCAGTTTATCGATATTTCTTTCAATACTTCCGATGCAACACCTTTAAATACAATTTTAATCATAGGTAACTTCCTTACATCTTTATCAGTAAAGACCAAAGCAAAGAATTCATTCAGTCTTTCCGCTACGTCCTTGTCTCCTCTTAGTGCCCCCTTTTACCCCTCTATCATCTAATGGTCAAACTGACTCACAGATTTTTTTGTTACAAATCTACTTGAAAAAGTTTTTATTATATGTTTTTGCTTCAACAGCAAGCTTTTTTCAAATTCTCTCTTTACCTGCCTTGCATCTAACTTGCCAGTGCTTATGTTGATTCCAGTTTTTGTCATTTGGCTCCTTTTTCCATTTCCTTAAAGATGCTTTTTTGGCTACAACAGCCTCTCTGACCTCACGTTTAAACCATGCTGGCAGTTTTTTGGACTTCCTTCCACTTTTCTTAAAGTGTGGGATACAGCTGGTCTGGGCTTCCAAGATAGCATTTTTAAACAACACCCATGTTTGATGTAAATCTTTAACCTTTGCAGTTGTTCCTTTAGTTTTTTCTTAACTATTTTCCTCATTCTATCATAGTCTCCCTTTTGAAAGTTAAAAGGTAGTACTGTGGATTTCTTTGCTGTCCATGCTCCATTTATTAAATCAAATGCAATCGTGCTATGATTATGATTGCCAAGTGGCCCCAGCACCCTTAACTCTTGCACCAGATCTTGTGTTCCATGAAGGATTAGGTTGAAAATGGATTCCCCTCGTCAGTTCATGAACCAGCTGCTCCAAGAAACAGTCATTTATTTCATTTAGAAACTTTGGGGTATGTTTACTAAATTGCGTTAGTGTGATTCGCGTTAGGAGCCGCGTTAGTGGAAGAAATGCCAAAAAAGGACATGGGCGGTACATCGTTAGTGATAATGCGCGCTATAACGCGCCGCGCAGCAACGATCGTTACAGGGCGTGTTACTGCGCGTTAAGCACAAGATGGCGCGCAGACACCCAAATACAGAAACAGAGCTGTAGCACAATGGTTACTACACAGACTGATGGTATAAGGGTCATGGGTTTGATTCCCCAGTGTGCCTAATGAATAAGGCTGGCTGAGGTGTCATGTGTAACCCTTTGAAAGCAGACTATAATATTTTAATCCACAGTCTGCAGACGGGTTAAAGTTTGCATATGTCAGGAAAATTGTACCCGTCTTATGCAATATGTTCCAATAGTGACGTTCCCTCTGACATGGTCATGTATTATATACCATTTGATAGGAATATTTAGGCGCTCCCTATAGGGTGAAGTGTAAGGCGCGCCCTATAGGGCGATGTATAAGGCGCCCTATAGGGCGCCTTATGAGCCACCCTAAGGTGACAGTACCCTGAGGGTGGTTCTGCTGGCAGCACTAATATACAATAAAAATAGACAATGCCTAAGACAGCCCTATCGATGAACCCCACTGTGGGTTGTGAACCTATGACCTCTGGCTCCATGGGCAGTGAAGTAACCAGTGGGCTAGAGCTGCTAATAAACACCTGGCTGCCTACAGGAGGACTGCACAGCACCACACCCACATTCTGCTGTGGTTACCAGGGAGATTACATACCACCACCCAATGCACCCTCTGTGGCTCAGGGTGGGGGACAGGATCTCCCGCCAACAGATCCACTTTCAACCCCCTGCAATGGTGGCAGTAGAGGGGACCATCACCCCAGTCCTACTAGGGATCAAACACCCTACAGGGCAGGCAATGCAGAGCAGTACACATCCATAACGCAATAGCAGACAGATGGCAAGTCTGGAAATGCTCAGTTGCCCCCCACCATTATCTGACATTCTCCAGCAGCAAGCCTCCAGCCGCTGCACCCTGCACGGTGTTCCAGCAAGACACATACTAGCTGCAGACAGTCCGCCAGCTAGTCCATAGTGCATGGTCCTGGAAGAGATGCATGTACCCAGAAGGGGGATATCAGTATATACACCAAGCAGATAAGTCAGTGATTGGGCCCCAAAAGGAAACCCATAAATATCACATAAAAAAAATACTACACAGCACTATGGGGGAACCTAGCCATGCCATGGTCACTGCTCAGTCAGGGTGAGAGTGACCTCCCAGCAGGACATGCTATGGCCACCCTGTCCGTGCAGGTGGTACCGGGCACTACAATGTCCGGCCATTACCCTATGCCCTGTGCAGATGCGGACAGGCCAGGCCACCCTATCCAGGCTATTCCCACGGTACCTTGCTCCTCATTATGCACATTGGCAGGCCAATACTGGCAACAGTGCTAGCAGTGTGGGCCGTGGAGGGTGTTGGCAGCCACCACACACTGGATAGACAGATACACACTCCCCACACCTATGCCAGCATTGTGCAACTATAGAGGTGTTGGGCAGCCCAGGCCACCACACCAGTCCTGGGCACAGTGCAGGCATGGCTATGGTATGCAATACTGTAGGAGTCACTCCCCAGATTGGTAAACACTGTCAGACACAAGACCTGTAGCACACTCCACAGACATCAGAAAGGTTGCTATGATGCAGCTCACTCCGAAAATTGTACTTAACCTAGGAATTGCTATCTGCCAGTACTCATAGCAACCTTTTGATAGCTGTGTACCATATTTCCAGGTTTAGGGTGGCATTACTAAGGTATGCAAGTGCTAGTATTGGGAGATGCACGCAGAGCCCAAAGTCCTGCCTCTCCAGGAGGCTTTGGATAATGGGGCCTGTGGGTGCGGGTGTGTCTGCCCCTGTTGGCTGCTGCTTTACGGCAGAGGTTCCCAACTCCAGTCCTGCGGTGCAAAACACTGTTCGGGTTTTCATGCTGTCCCTCATGAATATGCATGAGATACATCTGCATACCATGGGGGTGGCGCATAGAAATGCAGCACAGGTATCTTTATCAGAGGCAGCATGGAACCTGAATGGTGTTTGGCCCTCCAGGACTGCATTTGGGAGGCTCTGCTCTAGGTAATGTGCATGTTTATGGTGTCTGTGCTCTGTAGGGTAAAATGTAGGTTTTTTGGGCATGTTCACGTCATCTGCAAGAAAGGTTCTGTCTGTATTAGCACGTTATAGTAGTGGGTAAAATATGAGGACTGGGTTGGCAGAAACCACAGCTGGGACTTGAACCTGTGACCTTCTGCTTCTGAATACACTAGTTTTGTGCACTGCACCACCATGTTATCACAGAGATGGTGCATTCCCTGGTGATACCATGACTGTTAGTCAGACAGGGCCTGTCTGCTGCAGTGCATGGCACCCACCTACACAGGGCTAGGCCACGGTCTGCTCTGGGCAGCTGCCACTGCCCCCTCCACCACCAGTATCCATCAGCCACCATGCTGACATGCCCTTCTACTGGTGGAGCTGGTGGTGCGCAGTCTCAGGCCATCCAGTGTGCAGGTAGGCGACTGCCTATGGTGCGGGTTCTGGGGTAGGGGTGCCTGCATAGACGTCCACGCTCCCCCCCAGCCCCACCTGCAAATGTTCCGTGCCCTTGGGGGTAGCTGTTGGGTACTATCCCCTGTGACACTTTGGGAAACCCACTCGTGCCCATGTTGGGCCTTCAGCAGTTGCTGTCTGGCTGCTCCGCTGTTTCAGCATTCGTATGGGCCACCTAGGCATCACCTTAGTCCACACTGTGGCCCAGCTCCACCACAGCATGTGCCGCCTGCGGCCCTTTGTATCCCCTTCTCCGGCATCTGTCCAGTTTCCGTTCTGACATGCCTGCCCTGCTGTTGCGGGACATGTGCATGCCATAGGAACCCTGTCTGATGGTGGAGAAAACCCTGAGCAGCGCTATTTCACTGTGGGCCCATTCACTTTGTATGGGGACGGAGTATAGACCCTTCCACGATTTATATCTGTTCTATGGTGCTTACTCGGGGGGGGAGGGGTTGATGTTTCTCATTGATACCACTATTGTCCAGCTTGGTTATTATTTTTTTCCAGTTTTTTGGGCGTCATTTTCAGTGTTTCTGTGCCCTTTTGTTCTGTTCACATGTATCACACTTATCACTACTTTTTGGTTTCCCTGCCTGTGCTGTACATTGCTGACATTTAAATGGTTTCTCTCCCCTTTAATATGCCTTAACGGCAGGTTTTCATTCGCGTTGGAATTCAGCTCTGAAAATCAGCACGTTAGTGTGAAGGGAGCCTCTCCCCGCCCACTCTCCGCTCATTGACCCCTTCTCTCCGCCCTCTCTCCACCTTCTGCGGTGTTTTAACGCGCCATGGGGCATTACGATCGTTAGCGCATCATAGCGCGCGTTATGATGCGCTAACGATCGTTAACGTTACATAACACGCGTTATTCGCGATTACTGCAGTTTAGTAAACATACCCCTTTATCTCCCTAACAGTCCTGCATTGTTACTGACCAAGTCAATATCAGAGTAATTGAAATCACCCATTATTATTACTGTGTTGTAACTTTTGTTAGCTTCCCTGATTTCTTTGAGCATTTCATCATCCATTTGTTCATTCTGGCCAGGCAGTCAATAGTATACCTCCACTGCCATTGCCTTCCCCTTTTTACATGGAGTTTCAATCCCATAGAGATTCTACAGTGTATTTTGTTTCCTATATGACTCAATGACCTCTCTAACATAGAGTGCAACCCCTCTACCAATTTGATCTACTCTAGCATTTGCATACAAGCATTTTAGAGATTGTATTTTATTCATATTAATCTGGTTATCAATAAACAAGGATAATTTGGAATCTTTAACTCTGTCTGCTCTTTACTTAAGGGTATTTGGGTTACTTTAGTCTTTATTGGAACCTCTCTGTCGATATGCTCTAACTTCAGTCTTTTGCTATTATCCTTCAAGAATACTTCATTCTGAACCATGCGCTCTTGGGTGACTATTGGCTTCCCCTATTATCTAGTTTAAAAGCTGTTTTATCTCCTTTTTAAAGGTTAATGCCAGCAGCCTGGTTCCATCCCGGTTATGTTGGAACCCATCCCTTTATAAAAGCCCCTCCTTTCCCCAGAATGTTGCCCAATTCCTAACAAATCCAAAACCATCTTCCTTGCACCATCATCTCTTCCATGCATTGAGACTCCTGAGCTCTGCCTGCCTTTTGGGTCCTGCATGTGGAATGGGAAACATTTCAATGACTGTTACTTTGGAAGTTCTGGATATCAACTTCCTACCTAAAAGCCTAAAATTACCCTCCAGACCCTCCCTACCACATTTTCCTATGTCATTGGTACCAACATGTACCAAGACAGCAGACTCCTCCCCAGTGATATCTAAAATCGTGTCTATGTGGCGCATGAGGTCCACTACTTTTGCACAAGGCAGGAATGTTACCAGGCAATCCTCAGATCTGCTGGCCACCCAGCTATCTACATGCCTAATGATCGAATAACCAACTAAAATGGCTATCCTAACCCTTCCCTCATGGGCATATGGCCCTGGAGAAACATTCTCAGTGTGAGAGAGTTTTATATTACATGCAGGAGTGATCCTAGCTACAGGATCACTTTCTGCCACACCAGGGTGATGCTTTCCTGTCAGGTGACATCTCTCCTCCATGGAGACCTCTCTCCTGTTGAGGCTTTCCTAACAAAGGCTCTACAGATCAACCAACAGTAAGGATTTGAGGGTTTATTTTATTATATTAAATTGTTAGCTCTCTGACTGGGAGCTCTTAAAAGGGTTTTTTGTATATTTTTAAAGCAAGGTTACTTTCTTTTTGGTGCTTTAGTGGAACTTTCCTTGAGCACAGTAGGTTGCTGAACTCTAGTAACCTCCTCAGTTTTGGAAACTGCTAACACCTAATCAGGAGTTAGTGGGCCTGATTACCTGAAAGCAGCTGAGGCCTGCATAAAAGGCTCCAGTGCCCTGCCCTGTTGAAGCTTTCCTAACAAAGGCTCTACAGATCAACCAACAGTAAGGATTTGAGGGTTTATTTTATTATATTAAATTGTTAGCTCTCTGACTGGGAGCTCTTAAAAGGGTTTTTTGTATATTTTTAAAGCAAGGTTACTTTCTTTTTGGTGCTTTAGTGGAACCTTCTTTGAGCACAGTAGGTTGCTGAATGCTAGTAACCTCCTCAGTTTTGGAAACTGCTAACACCTAATCAGGTGTTAGTTCCCTCCCTACCCACCCCGACTCCCACCCACCCCTAGTGAGCAGTCTTGCTTTATAGGGCACCTCCCCAGTTAACAAATCACAGAGAAGTGGACCAGCACATTTTGAATATAATTAAAGAGATTTAACTGCTTTTTCTCTGAAAGGACAGCTGGGAAACCGGCTGGTACTTGGTAGATCTCTCTCTTTTGCTTTAACAGATACCTAAGCTCCACGAACAGAACAATGGCTGGGAAAAATCATATCATTAAAGCTGGTACTTGGCTGCACAGGTCATAGTGGCTTTTCTGCCTTCAGGAGCATCGCCACACACTGTGCAGCCTTTCTTGGAGACCCATGCCCTCCCCGATGAGGTGGGGACATCGGGTTGGCGGTTGGAATCCACTCAAGTTCTGACTGCCATCTCCTTATCCTGTGTCTTGGCCTCTGATGCCCCGATATACAGGTGCTCAAGTGAGGACCGCCATTGGTCCCATCAGCGGCTGCCTTCTCTGCCAGAGCTGTGGCGGCACTGGGAGGAGGCCTGACGTTATTTTGACTTCCTCTCAGAGTTGGATTTCGAGGGATGAGAGATGGAGGAGGAATCTCTGGTCTTCAAGAGGGAGTCCCCAGACCCAATACAAGAGATGGAAGTCACCCCTGGAGGACATTTCTTTCCAGGACTTCATCCAGGGCATGGCAAAGTCCATCCCTTTCTCCCTCAAGGCAGAGAATGAATCAAGGGAGGAGGAGTTGGAGATTCTCCAGTACCCCTCAGCCCCAAAGGAGACCATCATGGTGCCCATTCATAGGATCTTGCAGTGGTTTCTATTCTGTATGTGTGAAAACTCCCTGATAGTGCTGGTCATCAGCCATCAACTCAATTCAATGTACCGGGTTCAGAAGGCCCCTGGGTTCAAGAAGCCCCAACTGCCTCACCATTCTTTAGTGCTGGAGTCCACCATGAGGCATATTAAGAGCTCAAAGGCCCACTCTTCAGTGCCCCTGGTCGGGAGGCCAGGACCCTCAATGGCTTCAGAGATGGTGCTTTCAGGGCTCTATGTTGGTTGCTGCATACTGTCTTACCAGCTCTACATGGGGCTGTTCTTGAAGGACATCATGGGGGACATCAATGAGTTTAGTTCCCTCATCCCAAAGGAGTGCCTGGACTCCTTCTGCACCCTGGTGGGCCACAAGAAGGACGTCTCCAAGTACATGGTCTGGTCCAGCTATGACGCCTTTGAGTTGCTTGGTAGAGTGAGTACATTGGGTATCTGGGCATGCTGGTTAGCCTGGCTCCAGTCATCCGACATGGAGCAGTGGGTCCAGGATAAGCTGGTGAAAGTGCCATGCCAAGGGAAGAACCTCTTTGGCAAGTCAATGGAGGAGAAGACAGGTGAGATCAAGAAGGAACAGGTGACCATCTCCAGACTCTCGTGCAAGATGGCTGACCCCTCAAAAAAAAAAATACCAAGGGAAGAAGTCCTTTTACCAGCCAAAGCACCAGTATTACCAGAGTCCTCAGGGTGCTCAGCCAAAGGCACAAGCCTAATGCCAGCAGCAGTGCACCAAGCCACAGAAGGCTCAGCTTGTACCCCAGCCACAGTTAAGGGTGGGTTTTTGATGAGTTCCTCAGAAGCATAGCCAATCACCTGCTCCCCAACGGGGTACCCCTCAAGTGGGGGGTCAGCTCGTCCACTTTGCACACAGGTAGCCTCCTATCACCATGGATGCCTGGGTGCTGCAGATCATCAGGGAGGGGTGTCTGCTGCATTTTTCCCTCTCTCCCCCTCCCTTCTTTCCAGGGGAGTATCCTGTAGACCAATATTACCATGGTCTTCTCCAGGTGAATATCATCACCCTGTTGGTTGAGTTGACCATTGAACCAGTGCCCCTGGCTCAAATAAGGTGAGGCTTCTACTTTTGATACTGCCTCAACCCCAAGAAAACAGGGGGCTTCTAGCCCATCCTTGATCTCAGGGACCTGAACCATTTCTTGGTTTGGGAAAGGTTCAAAATGACCTCGTTGGGAATGTTGTTCTCATATCTTCTCAAGGGCAATGGCTATGCTCCTTGGATCTGAAGGATGTGTATGTTTATGTTTTATTGTGCTTGATATACTGCACCTTCACTTGGATATCAGGGCGGTGTGCAATTAATAATACAATGAAAGATTGGAGAAAAGGAAAGGAACGCCAATCGAGATAGGAAAGTCTACACATACATCCTAATTCATCCTTTTCACAGAAAGTACCTGTGCAATGTGCTGGGTAGCCAGCACTTCCAGTACCGAATGTTGTCCTTTGGGCTGGCTTAGGCCACCAGGATCTTCACCAAGTGCCTAGCGGTCATCGCCACTTACCTCAGGACCTTGGGAGTCTTCATCTTCCCCTACTTAGATGATTGGCTCATGAAGAGCTCCATGCCGGACAGCATGTGGCACTTGGCCCACCTGACAATTCAGGTGCTCGAGTGGCTGGGGTTCATCATAAACTACCCCAAATCACACCTTCAATCTTCACAGCAGCTTGAGTTCATTGGGGGCCTACTCAATACCACTAGGGCGTGAGCCTTTCTCTCAATGGACTGCCTGCAGCACATCATGGAGGTGGTTGCTGCTATCCATCAGAAGCAGCACACAATGGTTTGGGGGTTGCTGTGGATATTAAGCCACATGGTCTCCATAGTGCATGTGACCTCTTTGGCCTACTTCCAGATGCACCAGGTTCAGTGGACTCTGAGCACTCAGTGGCGGCAGGTCATGGGCAACCTCAGGGACTGGATGATGGTTACCGTATCCCTTGTGGAGTCCCTATAGTGGTGGCTGGAACCACAGAACTTGCTCCAGGATCTCCCTTTTCAGTTGGTATCTCCCCACTGGACCAAATTGGGCTGGACTGCTCACTTGAATGGCCTGTGAATACAGATCTGTGGTCAGCGCAGGAGAGTTTGCACCAGATAAATTTCCTGGAACCGAGAGCTATCACAAATGCCCTCAGAGCATTCCAGACACACCTGGCCAACCAGGTTGTCCTGATCCAGACAATCAGATGATGATGTTCTATGCCAACAAGCAGGGGGGCAAAGGATCATACCTCTTGTGCTGGGAGGCAGTATGCCTCTAAAGGTCCGCCATCACCCATGGAATGGAACTGAGGGTGACCTATCTACCTGGAGAGATCAGTGCACTGGTGGACCACCTCAGCCAGGTCTTCCAGCCACCCAAATGAACCCACAACAGGAGGGTAGTGGAGCACATCTTTTGGGAGAAGGGTACTCATCAGTGAACCTCTTCGTCATGCTGCACAATGCTCAGGTGGATCGCTTTTGCTCCCCAATGACTTACAGGGACCGGCTCACCATGTCAATGAGCTTCAGGGCTTGGTGGCTCACCCAGCATACACAAGGTTCGATCACAACCAGGTGGTGCTGCGTACCCACACATGTTTCTTGCCCAAGATGGTATCTGTTTTCCTCCTGAATCAGTCGGTAGTCTTTCTCACCTTTTTACCCAAGCTTCACACCAACAGGGTGGAAGCTCAGCCGCACATGTTGGATTGTAAATGTACTCTGGCTTTCTACCTCGAGTGGACCAGAATGCACTGCAGTTCTACCCAGCTCTCCATCTTTTTTGATCCCAACAAGCTGGGTATGGCTGTCTCCTAATGCATTCTATCCATTTGGGTAGTAGACTGCATTTCCTTCACCTGTGCTCAGGCAGGTCTGAGCCATAGGGATCATGTCACGGTTCACAGTGTCCATGCCAAGGCTGCATCCATGGCCAACCTGCACTCAGCCTCCACGGAGGAGATTTGTAGGGATGCCACATGGTCCTCCACTACTGCTTGGTTGGGGATTTCTAGCATGACAGTAACTATGGCCAAGCAGTACTCTAGCATCTGTTTCTGATGTTGTAGAGGGAGATCATTTTGCATCCAGTGATCACCAGATGGTATGGTTCAGTATTAGGACTAGGGCTGTTAGAATCCATTCAAAGGTGAGGGTGTTAGACTTTAGGAAGATTAACTTTGACAAGATGGGCCAGTACCTCAGGGAGTCATTAGTGGAAATGGGAACAGCTGGGGGATGTAGAAAAACAGTGGGCAAAACTGAAAGGGGATATTTTAAGGGCAACCAACCTTTTTGTTAAAATAGTAAATAAAGGTAAAAGGAAAAGGAGACCGCTATGGCTTTAGAAAGAAGTAGCTGAAAAAGTAAAGAAAAAGAGGGAGGACTTCATGAAATACAAGAGATCACAGAGAGAGAAAAACTTAGAGAAGCTAGCAAAGTAGTCAGGAAGGCAAAGATTCAAAAGGAGGAGGAAAATAGCCAATGCAATAAAATGGGGGGATAAGACATTTTTCAGAAATGTTAGTGAGACGAGGAAGGGCAAAAGTGGTATTGTCAGATTCAAGGGTGCAGGGGAGAAATATGTAGAAGCTGATAAGGATAAAGTGGAATTTCTTAACAAATATTTCTGTTCTGTGTTCACAGATGAAGAACCAGGAGCAGGACCTCAGAAAACACCCACAAACAGGAACAGAAGTGAGGGACATCTTGAACAATTTTCAGAAGACTGTGTTCATAAGAAACTAGCTCAACTTAAAGTAAACAAAGCGATGGGACCGGATGGGATACACCCTAGAATACTGAGGGAACTTGGGGACGTTCTAGCAGCTCCACTGACTGACCTTTTCAATGCCTCATTGGAGTCGGGAGTGGTGCCAAAGGACTGGAGAGAGGCTCATGTGCTGCCTTTACACAAAAGGAAGGGCTGTCGGGTAAGATTTGCCTCCTTGCGGATGATACCAAAATCTGCAATAGAATAGACACCCAGGAAGGTGTAGATAACATGAGGAGGGATCTAGCTAAGTTTGAAGAATGGTCTAGAATTTGGCAGCTGGGATTTAATGTTAAAAAATGTAAGGTCATGCATTTGGGCTACAGCAATCCAAAAGAGCAATATAGTATAGGGGGTGAAGTACTATTATCCACTAAAGAAGAGCCGGACCTAGGTGTGGTTGTGTCTGATGATCTTAAAGTAGCTAAACAGGTAGAAAAGGCGACGGCAAAAGCTAGAAGGATGCTTGGGTGCATACGGAGAGGAATAGCTAGCAGAAAAAAGGAGGTGATAATGCCTCTGTATAAGTCCTTGGTGCGACTTCATTTGGAGTATAGTGTGCAATTCTGGAGACCGCACCTTTAAAAGGATGTGAACAGGATGGAGTCGGTGCAGAGGGTGGCTACTAAAATGATTAGTGGTCTTCATTATAAAGCATATGAGGACAGACTTAAGGATCTTAATATGTACACCTTAGAGGAAAGGCGGGATAGAGGTGATATGATTGAGATGTTTAAATACCTCCATGGCATAAATGTTCAAGGAGAGAGCCTCTTTCAATTGAAAGCAAGTTCTGCTACGAGGGGACATGGGATGAGGGTGAAGGGAGATAGATTCAGGAGTGATATGTGGAAATATTTCTTTAAGGAAAGAGTAGTGTATCCGTGGAATAGTCTCCCAGTGGAGGTGGTAGAGATGAGGACAGTAACTGAATTCAAAAAAGCATGGGACAAACACAGAGGATCTCTAAAGGTAAAAAGGGGACTGTTGTAGTTGTTGATATGGAAGGAAAGACTAGATAGGCCATGTGGTCTTTTTCTGTCGTCATATTTATATGTTTCTAACTCCTTCCCACCAGCCCTTACTCATATGTCCGTCCAGACTACCATAAGAGTTGTCTTGATGTAGATGTCTGCCATGGATATTGATTTGATTGCATTCCAAGGAGGGACTACACATGCTTTTCTTCTAGTTCTTGTTACACCTGTTGAGCTGTTTTGTGTTTGGTAGCTTGTAGCTTGGGAGTCCCATAAGTTAGGACTTCTTCCTATTTGTTCATGGAGAAAGAATAGTTACTCATCTATAGCAGGTGTTCTCTGTGAACAGCAGGAATAAGTCCTCACAATCCTTCCACCTCTCCATGGAGTTTTTTTGACTACTTGCTTTTGTACCCTACTGGAGATAAGATGGTGCCATGGCAGGCGGGAAAACAGGCACACATGTGTGATGGAGGCTCCCAAAAGCTTCCAATGGAAACTGGGGAGCTTTAACATGTGGGGCTCCATCAGGAACATCACCCATACGTGCGGACTTATTCCTGCTGTTCACTGAGAACACTTGATACAGGTGAGTAACTACGCTGAAAACCAATCTTGTTCTTCCTGTAATAATTTCCAATTCTGTTTCCTTGCATGCATTATTGTATTTTTTTTTCTTGTCTTGCTGCACATTGGAAATATCTGTTAAGTTCTTAGATTACATCTCTTTCTCCTCTGGCTTTAGCTTCTTAGCATTTCTGATCAATTTTCAGAGTTTCTTCGGTCATCCATTTTTGTTGCTGGACAAAGGTGTTTGAGATGAATAGATTGTACATTTTGCAGAATTTTATAATTCTCAAACTTCATTTCTGTTGCCAAGCACATATTTTCCAACCACTTCATCTTCTCCTCTGTTCCCAACTTTTGTGTGCCAGTCATCCATCACTGTCAGTATATCTTGATTGCATAGTCTATCAATTTCAGTTTCTACTTCTTCATAGAACTGATCAACCTGTCCTCTTCAGCATCTGTTGTTGGCACACATACCTGGATAATATGTTAATGGCATTCCTCATCGACGAACAGAAATTGTGTTCACTAACTGCATTGTATTTCACTACAGTTCTTACATTGTCTTTCTTAATTATACATGCAACAGGGCCGTACCGAGTGAAGATCGCACCCTGTGCAACTTGCACATCGGGCATGCACCCCCCCCTCCCCACGGCAGGAGAGAAGAGGCACACCAATGTGAAAGTCGCCGGCATGCTAAGCAGATCTGTCCCTCCCTGCTCTTTCAGGGAGGGAAAGATCTGCTTAGCATGCCGGCAAGAAGGCTTAAGGGGCGCATTTTAGCTGTCCTGCCATTGCCTGCCGCTGCTGAGAGAAGAAAAAGTGGCGGCGGCAGGCAACAGAAGACAGTTACAATGCATCCCTTAAGCCTTTGCGCCCTGTGCAGCCACACCGCTCGCCCAGGGCTAGGTGCAGTCCTGACATGCAACACCATTTCTTCTTTGTCTTTCATTTCCAGCATGGTATATACCATGTGATCATCAGATTCAAAGAGCCTGATACTAGTTTGTTTCATTTCACTGACATCCAAAAGATAAAGTTGTGCACGTTCCGTTTCATTCTTGACCACCACTTTGTATATTCTATGCCCCATTATGTAAGACATCTTTGCTGCTGTTGACTCTTATTTCATGCATAGCTACATCAGCAGTCAGACATCCTGTAAGTTTTGTTCCAACTACTTCCTATATGCTGGCTTTACTCTACAGTCTTCAGCTCTTCCCCAATAACCTGTCAGTACCTTCTGACCTGGGGGGCTCATCTTTCAGCACTAGATCATAATTTGTTTTGTTGTGACGATCCATTGGGTTTTATAGTAGGGTGTTTAAGCAGAAAAAGCGCATAGGTGCATATATTGTACCTGTTTTAGAAAGACCACAAACAAATTTAGCCTTTAATTCTCTTTCAGATCAAGTAAATAGGCCTCAATTTAATATTAGAGATCCAAGTATTTTAACTGCATTCAGAATTTCATCATCAGTCCTCTAAAAATAATATTTAAAGAAAGTTCATACTAATGGACATATAGTTCATGTGGATCTCAAGCACTTTTCTCATGAGCAATTTCATCACTAATATCAGTAATCAAGATCACCTAACTATGGATGCAGATAAGTGATCTTGATTACTAATACGGGGATAGACTTAAAGATGTATGCTTTGGAAGAAAGATGAGAGAGGGGAGAAATGATGGAGATGTTTAAATTACTCCGTGGCAAAATGCACAGGAGGGGAGCCTCTTTCAATTGAAAGAAAACTCTGCAACAGAGGGGAAGAGGGGTGTAGGATGAAGATGGAAGGGGATAAACTTGGGAATAATTTGAGAAAATATTTCTTTATGGAAAGAGTGATAATTGAATAGTCTTTCAGGCGGGGTGGTAGAGACGAGGACTGCATCTGAATTCAAGAAAGCATGGGACAAACAGAGAGGATCTCTAAGGGAAAACTGTAAAGCTTAGTTGTTGGTAAGGAAGGCAGATTGGATAAGCTGCTTGGTCTTTATCTGCCATCATTGTTCTCTGTTTCTATATTAGTTATGAAACTGCTCAGGAGAAAAGTGATTGAGATCCTCATGAACTATATGCGCAGTATGAACTTTCTTTAATCTTTTTAAAGAACTCATGATGAAATTCTGGCAGCAGTTGAAATACTTGACTCTCTAATATTAAATCAAGGTGCCCTTATTTATTTAATCTGAAAGAGAATTAAAGCCTAAGGAACAGATATTGAGTGGCAGCAGCTAGGCTATTTAAAGGGCATAGTTGCCTCCCCTTTAATTAAATCAAAATATTCAACAATGGGATTTATCCAATTTCCAGCACTGAATATCTGAGTTTGCTGGACAGCAGTGTCCAAATCTGGTTAGCAGCGATCTTCAGCCACTAAATGGATAGCGAAAACTGGTTAAAGTTGGGACAGCCATTCAGATGACCTACCTTGACCAGGTTTAGCTATCCGCCACTAACTGCATAGCAACAGTCACCACCCTTCATCCACCCACAGATCACCACAGTTTATCCAAGTGTTTTTATGCACTCTGTGGCGATATTCAGCAAAACTAACCAGTTTATGCAGCTGAATACTGGGCTCAGCGTGCTTTAGTCAGTTAGCAGGCCTGCTACCCAGCTAAAATGCTGTGAATATGCCCTCCTAAGTTTTTTTGTAGTATTTATATCCTTAGCCATTATGTGGGATTCAGATGTGTTAACCTTGGTTTATTTTATAAAGACAACATATGCAACTATGTGCTTCTATATAACAGCCTACTTGAAAGCTTCCACAAAAAGCTGTACCTGCTCCAAGGCAGGAGTAACTTCTACATGTATGTGTAGGTAGAAATCAGTACATATCTTATAAAATACATGCTTGTGTCGATCCTATTCTATTCAGGGCCAGCCCATCCATTGTGCAGGAATATTGTCCACACATGGCTCTGCACCTCGGGAGGCCCCGCACCTAACTGACTGGCTTCAGAGGGAGCCAGGGAGACCCGAAGCCTTGCACCCTGGCTCACCTCTGCAGAGCCGCAGGAACAGTGTTTTCCTTCTTTCCACAACTTGTTGAAGTTGAGTCTTCTTTGGAGCAAGAACACATTTGTGCATGAGAATTTGGCAACTATTAGTGATAATTATGAGTGCCTATTTTATCAAGGCATATAGGTGCCTGTGTAGCCTTTATAAAAAAGGGATAAAATGGTTGTTTTTATGGTACTTGAGCATAGGTGCTCTGTTATGAAATTACAGGTGCCCTTAGAGAGAATCAGATGTACAGTGAGGAATGTGGGATATTTGTATGAGAGAGAATAGGCAATATATTTCAATACCCTTAAGAGATAAAAGTAGTATTTACCGAACTCTCATATTTTGGTCAATTCAACACATATCATTAAAAAAGCTTTTGGGTTTGTGAATAAGAGCCAAAAAGGACTTTAAAAACTGCATATTATTAATAATTTGCTCTAAGTAGGTGAATCTCTTAGCTGTACACCAACTACAGGACCACTGATGGATGGAGTCTCTATTCTTGTGCATGACAGCATCTAAAGTTTTGAGGTAGTCCTGTATTTGACCCTTTTCATGGAGAAAGCTTTGTTGCTTACCTGTAGCAGGCGTTCTCTGTATTCAGCAGGGGTGTGCAGTCACACTCCAAGGTGCTGTCTGGGTGACAATGCCAGTGCCAGCTCTCCCTTAGCTCAGAGAAGTCCTTTGTGCACACCTTCCCTCCTGACTGCATGCCCTGCATCCTCTCCAGTCGATATCATAGTAGGTACTGTAAGTGCAGCACTGAAGGCAGTTGATGAGAATGTAGAAGTAGACAAAATAGCAGGGAGGATGGAACTGGCAAATTTTGGTATGGAGGTGTAAAACTGCACTGTTGGTACTGCAGATTGATTGTTGAGTATATTTCTGTGTGTTCTTTAGCTTGGAAGCAACTTGATCCATTCCACTTTGGGGGGTTTTTGTTTCTTTTTTGTGAGGACGGTGGGGGGGATGTGGCTGCATACCCCTGCTGAATACGGAGAACCCCCGTTACAAGTAAGCAAAAGTGCTTTCTCTGTATTCAAGCAAGGGGTGATACAGGCACACTCCAAGGTGAGTCTAGAGCTGAGGGCAGCCTGAAAGTCTGATAATGGTTGCAGCCTGAAGAGAAAATGGGAGGTGGAAGAAGTTAAGCAAAGAGATTCCACAGGACAGCCTGACTAAAGGCAAGGTCAGCTGCTGAAGAGCAATCCAGGCTGTAGTGCTTCACAAAGGTGTGAACAGAAGACCACATATCAGCTTTGCAGATATTTTGAGAAGGAATAGCCACCAAATTGACAGTGGTAGTTGCTGTAGCACGGAGTTGGTGGGGACCTACAAGTCCAAGAGCGATACAACCCACCTGAACATAACAAAAAGAAATACAGTCTGCAATCTAGAAAGAAATGATCTGATTGGATGCAGGTTTCACTGGGTTATTCAGACTGACGGTTACGAAAAGCTAGGAAGACTGCTGAAGTTACTCAGTAACATATAGGTAGTAGAGCAAAGCTTGGCAGCAATCCAGAGAGTGCAGAGCTTCTTCTGGAGAATCTGACTGAGCATCTGGGAAAAACATAGGAAGTACAAAGGATTGGTTGAAATGAAAACTAGATAAAATCTTTGGAAGGAACTTAGGATGGATAGACAATAGTACCTTATCATGAAGAAATTGAGTATATGGAAGATAATGGACAAGAGCTTGGAGCTCACTGACATGTCTTGCAAAGGTGACAGCAATTAGGAAGATGGTTTTCCAGATAAGATGTTTCAATGAAGCAGATCCCAGAGGTTCATGAGCTCCGAAAGAATAATATTGAGATCCCAATGCTGGAGAAGGTGGTTTTATTGGAGGATGGGTGTTCAATAAGTCTCTCATGAAGCAAGAAACTAGTGGATGCATGGAAATGATTTTGCCATCCTCATGATGATGGAATGCTGCAATAGCTGAGAGATGATAGGGAACTGAGGAAGTCTGAAGGCTGGAGTTCAGATAGATGAAGGAAATAGGTGAGAATATGACTGAGAGAGCACAAGGCTGGGACCAGGCCCCACCAAGCAGTCCAACAGGAGAAGCAAGTCCATTAAAGTTGATAGGTGCACTGTGTAGAAGATCAGCAAGACACTTGAAGTATAGCTTGAACATTGGCTGGTATGGGGGAACACCAGCATTCAGCTGGTTAGTTTCCAAGCAGATAGAGCTAGTTGGGATATGGGAGATGACCTTCCTGCTGTGTGAGAAAGAAGGGAAGAAGTGGTAATGGCCAGGGGCTGTGTTGTGCCATGGTGAGGAGATGTGGGTATCAGGTCTGTCTGGGCCACTGAAGAGCAATGAGGATCAGAGTCACTTTGTCTGATCAGACCTTGAAGAGGGTCCAAGGAAATTGTGGGAATGGTGGAAATGCATAGAAAAGACAACCTGTCAAGGAGATGAGGAAGGTATCTGCTGCCCATCTGTTGGAAATGGGACGAAGGGAGCAGTAGAGAGGACATTTGACATTGTCGTCTAAGGTGAAAAGATCCACTTCTGGAGTCCCCCAGGCTTGGAAGATGGGAATTAGGACTGTGGGATGCAATGACCATTTGTGTGGGTCCAGTCAATGACTGAGGGAGTGTGCTAACTGATTCTGAAAACCTGGAAGGTAGACTGCCTGCAGGAAGACTCCAAAGGTTTGAGCGTAAAGTCATAGGCGGATGGCTTTGCAGCAAAGGTGGAGGGAACCTGAGCCATCCTGTTTATTGATTTGTTGCAGATCCAATGATGAAAGTCATGGAGGGCATAGTAAACTGCATGAATCTCTAGCAGGTTGTTGTGCAGAGAGGCCTCCCTGCTGGTCCAATGTCCTTGAGTCATGAGGTGCAAGAGATGGGCTCCACAGCCCATATGTGAGGCATCTATTGTTAGAATGAGCTGATGGGGATATTCTAGGAGGGGCCTCTTGTCGGTGAGGCTGGATGGAAGTGTCTACCAATGAAGAGACGTGTAATATGTGGAGGTCTGGGCCAGAGAGAGTGATCTGATAATGAAGTGATTGAGAATGCTCATTCCAGTTGAGTTTGAGATGCCACTGGAGTGGTCGCATGTATAAACTTACCAATGGGAGCATGTGTACTGAGGCTGCCATATGACCTAAGAGGCATAAAAAGGTGTGAGGTGAAGCATTTTGTAGACTGAATAGTGTGGCACTGAGTTGCTGAAGGATGGAAACTCTGTCTGGTGGCAGAAAAGCTTGTGGTGTTAAGACAAGCCCTGATAAAATCCAGAACTTGAGGGTTGCACTCTGATTTTTGGAATTTGAATATGGAGCCAAGCTGTTGCAGAAGTAGGGACATCCTGCTGACTGACAGCTGGGTTGAGGTCTTGTCAGGCCCTGAGATGAGCCAATCATCTAGATATGGATAAACACACAGGCCATGCCTGTGCAGGTACACTGTAGCTACCACCAGACACTATGTGAAAACCCTTGGGGCCGAAGAGAGTCTGAAGGGTAGCACTCTGTACTAATAATGTTCTGTCTTGAAGCAAAACCAGAGGTATAGTCAATGATGTATGGGGATATGGATGTAGACGTCCTTGAGATCCAGAGAGGCAAACCAGTCTTCCTGTCTCAACAGAGGGTGAATGGTGGCTAAGTTAAGTCATTGTGAACTTTTTTCTCATGTTGAAGTGGTTGAGTTCCCAGAGGTAGAGGATCGGTCGAGGGTCTCCTGTCTTCAGGGGGTCTCTCAGGAGTAGAACCCCTGGTTGCATTCCTGCTGCATCATAGATTTGATTGCGTGGTTTTTGAGCAGTTTTGCAATCTCCTCTGCTAGGAGGGGAAATGTGAGTGGGGCACATTGCTAGGTGATGGTGGGTTTTGGGGGGGGGGGGTAACTGTGAAATTAAGTTTGTAACTGGATGCAGTGATGCTAAGGACCCAATGATCCATCTTAATGGACTGCCAGGCCTCCTGGAAATGTTGGACACAACCTCCTACTGGTAGATAAACTAGGGGACATTTTAGATGGCTAGGCCGAGGCGGCTACCATTTGTTTCCTATCTCTTTGCCTGGAGCATTGAGGATACGCAGGTGCAGGCTGACACTGTGGCAAAATATGAGGATAGGGCTGAAAATGTCTACAAGGCTAAAATTGTAGGAAATATTAGTAGTGGTAGGCCCTCCGGTACTGAGGGTATTGTGGGCATCGAGACTGGTGACTTGCTTCCTGAGGCTGAGCTGCAAGTTCCCGTACCATAGAGGAATGGTCCTTGACCTCTGAGACTTCCTCCTGAATCTTAGGACCAAAAAGGCTTTCTCCCTGGCAGGAAGCATTCGTGAAATGGTCATGGAGATGTTCTCGCAGGTCAGAGACTCAGAGCCAAGCTGTGTGGCAGGTGAAGATGGAAGTAGCTGTGGATCAGGCGACTAAGTCAAAGGCATCATAGGTAGCCCAAATGATATAATAGAGGGACTCTTGCAAATTATCCTGAAGAGTATGGGCCTCGAATGTTGGAATGCCAGAGTAGGATCTGATATGTGCAAGAGTAAATCATGATGATACTGAAGTAGTTGGAGCTGATGGTCTAGGATCTTCATGGCTAGAACTCCACTTTGAAGTCTTTCTATCTACTGAATCCAATGTCTTGATTTAGATTGTTGTTTGCCACCAACCTGAGGCTCCAGCCTCGGAGACAGTGATAAAGAGGCCGGGATAGGTAGTGATGGCATAGGGCCTCTGGCCTGCCATGGAATAGAGAGAGAACAGCTGGTAGGACTCAAATTTACAGCCTTAGAAGATGTGGACAGTTAGGCTGGCATTGCACCTATGGAGGTGCTGTGCTGTGCCTTGTTATCCTTTTCTTTTCTTTTTTTACAATCAATTGCAGTCAGGAGAGGGTCTGTTAGTTCTCTATCTCCAGCGCTGCTGCCCTTCATTACTGCTTCTTTTAGCCAGAGAGGGCGCAGGACATGCGGTCGGGTGGAAACGTGTGCATTTGCTAAGTGAGAGCCAGCAATTGGTACTGTCACCTGAACAGCACCTTGGAGTGTGCCTGCATCACCCCTTGCTTGAATACGGAGAAACAAGTTTCTTCAGTATTTAGGAAACCATTTTTACTGCTTCATTTTATGATGCAAATTAGGGTGTTTTTTTCTAATGATTAATCTATGACAGGTTGTCCAGGCTGTTGTCTTTTCACACCTGGACTACTGAAATTCCATCTAATAAAGTTATCACACAATCATAACTAATTTAAACTAATGCAGCCAAAATTAATACCTATCTTTTAGGCACAGGTCGCTAACCGGGCAGCATGCAATATCGCTGCTGCCCATTTAACGACAGTCACCCCCTCTGCTCCTCCCTGAAATGCCCCCAACATGCCCCAGTGCTAAGCGGTTAGCATTGGGGCACGTAAGGGAGAAAATCACATATATTCAGAGAATATCCTTCTCAGCCGCAGTTACATGGTTTACAGGGCTATAAACCATGTAACTGCCCTTCAAATATAGGTCCTTGATGGTTTGAGAAATTAACTTTTTGAGTTTTATTTTATAAAATATTTTTTTAATACAGGTTTTTACATTTGTTGTGTATTATCATTATGTTTCTTTATCCATTTGCATATTTCTTAAAATTGTATTTAGGAGGCCATTTCCTAAAGTGTGCTACGCAGTTAGTGTGGGTTTAATAAGGTGGTAATCATGTGCTGGGGCCCACAGTAACTGTTAGCATGGGGGCAGGACAGTTACCACACACTGATTCATCCTTTAACTGTGATGCAAGCATTGAGGTTAGTTAGGGACAAAGAGTGGGCATGGTGAGTGCATTGCAGGTAGCACTGGGTCATATGTTATGTGCAATTATCCCCATCTCAATAAGTGGAGTTAAGTGCACCTAAGATATAGCGCTCCACGTTACGATATGGTGCCCCACGTTAAATTCTGGGAACATGCTGTCCATGCCCCTGACAGTTACTGTGGAGGCTTTACATCTAGTGCTCGCAACATTTTGTGATATCCACACATTAGGTACAAAATCAAAGTGCCCTTTAGTAAAAGGTCCCCTTAGTGTTTATTATAATATGTGAAGTTTATTTTTAATTATCTTGTGTACTCTGTCTTGAATCTCATTGTGAATTAAATGGAATATTAATTCCAAAATTAATTTAAATTAAATTAAATTATAACCTTATTGAAGGCAGTAAAAGCTCATTGTCAAAGAATACTGGATACTGTAAGTCTGGGATAAACTGGACTAACTTTGTTAATAATATGCTCTATTGCTGGCATTATTTTTCCTAAAATAGAATTTGCTCTCCTATTACGTCAACCAGATTAGAATTTTAAAACTATTGACAAACGATACCTCTGCCCTGCTGTATAGGCAGTAGCTCATGCATCCATAGGTTACAAGCCTAGCAACAGTGATCTAACAGCATCAGGCTTCCCAGAAGGTTGGGGTAACTTGCATGGAGACATCAGGGCTATAACACTAATGAGCACAGAATAGCCAGAGGTTTGGGGTTTTGGCCTCTCTAGTTTTGGTGGTACTTTGGATTTTTACAAAGCTTGGTGGTAAGGTATGAGGATTGGAGGAGATGTATCTTGTAATAAGCATGGCAACTCGTATGCTCATCTACCTAGAATGGTACATAACCAAAGAGGAAGACAACAAACATTGACTTGGATAAGAAACATGATCTTATAAGCGATCCAGCTTCTATGGCTCACAATTGGGATATATCCTTTGGAGTGTGGACAAATAAAACTGGGTGTGGCAGACAGGATGAGCCAACTGGCCTTTATCTGCTATCATCTAGTATCTTACTATGTTATCAAAACAATAATAAAACATCAAATTTCAATGGAAAAGTAGAACTTGTTTTGGCAATCCAAATACTTCCATCTTCCTTACTTATCATTTGTTTAAGATACTCCCAAATAAAAGCTACAAGAAGCTCCATCTTCTAAATGGAAAAATACAATCGGATTTTTACTAACTCTTGCCCCAAATTATAGCTGTGGCCAACGTTATTGGCATCCTTGCATTTTAGGTATGTTGTATTCAGTATCTTGAGAAATAATTGGAAATATTCCAACTGTATGTCATCATAATGTTTTCATAGTATGTTCAAAAGTCTGTGCAACTTAGAATTTCTCAGAAAAAAACAAAATATGACCTGAACAGTATTAATGACACCCTTCACTATTATTTGGTTGCACAACCTTTGGCAGTGATGACAGCCTCCAAACGTTTCTTGTAGCCATATAAATTTTGTACATCTGTCTACAGGTTGTTTCTCCTATTTATTTTATTTATTTATTTATTTAACTTCTCTTATATACCGCGCTATTCATATCAGTGCTGTGTACATTCAACCGAAACAATATACCGTGCAGAGGGTCCACATGGTATTTACAGTGAACCTGGAATTAAACTTGGATTTAACTGGGGTAACTTTTCTACAGTTTATTTACAATGATGCCTATGTTTCAAGCTAAAGTCTATTCAGGACTAACCAGCTTGGGCTGGTAATGTTTGATGTGAGTGCTCTTTGGTTGGTTTCTATAGCTGGTTTCTGGATAGTGTCTTATGAACAGATGATGCTTCAGTGCCTTCCTGAATTGAGTCAGGCTAGTAATGACTCCCATGTTGGTGGGGAGGGCATTCCAGACTCTGGGTGCATATATCGTGAAGGCCCTGTTGGATGTTGCTTTTGCGCACGCTGTCATTTCTTTTGGGATCATCAGGGTGTTTACCGTTATGGATCTTCTGATTCTGTTTGGGGGTGTAATGTGGATCATCTTGTTAATGGATGTGGGAGGATGGTTGTTTAGGGCTTTGAAGGTCAGGACTAAGATCTTGTAGATTAGTCTGGCCTGAATGGGTAACCAGTGAAGGTTCTTCAATATTGGTGTGATGTGGTCCGTCCTTGAAGCCCCAGCTAGGACTCTTGCAGCTGTGTTCATTGCAAGTTGGAGCGGGTGTAGCGTTGCCTGTGGGAGCCCATATAGTATAACATTAGCATAATCAAAGTGTGGGAGTACAAGGGCTTGGTAGATTGTTCAGAAATCACTGGGGTCCAGTAGTGCTCTTAGCTGTCGAAGTGTCCGTATTTTGAAGTATATTGTTTTTACTGTATTTTTTATGTGTGTTTTCATGTCCAGCCTTTGGTCCAGCGTGATACCAAGGTATCTAATTGTGGATTTGGTATCAGTTCTGCATTCTTGACTTTTAGGGAGGATGGGGGGGGGTGAATTCTTGGCTCCTCGTGATGAAGAGGACATCTGTCTTGTTATGGTTGATCCAAAGATTTTGCGTGTGGAGCCAGTCCACTACTGCATCGAAACATTTTGTTAGCGGGGAGAAGTCTGTTGGACATTGAATGATCGGATCAGAGTACAGATGGGCTGCATGTAAATATTAAGCATTAATGCTGATAGTGATGATCCCTGTGGCACATCTTGTTTTTGTAGGAATGGTTCTGAAGTTGTGGTATCGATTCCCTACTCTTCAATTGCGATTTGTTCCAGCTCATGGATGTTTCCAGGATTCCTTTTACCAATGGCAGGTTTCAGCTTTATCCAAAGGTTCTTAACTGAGATCAGGATTCAGTGCTGGCGAGTTTAAAACACTCCATTTTATCCTTATCTGTAAAAACTGAAGTTAAATACCTAGGCGTAATACTTGATCAGCATCTCACTTTCCATGAACACATACGAAAAACAACTCATTCAATTTACTCTAAGATCAGAAAACTGAGAAACTTTTGTCCTCCATTAAACCCAGACTCCTTCTGTAACATTTGCCAAACTCTTACTACTCCTACCCTTGACTACTGCAACCTCATATACCATGGCCTCTCAAAGCATAGCATTCACCCCCTCCAATTAGCCCAGAACACAATAGCATGTCTAATCTCTAAGACAGCCAGAAGATCTCTCATTACCCCCATACTTCAACAACCCCACTGGCTCCCTATCCTATCTAGAATAAAATTTAAAACCTTCGCTCTAATATACAAAGTTATCCATTACGAATCTGCCCCTTAACTCCGCTCACTCCTAACCAAGCCTTCCAGCTCCAGATCTCTCAGGCCTAACGCTGCAAACCTGCTAGATATCCCAGTCCAAAAATTTAAAAGCTTACAAGCTACCTGCAATCATACTTTCTCCCTCTACGCCCCTACAGAATGGAACGCCCTCCCTTCTGACCTTTGAAATTGCTCTGATCATGCAGAATTCTGCAAAAAGCTTAAAACACTCCTTTTCTAGTATTACTTTAGTACCGCCCCACAAAGCAACATCCAACTAAAAGCCACCTAGACTTAGCTAATTTCCTACTCTACGTTCAGTATCCCTCTTTTCCTTGCATCCTCCCCCCTTCCCTTCCAATGTGCATAGTTGCCTCATCAAGCTTTATAACCAACTGTTACTTTTGCTGTTCTTAGATAAGTGTTATCTAAGTTCCTGTTCTATGTAAAACAGATATATCCACACTGTTTTTGTTGAGTTCCATGTAAACTGTCTTGAATGGTAGAAAGACGGTATATAAAAAACGTTAAATAAATAAATAAATCATTTTTAACCATTCTTTTGCACTTTTGGATGTGGGTATGGACTGAAACAGAGCGGATTGGCCAGGATGTGTCTGCCTCAGTGGTATAGTCAATGGCTGAGACTTTGTAGTGCCTGTCTGCCACGTGCATGGCCTGGGTGGCCACAGCATGTCCTGTTAAGAGGGCACGCTCACTGGGACCGAGCAGTGACCATGGCACATCTGTGTATCCACATAATGCTCTATAATGTCTGGCTCCAGTGATGTGAGTATAACCTTTGTCTAGGGAGCCCAATTACTGAGCCAAAAGCTGGGTGTCCATGCCATTTTTCCAAGCCAGGGTGCACATGGTTTGTCTATATGCATGCATTGTGTACTGACCAGTGCCTCTGCTGTAGTTGGTACATGCATGGCTGAAACGGCCTAGTGATGGGCAGTGGATGCAATCTGACTAAGCTTGCTGTGGTGGATTGTTAGTCCTATTCACTGTAGTCATGGCAATAGCAACAGCTCCATGCAAGCCTAGAAGCCCCCCACTACATTTGGCATCCATGGCATCAGCTTTATCATTGGTCACTAACATGCACAATTCTAGGAGGGTCCCTGTCCAACAAGGGCAGGAGACAGGACTCAGCCGTGACTGGAACCTATTGCATGCTTCAATTGTGCAGGCAACAAGATGACCAGCATAATATACTGCAGACAATACCCGCCACACACTGGCAGTGATGTGGACCTGCCACATGGCCAGCAGAGACTATCTCTGTCAGGGCAAGTTTTGAGCGCCCATCCTCACCCTCAGGGTGACTGCTAAAACTGCTCAGTTTGTAGCTGTTATGTGCTTGTAGCACACACTTCAGTGGCCTTGCTGAACTGATATGATGAGTCAGTGTATTATTCATTTGGTGATCAGCTGCAGACTGCTTTTTTCTGCCTGCATGAGGCAGAGAAATGCAGGCTATTTGTATCCAGACATTGTTGTGCTGCAAGGAATGGAGGTGTAGCCTATTGGTTAGTGAAATGTTGCCATATAGCAGGGGACAAGGGTTCGATTTCCCCTTGTTCATTTTGTGCTTGTGTTACTCAGGTCATTTCTCTGCCTGTAGCAGTCCTGGCTCTGCTGTGACTTGCAGACACTCATCCTTCTACATTTTTATGAGTTCTGGTCACACTTTGGGTCAGCAAACATGCTATTCCCCATCATGGCTTTCTGAGAGCATGGCTTTCTTGGCTCTGCTGCAGCTCATTGCAGGGGGTCAGACATGTTCACACTGCAGATGTCAGATGCCTGCTTGAAGAGGGGGGGGTGGGGTGGGGGGGTGGGGGTGTGTATGGACCCATAGGCAGATTATGTACCACCACACAACCCACCCTCTGGGGCTCAGGGTGGGAAACAGGATCACCCACCAATAGATCCACAGTCTACCTCCCTACAATGGCAGCGGTAGAGGGGACCAGCAACAGCAGTCCTGCTGGGGAACAGACAGAGCAGCACACATCCATAACGCAATAGCAGACAGACGGCAGGCCTGGAAATGCTCAGCTGCCCCCCACCATTATCTGACATTCTCCAACTGCAAGCCTCCAGCTGCTGCACCCTGCAAGGTGTTCCAGCAAGACACATACTAGCTGCAGACAGTCCACCAGGTAGTCCATAGTGCATGGTCCTGGAGAAGATGCATGCACCCGGAACGAGGATGTCAGCATACACACCAAGCAGATAAGTCAGTGATTGGGCCCCAAAAGGACACCCATATATATCACATGAGAGAAATGCTATCTAGCACTATGGGGGAACCTAGCCATGCTGTGGTCACTGCTCAGTCAGGGTGAGAGTGACCTCCCAGCAGGACATGCTGTGGCCACTCTGTCTGTGCAGGTGGTACCGGGCACTCCAATGTCCGAGCTATTGCCCTATGCCCTGCACAGATGCGGCAAGGCCAGGCCACCCTATCCAGGCTATTCCCACGGTACCTTGCTCCTCATTATGCACATTGGCAGGCCAATACTGGCAACAGTGCTGGCAGTGTGAGCTGTGGAGGGTGTTGGAAGCCACCACACACTGGATAGACAGACACACACTCCCCACACCTATGCCAGCATTGTGCAACTATAGAGGTGTTGGGCAGCCCAGGCCACCACACCAGTCCTGGGCACAGTGCAGGCATGGCTATGGTACGCAATACTGTAGGAGTCAATCCTCAGGTTGGTAAACACTGTCAGACACAAGACCTGTAGCACACTCCACAGACATCGGAAAGGTTGCTATGATGCAGCTCACTCAGGAAATTGTACTTAACCTAGGAATTGCTATCTGCCAGTAATCATAGCAACCTTTTGATAGATGTGTACCATATTCCCAGGTTTAGGGTGGAATTACTACGGTATGCATGTGCTAGTATTGGGAGATGCACGCAGAGCCCAAAGTCCTGCCTCTCCAGGAGGCTGTGGATAATGGGGCCTGTGGGTGCGGGTGTGTCTGCCCCTGTTGGCTGCTGCTTTACGGCAAAGGTTCCCAACTCCAGTCCTGCGGGACAAAAACTGTTCGGGTTTTCATGCTGTCCCTCATGAATATGCATGAGATACATCTGCATACCATGGGGCTGGCGCATAGAAATGCAGCACAGGCATCTTCATCAGAGGCAGCATGGAACCGGAATGGTGTTTGGCCCTCCAGGACTGCATTTGGGAGGCTCTGCTCTAGGTAATGTGCATGTTTCTGGTGTCTTTGCTCTGTAGGGTAAAATGTGGGTGTTTTGGGCATGTTTACGTCATCTGCAAAAACGGTTCTGTCTGTATTAGCACGTTATAGTAGTGGGTAAAATATGAGGACTGGGTTGGCGGAAACCACAGCTGGGACTTGAACCTGTGAACTTCTGCTTCTAAATACACTGGTTCTGTGCACTGCACCACCATGTTCTCACAGAGATGGTGCATTCCCTGGTGCTACCATGACTGTTGGTCAGACAGGGCCTGTCTGTTGCAGTGCACGGCACCCACCTACTCAGGGCTAGGCCACGGTCTGCTGTGGGCAGCTGCCACTGCCCCCTCCACCACCAGTATCCCTCAGCCACCATGCTGACATGCCCTTCTGCTGGTGGAGCTGGTGGAGTGCAGTCTCAGGCCATCCAGTGTGCAGGTAGGCGGCTGCCTATGGTGCGGGTTCTGGGGTAGGGGTGCCTGCATAGCTGTCCACGCTGTCCCTCATCACCACTTGCCAATGATCCGTGCCATTGGGGGTACCTGCTGGGTACTATTCCCTGTGACACTGTGGGAAGCACACTCCTGCCCATGTTGGGCCCTCAGCAGTTGCTGTCTGGCTGCTCTACTGTTTCAGCATTCTTATGGGCCAGCTAGGCATCACCCTAGTCCCCACTGTGGCCCAGCTGCACCACAGCATGTGCCGCCTGCAGCCCTCTGTATCCCCTTTGCCAGCATCTGCCCGGTTGCCCATTCCGACATGCCCGCCCTGATGTTGCGGGACATGTGCATGCCATAGGAACCCTGTCCGATTGTGGGGAAATCCCTGAGCAGCGCTATTTCACTGTGGGCCCATGCACCTTGTATGGGGACGGAGTATAGACCCTTCCACGATTTACATCTGTTCTATGGAGCTTACTCTGGGGGGGGGGAGTTGATGTTTCTCATTGATACCACTATTGGCCAGCTTGGTTGTTGTTTTTTTTCCAGTTTGTTGGGATCATTTTCAGTGTTTCTGTGCCCTTTTGTTCTGTGCACATGTATCACACTTATCACCTTTCTTTGGTTTCCCTGCCTAGGCTGTACATTGCTGACACGTAAATGGTTTCTCTCCCCTTTAAAGTGCTTTTACCGGTAGGTTTTCATTTGCGTTGGCATTCAGCTCTGAATTTCAGTGCGTTAGTGTGAAGGGAGCCTCTCCCCGCCCACTCTCCGCCCATTGACCCCTTCTCTCCGCCCTCTCTCCACCTTCTGCGGTGTTTTACCACGCCGCGGAGCATTACGCTCGTTAGAGCGTGGTAACGCGCACTGTATAACGTTAACGCTCGTTAGCGCGTGATATTCACGAGCGTTAACGTTATACAGCGCGCGTTATTCACGATTACCACAGTTTAGTAAACATACCCCTTAGGGACAGTTCTTTATGGCCTCTAAAGTAGCTCATATAAAAGACTCACTGGTGGTTCATGCCAGATTAGAGTCCCTTGAGAATGCTTCCCGTGCAAAAAAATTGTGATTTTTAGAAACATAGAAACATGATGACAGAAAAAGACCACATGGCCTATCTAGTCTGTCCTTCCATAACAACTACAACAGTCAACTTTTTACCTTTAGAGATCCTCTGTGATGGTCCCATGCTTTTTTGAATTAAGTTACTGTCCTCATCTCTACCACCTCCACTGGGAGACTATTCCATGGATCCACCACTCTTTCCGTAAAGAAATATTTCCGCATATCACTCCTGAATCTCTCTCCCTTCACCCTCATCCCATGTCCCCTCGTAGCAGAACTTGCTTTCAATTCAAAGAGGCTCTCTCCCTGAACATTTATGCCACAGAGGTATTTAAACATCTCAATCATATCACCTCTATCCCGCCTTTCCTCTAAGGTGTACATATTAAGATCCTTAAGTCTGTCCTCATATGCTTTATAATGAAGCCCATTTATCATTTTAGTAGCAACCCTCTGCACCGACTCCATCCTGTTCACATCCTTTTGAAGGTGCGGTCTCCAGAATTGCACACCATACTCCAAATGAGGTCGCACCAAAGACTTATACAGAGGCATTATCACCTCCTTTTTTCTGCTAGCCATTCCTCTCCGTATGCACCCAAGCATCCTTCTAGCTTTTGCCGTCGCCTTTTCTACCTGTTTAGCTACTTTAAGATCATCAGACACAACCATGCCTAGGTCCCGCTCTTCTTTAGTGGACAAAAGTACTTCACCTCCTATACTGTATTGCTCCCTTGGATTGCTGCAGCCCAAATGCATGACCTTACATTTTTTAACATTAAATCCCAGCTGCCAAATTCTAGACCATACTTCAAGCTTAGCTAGATCCCTCCTCATGTTATCTACACCTTCCTGGGTGTCTACTCTATTGCAGATTTTGGTATCATCTGCAAAGAGGCAAACTTTACCGGACAGCCCTTCCGCTATGTCACTAACAAAGATGTTAAAAAGAATCGGACCAAGGACAGATCCCTGGGGCACACCACTGGTAACATCCTTCTCCTCAGAGTGAGCTCCATTTACTTGTACTCTTTGTCGCCTCCCACCCAACCAATTTCTAACCCAAGCAGTAACTTTAGGGTCCATCCCTAGGGTGCTCAGTTTGTTTATAAGTCGCCTGTGAGGAACAGTGTCAAAGGCTTTACTGAAATCTAAATACACCACATCTAGAGCTCTCCCTCGGTCCAACTCCCTGGTCACCCAGTCAAAGAAATCAATCAGATTTGTCTGACAAGACCTGCCTCTGGTAAATCCATGCTGCCTCAGATCCTGTAATCTGCCGAACTCCAGAAATCTCACTATCTTCTCTTTCAGCAGCGTTTCCAATAATTTACTCACCACTGAAGTTAAACTAACCGGCCTGTAGTTTTCAACCACATCCTTACTTCCGCTTTTGTGTAAAGGCACCACATGAGCCTCTCTCCAGTCTTTTGGCACTACTCCCAACTCCAACGAGGCATTGAAAAGGTCAGTCAGTGGAGTTGCTAGAACGTCTCCAAGTTCCCTCAGTATTCTAGGGTGTATCCCATCCGGTCCCATCGCTTTGTCTACTTTAAGTTGAGCTAGTTTCTCACGAACACAGTCTTCTGAAAATTGTTCAAGATGTCCCTCGCTTCTGTTCGTATTTGTGGGTGTTTTCTGAGGTCCTGCTCCTGGTTCTTCATCTGTGAACACAGAACAAAAATATTTGTTAAGCAATTCCGCTTTATCCTTATCAGCTTCTACATATTCCCCCCCTGCACCCTTGAGTCTGACAATACCACTTTTGCCCTTCCTCTTCTCACTAATATATCTGAAAAATCTCTTATCCCCCCATTTTATTGCATTGGCTATTTCCTCCTCCTTTTGAATCTTTGCCTTCTTGACTACTTTGCTAGCTTCTCTAAGTTTTTCCAAATACAGATGCCTGTCTTCCTCTCTCTGTGATCTCTTGTATTTCATGAAGGCCTCCCTCTTTTTCTTCACTTTTTCAGCTACTTCCTTAGAAAACCATAGCGGTCTCCTGTTCCTTTTGCCTTTATTTACCATTTCAACAAAAAGGTTGGTTGCCTTTAAAATACCCCCTTTCAGTTTTGCCCACTGTTTTTCTACATCCCCCAGCTGTTCCCATCCCACTAACGACTCCCTGAGGTATTGGCCCATCTTCGCAAAGTTAGTCTTCCTAAAGTCTAAGATCTTCACCTTGGAATGGATTCTAACAGCCCTAGTCCTAATACTGAACCACACCATCTGGTGATCACTGGATGCAAAATGATCTCCCACTACAACATCAGAAACACTTTCACCATTGGTAAGCACCAAGTCCAGTATGGCCCCTTCCCGTGTGGGGTCTGTTACCAATTGCCTGAATAGTTCTCCCTGTAGAGAATCCAGGATCTCCTTACTTCTAGATGATACTGCAGCAGGAATGTGCCAATCAACATCTGGCATATTGAAATCTCCTAGCAGTAGCACTTCCCCTTTCCTAGCAATGCTGCGTATGTCTTTAATTAACTCTCTGTCCACCTCTTCCTCTTGTGAGGGAGGTCTGTATATCACACCAATGCAAATAGATTTCTCTTTCCCTCTTTCTAGTTTAACCCACAATGCCTCCCCTCTCCCTTTTAAGCTCTGTAATTCCAAAGCTTTAATAGTAGTTTTTACATATAGTGCCACTCCTCCTCCCCTTCTTCCTACCCTGTCCTTTCTGAATAAAGTATAGCCAGGTATAGTTACATCCCAGTCATGGTTTTCTGTGAACCATGTTTCTGTAACTGCCACTAAATCCAAGTCAGCCACTCCCACCAAAGCTTCAACTTCAGGGATCTTATTTCCCATGCTACGGGCATATATACACACTGCTTTCCATATGTTACCCCTGTTACCCATTTCCATAAAGGTATTTAATGTATCACCTACCTGGGGGCTTTCACTAACTTGGGGGCTTTCTTCACCCATCCCCAACGAATCTAGTTTAAAGCCCTCTTCAGTAGATTAGCCAGTCTACTACCAAAGATGCGTTGACCTTTCTTGGACAGATGGATGCCATCTCTGCTCTGCAACCCTTGGAACAGCATCCCATGGTCTAGGAAACCAAAACGCTCTCGAAGACACCATCCACGGAGCCATGCATTCATCTCCAGGATGCGAGCCTCTCTGCCTTGGCCTTTACCCTCAATTTTTAAACTTTCCTGTTACACATCTTCTCTCCCCAGAGTTTCTTCTCAAAAAGTATTTAGTGGCGGTCCTGAATCTTCAGGACCCAATAGATGTTGCCTAGGTTTACTATATCCCTGCAAGAAAATGCTTGGCTGACTTGGGAGAAGGCAATTTTGATGTTCTTCACCCAATGGGGAGCCAGGATTTAACCGCTTTCTTGGAGGACTCGGCAGATAAAATTACCAAATGAAATACCTTAATGGTGTTTTTTTGGGCAGAGTTTGTGAAGATAGAAACCTTGAAACTTTTCTTTAAACATAAAGATGCTCTGTTTTGTGGACAAAAGTTGAATGTTTTCCCTGATGTTACCCGGTCCATGCAAGTTAGGAGGAAACAATTCTTAGAGTTAAGAAAGAGAGTTTTGGGACTGGGAACCACCTTTTATCTTAGATTTCCATGTAAATGCATTATAACTTTGCAGAGGCAAACTTATTTTTGGATGTCTCTCATCTTCAAAACATTTTGGTAGACAGGGAAAGTAAATATGCTGCAATATAGTTAATCATATACTCCTTAAAATGGCGCTGGTTGCACATTGTTTTTCCTAGTGTTTTATTTCTTAGAGGATGTTCAGATGCTTCTCCCTAGATGTGGGCTTTACCATTCTAACTGTTTAATTTGTCTCTGTATTTTGAATTATGTTGTTTCCTGTATTGAATGGTTTTCCTTGCTTAAGTGGAATGTAAAAAATTCATAAATTTAAAAAAAACCCTTCATTTCTTCGCCCATAAAAGTTTCATTGGCCTGCATTGCCAAAGAGCTCAAGTTTGATTTCATCTGTCCACAGAACATTTTCCCAGAAGGACTGTGGTTTCTCAAGGTGGATTTGGGCAAAGATCAGGCATACCTTTTTATGTCTTTCTTTGTGCAGTGGAGTCCTCCTGGGCTTTCACCCATGAAGTCCTTTTTTGTTTAGTGCATGGCATATGGTGCATGTTTAAATCACCACTCCAGACTGACTATCGCTTTGTATTGTTGTATTAGATTGTAAACTCGGAGGTCACGTGATGCGTGAGTGAGCGCGGACGCTTTTCCGCTCGCTCCAGGGCAGCCACAAGAATTAATCTGCTTTAAACTCTGCTAATTGCCTCCCCAACACTCCCCTGCTCTCTGAGCGTGTTTCCGAAGCTGCACACTACCAACGGTAGGAACCCGCGATCCCCAACCATGCCACTGGCGCTGAAACGAGAGCGAGAAAAGCTCCCCAAAGCTGGGCCTTCCACGTCGGTGCTGACGCAGCCCGCCTCTCCAGGAGGTGAGAGTATAGACTCGGCCCCAGAGGACCTCGCCAAGGAAGTGGTCAAGCTCCTAGACCCGAAATTTGATTTGCTCATGAAAAAGTTGGATAGTATGGAAGACTCGCTGGCAGACTTTGGAAAACGAGTCGATGAATTGGAACACTGGGTCGCTAGCCTTGAGAGCGAAGAGGGGTGCCGCGAGAGGGAAATGACCAAGCACACACAACTCTTGCAGGAGATGCAGCAGAAGCTGGATGACCTAGAAAATTGCTCACGGCGAAATAATCTGCGCATTCTGGGGATAGGAGAGGAGAAGGCCGAGAGAGAGTTGCTCCCCTTTTTGGAAACTTGGCTTCCGGAGGCTTTGGGCCTTGAGGATCTACGAGGCCGTTTCAGAATCGAGCGTGCGCACCGGATGGGAGCCCGCCGAGAGGATGGCGACCGACCACGTGTGGTGATATTGAGAGTGCTCAACTTTCAACATAAGACTCTAATTCTGCAAGCGTACAGGAAAATTCCTGAGCTGTTGCTGAACAACCGAAAAATCTTAATGTTCCAAGATTATTCTGCGGCCGTAGCAGCAAAACGGAGGGAGTTTGCACCAGTTTGTGCAGAGCTATTCCATCAGAAGGCCCGCTTTACTTTGGCCTTTCCAGCCACGTTGAGGATTACTTTCCGAGGGAAGGCACATACCTTTGAGCAAGCCGGGAAAGCGAAGCAATTTTTGGCGGAATTACCTGCAGAACAGGTGGAGGACTGAGAGATGGGATAACAACCTTGCTGTCGGTGACGCTGTGGAGCGCAAAGAGGGGACGTATCCATCCTGTTGATGGGGCAGACCGATATTGCCTGGCGCGTTGCAGAGATGGAGGACCCTGGCTTATGGCCTTGGGAGGCAGGGGAGACCAAGCGGGTCCATGGACGTGCAGTTTAGTCTTTAGTGTGCATTATCTATTGATTGTCTTTTGTCACTTTCTTCTTTCTTTGTTATGTACTGCTATACTAGGTTATGATGTAGGACCTTGTAATGGTAAGCTTGTGCCAGCTTATGGGGCAGGGGGGAGCGGGGAGGAATGCGGGGGCTGCCCTGCAGCATCGCTATGACCGAGGCCTCAGTCGAGGATACTGAGGGAAATGGCAGATGAGGGTTTTAAGGGGGGCTGGGGAGGGGAACTGGAAGGGGGTAGGGGGTTGGGGGGAATAGGAGGGGGGGGGAGTAGGGGGAGTAGGGGGAGTAAGAAGGGAGGGGGAATCTCTGGGAGGTTTGTTCATACAATGGCCCATACCCCCAGACGGGTCATGGTCTCGTCATGTCTGGAAAATCCTAAATTCTAGAGTTCAGTTGAGAAGGGGTGGGGTAGAGGCTGGGCTGCCCCATGCTCAATTTCAGCTGTTTCATCCTAAGATTTTATGCATCGAAAGAGTACATCACCCACCATGATTTACACATTGTAACTTGGAATGTTGGGGGGATCACTACTCCTGTGAAACGTACCAAAATTATCCAAGCTCTTAAGCGACAAAAGGCCCAGGTGGCTCTGTTGCAGGAGACGCATTTGACTGCCACAGAACATTCCAAGCTGCAACAAGACTGGGTGGGGACGGTTTTCTCAGCCCCCTCAGACACACGCAAAAAAGGCGTTGCAATCCTGATACACAAGAATTTAGCCTGTGAGGTCTTAAAGGTAGAGATGGACCCCAAGGGTAGATTTTTGTTCGCCCACGTTAAGCTTCAGGGAGAAGAGCTGTTCCTGGGAAATGTGTACGCCCCCAATAGCTATGATCATGACTTTTTTAAAGCTATTCTGCATAGGGTTTTTGGTGCCCCAAAGGTCCTGGTAGTACTAGCAGGGGATTACAACTGTCCTCATGATCCCCACTTGGACCGCTCTCGCCCCTACACGGGGATGGCTGGAGTAAAAGGGGAATTAGCTATCTTTGTGAATTAGGAGAGCTGGTGGATGCCTGGAGAGTGCTACATCAAAATAGCAGAGACTATACACATCTGTCGCGTGCCCACCAGACGTGGTCGAGAATCGATTACATATTGGTATCGCAGCAATGGTTCAGGAAAGTGATCCGAGTGGAGATAGGACCGATTCTTGTGTCTGATCATGCCATGGTCACTTTGACGTGGCAATGTGAGCGGACGGGAGCTACCAAATGGTCCTTTCCAAGCCACCTTGAGAATCGGCCGGATTTCCGCAAATTTGTGGCTAGGCATTGGGCTGAATATGTTAAGTTCAATGAGGGGACGGTCAGCTCCACGGCTTCTTTTTGGGAGGCGGGGAAAGCTGTTCTCCGTGGGCATATTATTGCATATGTCGGTGCGGAGCGGAAGAGAGTTAATGCGGAGGTGCTTCGACTAACCAGGGAGCTTCGTGCAGCAAAGCTTGTGGCGCTCAGGCAATCGAGGGGCTTGGCGGGTTATCTTGAGCTTCAGAAGTGGCTGAATGACTTGCTGCAGGAAAGAGCCATTCAATCCCAACAATACTATCGCCATCAGTTCTTTTGCTACGACGACAGGTCGGGGAAGTTGTTGGCTCAATTGGTGAGAGATCAGGCTGGACCCCGCTGGGTGATGGTAATCCGCGACGAAGAGGGCAGGCGACATACCAGGGCAGAGGATGTAGCGCGGATGTTTCGCTCCTTTTATGAGAAGTTGTATACATCTGAGGAGGGGGACAAGGCCTCCATGGATGACTTTTTGGAGCGTGTGTCGCTCCCACGGCTCGGAGCAGAGCAAATCGCAGTGTTGAATCAGGAGATCAAGGGCGAGGAACTCCAGAAAGCGATCCGAACTGGGAAAGCGCACAAGGCTCCTGGTCCGGACGGATTCACTTATGAGGCGTACAAAATGTTGGAAGTATCGGTAGTCCCTACGCTGGTGGCACTATATGCCGAGGTTGCGGAGTCAGGCACTTTCCCGAGAGATATGCGAACGGCTAGAATTACATTGATTCCGAAGCAGGGAAAGGATCTTGAGGATCCCGCCTCTTATCGGCCTATCTCACTGATCAATGTCGATCAAAAGCTCTTTGCATCGGTGTTAGCTGCGCGGCTTCAGTTGTTCCTGCCTGAGCTAGTGGGTCCCCACCAGGCTGGCTTTGTCAAGGGTAGAGAAGCCTCGGTAAACATCAGCAGGGTGTTGCTGGGTATGGAGCGGACCTTACTTGCCCGAGACCCACTGATTCTTGCCAGTTTGGACTCAGAGAAGGCCTTTGACAGGGTGTCGTGGCGCTATATGTTTGCAGCCCTCCGGAGGTTTGGTTTTCAGGGGGCTTTCCTGCAGGGGCTGCAAGCGTTATACGCAGCTCCCCGAGCTATGGTTGACATGGGGGGGGTATGCTCCAAGCCCTTTCTCCTACATCGTGGTACGCGACAGGGCTGCCCGCTCTCCCCTCTACTATATGTGTTACAACTGGAACCTCTTCTGCTCTCTCTAATAGCGTCCCCGCAGATATCTGGCATTGAATGGCGGGGAGGGAGCATCAAGGTCAGCGCGTTTGCTGATGATCTTTTGCTGTGTCTGACGAAGCCAATGGGGTCCTTACCAGAGGCTCTCCATGTGATTGAACATTTCAGCGGGTTTTCAAGGCTCCGCATCAACCGGACAAAGTCGATGGTTTTAGATGTGGATAATCAATCGCGGTGTAATTGGCGGGGCACCTTTCCGCTTAGTTGGGCGGAGGGGCACATTTGTTATTTGGGCGTCCAAATTCCAGCCCGTTTGCGATCCCTATACAAAGCAAATGTTTGACAACTTCTCAAGTCTACAATAGCGAAACTGCAGAGGTGGAGAGATCTCCCCCTATCTCTGATGGGGCGGGTTGCACTAGTACGGATGACAGAATGGCCACACTGGTTGTATCTGTTGCGGAATCTTCCCCTTTGGCTGGCTGGGCAAGATCTGCGGGAGCTTCATGGACAGATTGGTCGCTTTCTGTGGAGATCCCGAAGATCACGTATAGCGCTAGAGACACTTATGCGGCCAGTTGCGGAAGGGGGTCTAGGCCTGACCCCCTTATGGTCCTATAATCTATGCTATGTCACGCGGCGATTAAGTGATTTGGTGACGGGGAATGCCGAGAGGCTACCGATCACTTTGATCGATCAATTCTCTGAGAGATGGCATAGAGCCTATCTGCTCCACTGTGGAGACATGGCGCTCCCACTGGCGTGGCGAGCGTCCCCCTATCTCCGCACGCTCCAAGTGGTTTGGAAATTCTTATGTCGGTCTCGAGGCAGACCTTGGAGACCCACGGACTGTTTGCCTCTGAAAGGCAACGGGAATTTCACGCCGAGAAATGCCGGCAGGGTGGGCCAACTTTGGTCGCGGGCAGGTATTGAGTACCTTGGGCAGTTGCGAATGGAGAATATGGATCAGCTTGACTCTTTTCAACTTTTGTCGAGAAAATATAATCTGAAGGAAGAGACATTTTATTATTACTTACAGGTGCGGCATTATGTGAGCAGTATCCCTGGGGGAACTGAGCTGCTCTCCCGTGCGCATAGCCTTTGGTTAGTACTGGAGCAATGCCAAGAGCATCTTACAGCTATGCAGTTGCGGGAACTCTTGATTCCCCCTGGAAGCTTAGGGAGATTATTTTCGCTGGTAGAGCGATGGCAACGGGATGGAGTGGCGGATCTCACGGTAGAGTTGGCGGAGCTTGCCTTTCATAGAATCCGAGAGCTCTCAGAGGCTGTTAGATACCGCGAGCTGCAATTTAAGCTACTGTGGCGAGCATATGTTTCTGAAACTGGAGCGAGAAAGATGGGGCTTCTGGCGTCAGATGTGTGTGGTCTCTGTAAAGGGAATGTGGGTACCCTGTCTCACCGGTTTTGGTTTTGCCCTTTAATTCAAATCTTTTGGGGGGCGGTGAGGAGTAAATTGACACTCTGGGTGGGAGGGGAGGTAGACCTGCACCCACTGTGGTGTCTATTTAATGTGGGTAGTGTGGGGGTTCAGGGAACGGCCGCCCAGAGGAGGTTGTGTGAGAAGAGTTTTCTAGTAGCTAAACATTGTATTTTACGTAATTGGCTATCGGAGGGTGGCCCAGGGATAGTGGAGTGGGAGCGACTAGTGGGTGACCTCAGGCGTATGGAAGATAGAATGGCCCGGCTTCTGGGGAGTAAAGCATGGACCCGCTTTCAAACCATCTGGGCACCATTGTTACCAACCCCAAGTTTAGACCCCAATCAGGAACAGGAGTAGGCTTAGGAAATGGTTGCTGCCACTGGAGGAGGACTCTAATATGGGAAGGGGGGTACTAGGCTGATGAACATAGGGGAGACCTGTGGGGGGTATTGAAGGCTTCTTTAGCTAAGGCGGGGGGTGGGTTGCTTAGGGGAGGGGGGGAGAGGGAGGGGGGTAGGTCCAGATGATGTCCTTGTTTGGTTGGGCTCGAAGGATGTTTCTATACTGTTGTAAGAACATAACCTATGGGGCTTCAGATATGGCTGCATATTGTCACGGTAGTTAGGGCACCGCTGTTCTTTGTGTTGAACACTTTGTCACTTCCTTTGCTCTAGACTATGTGCTGATTGTATTCCTCTGCTTTTGTTGATTTTAGAATTTTACTTTTGTGTGTTCATCTGCCTTTGTTGATATCCGCATTTACTTTTGCTGTTGTTATCATTGGGCATTTGCCGGCCCGACTGACTGTATGTATGTTGACTGTATGCATTCTGTGAAAACAATAAAAATGACTTTACATAGATTGTAAACTCGGATGAGTGTTAGATTGTAAGCTCGGATGAGCACGACTCTGACGAGTAAGGACTGTCTATTATATGTATACCTGTACAGTGCTGCGTACTCGGCACTATATAAGTGCTAAATAGTAGTAGTAGTAGTAGTAGTAGTAGATTGCTCCAGATCTGCTTTAAGCTCTTTGGATGTTGTACATGGTGTTTTTCCAACAGTTCGCAGTAGCCTTCGAAGATTCCTTGGATTAATTTCCCTCTTCCTACCACATCCTAGGAGGTTCTTGACAGTTCCAAAAGCAGAAAACTTCTTAATAACATTGTAAACTGTAGACACAGGAGTCCCAAGGTCTTTGGAGATGGCCTTGTACCCCTTTGAAGTTTGATGTTTGGTGATAATGGATTTTCTGATGTTCTCAAGCACCTCTCTTGTCTTCACCATTGTGAAAATGAAACAGGGAGTGATTGTGGCCATTTTAAGCATTAGAGCCATCATTAATTGGTTGGTTCAAGTCATGTGAGTACTCACAATTTATCAAAGGTGCATCGAATTTTACAATCGGAATGTGGTTCTTCTGTTCAAACTGATTTGAATTGTTTAAAAGGGTGCCACAAATCATATCCTGGCAATGCCACATTTTTTATACTGTTTCCTACTATTTCTTTTTTTAATTGGTTTTGTTTTATTTGATTCTTTTAAGTGTCAAATATGTGTGCATATAAAGTCCAAAACCATTTCACTGGCTACTTTTTTTTAGAAGATATTGGACATTAAGGGGCTGAACTGCAAGAGTGACAATAATGTTGACCGTAACTGTAAGAAAAAGGTACCTTGCAGAGTTATGCATTTTAATAAACAAATAAATGGTTTTTCACACACCCATAAATGGATCTTTGTATTCCCTAAATCATTCTAAAGTGAATGATTTATAGTATTCAAATTCACACAAGGCTGTGTTGACATTTGCCACCCTCCCACTTAGCTAACAAGAGATGAAATACAGCAGAATACCAATGAGGGTGAAATGGAGTAAGGGCAATGTGTTCTTTTAGTTTAATAGACCCATCATACTAAGTATTGCTGCACCTACGATGAAGCGCTACTTCCCTTCTCTTACTCTACAACAGACTAGAACTATTGTAATTGATACAGAAGGGAAGACTAGATAGGCCATGTGGTCTTTTTCTGCCATCATATTTCTGTTTCTTCTGGATTATTTTGTAAAGTCAAGGAGGTCACAGTCTTGTTTTATTGTGCAAACTCTGAGGGCAAAACGGTTTACTGTAAATTTCAGCTAAAAATAAACAAATAAATGGTCATAGCCAAATGCACATTTTTGTTTTTCATTTTCAGTTATTCAGAAGAGCAAAAACCCACATCCCACAAACATTTGCTGGCACCGGATTAGGCAAAATGATGCGAAAAAGGAGGTTGCTCAAGATTTTATGTAATGAAACAGCTGCAAATGGTCTAATTTTTCAATTTTTGACAAGTTTTTATGTATGCATTACAGTAAATCTGCAGCATCAACATAAATATGAACATCGCATAGTAGAAAAATGAAAAGTACCTTTGTAAAGAGGATTTGTGGCAGGGTGAAAGCATTTAATTTGTATTGTATTGTTTCTCTTGTATTTTCCTCTTCTAACCCTACTCTTAAGAGGCCCTTGTTTTAATAATTTCTCCGACAATATGCAGAAATTTGTAATGAGTTTTTAGGCAACAAGTCTTTTATGCTGATATCTGTGGAGCACTCATTTATGGCTTTGCTTACCAAAAATCTGGAATTTATTTACAGCCGTTTTCATGTTGCTGAATAACAGATGTTGTACTCAGAAGTGCTGGAGGACAAAATAGTTTTTGCAGCTTGTTATTAAAGCTGAATTTAAGCTTCAGTGATTTGTTGCATTCAGACATACTCTTCCAAGAATGTTAATTAAATCTAATGTGGTGCTATAGTAATGTTCTCAAAGTTAATGTAAAAAATGGATCTTGACCAGTAAGAACAGAGAGGGAAGAGTATCTGCAGTTTAATGAATCCAAATCTGATATTTCATTTCTATAAGAATTACAACCAATGAAAAAATATAGGTAGATCTATGTTAAAAAGCATTTTTTTCATGCAACTGAGATGGCCGAGACTTAGGGGCCCCTTTAATAAAGGATGCTGTTGGTTTTTTTGCTCCTAATGCAAACTTAGCGTGCATTAGTACCACCACATCAGGGCATGCTTAGCATATGCCCAACAGTTATTGAGCAGGCAAGCCCTTTATCCCTACATTCCTGCCCTTGGCAATTACCACAGGCGCACCTAATACCACACAATGCACACTCGATGCACATTTCAGTGCACGGTAATTATCCTACTTCTACAGTAACCATTACCATGGGCCCAGGAAAGTATTTAATGCACGCTTAAACGCACGTTGACCACATAATACATTTTAGCAAACGGAATCCTTAATTTGAGGCTGAATTACTACCAGACATGTTATGACGTTTCCATGCCATAACTGGCTTTGGAAACAATACAGTAGAAAGGAAGCACTCACACTCATAGCAGCCAAAACACAGTACCAAGAGCAAGGTGAAAGAAATACTCATGGAATGGATGTCATATGTTAAAATTTATTGTACAGTCTATAGTCCCACCCTACACTGCCATATGTGAGCATGTGCCTTCTTCAGGGGTGTAGAAACCTCCAACATAAATTTAAAAACAATGAAACATATAAAGAAATATGTGCAAACATAAAATAATAAAAACATATAAGCAAAATATAAAATCATAAGTCAGCAGAACCTCAAGCACAAATATATAATACTACAGAGCTGGTAAAATTATACATATATAAAAGGTGTGTACTGTACAATAAGTAAAGATGGATAAAAAAGTAAATAATAGATAGCAAATATTATATAAAATGCATCAAATGATATATAAAGGTATATCAATAACAAATAAATAATAGGCCCAACAGGGTCCTGAAAAGGAGCAGTGATAGACAGAGAGAATGGAACAATAATAGTAGCGCATTTTGGAATACATCAAATGAAGTTTCAAAGAGGAGGCGATAGAAACAATGGTCCCCAAAAAAAAATGTGCCAAATGATATTCTAAGAAATGAAAATAAACATGCATATAAAAAATTACCATGATCATATCAATAAAACATGGCCACCACGTTCCCAAGGTTTTCTATACCTCTGAATTTAGACAGAATGTTGTCTGCCCGATTCTGTCCGCACATGAGGTAACATTATTTATGTACATTTGTATCATCTTTGATTCATTAGATGGAGTTTATTTATGTTATTAGAGAAGAATGAAATGACCTGGAGCCATATGGTTTCTTCAATAAACACAGTTGCTATGACATTATCTGTTGTTGTCATTAAGTGCTGTCGAGTCAGTATCGACTCATGGCAACCCTCTGGATAGATGTCCTAAATTGTGTTTAGTCTTCAGTCAGCTGGCTCATTGTTGGCAGACTGGCACCCGTAGCTGCTGTTATTGTATCGATCCAACTCATTGCTGGCCTTTCTCTTTTTCATTGACTTTCTACCTTGCCAAGCATGATGTCTTTCTCTAATGATCTTTCTCTTCACATGATGTGTCCAAAGTATGAAAGTCAAAGTCTTGTCATCTGAGCTTCTAAAGAAAGCTTAGGTTTGATCTCCTCTAGTACTGACTGCTTTGTTCTTCGGGCAGTCCATGGTATACGCAGTATTCGCCGCCAGCAACATAATTCCAAGGCATCAATTTTCTTCCTATCTTTTTCACGGTCCAACTTTTGCATCCATATGACATTATTGAAAATGCCATGGCTTGAACAAGTTCAATCTTTGTATGGAGATAGACATCTTTGCTCTTAAAAATCTTGTCTAGATCATTCATAGCTATTCTGCCAAGAGCAATGCATCGTCGGATTTCTTTACTGCTTGTTGCTTCTTTATTGATAATTGATCCAAGTAGGTTAAAGTTGTCCACTATTTCAATTTCTTCTCCATCAACAATTAACTTATTTATTTTGCCAGTTGTCATGATCTTAGTCTTCTTTATGTTAAGGTGCAGGACCATTTTAAGACTATCTTCCTTGATCTTGAAAAGCAAATGTTTCAGATTGTCTTCACTTTCAGCCAGTAACCCGGGTAACCCGGGAGCCCCTCATGCCTCCATCATGCACCCCCACCCAACCCCAAGTACCTTTCCATACCACAAATCACACTGACAACAATCTCTTGGATCAAATATATTATTATTTTGGTCGCAGCTTTATATTACAACTGTAACATACTGGCCCAACTTGGCCAACATATCAACAATCCAGATAAACCCCTGTTTGCCCCCCACCCTTGCCGGAGAATGCCCCTACCCGCCGTGTCAGTAGCAAGGCGGAGCATCCTCCTCCCCTGGACCCCGCCGCCGGCCTTGCCATACTAGTAGCAAAGGCCAGCCTCCACACCCCCAGTACCGGGCCGAGACCCCCCCAACCGGGTTGTCTCGCCCCCACCCCCGGGGAGCCCTTTGCCCCCCACTGCTCTTAATCAGTTAGAGCCCCCGCCGCCTCGGCGAGCGCTGGGTCTCTACCCCGCCCCCACCAGCTGCAACATCCACTGTCTAACCGAGGGGGATGGAGGGCGGGAACGCCTCTTCACCCGCCGAGGAGCCGCACCGAAAGCCTAAACCCATGCGGCTCCTCGGCGATCCAAGCCCTGCCCATGGTCCCCAAAAGCCAATGAAATCACTCCGGCAGCAACCGGAGCAATTTCAAAAGTTGCCATCCTGGTGCTCCCCCCCCCCCCCGCATGAACTCCCCCCCCCCCAACGCACATGGAGGCCATCGGCGGGGCCCGGGCCCAGGTTACTGGCGGCCGCGGTAACACGCGGCCTTGGGCATTAACCCGGGTAACCCGGGAGCCCCTCATGCCTCCATCATGCACCCCCACCCAACCCAAGTACCTTTCCATACCACAAATCACACTGACAACAATCTCTTGGATCAAGTATATTATTATTTTGGTCGCAGCTTTATATTACAACTGTAACATACTGGCCCAACTTGGCCAACATATCAACAATCCAGATAAACCCCCGTTTGCCCCCACCCTTGCCGGAGAATGCCCCTACCCGCCGTGTCAGTAGCAAGGCGGAGCATCCTCCTCCCCTGGACCCCGCCGCCGGCCTTGCCATACTAGTAGCAAAGGCCGGCCTCCACACCCCCAGTACCGGGCCGAGACCCCCCCAACCGGGTTGTCTCGCCCCCACCCCCGGGGAGCCCTTTGCCCCCCACTGCTCTTAATCAGTTAGAGCCCCCGCCGCCGCGGCGAGCGCTGGGTCTCTACCCCACCACCGGTGCGAGGTAATGTACATTATCCTCGCACCGCCCCCCCCCCCTCCATAAAGCTGCGACCAACCCAGATTTCAAAAGCTTCCTGCCAATCATTTAGCAATAGGTCCTGACCCACCGGAGACAGGTGCACTCCATCATTACGGTAAAGCCCCGCACAGTGCGGATCAGCCCAAGGATGCTGCACCTGCCCCCCCCCCCCCGACCGGCATCAACCAGCGTCCAATCTGCCGGTTGACTTTTACCAACCCACGCGACCACCGTCGCTGGGAATGACAGGCAGGTCGAGGGATAATGTCCGACCAGATAAACACAACATCGGGCCACTCCTCCTGCAGCGCCCGAAGGTCCCGCTGCACCGCCCGTATGAGCTGTCTGCATGTCCAACTGCTCAAATCATTCCCGCCGAGATGGATCAAAACTCCCTGAGGTCGCTGCCAGCGCTCCGCCAGGCGCCGAAGAGTCAGGAGGAACTGCCACCAGCGCATGCCGCGTACACCCATCCAGAGCAGTCGAACATTGCAGGCTGCCAGGCCCAGGTGCTGCCCCAGCGGATGCGTCATGGCTCTCCACTCTGCCCAGTACACATAGGAGTGTCCCAGAATTCCCCAAACTCCTGCTGGGTGCGCAACGCCATGCCCGCTCAGGGAGCACCATCGATTCTGTAATCCTGAAAGAAAAACAAAACAGCAGTAAGCAAGCGCCCCCCCCCCGCCCAAAATTCAGCCCCCCCCCCCCCCCAGCACCGCCAGCACAACTACTCCTGGCGAATATAGCCAGCATAAGCACCTGATCTCCATCTCCAAATCCTCTGAATCACCTCACTCCCCAACCCGGCCGCAGCCGCACTCGTTGCAGCCCCAATCCTGAAGGAGTGGGATGCATACAGGCGCTCGTCCAAACCCAAACGCCGCACGGCCAGGCGCAAAACCGCAGTGAACTGAAACTGGGTAACCGGGCTCCCATCCGCATGGCAGAAAAATGCTTTGGCACTAACTGGCCGCAAGCGCGATAAGCGTCCACATTCTGGACCGGACAGGAACAGGCCCCCGGAACCGCACTCAGCACAACCCAGCGGCCAAAACCTTGCTGGTCCGTTTTAGAGTGTGCCAGGTAAATCCGCACTGCCGACCCCTTCCGCTCCACATGGTGACCCGCCAACCGCCCACACACCCCCGACCTGCCAGAACGCGGGACAAGCTCACTGACCCGGAATGCCCCGAAGAAGGCCGTGACAAACAACACACGAAAGAGCGTAGCCTCGAACTCAGACAGTGCCACCGCTGGCAATACATCCCATATCCGCACAAGCAAGTCATGCGATACGGGGCGCCGCCAGTCCTGCACCTGCGGCTGCGCCCTCGCCCAACCAGCGAGGAGGCGTTTCACCACAAACGATGCACTGGGACTGCCCCATCCCCATACCCTGCTAAAGAAAGAGAAACCAGCCAGCGCCGCACGTACACTCGACCTGGACCAACCACAGCTTTTGTCCCAGACTATGAACAAACCGAGCTGCCTGTTGACAACTTTACCCCCTCGCCAACCGCACGTCCATAAGAAGTCGCGCACTCGCCCATAACCCCACTTGTATGATGCCCACGTACCTGGCGCCACGGAAGACCGCAACAATTCCATCATTCCGATGTCCCAATGCTCCAAAGATGCTCCGGCACCTGCACTGAAGTCTCCTCCGCCTCCGGAGCCAACAAACGGAACTGCGACCACTGAAAACGGGACAAAGCATCAGCAATGGCATTCTGCGAACCCAGCACATGCCGTGCACGGGCCGTGACATTAAGACGCAAGCACGCCAGCACGAACACCCTCATAAGCGCCGCAACCCGTGGACACTTGGGCGAGTGTCTTGATAACTTGCACCACCGCCGCATTGTCGCACCAGAATACAACCTTTTTGTCCCGCAAGCGCTCCGGCCAGACCCAAAACGCTACCACTATTGGGAACAACTCCAGGAACGTCACATTGCGCGTCAACCCACTCTCAGTCCACAATGCCGGCCACGCCGCCGCACACCAGGCACCTTGACAGTACAAACCCATACCCGAACTGCCCGCAGCGTCAGAAAACAACTGCAAGTCAACATTGGACAGCTCCATCGATTGTAACACTGAGCAACCATTAAACTGCGACAGAAAAGTATCCAAGACCCGAAGATCCGCCCTCATCCCCGTGGTCACCCTAATGCGATGATGCCCGCAGTGCACCCCCGCCATTGCCAAGGAAAGCCGGCACGCAAATGGCCTCCCCATCGCGAGGACACGACAAGCGAAATTCAGATGCCCAACAAGTACTTGCAGGTCCTTTAGCGTCACCTTGGTCGCCGACCCCACCCTGGCCACCCAGGTCCGCAGACGCTCAATCTTATCCCTGGGTAAACGCACAACCAGCTCGCCCGCATCAATTTCGATCCCCAAGAAGGAAAGACATGTCACCGGGCTGATTGTCTTACCCGCCGCCAGAAGAATACCAAATTCCGCTGCCATCTCCTGGAAGGACCCAAGCAAAGAAGCACAAGCCTCGGACTGAGCTGGCCAGACGAAGAGAAAATCATCTAAGTAATGCACAATAGATGGGCAGCCCGAACGTTGCTCTAAAACCCAGTGTAAGAAAGTACTGAAGGTCTCAAAATAGGCACAAGATATCGCGCAACCCATCGGCAGACACTTGTCGTAATAGAACTGAGCTTTAAACTGGAAGCCAAGCAACGGAAAGGCGGACGGGTGAACGGGTAAGAGCCTGAATGCCGATTCAATGTCGACCTTCGCCAGCAGCGCCCCCTTTCCGCAACGACGCACGAGCTCCAGAGCCTCATCAAACGACGCATAGCGTACTGAGCAGAACTCCCTTGGAATTTGATCGTTCACCGATCCTCCCGGAGGGCAGGACAGGTTGTGGATCAACTGGTAACGACCCGGTTCCTTCTTAGGAATGACACCAAGCGGTGAGATAGTAAACGGCGAAAAGGGGGGGTGGACGAAAGGACCCGCTACCCTGCCCAAAGCACATTCTGCTGCAATCTTGTCCCGGGCCACCTCCGCCAGAATGCGCACTGATCGAGCATTACGAGTGGCAGAGCGCGCCACGACACCCCGACAGGGTATGCGAAAACCCTCCCTAAATCCCCGCCATAGAAACCCCCCTGCCCTGCCGTGCCCATGCCGCCTATAGCGGTCTAACCACAGCCGTAGCGCCTGGATTCGAACGGGGGTAGGCGCCAACCCCCAACTCCCTTCCTCGCTTCCACCCCTGTGGCGCTCAGGAGACCCCTTTGTGGCTACACTTCGCAGCCGAGTGGGACGCCCCGCAGAGGGAGCAAGCGTGCCTGAATTTACAGTCTGGAAAGGGACAGGATGCCTTATTAAAGCGCCAACAAAGGTCCCCGCCAGGCGCCCCTTTGAGTGTGTCAGGCAAGGAACCCATCGCTCGAAAGGAATGCGAACTCGGTCCCGCTGGGGTGTTCCCTGCCTTGACTTGCCCACCCCCACCGCCCCCACTGGCCCCGCCCCTTTTGGCAGACATTTGCGTCAGCCATAGGTTGATATCCTTCATCCCCCAAGATAATTGCCGGTTCTCCTCCATCATATCACGAAACGCCTCGTCGTAATTAAGCCAGGCGAAACCCTCGTGCGCCTGAGACGCCGCCAAGATGGCATCCGCATAAGCCAAAAGCTCACCGTAACAACTCGGGTCCGCATGCCCCCAAACGCTCGCCAAACGCAAAAAGGCCCGAGTCCAATTTAAAGTATTACGCGACACACGTCGTACCCTACCCACTTTCTCATCCTCCTTACGCTTACGCCGACTCTCACCGGACCGTTTCCGCCCATCTAGGAGCCGAAAGACATCTATATAACGCCTTTTCAATTCGCGCCACCTCAATTTGCGTGGGACGCTTTCCCACAACTCGGCGCAGCGCACCACCGAAGACCCCGCGCCCTCCCCCGACTTATGGCCCACAATTGATACATCAGAGGAACTATCCGAAGACGAAGAAAACGACGAGGAGGACGATGCGCTACATCGACAACGACACCGGTGCCTCTGCTTTGAGGTGGCTTTTCGCCCCCCCAAACCCACTTCGCCCCCCCGGCAAAAGCACCCCGCCAGCGCCAGACTCAGGACCAGCATACTCACCCGCCGGGGATTGGTCAGCAGTCGCCGTCGGCGCAGCACACGGAGAAGCCTGCTCTAGGCTCTGCGCCATCGCCACTTGTGGGCCCCTCAATCCCGCAGATGCAGGAATGCCGCTCGCTGTCTGGAAAGAAGCAGCAGAAACAGGAGTACCCGCACCATACTGCCCCACCCCCCAACCCAGCCCCCCTTGGGACCACCCCAAAGTGCCCACCCTCCCCACAGCCCAACCCGCAGCACCCCAAGGAGGTGGACAAAAACCACCCAGATACCCTGCCCCAGCCCAATTGCCCCAGGCACCACCCCAAGGTCCCAAACCGGCTGAGCGTTCAGACCCAGGAGACCAACCCAGAAACCCCTCACCCCGCCCCCTGACCACGCACGGCCTAAGGAGAAGGCCGCGCCAGTACCCGCGCTCCCTGGCGAGTTAAAGCCCAGATCCTGCACCACTCCAATGCTAGCAGGCTGAGGCAGCTCATCACCCGCATCTCCCCCAGTCCCCCCTCCCACCACCCTGGCAGCACCCAAAACAGACCCCTGCACCCCTTCCCCCACCCCCAAAGGCTCTGCAGGCCCACCCCCTACCAAACCAGAACCTAAATCAAGCCCCAGGACAGGCATCTGCCCGGACCCAACACTTGCCCGCTGCCGACCGGCTCTAGTTGCACGCCGCGGGCCCCAGCCCCCCACAGTAACCCACGCAGCTGAACGGGCAACCCGAGACGGCCCACCCGCTCCCCTAGACTGGGCCATAGAGACCGCACCCCGGCAAGGCCCCTTTGGCGCTTTTGCCGAGCGCACCATGCGATCTACGGCAAAAACGCGGATGGAAGAACAAAACACAAAAGTAAAAAAAAAGAAGAAAACCTGCACCCCGCCGCCGGAGACCCCCTACCCAGGCCCCGAACAAAACGCAACGAAAAGGCTGACACTCACCGGATGCCACCACCGTGAAGTGCCAAGCACCGCAACCAGGGAGCAGCCGCTGAGCCCGCCGAGACAAGGAGCTGAGCCGAAAAGCCGCTTCCTCCGACCACCGATGACCACCAAGGCAGAGCTGCCAAAAAACGTCTCTTCACCCGCCGAGGAGCCGCGCCGAAAGCCTAAACCCATGTGGCTCCTCGGCGATCCAAGCCCCGCCCATGGTCCCCAAAAGCCAATGAAATCGCTCCGGCAGCAACCGGAGCGATTTCAAAAGTCGCCATCCTGGTGCTCCCCCCCCCCCCCCGCATGAACGCCCCCCCCCCAATGCACATGGAGGCCATCAGCGGGGCCCGGGCCCAGGTTACTGGCGGCCGCGGTAACACGCGGCCTTGGGCATTAATGTGATATCATCAGCATAGCGAAGGTTGCTGATGAGTCTTCCACCAATCTTCACACCTCTGTTGTCAACATACATTCCTATTTCTCTGTTGATTTGTTCTGTATATAAATTAAGCAGGTAAGGGAAAAGTATGCAGCCTTGTCATATGCCTTTGTTGAATTTGAACCATTCTGTTTCTCCTTGTTCCACTCAAATTGTTGCTTCTTGATCATTGTAAAGGTTGTGCAAGAGAACGATCAGATGCTCTGGTGTACCCATGCTTCCTAATGTGGCACAGAGTTTCTCATGGTTTACACAGTCAAAAGCCTTGCTGTAGTCAATAAAACACAAATAGATATCCTTTTGGTATTCTTTAGTCTTTTCAAGGATCCATCTCACATCCATGATGATGTCTCTCGTTCCTCGCCCTTTCCTGAATCTTGCTTGCACATCAGGTAATTCCCGTTTAAGGTATGGCTGTAATCTCTGTTGAATAATCTTCAGTAGAATCTTGCTGGCATGTGGGATCAAAGTGATTGTATGATAATTTCCACAGTCAGTCAGACCACCTATTGGTATAAACACAAATCTTTTCCAGTCAGTTGGTCATGATGTTGTCTTCCAAATTTCCTGGCAGAGCCTTGTAAGTATAGTAACAGCTGCATCAGATTGCTGTAATACTTATATGGGTATGCCATCAATGCCTGGTGCTTTGTTCTTTGATAACTCAACCAATAAATAAGTCGTTCAATATAACATACAAGTGACTTGGAGTATAAACCTAATCACTTAAGAAATATTTCTCAATTACTAGTGTCTTAAATAGTCTAGCACAATTTTGCAATGTGAAGAAGGTCTCAGACTCTACTCAGCACTTGACTCAAGGGCTTACGCCTACGAGTAAACATGTGCCTTGTTTTGCATCAACGACCTTCAAGTTATAGACAAAGTATAATAACCCTGGGGATCTTATGGCTTGAGTGAATACTCTATATCACTACTTGCAAATCTTATCACTCAGCTTGATGGTTCCCCACTGAACAGTCCTGTATTCCTTGATTCCTCGTACTATGTTGATCCCGACGCTTGCCTAAGGTACCATACGTGCGTTTCATGATCTGTTTCCTCAGGGGATTTATCATTGCATTTTCACGTGCTGTTTAAAGACAAAAATAATCCATATAACCCATATTTTCTACCCTATAAAATACTCTCTGCACCTACCTATACTTTAAAATTCAGAAAACTCTTTAAAAACATCTCACAGCCTACCTTTTCTGCTGCCAGCGTGCTTCAAAATACCTCCGGTATACTTCTCATATTCAAACACTACTACCGGCTCGAGTTTCAGACGCCACGCATGCGGAATGCAGCTCCCCTTCTGTTTTTAAAGAAGACCGCCTCATGTTCTTTGATAAGGCTTTCAATGCTACTTCAACTTCTTTCATTACCAATGGTTCCGGATGATAAGGTACAGGTTGAAACAGCTGTTGGTCCACTTGAACTTTATCATATAAAAACTCTGTATATTCTTTCCACCTTTTCTTGATCTTCTCAGTATCATTCAACATAGATCTTTGAGCATCTTGTAAAATTCCAATTCGAGGCTGGAATTTTTCCTTTAACTCTCGTAACTTTAGAAAAGCTGATCTTGTTCTTCCTCTAATACTTCTGCTTCTATTTCCTTGCATGCATCATTGTAGTTCTTCTCCTTGTCTTGTCTTGCTGCATGTTGGAAAACTCTGTTGAATTCTGCAATTGCCTGTCTTTCTCCTCTGGCTTTAGCTTCTCTACATTTCTAGGCAATTTTCAGAGTTTCTTCGGTCATCCATTTTGGCCATGTTTGCTTTTTTACCTTTTGTAGAGACTTCTCACTTTCTTCCAACACAACCTTCTTGATGTCCCATAAATCTTCTGGAGCTCTGTCATTTGTATCTAAGGCAGCAAATCGATTTTGCAGGCAGTCTTTAAATTCCAGTGGTATATTCTCAAAGTCATATTTTGCTACGTTCATGAGTGGCTTGCTCATTTTCAACTTTAGCTTGAGTTTGCATACTAGTAGTTGGTGATCTGTACCACAGTCAGCTCCAAGTTTTGTGTTTGTTGATGTTATAGAGCTTTTCCATCGTTGACTTCCACAGATGTAGTCAATTTGATTTTTGTACAATCCATTGGGTGAAGTCCATGTGTACAGTCAGCGCTTGTGTTGCTGGAAGAAGGTGTTTGAGATGAATAGATCATTGGTCTTGCAGAATTCTATCAGTCTTTCTCCAGCTTCCTTTCTGTTGCAAGTCCATATTTTCCAACCATTTTGCCTTCTTCTTTGTTGCCATTACAATCACACACGACTATCAACATATCCTGTTTGCATGTTCTGTCAATTTCAGCTTGTACTTGTTCATAGAACTCATCAATTTCATCCTCTTCTGTAGCTGTTGTTGGGGCATATACTTTATCTTTATCTTTATTACATATTTAATATACCGCTCATACTGGGAGTATCAGAGCGATTTACAATACAAAATTTGAGACTGCTTCAGAAAATAAAGGAACGCCAATTAAGAGACAGGAAAGAGATAACAGAGGTAAAAGGTAAGACAAAGCACTCAATTCAGTGTTAATAGTAAGGGAGAGCACATGGAGGGTCAACAAGGGGGTGGAGATAATACGGTGGGAGGAGGAGGATAGTCAAATGCGGTGCAAAATAGGTGTGTTATAGTTGTGTTTATAGGCATTCCTCATAGACGAATAGAAATTAAGGGTTCACTGACTGCATTGTATGTCATTACAATTCTTTCAAGTTTCTTCTTAATTATAAATTCAACACCATTTCTTCTTTTGTCTTTCATTTCCAGCATAGTAGACCATGTGATCATCTGATGCAAAGTGCCTGATGCTAGTCCATTTCAGTTCGCTGACACCCAACAGATCACGTTGTACAGGTTCAATTTCATTCTTGACCACCTCCAACTTCCCTTGGTTCATGCTTTGCACGTTCCATATCCCAATATGTAAAACATCTTTGCAGCTTCTGACTCTCATTTCTCCCGAGGGCTTTGACCCAACCACATCATAAATGCTGACTTTACTCTTAAAAGTAGCCAGTTGAGTACCTTCCAACCTGGGGGTCTCATCTTCCAGCACTGTAGTGCAATTTGTTTTATTGTGACTATCCATTGGGTTTTCGTGGCAAGACTCGGAAGTAGATTGCTAGGCCTTTGTTCTGCACAGTTTAAGTTTTAGTGTTGTTGCCGTTGTCACAGAAATGTGATTCTCCTCTGCCAACACCGTCCCATTCTGCTTATAGATGACATTATCTATAAGCATTTAAGATAGCATCTTAATATTTGATGCAGGCTGATAACAAAAAAACCTACTGTGACATATATGAATCCCTATGTGGGTATAGCCACAATTGAACTCTGCCACACATCTGTTTGTAGATATAGATATAGATATAGATAGATATAGATGTAGATATATATTCTGTAACATTTATTTTTTTCACAACATATTATGTCTGCACCTCCGGGGTACACATGGTTTATACATCTAATCGTTGTAGGAAATGTCCACGATATACATAATTTTTCTAAAAATTTACATTTGTTTTTTATGCTTTTCTGGAGCATAGTTTGTGCACCATACAATCGTGTGATCCATAATTAGGAACCCGTGGTATCACACTTATTTTGAAAAATTGTACTTTTATATGATTTTTTATCACCCTCTCCCTTTCCCCTTTCCCCTCCCCACTTTCCTTCTCCCTTTCTGGAAGCTAGAGTAGCCGGCTTGGAGAACCTAAGGAAGACAGAGGTATTCAGGCGAGACCTACAGGGTCCTAGTACTAAAATCCCACCTCCATAGTAACCTCTCAGTTGCCATGGAGGAGAGAGATCACATGAAAGGAAAGCATCTCCTTGGTGTGGCAGGAAGTGATCTCCTAGTACATGGGTCTGACTCTTATACGGATTCTCCGCTGTTGTTCCTGGTGTGCTAGGCATCTGAAACCCTCACCTAGACTTGTACAGTTTATGGGGTTTTGGGCCACCACACAACGCCATACCAAAATCGCCGTTCACTGGCTATACCACATTGATGCCCCTGGCACGTCCCATTACACTCTCACAGATATCCAATTAGTGTTATCCATGCTTGCGCCATTTTCAATGGCATCTGTGTTGTTAGGGATTTGCATTGCTTGGTTATGGTACTCACACATGGGTAAGTCACCATTTACGGTGCACATGCATCACCTACGGCTTCCAATATCAGCTCCAAAATGTTCAGTATGGGGTGACCTCTAAATGTTTCACAATCCAGCTGAAATTTCTCAGATAAACAAACTATCCCTAATGGATAAAAATAAGTCTTGTGGAGAAATGATTGTACGGACATTAATTTTTTGCATTGGTTTGTGGGCCACCCAAGTGTGGCACTCTATACAAAAGATTGGATAGTCCCCATTTCATTGATGAACTGCTGGCTGCATCTTTGTATTAGTGAGGTGTTCAGTTGTTTAGAGCTCCTAAGGGAGTAGGGATACCTAAACTAATATAATTGTCTTTAGAACTGTTTGGTATATTTTATGCTATTATTTTGTTTTTGCTTCCCAATGAGCTTTTAACATATTAAGAGTTCATTATTTGCTGAGAATACCCTGTAGTGACAAATTTCAATCTTGTACTCTTAATTCAGATAACTGATTAAACTAAGGGATGTGCATAGCGTGGGTGGGAGTGGGAGGGAGTGCTAACTACTATTTTTGTATTAGGACTGTTAGATCCTAACTAAATCTAGGACCAAATTAATTCTAAACCTCTAATGTAAGCAGATACTTATCTGTTTTTTAGGATTATAAGATCCTAAGTAAATCTAAGACAAGTTAATTCTAAAACTTTAAAGCAAACTGATACTTGTCTATTCTGTTTAGGACTGTAAAAAAGTCTATCTAAATCTAGAACAAAGTAATTCTAAACGTTTAAGCCAAATGAATAACCATTTTTTTGCTTTTTAATGACATTTGTTGTTGTTGTTAAGTGCCATCGAGTCAGAGTCGACTCATGGTGACCCTCTGGATAGCTATCCTAAATTGTGTTCGGTCTTCAGTCAGGCGACTCATTGTTGACAGACTGGTACCCGTAGCTGCTGTTATTGTATCGATCCATCTCATTGCTGGCCTTCCTCTTTTGCGTTGACCTTTTATCTTGCCAAGCATGATGTCTTTCTTTTTTGTGCAAATGCACACTTTTTTCATGAAAAAAATCACGAGGCACACCACCATTAGAAAATGTTAAAAAAAGTTTTACCTCTGTGCCTATATTGACTATATATAAAGTAATTCTCATGAATAGGAATCAAACACTCACACCAACCCCCCTCCCCTGCTGGTTCACACCAACCCCCCTCCCCTGCTGGTTCACTCACACCACCCCCCCCCCCCCTCCACTGCTGGTTCACTCACCCACCCCCCTGTCACTTACTCACCCCTCCTGCTGGGTCACTCACTCACTTACCCCCCCTCCCCTGCTGGTTCACTCACACCATCGCCCCCCCCCCTTGCTGGTTCACTCACACCACCCCACCCCTCCACTGCTGGTTCAATCACACTCCCCCCCCCTTGCTGGTTCACTCACACTCCCCCCCCCCTTGCTGGTTCGCTCTCACACACACACACACACCCCTCTGCCCAAGCCGCTGCTTCTGCTTTGTACAGAGCAGCGGCTGCACTACACTTACATTGAAAAGTAAAGAGAAACTGTGTCAGGAGCCCTCCGGTCATCGCAGAGCCCGAGGAAGTGAGGTCAGGGGGGCGGGCTCCCCCCCGGCTGTCTTTCCTTTTCAAATTAACTTTATTGCAGCTAAAGTTAATTTGAAAAGGAAAGACAGCCTGTGAGGAGCCCGCCCCATGACATCACTTCCTCAGGCTCTGCATGATCGGAGGGCTCCTGACACAGTTTCTCTTTACTTTTCAATGTAAGTGTAGTGCAGCCGCTGCTCTGTACAAAGCAGAACCAGCGGCTGCACTGCTATAGGGAATCGCGTTCGCGCCGCAGACTTCGGCACAAAAGCCGTTTTTTTGCTCTGGCCGCTCCCGATCTTGCGGCCAGAGCAAAAAACCGGCTTTTCAATGGCCGGTTTTACAACTGTGCCGGCAGCCGGCCTGGCCATGGAAAAACCGGCCAGGCCGGCTGAAAACCGGCCGGTTGGCAACCCTAATTTCTGAGCCGAGGCCACATGTTACGGATGAAATTGGAATTTTTCCCACGGCACACCATACAATATCTCACGGCACACTAGTGTGCCGCGGCACAGTGGTTGAAAAATGCTGCTCTAATGATCTCTCTCTCCGCATGATGTGTCCAAAGTATGAAAGTCGAAGTCTTGTCATCTGAGCTTCTAAAGAAAACTTAGGTTTGATCTCCTCTAGTACAGACTGGTTTGTTCTTCGGGCAGTCCATGGTATACACAGTATTCGCCACCAGCACCATAATTCAAAGGCATCAATTTTCTTCCTGTCTATCTTTTTCACTGTCCAGCTTTCACATCCATATGATGTTATTGAAAATACCATGGCTTGAACAAGTCGAATCTTTGTATGGAGAGAGACATCTCTGCTCTTGAAAATGTTATCTAGGTCTTTCATAGCCATTCTGCCAAGAGCAATGCGTCGTCTGATTTCTTGACTGCTTGTTTCTTCTTTATTGATAGTTGATCCAAGTAGGTTAAAGTTATTCACGATTTCAATTTCTTCTCCTTCGACCATGAACCTGTTGATTATGCCAGTTGTCATGATCTTTGCCCATTTTGAGACTATGTTCTTTGATTGTGAGAAGCAAATGTTTCAGATCACCTTCACTTTCCGCCAGTAATGTGGTATTATCAACATAGCGAAGGTTGTTGATGCGTCTTCCACCAATCTTCACACCTCTGTTGTCTTCATACAATCCTGCTTCTCTGATGATTTGTTCTGCATATAAATTAAACAGGTAGGGGGAAAGTATGCAGCCTTGTCTTACACCTTTTCTTATTTTAAACCATTCTGTTTCTCCTTGTTCCGTTCGAACTGTTGCTTCTTGATCAATGTACAGATTGTGCAAGAGAACGATCAGGTGTTCTGGTATACCCATGCTTCTTAATGTGGCCCAGAGTTTCTCATGGTTTACACAGTCAAAAGCTTTGCTATAGTCGATAAAGCACAAATAGATATCCTTTTGGTATTCTTTAGTCTTTTCAAGTATCCATCTCACATCCGCAATGATGTCTCTCGTTCCTCGCCCTTTTCTGAACCCTGCTTGCACTTCAGGTAGTTCTTGTTCCAGGTATGATTGTAGTCTCTTTTGAATAATCTTCAGTAGAATCTTGCTGGCATGTGGGATCAGAGCGATTGTGCGATAATTTCCACAGTCAGTTGGATCACCTTTCTTTAGTATTGGTATAAACACAGATCTTTTCCAGTCAGTTGGCCATGATGCTGTCTTCCATATTTCTTGGCAGAGCCTTGTAAGTACGGTAACAGCTGCATCAGATTGCTGTAATACTTCTATGGGAATGCAATCAATGCCTGGTGCTTTGTTCTTTGATAAGGATTTCAATGCTGCTTCAACTTCTTCTTTCATCACCAATGGTTCCAGATCATAACCATATATTTTCCTTACGTTAGTGTTACTCCAATCTTATAATTATAATTATTTCATGTATATAGTTCACCCCTGTTATCCAAGTTTGTACTCCTGTTCTATGTAAAACCAAACAGCTTGTTGTTATGGTCATTGTGTTATAATGTAAACCGTGCTGATACTGAATAGAGTGGTATATAAGAAATTGTAATAAATATAAAATAAATAAATAAGGTACAGGTTGAAACGGCTGTTGGTCCACTTGATCTTTATCATATAAAAACTCTGTATATTCCTTCCATCTTTTCTTGATCTTCTCAGCATCATTCAACATAGAACCTTGAGCATCTTGTAACATTCCAATTCGAGGCTGGAGCTTTTTCTTTAACTCTCGTAGCTTTAGGAAAGCTGATCTTGTTCTTCCTCTAATAGTTTCTGCTTCTATTTCCTTGCATGTGTCATTGTAGTACTTTTCCTTGTCCTGTCTTGCTGCACGTTGGAAATATCTGTTGAGTTCTGTGATTGTCTTTCTTTCTCCTCTGGCTTTAGCTTCTCTGCATTTCTGGGCAATTTTCAGAGTTTCTTCCGTCATCCATTTTGGCCGTTTGTTCTTTTTTACCTTTTGTAGAGACTTCTCGCTTTCTTCCAACACAACCTTCTTGATGTCATTCCATAACTCTTCTGGAACTCTATCATTTGTATCTAAAGCAGCAAATCGATTTTGCAGGCAGTCTTTAAATTCCAGTGGTATATTCTCAAGGTCATATTTTGCTGTATTCATGAATGGTTTGCTCTTTTTCAGCTTTAGCTTGAGTTTGCATACTAGTAGTTGATGATCTGTACCACAGTCAGCTCCAGGTTTTGTCTTTGTTGATGTTATAGAGCTTTTCCATCATTAACTTCCACAGATGTAGTCAATTTGATTTTTATACAATCCATTGGGTGAAGTCCATGTGTACAGTCGCCACTTGTGTTGATGGAAGAAGGTGTTCGAGATGAATAGATCGTTGGTCTTGCAGAATTCTATCAGTCTTTCTCCAGCTTCATTTCTGTTGCCAAGTCCATATTTTCCAACTACTTTGTCTTCTTCTTTGTTGCCAACCTTTGCGTTCCAATCACCCACCCTTGACTATCAGGATATCCTGTTTGCATGATCTGTCAATTTCAGCTTGTACTTGTTCATAGAACTCTTCAATTTCATTCTCTTCTGCAGCTGTTGTTGGGGCATATACTTGAATTATAGTTGTGTTGATAGGCATTCCTCGTAGACGAATAGAGATTAAGCGTTCGCTGACTGCATTGTATTTCATTACAGTTCTTGCAAGTTTCTTCTTTATTATAAATGCAACACCATTTCTTCTTTGTCTTTCATTTCCAGCATAGTAGACCATGTGATCATCTGATGCAAAGTGCCCGATGCCAGTCCAATTCAGTTCGCTGACACCCAACAGATCAAGTTGTACACGTTCCATTTCATTCTTGACCACCTTTATCTTTATCTTTATCTTTATTTCATATTTGATATACCGCTACGGCAAAAGCATTAAGCGGTGTACAATAAAAGCTAATTAAACACTGCAAACCAGGAAATAGAACGCCAAAAAATAGATAGGAAAGAGGGTGCAGAAAAGGGCAAACAAATCATACATTAATACCAACTCATAATAAATCATAGGGACAGAAAGGAAGACAAACAAGACAATTCATGGGATTTCAGACGAAAACAAAGGACAGTCAGGGGTGGGGGCTTCGAGGGGGAGGTCAAAGGCTTTCTGGAATAAATAAGTCTTAAGCAGTGACTTGAACTGGGGGTAAGATGATTCTAGCTGAAGAGAAGTAGGCAGTGTATTCCATAATAATGGTCTGAGGAAGAACCAAGCAGAGTGCCGTGTCTGTTCCAGACGGGCTTGGGAAGGCGAGGGAAGGGATAGATGGTTGGTATGGATGGAGCGGAGTTGTCGATGGGGAGAGTAAAGGGAAATGCAATCTGCCAAATAGAGAGGGGTACTGGTGTAAATGGCTTGATGAAGTAGAATCAGAAATTTATAGTGGAAGCGGTAATGAAAGGGAAGCCAGTGCAAATGAAGGAGGATAGGGGTAATGTGGTCGAATCTTCTAGAAAAGGTGATGAGGCAAGCTGCAGCGTTCTGGATGCGTTGTAGCCTTTGAAGGCAATATTTGGGGAGGTTAGCTAAATAAACATTGCAATAATCCAATCTGCTAATAACGAGAGCAATGACAAGGGTGACTAGGGAACTGGTGGGTAATACGGATCAGACGGCCCTAATTTGCCGTAAAGCAGCAAAGGAGCGGCGGGAGATCATGGAGATGTGCTCATGAAAGGTCAGAGAAGGATCCAAAAGAACGCCCAAGTAGCGAAACGAGGATGTGAGGGGGATGCTCATTGATCCAATGGAGGGAGCAAGAGTGGGACATGAGCCACTCAGGGAGACCCACATTGCGGAGGACTTTGCTGGATTGAGGTGAAGAAAATTTTCTGATAACCAAGAAGCAATGTGAGAAAGGCAGAGATTCAACTGAGAAATGTCAGGGGATAAGGGTGAGGTATGAAACAGGAGAACAATGTCATCCGCATAAAAGTAAGATGAGACCGGATATTGTTGGATAATCAGGGGCAATGGAGCAAGGAAAATATTGAACAGTAGAGGGGAGAGTACAGAGCCTTGCAGGACACCACAAGTGAGGGGAAGGACGGGAGAGGCCTGACCATTAACATGCACCTCCAACTTCCCTTGGTTCATGCTTCGTACGTTCCATGTTTCAATGTGTAAGACATCTTTACAGCTTCTGACTCTCATTTCATGCGCAGCTACATCAGCAGTCAGACGTCCCGAGGGTTTTGATCCAACCACATCATAAATGCTGGTTTTACTCTGAAAAGTCTTCAGCTCTTCCCCAGTAGCTAGTTGAGTGCCTTCCAACCTGGGGGTCTCGTCTTCCAGCACTACAGCACAATTTGTTTTGTTGTAACTATCCATTGGGTTTTCATGACAAGATACAGAAGTAGATTGCCGGGCCTTTCTTCCGCGCAGTTTAAGTTTGGTGTTGTTGCCGTTGTCACAGAAATGTGATCCTCCGCCGTCAACGCTATCCCATTCTGCTGCTGCCCAGAAGGGTGGTTTGTCTTGGTCTGGCATCTCAGCTGAGACCTGTCCATCTTGGGATACCCTGCCAGTAGTTAAACTACTGATAGTTTAGCTCTCAGCATCACTGACATTTAAGAAATAGAATTTTGCCCAGCATTGACACCAGATTCACCAGTCTGTAGTTTCCCAATTCACTCATGCCTGAAGAACAAGCTAGAAAGTATTAGAGAAGATCAAACCTAAGCTTTCCTTAGAAGCTCAGATAACAACTGAGACTTCAGCTTTCATACTTTGGACATATCATGCAAAGAGAGAGATCACTGGAGAAAGACATAATGCTTGGCAACGTAGAAGGTCACTGTAAAAGAGGCAGACTGGCAACGAGATGGATCGATACAATAACAGCAGCTATGGATACCACTCTATCAACAGTGAGTCGCTTGGCTGAAGACCAAACAAAGTTTAGGTCAACTATCCAGAGGGTCACCAGGAGTCGACACCTGCTCAATGGCACTTAACAACAACAACAACCCCTTTGAAAAACTGATGTTATACTGACCACAGGCCATTTTTCAGGTACTGTAAACAATTTTAATGAGAGGTTACAGATTACTGATAGTATATCTGCAACTTCATTTTGAGTTCTCTTAGTATTCCTGGACATATACCATCTAGTCAGGGCAATTTGATAATCTTTAATTTGTCATTTTGCCCTACTACCTCTTCCAGGTTTACTGAGATCTGTTAAATACCATTATAAGGTTATGATTAGGATTTGGGGTTTTGATGTTCATTTGGCAATGGAAAATTATATTGGCAATTTCAACCATGTTAATGCATCCTTCTTTATCTAAATATTTTTTGTTTCTGATATAAATTTGCATATAACTATTGTTTGGATCCTGATTTCTAAGTTTGCATATATTATAACAGCAGCATATATGCGTATGTGCCTTTATAAAATAGATTTCCAGAACTATCCTCCGTAGCATACAAATGATCTTGCACATGTACATATTTTATAAAGTACATCTGCACCTTACAACTCCACCCCAGCTCTGTCCAAATGCTCCCACAGGAATGCCTAACACAGACCACATAAAAGTATGTGTGCTGTTTTTATAGTCACCCAAGCAATTTTATAATAGCCATTTTCCATATGTAGAAGATACTTCACACAGTCAAAATGCTTTATAAAATGAACCTCACAAGTATATCCCACAGCTCCTAGAAAATAGCATAGACACTTTTGCTCAAAGAATGCACACAGATAACATTTCAGAAAATGTCCATTGCCTATCAAAACAAAAAGGCAAAATCTCATCAAAATGTAAAGAGATGAACACCATGGTGGTGACTTTCATTGCGGCCTACCCTGAAGCATTCTTCAATAGAGCCCGTATTTGTATCATACAAGTGTTTTGACAGTGAATTGCTTGAGTAGGAATTTCAACTTTTTGAGCTTTAACATAAAAAAAAGATTTTATGTGTGACATTTTTTAGATGTTAAAGGAGTAAAACACGAGACAATAGATAGCTACCGAATGCCATCCTATACAGCAAGCACATTTGTTGACTTTGTTTTGGATTTTCTACCATGACTGTGAAAAGCAAAGGGAAAATGCTTTGTAATAATTTTATAGATTGAAAGATAAAACAGGAATCATGGGTATACAGTTCTAATACCCAGATTAGAAAGGTACAATGGCTTATCTGAAAGGGATTTGGCCCTTTGCTTGCTAATCCTTTGCCACACAGGCTCATTGTCACACTTAGACAATCTTCAAATGTCTTCAAATGGATAATAGACTTCTCTCAGAAACGACTTAGTTTTCACCAAGTCCAACTAAAACCTCCATAGCAACGCCAACGGGGCTTTTCATTCAGCTGTAAGGATTGTGATGTGCTGCCCTTGCAGAAAACACCCCCCGCCCTTGCCTTCCACTTATTACATCCAAGACACAAGAAAAACAGTTAAAATATGCAGTGGAAAGTGTACCATGAATAGCTGCATAGAATGTGGGTATTACAGTATGAAGGCAATTTTATAAAGGTTGTCTAGATTAAAACACCCATATTTTAAACCTATTTTATAAAATAAGGAGTGTGTGTACTTTATAAAATATGGGCATAAGTGCTCAAAAAGCATGTTAAACTGGGAGCAAGCACTCATGCTTGCCCTATGGCAGGTATAAATTTATTTATTTAACAGTTTTTTTATACCGCTTTATCATTTCAATCAAAGCAGTTTAAATTATAACTTAAACTTGGTAAATGTACATTAAACAGAGACATTGATAACTTGGATTTTTCTGAGCAGTGGAGGGTTGACAAGCCCAAGGCGTGCTAGTGGAAATCAAACCCTGGTCTCTGGGCTCCTAAGCCAGAGCTCTGACCACTAGGCTACTCCTCCACTCAGTAAATGCCTGCATCTAGATTTTGCAAGAATATGCAAAAGTTAGAGTATTTTATAACTTACGTGCATAAATTTTTGCTCTGCCCAAACTCTGCTCCTGTACATTCCCACAGTGAAAGTGTTCACCTTTGGTCCAATGCGGGCACTTAAAGAATAGCAAACAACTACATTACTCATGCAAGTGGCCGTTTACAAGCAGAAGCAACTAGAATGCCATGCTTTGCACGTATGAACGTGAACATAAATCTAGGCAATCCTTATAAAATTGCCCTCTAGGGGGTCATTCAGGGGCACGAATAGCGGGGATGGACATCCAGATTTGATGTCCATCCCCACTATTCGCTCCCCTGCCGCCCCTGGCTACTGCCTTCCCGTATGAACAGCTCATTCGTATTGGGGAGGCTTAGACAGGGTCAGGAGGGGGCATGTCTGAAGTGGAGAGAAGGCAGGGCATGGGCTGGCCGCAACCCTGGATGTACAGAGCCGATTCTGAAGTCGGCCCTGTACGTTTTAGGGCTGTGAACATGGACGGGGGACTTATTCCACCATAAAGTTGGAATTAGTCCCTCTGGACATCGGGGATCATGCCGCTGGGCTGGGTCAAAGAGGTAGGGGGTGCAGTAAGTTCCCCGCAGCTGGACTGTGGCCATGGAAGGCCAAATCTAGGGTGCAGTTGTGGGGAAAGGAGGTCAGTGGTGGCCAGCATTTGTGGCTCCTGAATAGAGCCACAATCTGCTATGCATGCAGGCCAACCAGAATCGGGACCCGGCCTGCACATTCAGGCCGTAGACCTGATTCTGATCCCTTGGGCATGTCTAGCCCCCGCGGGATCAGAATCGGGTCTAACTCCAGGCATCCCACTTCTGGTCGGCCGCACAGGGAGCTGGATGGCAAATTCGGAATGTGTCTCCACATGTTTATAACTGATCCACTTTATAGGTTTTAGTATATCCTGTCATGGAAGCAAAAATGCCCAGCTTTTGAATCTCATATATTACTATAGCTGCAGCTTTTGTATCAGTAAGTATCCCTGGCTAAAGGGGAAATATGGAGGGTGCCTTTCTTGAAATGCCCCAGTTCACAAAAACATTATGCCAACAACTTCATCACACAAACGTTTTGTTTTCCAGAACAATCAGTCATCTCCCCCAAAACTAATAATGACCAAGGGCCATATAACATGGCCAAGTCCTCCTCCAAGAGTCAGAGGCTGGAATAGTGGAAAAGGGAGATGGATGGGGGGGGAGTAGGGAAACCACAGATTGGTAAAGAGGGAATGCTCAACAGAGGAGGGGAATGGCATTGACTTGAGCTGGGGAATTGGACAAGCAGGAGTCAGCAGGTGGTCTGGCGAGGTTGATTATAGAGATCTTATAATGCTGATAAGGCATGTTAGATATTGGACTGTGATTGTAGTTTATAGTTGTGGGTGTGGTCATTGGATCTCCCTGTTCTTGGGCCCTCTTCGGTCTTTGGGCATAGGCGTTTGGGCTGCAGATTGCCTTTATTTTCAGTGTGGCTGCTGTCCTGGCTGCTGAGGGGGGGTAGCTGTGTTGGTTGGCTGCTGCTTCAGTCAATGAGGTAGGGAGGCATTGACATTGGGGTGTGGACATATCCAGCAGAGGAGTTCAGGGAATGATGCTGCAAGCCTGGGCTCCTCAACTGAGGGAAACCTTAAGCATTGGCATGATGCAGCTGTGGCTGTGCTTTCAGCATAGTAGGTGGTCACATAGGCCCAGAGTCAGTGCGCAGTGGGATGTAGGTTAGGCCTTCAGTATCACATCAATTCTCCAGGCCTTTGCAAGTGCTTTTGAACATTGGGCTATGGTGGCTGCAGCTGTGTCTGTGACATGGCAGGCAGTCATGTGGTTCCAGAGTCAGTATGCAGTTTGGCATCAGTTAGGCCTGGGTGTGACTGAGGTCATCAGATGAAAGGTTGGCATTGTTCTGGGGTAGGTTTGGCAGCGCATTCCACTGTGTCTTTATAGTATAGTTTTGACATCATGTTCTTCCTGCTCATGGATACACTGGGATGTATTCCATGTATGCAGCTATACTGTGAAGACCTGAATGCATTTCATGCACTTTGCTCATAAAACTTCCTAAGAAATGAAGGCTAATTGGTTGGTGAGGGATGGTGACATCTCCCTGATGAATTGCTGAAGGTTCTGTGCTTGGAGTTTTCTGGCTCTGTTCCATGTGATGATGTCATGGCTGTGCATTGAGGACATAGAAGCCTTTTATTTATTTTTATTTTTAGGTAGACGGCTTGCTGGATGTTATCCAATGTAGGTTGTTGATTTCTCACTCCAATCAGCTTTCAGGTCTCCTCTATGTGGGTTTTACTTACTATAGCCATTGGATTTGTCAGTCCAGTGGGATTCTTTGACATTCATGCTAAGCTTTTCATCTGGAGAATCACTGTAGAGGTTATTTCTCAGTGCCACTGAGAGTGGGGTGGAGGATGTCTGTGTGATTGCTGTATTCATCTGGATTTTATGATCTCATGAAATTGCCCTGAAACTCTGAGTGCTTAATCCATTTGATTATGGATTATTGGAGTGGTCAATTTCATTTGGCATTGTGTTGGAATGTTTTCCATTTATTGGGTAAACTGGGTTAGTTTTAGTTCCAGGTGGGGCAGTGAGCTCCTGCAAGGGGTGGACTTACTCAGCATGGTGTTGTACATAGTCCTTAGTGTGGAAAAGTTTGGTTATGGTTGATCACATTTTGTATTTCACATCCAGCTGTACATGCTTTATCCCTGGGTGCTCACGGTACATAGTTATACTGTTTATGCAGGCTTCGTGTGTCAAAGTTATAGGTAGAAATACTGGTGGTGGGTGACTCACCCTGCATGCCTTGTTTGTTTTACAGATATGAGCGTAAGTGGTGGCTCCATTGAACCATCAGTGGGACGATTTTGCCGGACATGCCTGCTTTCCACTACTGTGGGGGTTTGGTCCAAATAAATGTATTGTTAGAAGTTATGGTGTGGAGGAGTAGCTTAGTGTTTAGAGCAACTGCTTAACACCCAGACAATCATGTGTCTAGGTAATAGGCAGTTTGATTCCCACTAGCACTCCTTGTGACCTTGGGCAAATCACTTTACCCTCCATTGCCTCGGAAGAAAAGACCTGGCAATCTACTTCCAGTGATACATTGCCAAGAAAACCCAGAGGCAGCTGGGTCAGCACTGCCCTAATGGCACTAAAAAAATAAGAAGTTATGGTAAGGCCATGTATATGTTGTTTGTTCCATGCACATTGTTTGTTTTAGTCACTGACTTTAGCTGGAGCTGATTCCATTTTCATGTGTTTTCAATGCCAAATATTTTGTTTGGTGCAAGAGCAGGGCCCTAGTTCATTGGTTTTCTCACATCTTGGGAGGGTTTGTGCCATAAGCAGTTCTGTCATAGGGTATGTCTTTCGTTTCAGCAGATGCACATTAGCTAGCTAATGGTATCAGTTCAGTTGTGAGCATTCTGATGGTGCATTGTATGAATATCCTTGGGTAGGCCTATTTTTGTAAATATGGGATCTGCCTTGGGGACTCATATGCTCTTCATGACTTGCTAGGGGTTCTCAGTTATTTGCACTTTACAGTCATCTGGTCTAGCCAGGTATTAGAAAGGTCCCTGTGTTTCTGCAGTCCTTAGTGGTGCATAACAATACTTATGGTCCTGTTTTGGTATTCAGCCAAAAGCCTTTCTGTTCATTCTGAGTGCTTTGGGACAGTCAGAGAGTTGATAAGAGTCTGGCAAGTGCATATTTCTTACATTTGTGACACCTGATAGAAGCTGGACTCTTGTGAAGTGTGGGTTGGTGAATGGGAGGTCATAACACAGGTACACTACCAAAAAACTGCCTCCAGTTTTGCAACTGATTCCTATAGATTTTGGGGTGCTGAATCCAGGAAAAATAGCCAAAATGTTCCATCACGTCACGTTTTCTTGCAAAATTAGATTTCTTACCCATATAAGGAATGTTCACATAATTTCTTTTTAGCCGACTGCAGTTTATTTTCTTGGCCCAAAATAGAGGTTGTAATGGTTAACTAACTAGAAACACTCCCTCATGATATTTTAGAGTGTTTTGTATTCATTTTATACATTAACAGGACAACTGGGAGGCGGGGGGCCTAAATCCAGTACTCGCGCTGGCGCATGTTCTTTCCTGTTCGCCTCGCCTCGTTCGCTCGCTCGCTCAAACACGGTGGTTGCGACATGAATGTTCCTGTCAAATTTCAGTTTCTTGCAAGTTCATTATTACCTTTTGTTTGCTCAGTCGTAATCCAGCTTTATTCCGAAGTGGTTCACTACAGTTGTAGTTTGCAGTGCTGTGTATTTGTGATGGCTCACAGAGCCAGAGGTTGCGTCAACTCTCCGGACAGTTTTTGTTTTATTTGTGGGGAATATACCATGAAAAAGCGGCAGAGGAACATTTCTGCATTTATTAAAAAAGTATATTTCGCCTATTTTGGTTTGAAGTTAGGCGATCAAGAAAAACCGTGGGCTCCTCACAAAGTGTGCAAGACATGTGAGGAAGATCTACGCTTATGGATGAAAGGTAAAAAACAAGCATTTCGTTTCGGAATACCTATGATGTGGTGTGAACAAAGAGACCACAGCAGTGACTGATATTTTTGCTCTTGCATTGGGAAGGGATACAACTTAAAAAATAAGAACGTAATAAGTTACCCCAACCTTCCCTCAGCAATTAGGCCTATGCCTCATAGCAACGAAGTACCTGTGCCTGAACCACCAAAATCTTTGGATCATATTTGTGTGGACGGTTCTGATCATGATGAGACTCATCAGATGGCTTTTCCCGATGAGTCCAGTACTTCCGAGTTTGAAACTGAACCAGATCCGAAACCTGAACTTTTCTCTCAAGCTGAATTGAATGATTTAGTCCGGGATTTAGGACTCCCAAAAGATGCTGCCCAACTGCTAGGTTCTCGGCTTAAACAGAAAAATCTATTGTCACCAGGAACAACTTTTTATTGGTACCGCAACCGCGAGACACAATTTTTGAAGTATTTCAGCAAAGAGGAAGATTTGGTATTTTGCAATGATATATACGGAGTGATGGAAAAGTTTAAACTCAAGTATGATCCTGCTGAATGGCGGCTGTTCATTGATTCGTCAAAAGACAGCATAAAAGGTGTTCTTCTTCATAATGGCAACACATTCGCTTCAGTTCCTATTGCTCACTCTGTTATTCTCCAAGAAAAATACGAGAATTTGGCCCTGATTCTTCAGAAGATTCGTTATGATGAGCATAAGTGGATGATTTGTGGAGATTTTAAAATTCTATCCATGCTATTAGGGCAGCAATCCGGTTTCACCAAATATCCCTGTTTCCTTTGCTTGTGGGATAGCCGGGCCCGCAACCTAGACTGGGGGAAAAAAGACTGGCCAATTCGGGAGTATTTGAGACCCGGTGAGAAAAATGTTCTTCATGAGAGCTTGGTACCTCGTGATAAAATTCTATTACCACCTCTCCACATTAAGTTGGGTCTCATTAAGCAATTCATCAAGTCCCTTCCAAAAGATGGTGAGTGCTTTCGTTACCTTTGCTCAAAGTTCCCCCGACTTTCTGAAGCAAAGCTAAAGGAAGGAGTGTTTGTTGGCCCTGATATAAGAAAACTCATTTCAGATGGAGCATTCGCTGAAACGATGTCTGAGAAGGAAAAAAAAGCCTGAGATTCCTTCAAGGATGTTGTTCTCAAATTCTTGGGGAACAGGCGGGATGAGAACTATAAGGATATTGTTGCCAGGATGCTCAATGCCTTCAAAGAACAAGGCTGTAACATGAGCCTGAAAGTCCATTTCTTGCACTCCCATGTGAACTACTTTCCCGAATACTTGGGGGCGTACAGTGAAGAACAAGGTGAAAGGTTTCACCAGGACATCAAGGACGCAGAGAGAAGGTACCAAGGAAGATGGAACACCACTATGATGGCTGATTTCTGCTGGTTGCTGCTGCGGGAAACCCCAGATGAAAAATACGCCAAGCAGCGCACCAAGAGAAGCATTCGGGGGAAGAAGAAACGGGCCCACCAGGAGATTGATTGACCCAAGAATGACTTTAAAATCTAAACTGTGTTGACAAATATCGTGTTTTTACTAAACTTTGAAATAAAAATTTGCTAGTTATTACCACAGTGTCGGATCTCATTTATTAGAATTTTATTTTCACACCATCGGGTGTTTGTCTTCATGTATTGCAATGGTGCGGTTTGCGTTTTCTATTCTTACATACATACCTGTACAACATTTTTTGCACATTTCTTTGCTTTGCTTTGTGTCTAACCTCGCTCTTATATGCTCAATGTTTGTGCACATGTATGTGGCTGTTTTAAGTGCAGACAATTTTGCTACCATCACAGTGTGTTTTGTTGACATTACTCTATTCTTATGTGCTGCCTTGTTACAATTTTCTTTATTCTTATTTGAATAACTACTAAACAATTAGTATAAAGAATTCATCCAAGAAACTTTTATCTCGATCGCACTCAATCTGAAACGTTCACCTCAAACTTCTAACCCAATGTAGCAAAATGTCTGTACGTGATGGATCAAATTGGTTACAAGATTTGGATTCAGCGCACCAAAAAACGTAAAAATCAATCGAAACATTAGAGGCAGTTTAAAAAAAAATTTTTTTAGTGTACCTGTGTAATAATTCAAGGAACTCAGGTGACCAAAGTTGATTTGTTGGAAACAATAACTATAGTTACGGGGTAGGGGGTCCTCTCCAATATTTATGGAGCATGACGTCATAGTAAGGCTGTTTAGAGCGCCACTGAAGGTGCTTCTTGCCTTGTGAGGTAGCCTTTTTTGTAGATCATATTCTCCATTGCCATTTTATGATACTGTTTTTTGGTCTGCTGAGGAGGGGCATCTATGAAATTGGTGCTCAGATCCACCATTTGCAGTGCAAGGATGTTTGGAAATATGGAGGTAAAGCTTTAATGGTGAATTCTCAGTTCGAGCCGGATCCCATGGGGGCATCGATTTTTGATGGTATTGTGGGAACCTCCTGAACCAGTTACTTGTCGAATGTATCAAGCAGGAAATTTGTGTAATATATGTTATAATTGCTTAGGACCTCATGCATAATGTTGCACTTTGCTGCAATACTGAAGATGTGTTTAGCAAGTGCTAGGTTTGATCCCTGGGGTTTTGGACCATATGTGCTCAGAATGGTGAGGTTTCCATTGCCACAAAAATAGGCATTAAACATAGGACTGCTTATGCTGTTTCCTCATTATGTGTTAATTTTCTTTCCATGGTGCCTAGCTGCAGGAATGTGCATTTTATATGTGATAGTAACATAGTAACATAGTAAATGATGGCAGATAAAGACCAGTATGGTCCATCTAGTCTGCCCAGCAATATGGCAGGAGTAGGTGCACCCCTTCCCATGTCTTTAGGGAGTAGGTGCACCCCTTCCCATGTCTTTGTTTAGGGGTGTACCCACCAGGAGCAGGTGCACCCCTCCCCATGACTTCACCCCTCCCCATATCTTTGTTTAGGGGTGAACCCCCCGCTCCTCCCCTCATCGCTCCATGTAGGACACCCCTATTTGTTGAGAAATTAGATGGTTCAGTTTATTTTGATTTAGACTTGTTGCTGTAAAGTGATCCACTGTGTCTGTCCCAGGCCGCTTTGAATTCCGTCACTGTGTTTGCCCCCACCAACACCATCGGGAGGGCATTCCAACCATCCACTACCCTTTCAGTAAAAAAGTATTTCCTGACATTTCCTTTCAATTTACCACCTTGCAGCTTCATGTTATGCCCTCTAGTTTTACAGCTTCCCCGTCTTTGGAAGAGGTTTGTTTGTTCATTATTTCTCTTTAAGTATTTAAAGGTCTGAATCATATCTCCCCTATCCCTCCTCTCCTACAAAGTGTACATATTTAGGTCTTCAAGTCTCTTCTCATAAGGCTTTTGATGCAGGCTCCAAATCATTTTGGTTGCCTTCCTCTGAACAGCTTCCATTCTTTTTACATCCTTTGCAAGATACGGTCTCCAAAACGGAACACAGTATTCCAAGTGAGGCCTCACCAGAGTCTTATACAGTGGCACTAGTATCCCTTTCTTTCTCTTCGAATGCAACCCAACATCCTCCTGGCTTTTGTCACCGCCTTGTCGCACTGTTTTGCCACCTTGAGATCTACAGAAATAATCACACCAAGGTCTTTTTCCTGCTCTGTGTACAACAACCTCTTGCCCCCTATTGTGTACATTTCCCTTTGATTTCTGCTACCCAAGTGATTGACACTGCACTTCTTTGCATTAAATCTTAATTGTCGAGCATTAGACCATTCTTCCAGCTTTTGTAGATTTTTCCCCATGTTAAGCACTCCTTCGGGGGAGTCCACTCTGTTGAAATTTTTCATGTCATCTTCAAAAAGACAGACCTTTCCATTCAGTCCTTCAGCAATGTCACTCACAAAAACAGTGCCGGGCCCAGGATCGAACCCTGAGGCACCCCGCTAATCACCTTCCTTTCATGTGAGTGAGCTCCATTTACCTTCACCTTCTGTTGTCTGTCAGTCAACCAATTTCTGATCCAGTTTACTATCTTGGGATCCATCCCCAAACTACTGAGTTTATCGATAAGCCTCCTATGAGGGACAGTATCAAAGGCTTTGCTAAAATCCTGGTAGATGACATCCATCGCAAGTCCTTGATCCAGTTCTCTGGTCAGCCAGTCAAAGAACTCAATCAGATTTGTTTGGCAAGATCGTCCCTCGGTAAAACCATGTTGCCTTGGATCTTGTAACCTGCTGGTTTTGAGAAAGTTCACTATTTGCTCTTTCAGGAGCACCTCCATTACTTTTCCGGCCACCGAGGTAAAGCTCACGGGCCTGTTGTTTGACACTTCTTCCCTGTCACCACTTTTGTGTAGAGGTACAACATCAGCCATTCTCCAGTCCTGAGGAACCTCTCCTGTTTCCAAGGATCTGTTGAAAACATCCTTTAACAGCCCTGCAAGAACCTCTCTGAGCTCTTTCAATATCCTGGGATGTATCCCATCCGGTCCCATGGCCTTGTCCACTTTCAGTTTTGCAAGTTGTTCTAATACCTCATCTTCTCTGAATGGTGTGATATCTACTTCATTCCCATTTTTATATTTGGGAGTCACAGATGGTCCTTCTCCAGGATTTTCTTTAGTAAAAACAGAGCAGAAGTATTTGTTTAATAATTTCGCTTTATCGATGACATTTTCCACGAGTCCGTTCCCAGCACTTCTGAGTCCTGCAATTCCACCTCTGATCTTTTTCCTTTCCCGAATATACCTGAAGAAAGTTTTGTCACCGCACTTAACATCTTTAGCCATCTTTTCCTCTGCCTGTGATTTTGCTATCCTTATTTCTCTTTTTGTCCCCTTGAGTTTGATCCTGTATTCATTTCTGTGTTCCTCTGTTTGCAAGCTTTTGAATTTTGCGAAAGCTGTGTTTTTTGCCCTTATTTGAGCAGCCACTTCTTTGGAAAACCAAATAGGTTTCCTTCTCCTCTTGTTTTTATTTACTTTCCTTTCATATTTATCTGTTGCCCCTTTTATTGCCCCTTTTAGTTTAGCCCATTGCAATTCCACTTCCCATATCCCCTTCCACCCTGTCAACTCCTCGTTTAGGTACTTGGCCATTTTATTGAAGTCAGTGTTTTTGAAGTTTAGGACTTTGAGTTTGCTATGATTGGACTGCACCTTGGTTTTTATCTCAAACCACACCGTGTGATGATCACTGTTGCTCAAAGGGGCACCCACCCAGACATTCGACATGCTATCACTGTTGGTGAGTACCAAATCCAGCGTTGAGCTTTCCCTGGTTGGTTCCATCACTATTTGTCTAAGTAACGCATCTTGGACAGCGTCCACAATTCTTTTGCTTCTTTCCAGATTTGCAGAAGGAGCAATCCAATCCACATCAGGTAGATTAAAGTCACCCAATGTGATCGCTTGCCCCTTTGTTGCTATCTTGGCAATATCTATAATCAATTCATTATCTATCTGTTCAATTTGAGTCGGAGGTCTGCAGACTACAGCAGTATGGATGACAGTGCCATCTCCTCTTTCCAACACGATCCAGAGCGCTTCTTCTTTTCCCCATGCCCCCTGCATTTCAGTAGCTTTAATATTGCTTTTGACATACAAGGCTACTCCCTAAACCCTTTTCCATTTTATCTGTCTCTTCTGAATAGATTATAGCCAGGTATGGCTATATCCCAATCATGTGATTCATTAAACCATGTTTCTGTAATGGCCACAATGTCCAAGTCCTTTTCCATCATTAGGGCTTCCAGGTCCGGAACTTTGTTGGCTAAGCTTCGAGCATTTGTGCTCATTGCTTTCCAACATTTAACTGGTTTGTGTGTATTTTGCATTGATTTTGTTCTACCTACTTCTTCCCAGTTGCTTTTGATGTGTGGTTTAAAAGTGTGGTTGTTTCTGTTGCTATTCTGCTTTTGCAGGGGGTGATGTCCAGAACTTGACCTTCCCCATCCGTCACCCCCTTCTTCTAGTTTAAATGCAAATCGACATACTGCCTGAATTTTTCACGTAGGATTCTTTTCCCTGCGACAGAGAGGTGTAGTCCGTCAGCACAGTATAGTCTCTTGTTGGTCCATGTGTTTTCCCGGTCACCAATAAATCTGAATCCTTCTCGTTTGCACCAGGTCTGGAGCCATGTATTAAAGTTGTTAATGTGATTTAGCCTTTTTTCCCCCTTACCTAGAACAGGTAGAACTCCTGAGAATGCAACAGTGTTAACAATGGTCTTGAGTTTTTCTCCCAGAGATTGGAAGTCCTTTTGAACTGTAGAGGCACTATTTCTATCTAGGTCTTTCATACCCAAGTGGATGACAACATCAAGTTTGGAGTGTTTGCTTTCCGCACTAAGTACATCAATAATTTGGTTTGTATTCCTGTCGGCTGAGGAGCCTGGGAGGCATTTAACTATCTTTTCTCCTTTGAACTGTGTTCCCAAGTTGGTGTCTCTGATGATGGAATCTCCAAGTAGTCGTAGTTTTCTGTTTGGTGAGTTTTTCTTCATATTTTGTGCTTTAGCAGGAGATTGGGCATTGACTGACTCATCTAAGGGCCGTTCAGTTTCTTTGGATTGGTCATCCTCATTAACCAAGGCAGAGAACGTATTATGCAGGGATATCTCTTGATGTATAGGATGTCTCTGTGTTACAGGTTGCAATCTACCAGAACCCAATGTGATCCATTTGTTCCTGGTGTGTTTGATTCTTTGTGGGAGCAGTGGTGAACTTTGTTCAGTCTGTATCCTAGAAGAGGTGTGCTTCATTGCAGCCAGTTCTTCCCTCAGTAGAGACAATTCTTTATACATGGCAGCTAGGTCTTCCATTAGTAGAGTCAATTCGTTATGCATGGCATATGACCTGCGGCACATAGGACATGCTCTTAGGCTCCAAATGATTCGTCTTGGAATGAAAGTACCGCAGGTATTACACTGAATACACAGCATGCTGGTTAAGAGAATGTGGGCGTATCCCAAGCTATTGGCCACTATATAGGCAATGCAGCCCCAGGGGTGGGTGGGGCGAGGGGTAGGGTGGGCGGGAACCTAAGTGTCCCTGCCCCAGTAGGCTTATACCTGAATTGTGGGCACACTCAGATATCATGTTAAGGCTACACAAGGAAATCAAGCAGTTTGAATATCCCCAAACGTAATGTAGGACCAGCAATTAGCAATATCCCCAATAACTAAAAGTTTAACCAACAGTTAATAATCTATATTTGCAATAAAAACCCAGCAGAGATAAGAAAGAAAAAGCTTAGTCTTAGCTGTGTGTAGTGCAGCTCCGGCCTTTCAGACTGGCTGTGACCGGTATGTGAGGCCAGGTGTATGATGATCTAAAGTAGCCTCTCCCTGGGAGCTGCCTTTCAAGCAGACAATGAAGCAGAATTACCCAAAATATACCTTTGTAGTTCTATCTATCTGCCCCCTGTGCAAAGGTCTCTTATGCATTTTCTTCTATCTTAGTGTGGAGACGCCAGTCCCCTGCATGTATTTCTATTCCAAGTAGCTGATTATCTTAAAAGTGTCCCTGCCTCAGTAGGCTTATATCTGAACTGTGGGCACACTCAGATATCTGTTAAGGTTACACAAGGAAATCCAGCAGTTTGAACATCACCAAATGTAATGTAGGACCAGCAATTAGCAATATCCCCAATACCTAAAAGTTTAACCAACAGTTAATATTCTATATTTGCAATAAAAACCCCGGAAGAGATAAGAAAGAAAAAAGCTTAATCTTAGCTGTGTGTAGTGCAGCTCCGGCCTTTCAGACTCAGTGATGTAACTGGGTTCTTCTTTTGGGCTCCATGTTGGATTCCAGGATCTTGATTAGAGTCAGAGTACATTGGGCATCCAAAAGTGAAGGAGTGATGGTTAAGATGTGTGTGTGTGGGGGGGGGGGGGGTGGACATATGCTGTATCAATTTCTTCCTTCGCTGGGACAGGTAAAGCATTGTATGGCACCTAACATGTGGTTCATTCATGGGAGGGGAGTAATGGGTTTGTTGTGTGGAAAAGAGGTGGTCTTCTCCAGTACAGAAAGGGTGGATTTGCTGCTGGTGATGGTGAGCAGTTTTTTGGAAGATCTGGGATTATTTCATAATTTTCAGTCACGATTGCGGGTAAGGTATGGGAAGGAAACATTCCCTTTACATTTGGTTGATAGAATTAAAATCTGGACTGAGAAGGGTGATGATCTGGTCTTGATATCTTGGCTATCTTGGTAGATCATTCCATCCTTCTCAGAAAGTTGGATGGAATTGGTTTGAGGGATAAAGTTCCACGGTGGTTTGTTTCATATTTGATGGATAGAACTTATTAGGTGGATTGTGAGGGTGAGAGTTCAGATGTTTATCAGATGGGATCTATTATCTCACCATTACTGTTTTTTTCTGTAGATCTCAAGGTGGCAAAACAGTGCAACAAGGCAGTGGCAAAAGCCAGTAGGATGATGGGCTGCATACAGAGAGGAATTACCAGCATAAAGGAAGAGGTGCTAATGCCACTGTATAAGTCACTGGTGAGGCCTCACTTGGAATACTGTGTTCAGTTTTGGAGACCGTATCTTGCAAAGGATGTAAAAAGAATGGAAACTGTTCAGAGGAAGGCAACCAAAATGATTTGGAGCCTGCATCAGAAGCCTTATGAGAAGAGACTTGAAGACCTAAATATGTACACTTTGTAGGAGAGGAGGGATAGGGGAGATATGATTCAGACCTTTAAATACTTAAAGAGAAATAATGAACAAACAAACCTCTTCCAAAGACAGGAAAGCTGTAAAACTAGAGGGCATAACATGATGCTGCAAGGTGGTAAATTGAAAAGAAATGTCAGGAAATACTTTTTCACTGAAAGGGTGGTGGATGCTTGGAATGCCCTCCCGATGGAAGTGGAGGGGGCAAACACAGTGACGGAATTCAAAATGGCATGGGACAGACACAGTGGATCCCTTTACAGCAACAGGATAAAATCAAAATAAAGTGAATACTGGGCAGACTGGATGGACCATGCTGGTCTTTATCTGCCGTCATTTACTATGTTACTATGTTTAAGATATATCAATGACCATTAGTATACTTAATTAGGCCATTTGGAGTCCATTGTCAGATGCATGCAGTGGAGTCCACTGTCAAGTGCATTCAAGGCTGGGAAAGATCAAGGGTGTGATGCTAGGGCTGTGACAGTCCGATTGGTAAAAAGTTAGTAGTGTTTCCTGAGATAGAAGGAGATAGCGCTTACAAAGGAGATGTGTAGTTTAGGGGTATTATTGGATTCCAGTTTGACAGTGACATCACAGATTTCAGCAGTGGCTTGGATAGTATAGTAGTTGGCTGGTCAAGAAAAATACTTAAGTTACATCCTTATTGAATTTCAGAATGTCTTTGAATGGTACTAGTAGCATTAGTTCTGATGAAGATGGACTACTGTAATGCATTATGTCAGGGTAGTTCAAAGAATAATCTGAAGCAGTTGCAGTTATTGGAAAATTCTGTGACTAAGGTGATAGTTGGGGCAAGGAAATATGATCCTGTGACCCATTATTCTATATTGGCTGTATTGGCTGCCAGTTGAATGTAAAGTATCCTCTAAAATTATTGTTTTAGTTTTAAGGGATATTGGCTGTGTAGACCAGAATATTGAGCAGAGTTATTGCAATTATATGAACCATCACACCAATTGTGATCGAAGGGATAAATATTATTATCTTTTCCATCTTTAGATGTGATGAAATTAAAGGTTATGAGATCAGGGAAATGGTCAAATCATGTTTTTTTGCAAAGCGATTTGCTGGTCAGGATGAGTGACAAGGAATGTGCTGGCTGTATTTGTTGGGAAGTGTGAATGGTGGACAGGTTGGGTTGGCAGGGTTGGCAGGAGGTTATATAAATTGTTTTAATAATGTTTTTATTGTTACCATATGAGGCAGGATATCAAATATCTGTAAATAAATAAATACATATTATCTTTACACTGGTTGATTAGCACCATTGGTGAGTGATTGCTAAGTTGACTGAATTTCTGGTCCTATTGCAGGGCCTAATGTCTATCACTCAGATAGAGTTCACCATTTGTAGCTTGGGACATCTTCCTGAGTACAGTACAGGATTTGAATGGATTCATTTCATGGTGGCATGGAAGCTGTGGGTATGGTGGTGGGGAAACGGTGACTAACTGGTGGCTGTCACCATTTGTGGCAGGGTTAAAGCCTATCTTTTCTCCCAGAATCAGATGACAATGAAGGAGATAGTACAGTAGGGGGAAATGTACAGGTAGATGGGGTGGAAGGCCAATATGAGAAATGATGGGTGAGTCACATGCTGTTGGATATGTCAGTCTTTGTTATCAGAAACTGAATAAAGCTAAGGCCAAGTTTTTACCATCATTATAGTGTGGGTAGCCTTGATTTTGTTGGATGTGCGAGGATGGTATGTGACGGCGTGTGTATTGGAAAATTTCCCTAAATCATCTCATCTCTTGGTATAATAAAAGTTGCTTATCGCACTCCTGCCCCTTACAAATATTGTATGTGGCATGCATGCTGCAGACAAGCAGTACATTTTTATTTCTGTAATAGAGTTGCCTGTTATATTCAGAGTTTCAAGACAGTTGATTCAGTCCTGGTTTTATCCCACTGCCTGCATAGACTTATACTTCTGCAGTCACTATTGATTTCCATAAGAAAAGCAAAACTATAGGTCCATACAGACAGTAGGGCAAAACCAGGACTGGATTGTCTTGTCCTGAAAATATGGAGCTGGCAACCTTATTCTGTAAGGATGATTACTGCTAGGTCCAGAGAACGGCCATGAGGGGAGCACACTTACCGCCAGATCCCTGTGTGGGACCTGTGGCATCAACACAGCCCACCTAGGACCACAGGCATGGCCAATACTAAAGCAGGCAGCTCTCTGCCATCAGCTAACAAGTCAGTCCACCCTCCAGTGCTCAAAGGCTCTCCTTCTGTGACACAATTCTCCTGACCCCCCCTTTAAAGAGGGTCAATAACAAAGAAGTAGACCTTCTGAGCAGGCCTCTCATCAGCTCCTCCAGCAGTCCTTCAAAAACAAAGGCGAAAAGGGCAGAAGGAGTCCAAGATCAGATCCAGAATGGCCAATTTGGCTTCATACCATTACAGAGCCAGCACGGATCATAAAAAAACCATGCTGAGCCCTCACATCAGTTTTTACTCTTCTAAAGAAAATGCACAGTCCCTCTGATGAATGTAGCACATTGAGTGCCTGTCCAACAGGTTAGAAGAGTAGCCCAAGGACTAGGGAGGTGCCCTCTCTAACCAAGAGACCTAGATGAGTCTCCCATGCGCTCCTTGTGGCCTCCAATGGAAGGCTGGGCAATCCACAGCTATTCTTGGAGACCAGCTGCATCTAAGAATGTGGAAGATGACATTCACAACTCCTAGGATGCAGAGGTAGACCCTCATAGCCTACTAGTCGGTGCATGGACATACAGTCCACTGGTTAGGGCATGTGCTCCAGGAACCAGGAAACAGGATCAAATCCCAACCCCTTTTCCCCTCGCAGATCAACAGTCAGCATTGTCCAGACAGCCTAGGAACATCCGCTGATTTGCAGGATGCATATGGTGCACCCTGCATAGACAAGGTTGATCCCGCTTGATCTCTCTACCACAGATGGCATACGTCTCTGAGCACCTCCACCTGATCTCTTACCACAGATGGTATAGGTCTCTGTGCACCTCCACCTGCAGGAAACCTGCCTCTGTTCCCAGTAAGACAACTGAGGTTGTCCAAGGAGAAGATGGCCACTCCGCTAGTACAGTAAAAAAAAAAAATTAAAACAAGGAGCTCTGAAGCTGGGGCATCTGGGGCAAGCGTAGCCTCCTCCATCATGCTGGGGACCTGCCTTCCGGTCTCTCGCACCCAGCAGCACCTCGGACTCAGCAGCACTACCCTTGCTACCAAGGGACAACTGCTCCCATATGTTGGTCTGCGCCTTGTGCCCCTATACTCCTCTGCCCACACCCTCGACCCAAGGCAGTGCTCATGGCAATGTACTCAGCTCACTAAAAAAAAAAAAAAAACACTTCACGGACGGTCAGAAGGTCCATGCTGCATACCTGTGCTCCTTGCCCACAGGTGCTCTAAACAATGTGTGGCGACAGCGGACTTCTGTGAAAAGCGGACTTCTGTTAAAAGATATTGGTGTCTCCCCACATCTTGAGAGTGAGCTGACCTGTGCCTTGCCATTGTGGGAGGCCCAGGCAATGATCCAGCAAACCATACCTTTCTCCCTTGGGCTCCCTGGTGAACCACCAGTAGCCTCACATCGACTGGACGCTGTTGGAATGAACATCAGCTCCACAGTGTCCGAGGCAATCCCCCGCAACACTGGAGAGACACCGTACTCATCTTCATCATGACATGGGGTGCCTCCCCAACCCTGAAGTGGTTATAATGTGGTACACCACACACAGCCACTGTGTCTTAGAGCAGAGAGTCACAGGTCCAGGTCCCAACTGCTGATCTCGCAGAACATGTCTCTGCATTTACCTGACTATCATGTCCTACCATGTGAAGCCTGCATCTCTGGAGAAACTTCACAGCTGCCAATGCCAATAGCAGAACCAAAATCTCCAGCCCCTGGCTGCACTCAGTCCTACAAAAACAAGGGCAACAGGCTACCGCCATGATATCCCTGCAGAGAGGATCCTGCACAAGACAGGCCCCAGCGAGATCTGTGACACTAGAACCTAAGAGACCTGTGGCACTAAAACCTACATCACCATGGGCATGTGTGCAGGGTGGCAGGTTCAAGACAAGTCGAAGGATATCCTCTTTTTATGATCAACCCAAGAGCAGCACTGTAGCTCACACACAATGGCAGGTGCAGCATATGAACAAAAGGTCACAAATTCTATGCCTGACTGCAGGTCCGGTTAGGGATTTGACCACACTGCCAGAGTGCCACAACAGCTTTACACTCTAGCACCTGCCCAGATAGTTAACAAGGTGGCCATAGTCCCACACTTGCACACAAGTGAAACAGGTTCCTCCATCCAGGCAGTGCCCACTGCAAGGTCCCCTCCCACGGGACTCAATGGGAGTTGACAGGCAGACTCAACTATCAGACGAACCTGCAGGTAGGAACTCTCAACCATTGGGCATCAACTTCCTTCTTTCATCGGTGGTGCTGATGACAAATCGAACTGCCCACAATGTCGAGAGCATGAAGGACAACTGTTTAGAATGGACAGAGCCCAGGCCATCCTCATCATGCCCAGGCCGATACCAGTACGGTTTCCCTAAACATCTGGCTCTAAGGCCCCTGGATGCCTTTTTCCCCCCATCAAGTGCGGGTGGACAAGGAGTGACTCAAGAGCCTGATCACCAAGCCCTACAGCAGCCCCACTGCCACACTACTCAACCAGATAATATGGTGAGCACCTCAAGAACTACCCTGATGACAGTCCCGCAGCCGAACCACTGCGGACAGAACTGGGGTAGATCGCCAGTAAGATTATTTGGAAAGCAGTCTGAGCTGCTAGTCCTTATGGCATTTTGGATAGTGGCCCAAACTGCTATTCCTGATGACACACCTGCTACACACGCTACACTACCACGACCAAGCCACCCGCGGGACCCCGGAGTCACATCAGCCAGGCCATCAGACTGCGGGATCCCTCAGAGCAGAGACTCTATACTCTGGATATCATCACAGCCCTATGCAGTTACAGACCCAGGACACACACAAAACAGTGCATCAGCAACAAAGGACCGAACTCTTTGTCGCATGTGACCCCAATAGACCTGGCCACCCAGTCCCAGCGTACTCCACCTCTAGGGATTCCACATGCTTCTCCAACTACCCGGATTGGCCAGGGGCTCAAGCCATGCCAAGGGGAACACAGGACTCTAGCTGCGTCAAAGGGTCCATCGCCAACTTGCGGACCATACTTGTGGGAGGGCCACCTGCTAACACTACATGCAACATGGACAAACACAGCGCCTAGCAGTCTCAATGTCTAGACTGCTACCTCCTGCCTGGACACACCTGACCAGGCCATGAACTAACTCATGGCTGATGCGGTATTAATGCTTAAGTTGCACCACTCTTGTAGCACGTCCAAGATTGATGCTGTGGCTATCCTTGCTCGCAGTAACTACTCCGCTACTGCTCAATGGGTCTCCATCTTTGCTGCATCTCTGCGGCTGCCCATTGAGACCATATACTCTCACAATCACTGCTGTGGCACATGCACTCATTGTGATTGCATGCTTACACGTTTATTATTACTACACGCTGTATCTCATGGGCGCACGCCCATTATCACTGCACATTTGTACTGCGTGCATGCACGTTGCACATTTGACACTGCCACCAAGTGCACTACGGTTTTGCCCTGCCTAACGGTGATGTTCCAGGGTACACCAATACTGTAATAGATCCAGCCCTGGCAAAGTGTCACCCTGAACCTGATCTGGCCCTTGGCCTCTCCCCTTCTACCACTTCGCACGGCAGCTTGGGAGGCACCAAGTGTGGCTGACTCATCCTGCTTGTCCTTTGAGAAAGCGAGGTTAATTACCTGTAACAGGTGTTCACCATGGACAGCAGGATAAGTCAGCCACACATAACTGCCCACCTCCCCTGGGAAGGGGTCAGCCTCTGACCGGTGCCCGCCTCCTAGCGGCAAAGGCTCAACTAGTGACAAACTGGCTAGCTAGGGGTGGGCCAGGGGGTAGGGCTAGTTGGTTCATGTTCAGAAGGGCAAAGCCCTTCTGAGCTATGGAGAGTACTTCCATCTCGGCACCATCAGATGACGTCACCAAGTGTGGCTGACTTATCCTGCTGTCCACGGAGAACCCCTGTTACAGGTAAGTAACCTCGCTTTATTAGGTATAGTGCTGACAAACTACAGTATGTAACATCTCTGCCAAGAGTAAAAGGAGGATTTAGAAAGTCCGGAGCAGAGAAGTCACCCATTGTTTCTGGATTTAAAGGTCATCCTGCTTTAATCTTTTTAACTACAAGTGGCTTTCAGGCTATTTTTGATGACACTATGGAGATTAGCTGGTCACCCCTTACAGGACTGAGTGGCTTACTGATACTCTTCTCCTGAGAATGTATTTCTTTTGCTCAAGAAGCAGAGCACCAACAGCAAACAAGGCTAATTTCCGTTCAGTCCTAAGGGCACCACCTGCTATGGAAAGGAATTGCTGGAACAGAAGCTCTCCATTCCCTCAATATGTAAGTGATGTTTAATGCCATAAATGCCATTACTGGTCTGAGAATTATCATTAGTTTTTCCTTCTCAGATAGTCCAGGTTACATCAACCCTTTGAGAGTGGCCAATCTGAAAATACAGTTGTGGTCAACATTATTAGCACCCTTACAGTTCAATTGCAGTTCAACCCCTTAGAACCCAATTCGATTCCGCACATAGATCCTCTCTGTGCATCCGGTCTGAACCGCACGCACAGAGGGGACTGCGATTCTAATCCTGCAGGGCACATCTAGCCCCATGGGATCAGAATCATGAATAGTCCTGCACGTGCAGGCCGGGACTGTGATTCAGTCTGGCCTGCATGTGCAGGACTGCCCACCGGCTAACTCTGTCAAGGCTCCTCAATGGAGCCACGGCACCGTGGCATCATGTTGCCATGGCACCATGGCTCCATTGAAGAGCCGTGATGCCGGCCACCTGAAAAAAGGGGTTTATCTCCCGCAGCCCGACCCCCGATCTGGCCTCCAAAGGCCAGGGCCAGGCTACAGGGAATGTCTCCTGGCCTCCCCTGCCTCATCCGCACCCCAGCATTGAAATTAAGACAAATCCAGGGAAGTTATTCCACCTCAGAGATGGAATAACTTCCCCACACATGTCGCTGGCCCTTGACATACAGAGCCAACATTAGAATCGGCCCTGTACATCCAGGGCCAGTGACCGCCCACTGCCTGCCCAGATTCTGCCCCCGGGCCGCCCATTACCCACCCCCATCTAACTTCCCTGAACAAACAGCAGGGAAGTTAGTCGGTGGCAGGAGCCGGCACAAATAGCGGAGATGGACGTCCCATCAGATCGTCCATCCCCGCTATTCGTAGCAGAAAATAATCCCCTTAAAGTCTAATATCTCCTAAAAAAAAAGTGAGCAGTGAAATGCCTTGGAATATAAAAGAATCAAATAAAACAAGACCAATTAAGTAAAGAAATAGTAGGAAATAGTATAAAAACTGGGTCATGGCCAGGAAATGATTATTGAAACCCTTATAAACAATTCAAATCCGTTTTCACAGAAGAATCATATTCCCATTGTGGTAAAATTAGATGCACCTGCAATCAATTGTCAGTATTCTCACAACTTGAATCAACCAATGAATGATGGCTCTAATGTTTAAAATGGCCACATTCACTCCCTGTTCCTTTTTCACAGTGGTAAAGACAAAAGAGCTGCCTGAGACCATCAGAAAAGCCATTATCACCAAACATCAAACTTCAAAGAGGTGCAAGGCCAACTCCAAAGACCTTGGGTTCCTTTGTCTGGAGTTTGCAATGTTATTAAGAAGTTTGTTGCTCATGGAACTGTCAAGAACCTCCCAGGACGTGATGAGAAAATGAAAAGTAATTCAAGAAGTCTTCAAAGGTTACTTCGAACTGCTGGAAAAACACCACGTACAGCATCCAAAGAGCTTAAGGCTGACCTGCATCAATCTGGCGTGGTGGTTTTAACCTGCTTCTGGGAAAATGTTCTGCAGACAGATGAAACCAAATGAGCTCTTTGGCAATGCAGACCAGTGATACATTTACAGGTGAAGAAATGAAGCTTATAAGGCAAAAAACACCCTTTCTACAGTTATATATGGTGGAGGTTCCATAATGTTGTGGGGCTGTTTTGCTGCCTCAGGAACTGGAGGCCTGGAACGTATTAAAGGAATCATGAAGTCAGAAGACTACCAAGGTATTTTGGAGTGAAATGGGCAACCTAGTGTCAGAAAGCTAGGTCTGGGTCGAAGGTCGTAGGTCCTCCAGCAGGACAATAACCCAAAACATACATACAAAATTACAAAAGAATGATTAAAAAGGAAAAAATGGACTGTTTTAAACTGACCAACAATGAATCCTGATCCCAGTCTAATCAAGAATCTTTGGAAAATGCTGAAATCTGCCGTTGGTAAAAAGAATCCTGGAAACATTCATGAGCTGGAACAAATTGCAGTAAAAGAGTGGGAGAAACTACCAGCAAACAGATGTAGGAAACTTATAGATGGTTACAAGAAATATGTGGAGGCTGTCATCACTGCCAAGGCTTCTGCAACCAAATATTAATGAAGGATGCCATTAATCCTGTCTAGGTCATATTTTTTTGGGGGGGGGGGGATTTCTCAGAAATTACTATGCCTAAGTTGCACAGATATCTTTTTTTGCTGTATACCTTTCAACATACTATTAAAATATTATGATGACATACAGTTAGAATATTTCCAATTATCTCTTAAGATATTGTACACAACATACCTAAAATGCAAAGGTGCCAATAATGTTGACCACATCTCTAGATAGGTTGTACATTAGTTCATGCTTTCAAATCAGTATCTTGCAATGCACAAAGTGCAATGAACCTGCAGCCCCAGCCCAACCACTAGGACAGCTAGTTGGTCGCCTAGAGCAGGAGCTTCTGGGGGCAGCAAAGTGCAAGTCATTCAAAGCTAAACAACAGAGTCTGACAGCCAGGCTGACATAAGGCTTAAGGTTTACCTAGGGTGCCAACACCTTGAACAATATCTTGGACTAGTCCTGGCAACCTGCTTATATGTATAGCCTAACTGTGCCCATTTATGTGTCTTAATTACTCTGCTTCAAAAAAAATCAAACTCCCCTTTCCAGTTCTAACTTTGTATGCTTTCTCCCTTGCAAATTATGGCTATCTCCTCAAAAAGGGACTGATGTCTCCAATGTATTTTTAATTCCTAGAGAGGAACACTACAATGGAGCTCAATGGTTCACCAGATAGCAACTGTGAGCTTTTTAAAATCCCAGATGAGATGCATAGATAAGTCTGGTGGTACATTACTATATAACCTTGCAAAAGCTTGTAAGATTTTCCTTGCATGCTATGTTCTATATAATATGCCCAAACAAAATGGATTATCTGGGTCTGTGGAGGAAAGCAGTGAGTCAAATAATAGTGATTCTGAATCAGGGGAAGATTTAGAGAGAATAGAGCTCCACCCCTACGGCTAGAGTTATTAAAAGGCACACTCATCTTAATGCATATTATTGTGCACTAATGTGATGATAACTTTTAGTAACTCTAGCCTTGAGTGTGGAGCTCTATTATCTTTAAATCTTCCCCTGATTCAGAATCACTATTATTTGACGCACTGCTTTCCTCCACAGACCCAGATAATCCGTGTTGTTTTGCCATATTATGAAGAACATGGCATGCAAGGAAAATCCTACAGGCCTTTGCAAGGTTATACAGGAATTTACCACTGGTCCCATTTAATGCAGCACAACCTATTTACTAATAATGTGCTTTAACAGCATTAGCCTGTGCTAATGCTGTAGTGGACTTTAGTAAACTTAGCCCTTGGAATGTTGCTATCTATCCAAGAAATACAGTAGATTGAGCATGCAATATTTTTAATATGAAAGTGTGTCATATTTATTCATGTACTTACAGTACCTAGGCATCTCATAAAACCCAATCATCCAAGTCACTCTGAATGAGTTCTCCAAGTGGTGAACCTTTAGTTTGCCTATTCAGAAGCAGCCCACCCAGTGGCAAACAATCCCCTTGATGGGATTGCCTTCTTAAACATTGACCCATGATGGCATCAGAGGCAGGGTTGAGACAACCAGACTCAGATGAAGACTTGTACCTAATTTCACCTCCTTGTGATATACGTGCTTACTTTGTCCCTACAAAGGGGCCTACTCTAAGGAGATGCTGCCTTCCAAGGGCTCCACAGTGATCTGACTATATTCATGGAAAAAGGAAACCCAAAGGTATGTTATGCAGGATACTGATCACAGAACAAGGAAATTAACTGACTGAGGAGGAAGAAGCATTTGGACTGGACTTAGCAATCAATTTGGGCCTCTATCTCATCTGCAATGCATTTTAACTGCAGTACTATTCCTGCCTTAGTTTCACTCATGACTTGTTAGTCGCATAGTTCTATATGTTGACATACTGGCTAATTATCTTTTTCATTCCTACACTCAGGACCACAAATGCCCTGGAATTCCTGCAGAGATTTCTCATCTTTGAATTCCGTCAGTACCTCCTTCTGAACATCTGCTAAGGTTAATGTTCTCAGGAGTACTGAGGGACTCCAACGTCTTCTGAATGAAATCTTCTCCAGGATCTTCCTGCATCCCAGTGTCACTGCTTTCCTCCCCCCTGGCTCATTCTTCTGTAAAGTACTCGGACAGGCATCCTCCATGGGATTTTTCTCCTCTGAGGGTATGAAAAGAACCATGACAGTTTCATTTTCCCCAACTAGTTTATTTATATAAACAATGTTCCTTTTTACATGCTAGACTCCCTAGGATGTGGATACTCTGGAAGAGAGGAGGACAGGGACAGAATAGATATCATCTAGGAAATCACAAAAAAATGAGATTTTCTATGTGAGTGACAAAGACTGGTCCAAATGAGAAGTGGCAAACAACATGACTCAGTAGTCACTCAAGCAAAAAGGTCTTTACACAACAGGAGACTGGTGCAGGGAAATAACTCCCATTAGAGATGGTAGTGTTAAAGACAGTAAAAGAGCTGTAATGGGTATGAGATGAAGACATAACAGAGAATTTCTTGGCTCTATGACCCATCCTAACAAATGCATATGATGCAAACTATATGGGCTAATGTGGCCTTTATCCGCTATATCTTTCTATTAAGAAAGATGATAGTGTTCAGTCTGCCCCCATCCCACAGCCACCTCATCTATGGCGTCAATGCCACCCAAGCTAATGAAATTCACACACATTAGCAGCCTGCTTGTTCTTCTTCACCCTCCTACGCAGGTATTTCTTTTTCATATCCTCCATCTCCGTATTATTGTAGTAGATGCTGTTGACCTTCCTGATTTTCTGCTTCTACTAAGCGCACTTGAGAGAAGTAAGGTACTAGGGAGCCCAATTTTCAAACACCGCTGAAATATCTGCGAGATATTCAGGGGCAGTATCCAGACAGGAGCTACCACCAAACATCCAGGCTGAGCGACACTTACCCAGGTAGTGCAATTTTCAGCTAGCACTTATCTGGATTGCAAATGGGTCTGCTTTTTATGCAACCTAAATTTTCTGGACAAGGGCTGTTGAAAAATCACTTAGAGGCACATTCCAACATGTGCATCCAGGCCCCTGTGTGCCTGATCGGAATCGGGAAGTACAGAGGTAGACCTGATTCTGATCCCGCAGGGGCTAGATGTGCCCCATGGGATCAGAATTGGGTTTAGGGTCTGTACGCGCAGGCCGGGACCAGATTCCAATGGGCCTGCCCATACAGAGCCAAGCCCAACTAACTTAGGCTCCTGAATGGAGCCACGATCCCTGGCCACCGACCACTCTTTCCTTTTCCCTCAGCCCAACCCCCAATCTGGCATTCCATGGCCAGGATCGGGCTGCGGTGAATCCCCTTCACCCCCTCACCTTACTTGCGCTGCCCGGGCCTGCCGTCCCCCGTCCAGTCTGCTGACCCAGGACATACAGGGCCGACTTCAGAATCGGCCCTGTACATCAGGAGTCGTGGACCACCCACTGCCCGCCCTAACTCCACCTCCACAATGCCCCCTTCCGCCTCCCCATACAAACTCCTTGTTCGTAAAGGGAGGCTTTTGACAGGGCTGGCAGGGGGGGCAAATAGCGGGGATGGACATCCCAATGGGACAGAATAGACCCCTTAGCAAGTAAATGATGGTACTCACACAGTTAGTGCCAGTACCGTCCTCACTCCATCCACAGACCATTCCTACACTAACCGGATAGTGTCAGGGTGGTCTGTGGAAATATTCAGTGGCAAGCTAAGGACTTTAAATATTGGCCTGAGAGTTTTTCTTCAGTTTTTGGGATCTCAGCTATGGATTTGGTTTTTAGATTTAATTATTCATCTTTTCCAAATCTGAGTCAAGGCAAGTTACTTTGAAATACAATAGGTATTTCTCTGCTCAAGTGGGCTTATAACACTGGTCAACATTGAAATCGTTACTGACCTTAAAAGGCCCTAATCCATAGTATCTTGGTGAGCTGAACACGAATATAACATTAAAAAAATTTTATTGGCTCTCGTTTTGAAGTTATTGCATGTAGTTCATTTTTGACATTTCACCATGTAAATTTATCCAGTAGGACATCAACAACATCCCAAATAAGCCTTGAATGATATAATATTGCATCACATTGCATAATACCAGCATGCACACATCATCCAGAGTTGATTGCATCATTTTCTGATGCAATGCAATACTACTGCCAGATGGCTGCTGAAGCCATCTGACGTCAGCAGTGTACTATACGCAGTTGGAAAGGTTGAGCATTTAAAATATTTCAGACTGTGTGCGAGACAGTTTAAGCTACTGTTACATGTAACTTTTATTAATCACATAATTTTAGCCATTTAGGTACAATACAGAACAGCAATACCGCAAAAGTGCGTTAATACCATTGACAATTTCTGCTACATTTGTGGGGAAGTGACATTTGCCAACCAGAAGAAAAGTATCACTTCTCTACTGAAGAAGGCATATCATCTTTACTTCGGATGCAAGATTGGTGACCAAGACAAGCCTTGGGCCCCACATATATGCTGTGCTACATGTACAACACAGCTTTCACAGTGGTTGAATTGCAAAAGACCATCAATGCCGTTTGCAGTCCCCATGGTGTGGAGAGAGCCAAGCAACCACATAAATGACTGTTACTTCTGCTTGGTTCCTCCTCTTTCCAGCGGAATAACGAAGCAAAAGAAGTCGAGCATAGTCTACCCAAACATTCCGTCTGCATTGAGACCAGTTCCACATGGTGAGGGACTTCCTATTCCAGAACCTCCATCAGAATATTCTCTTGATTCATCTGAGGACGACAAGGGTGAGCCAACCTGTTCTTCTCCTGGTCCGTCAGCATGCAGTGACCCAGATTTTCACTGGGATGCATTATCAACTCCACACAGAATAACACAGGAAGAACTAAATGACCTTGTTCGTGATTTGGACTTATCCAAGAACAAGGCAGAATTGCTAGGATCAAGACTCCAACAATGGAATCTTCTAGAAGAAGATGTCAACATTACTTCATATCGAAAGAGCCACCAGCAGTTGGAGCCTTTCTCCAGAAAAGAAAGTAATCTGGTATTCTGTTCCGATATTGAAAACCTCATGAATGCCTTAAAAATCACTCATGACCCACAAGACCGGAGACTATTTATAGACTCTTCAACACTGAGTCTGAAGGCTGTGCTTTTGAACAATGGGAACTGTCTTCCATCTATTCCAGTAGTGCATACCGTCCACATGAAAGAGACATACGATAACTTAAAGCATCTACTGACTTCCATTAACTATAACAAGTGCAGCTGGCATCTCTGTGGTGACTTGAAGGTAGTTGCCCTTTTAATGGGACTGCAGCAGGGATATATAAAATACATGTGTTTCTTATGTGAGTGGGATAGCCGAGCAAGGGATTGGCACTACTTGCGGAAGGAATAGAATCGCAGACAAAATGTAACAGTTGGAGAGAAGAATATCCAGCACCCAGCTCTAGTTGAGGCTCACAAAATCCTGCTACCACCCCTTCACATCAAACTAGGTTTGATGAAAAACTTTGTGAAAGCCATGGACCGCACTTCGCCAGCTTTCCGATACCTGCATGAAAAATTCCCTCGACTCAGCGAAGCAAAATTAAAGAGGGAGTTTTTGTGGGTCTTCAGATTTGAGAGCTCTTCAAAGATGACCGGTTCAACAACTTGCTGCAGGGTGATGTGAAACAAGCATGGAATGCTTTTCGCCTAGTGTCAACAAACTTTCTCGGGAATGTTAGGGCAGAAAACTACAAGGAACTAGTAGAAGACATGCTGATGCAGTATCAGAAACTTGGCTGCAATATGTCTCTAAAGATCCATTTCCTTGATTCCCATCTCGATTTCTTTCCTGACAACTGTGGTATAGTTAGGATTAACAGGGCGAACGTTTTCACCAGGATATCGCAACGATGGAGCAAAGATATCAGAGAAAATGGTCCACTACAATGCTGGCTGACTACTGCTGGACACTCCCCAGAGAAGCTCCCGAACAGGCGAAAAAATCTAAGAAGTAGTCTATGACTTGGTTTTTTACAGGTATTAACCAAAGGCCTATTATATTTATTATTGACATGCATTTCATGATGTAAACATTAATTCTTGTAGATTACAAAAAAAATAGAGCCAACTTTGCAATTTCACTGTCATATTCGTGTTCAGCATATAAAAATTGATAAGAAATGACTATTTTTATTTCAGTAACGTAAAAATTTGTTGACCAGTGTAATCTAAGAGGTATGTCCATTAAATTGGATTACCTGCTACCGTGGGGCTAACGCAGTATTAACACTCCGCAGTAGGAGCTAACCCACAAAAAAAATCATATATCGCAGGCAATTTTCTGTGATATCTGATTTTCATGTAGTGCAACTCCCTTGGGGCGGGATCAGGGCAAGATCAGGGTGGGTGGGTAGTGTGGTGTGGTGGCTGCCAAAATCGGGTCCAATTGTGGTGGCAGATAATGGCACCTCAAGAGGTGGCGTTATCTGCCAAGAGACCCGATAGCACAGTCTCTGCCCTGCAGCCAATTGGACCTCTCTGTGCCATGATTGGACCCCCCGCCACAATATTGTCAGTGCCAAGATGCTGTGATCCGCAGCACCAACAATATAAAAAATAAAGTTTGCGCTCCTTCGTAACACTGATCCCCCCTAGACAGCTCCCAATCCCCATTGGAAGCTCCCCAAGGGGCATCGGTGCACTCCCTAACAATCAAAATGTCCCAGCTAGTCAGTCGAGTTATGCCCCCCTCCTTCCCCCCGATGCACAATTCCAAGGGGGGGGCCCCATGGCCCCCTCCCCACCTCCCCTTATAAAAACACCTTCCAGGCTAATGAGGTTTAGTAGACATACCCCTAGTTTGTAGCTGATTAATTGACTTACCCAAGATCTCAAGAAGCATCAGTGCGAAAAGCAGGATTGGAACCCTGTCTTCCCTGGTTCTCAGCTCCACTGTAAGGAGTGCCATCGCTTCTGAGATAAAGCAAGGTTTTCTCAGCAATATACCTTGGTCAGAAGCCATTCTGCTTTCCTAGTATCTAGATATGCAGTTAGCTTTGATTGAGTTATAAGGATACATAAATTACCATTCTACATTTTCATTTTAGGATGTGTAACACCTGAAAATTAACCATAAAATTACCTATATAACGGGAAGTACCAGCTGATAATATTTAGATGTCTTCTACACAGTCCTAGTAGCACTGTCAATAATCCATGTGTTTAGCTGAGACCCTGTTTTTAATCCTCTAATGAGGTGGCAAAGGTCATGCCCCTTCCTTAGGAACAGCTTAGTCATTGTAACTTCAGGCTTAAGGATGTACATAGGCAAGAATTCAGTTTGCTTTCATTTTTTCCTGATATTTGTGTGCCCTTTCAGTTAATTTCACGTATTCCTTTTAATAGGGAATTTCTAGTGCATGCTAAATTGATTTAATGCAAACTAATCAATGAATTAAGGCATGCTAAGTGAATTAGTGTATGTTAAATCAATTTAGCATGCACTAGAATTTTTAAGGTTCACTAACAAACCAAATGTACACTAATGAATGCACACCCATTTGTTTCAAATGTGTTTTTATCAACTTCATGGCAGGTTGCCTAGTCTTGGTACTTTTTATAAGAGTAAACAACCAATTCGCGTTTACCTTTTCCACTCCTCTCAGGATTTTGTGGACCTCTATCATATCTCCCCTTAACCATCTCCTCTCCAAGCTGAAGAGTCATAATCTCTTTAACATTTCTTTATAAGGAAGTTATTCCATCCCCTTTATCATTTTGGAAGAATTCTTGTCCCATGGATTCAGCAACTTTTTCATGACTCTCTGCAGTGCTCATTGGTGGCCCCCTGGTCTGCAGAGCGAGACCCTATGAAAAGAGGTTACATCTATAAAACTACAAGACTTAAAAATATATGATTAATACAGAGATGACAAGAAAATATATTTCACAAAATAACAAAGATGTAGGGGCCCTTTTACTAAAGCCCATTAGGGTGTTGCAGTTAACGCTTAAAGTGCATTAAGTGCAAAGCCGTGGTGGTAACTGTCGAGGGTGTCACCAGCATGTTGTTGGCAGTTCCCACATGGATGCATACCCTAATGGGCAGCACAATTAACGCAAATGCATCTAACTCCACCCATAGAGATATCGTTATGTGTTCTGTGGTAATGGCGGCTTGTGATATGTATCCCAGTACTGCTCTGCACACCCACACTCCACCCATGCCCTGTGTATTCCCCATCCCATCACATCACATCGCATGATGGGCAATCCTCACATATTCAGCAAATTGCTAAAACCTGTCGTTTCATTCTCTATAACATTAACAAAATGTGCCTTTTCCTCTCTGATCACACTACTAAAACTCTTGTCCACTCTTTAGTTAGCACCCATCTTGACTATTGCAACCTGCTCCTTTCCACTCTTTAGTTACCTCCCATCTTGACTACAGCATCCTTCTCCTTGCTGGTCTCTCTCAGTGTCATCTCTTTCCTCTTCAATCTATTCAGAACTCTGCTGTGTGGTTAATCTTCTGCCAGCCCCTTTACACTCATATAACCCCTCTTTTGAAATCACCTCACTGGCTCCCTTTCCATTTCCGTATCCATTTCAAACTACTTCTCCTAACCTATAAATGCATTCACTCTACTGCCCCTCATTACCTTTCCTCTCTCCTCTCTCCCTACACCCCTCCTCATGAACTTCGCTCCTCCTCTGGCTTCCTTCTCTCTATGCCCTTCTCTTTTAATGCCAACTCTCAACTTCATTCCTTTCATCTTGTTGCTCCTTATGCCAGGAAAAAGATTCTTCTGTCCTTACGTCAAATCTCATCTCTCTCCCTCTTCAAATCCATGCTCAAAGCTTATCCTTTTGAGGCTGCCTTTGGATCCTAATCTCATGTTCCCTTGTGTCTCCTCTCGCTATTGAATCCTTACTTCTCTTGCATTGTGCTATCTGACTGTCTTATCTAGATTGTAAGCTCTACAAGCAGGCACTGTCTTCTTACGTGTTTGTACAGCACTGAATATGCCTTCTAGCACTTTATAAATGATTAATAGTTGTAGCAGTAGCAATTAACGCACATTTTAGTGGCCGATACCTGTCATATCCGCATGTTAACTGTCATTGCCTGCTGTTACCACCTGCTAAAATGTGCATTATCTGCTTAGCGGGCTTTTGTAAAAGAGCCCTCAAGTTCTTCTGTTACAAACCACTGGGAGAAATCTTTTCCTGAAGCCAACCAGATCCATAGCAGCACTAGGAATAACTCTTCAGACTTTATCTTATTAAGCAGACATAATAGCACAACATAGTACTTGCATATTCAACGATAATCAAAATCATTCAAAAAGTTGAATACATTGAAATCTTCTGACTAGGGTGCAGTGGTGGCTAAAAAGTGAACAGAATGTTAGAAATTATTAGGAAAGAAATAGAAAATAAAAGAATGAATATCATAATGGCTCTGTATCGCTCAATGGTGTGATGTACCTTGAGTATGGTATACAATTCTGGCCTCTGCATCTCAAAAAAGATCTAGAGAAATTAGAAAAAATACAGAGAAGGGCGACCAAAATGATGAAAGACATGGAATGATGCTCCTATGAGGAAAGGCTAAAGAAATTAGGCTCTTCAGCTTGGAGAAGAGAAGGGTGAGGGGAGATATGATAGAGGGATATGAAATCCTGAGAGGAATAGAGTGGGTAAACCTAAATCAGTTGTTCACTCTTTCACACTGTACTTTATTCATTTATTTATTTAATTGCATCTGAATTTATCTCACACCTTTCCAGTAGTAGTTCAAGGCATGTGTCATTCAGGTACAGTAGGAAGTTCCCTGACCCTCATCTAAGATTGTACTTGAGGCAAAGAAGGATTAAGTGACAAGCCCAAGGCCACAAATAGGAAAAAAGGTTTTTTCACTCAGCGCATAGTGAAGCTTTGGAACTTATTGCCAGAGGACGTGGTAAAAGCAGTTAGCATAACTCGATTAAAAAAATGAATGAACACGTTTCTGGAAGAAAAATCCATAACTGTTATTAAGGTAGTCCAGGGGAAAGCCATTGCTGTTCCTTGGGGGCAAGTAGCATGGAAACTATCTACTTTTTCAGATCCTACCAGGTATTTGTGACCTAGGTTGTCCACTCTTGGAAACAGAATACTGGGCTTGATAGACCGTTGGTTGACTCAGTATGGCTTTTTTTTTTTTTTTTTTTTTTTTAGTGCCATCAAGTCAGTGTTGACTCATAGCGATCCAGCTATGAGTCTGGGTTTTCTTGGCAATGTATCACAGGAAGTAGATTGCCAGCCTTTTCTTCCGAGACAATGGAGGGTAAAGTGACTTGCCCAAAGTCACAAGGCGTGCCAGTGGGAATCGAACCCTTGATCTTCTGGTTACTAGGTTACTCCTCCACTCATCATAGACTTAAACAAAAAACAATCACATATCAGAATGGAACCAACTATGTGTATATAAGTGGAGCTGGCACTGGGTTATTCAGGCAATATCTTTATGGAGAAAAACATTACTTGCATATTAGGAATACCTTACTGAAAGGCTCGCCAGACCTTGTAATCTTAGACTCTATTTCCACAAAACAAATACGTGAACATGTCTGGCAGGCATTTGAAGAGTCAGTTAATGCAAGTGAGAATAGCAGGATAATAATATCCAACTGACAGGAGCAGCACACAGTGGATACAAGGGATCAGTCTTGCCTCTGTTTAAGTAGGGGGCTAGAGATTGTTCATGTTTACATCCCAGACAGAAAGTTAGCTTAAATCTCATTATCGGCTGCAGATTTCTCTTGTGACCCTGGCTAGCTGTACTGAATGCTTCTTGGTGGGCACCCAGTTGTATTAGCTATACCTAACCCAGCTTAACTTCTGACATCTCATGGGAACAAAGCACTAGGGTGGAATGGCTGTTGAATTTGTTACTGAGAGACTTAAACCAAATCTGACATTGTAAGGAATTCTCTATATAAATTTAGCAGTACTAAGTAATTGTATTTTTAATGATGTTGATTCTACATCCAGGAAATCCACATGTCATTTGCGTAATATTTAGTGTTATATCTAGTGGATTTCAAATACCACTGTTTAATTTGACTGATACTGTGCTTTGAAGTCACTGTTTCCAGAGCTTATATCCAAACCAAATTATTATTTATGGTTATGGTGTTAACGATAATGATGTATTATGGGGAAGAGTACAAATCCTGATCGGGAGTTTCTAAGAATATTTTATTCTAAAACAAAAGTTGTTTGGTTTTCAAAAGATCATGAATCCTCTATATTTAAGGGTTACTCCGGGGGCCAGCCCAGAGGTTCAGTGATAGTACAGTACATACCGACTTGCAGAGGATCTGGGCTTAATTCCCAGGTCAGGTTTTCTGCTTGCTGCAGCAGCTAGGGATGCTTGGAGGCAACGCCAACAGCCTCTCTTTGGAAGAGGATCCCAGTCATCACACAGCAATGACACTTTGTGGCCAAATCTAGGGCCCAGTTCCTCAGTTGTTGCATTGTCTGTCTTGACTAGATTGTAAGCTCGGATGAGCAGGGACTGTCTCTTACATGTGTCTGTACAGTGCTGCATATCCTGTGAAGCACTACACAAGTGATAAAAAGTAGTAGTAGACTGCAGGGCTCTGCAAGGAGCCCAGGTGAGTGGCCCCCAGCCAATAACTGGTTGCTACAATGACAAAGTGGAAAGATGATATAAAAAATACAAAATAGGAAGCAACATCTGAGTTAGATTTAAATAGAAAGTTCATGGCAAAATAGCTCAACAGAGTCCAGTTCAAATTGGTGGTGTTCCTGGCCCCCTTGCCACCCAGGGCAGGTCCCCCCCCCCCCCCCCACCATGCACGGCATGGCACTACGAAGTTCGATTCATCCCCCCCCCCCAGTGGGCCCATGGAGGCAGCATAACAAACATACCCTAAAGCTGACTTCCCGTGCTGTCCCTGCGGGCCTGGCCGCTCTACTCTCCTGGCCCAAATCTCACAATTCACGAGACTTTAGCTGGGAGAGAAGAGCAGCTGGGCCCACGGAGACAGTGTGGCAGACAACTTTAGGCTAAGTTTGCTGCACTGCCTCTATGGGCCCAGTGAGGTGCACCCCCATTCCCGCTGGCATCTGAGGCAGGCCGCATGCACTGCCCGGCCCTTGGTCCACCACTGAGTATGAGAAGACTGTCAGGAAAAAAGGAGAGGGTCACTTTTCAAAGAGTTTAGGACCTTTATGCTCCTATATAGGCCTTTTTGAACATTTAGGAAGTCATTTTAGAAGCCTAGTCACATGTACTACAAACATATACATATGTAAATGGCATCCAGATGTAAATGACCATTTTAGAGAGGGCTCAGTATCCGCATAGATGCACTTACTATGTGGAAGTTGTAAGGAGGCATGTCAGGGTATAGTTAACCCGTTTTGGACAGCTCGCATATTCTCTCTGTTCTGGATGATTTATTAGATTTGTTACACTCAAACAACTATGAAATACCGGCAATAATAAAAAATATTAAAACTTTGCAGAAAATAGAAGTTTCACATAGTATATGTTTTTCATACACTGGTCCAATATAGTATATTGTCCGTCTTCAGAAAAGATAGGATTCAGTTCCAATATTCATTGACATAAACATATTGTATGATACTATTGAAACTGCAGTTTTCATTTAAAACACTTTATTATGATATAATATAGTATGTCAACAGTCCATTCTGACGGCAGAATATGATACACATGAAAACACCTCTGATGCAGTGCGTCGATATTGCACCATTGAAACACCTAGAACAGAATGCTTGACAGCAATTAGTTTTGACAACATATTAGCCCAGTGTATGAAAAACATACAAGGCCGATATACGCACCAATAACTCTGACACTAAGGGCTATGTTTACTAAATCGCGTTAGTGCAGTTCGCGGTAGGAGCCGAGGTAGTGAAAGAAACCCCAAATAAGGACATGGGCGGTACATCGTTACCACTACCGCGCGTTAGCAAAATTAACGAGCGCTACCGGGCGCCGTGCCACGTTACTGCGCGTTAAGCATAAGAAGACGTACAGACACAAAGCACTGAAACAGAGCTGTAGCACAATGGTTACGGTACTGACCGCTGTTACAGGCAGCATGGGTTCGAGCCCCCAGTGTGCCTAACACAGAAGGCTATCTCAGGCATCCCCCTGTACATTACAGAAGGAAAGAGGAGGCATGCTTTTCGTTACGCTGAGTATTGGTGTCAGAAAAACACCCTCGGAATGTGCCTAGCCACGTACGTTGGTACGTGCGTAGCGACGCGCGTACATTCGTGCGTGGGTACGTGTTTGCTTACGTGCGTGGGTACGTGTGTTTTTACCAGTGTGGGCATCTTATATTACAGACTTTGTAGGGCGTCCTGCACCTATGCATTATGCTAACAGATGTACGTGTGATGGCCTATGGCTTATCATAGCCTGTGAGCAGGTGCTGGTGTTTCACAGGGTTGGATTGGGCCAGTCACACCCATGATGCACTGCACATGCAAAGCAGCTGTCCACAGATACACACCATGGGGAATGCACCCCCACAGCACCTCGGCCTGGTAGGGGGTACCGACTGTGTGTTGTACTGGCACAGAGCAGCTACACACCGTCACATTGTGCGGGTACTGTGCTCACCCTGAGGGTGCAGTGAGGCGCCCAGCACTAGGTCCACAGCACCGGCCATGGCGCAGGTCCAAAGCAGTGTTACTGTGTGAGATAGGTAGTTTCTGCAGGAACACCTTGGACATCTCTGTCTGTTTCAGTCAGATACAGCCCCCATGCACCACCACCACACCCCTCCCCCAGGGCTGAGGGAGGCAAACAGGGTCTCCTATCAAAAGATCCACAGTCTACCGTGCTGCAACGGTGGCAGTAGAGGGGAACATGAACCCCAGTCCTGCTGGGGAACAGACACCCCACAGGGCAGACAATGCAGCTCTGTACACAGCCATAACACAATAGCAGACAGACATTAGGCCTGGATATGGTATGCTGCACCCCACCACTATCTGATATTCCCCTGGTGCAAGCCATCAGCCACTGCACCCTGCAAGCCACTCCAGCACAACACCTACCAGCTGCAAACAGTCTGCTAGTGCCCAGTGGAGATGCCTGCACCCAGAACTGGGATGTCAGCATACACAGCAGGCAGATACATCAGTGACTGGGCCCCAGAAGGAAACCCATATGTATCACATGAGAGAAATACTAGATAGCACTATGGGAGTGCCTAGCCATGCTGTGGTCACTGCACAGTCAGGGTGAGAGTGATCTCTCAGCAGGATATACTGAGGTCACCCTGTCTGTGTAGTTGGTGGCCGGGCACTACAATGTGCCTGTCACTGCCCTATGCCCTGTGCAGATGCACCCTGGCCAGGCCACCCTGTCCGGCCTATACCCATGGTACCTTGCTCCTCATTATGCACATTGGCAGCCCAATACTGGCAACAGTGCTGGCAGTGTGGGCTGTTGAAGGTGTTTGCAGCCACCACACACTGGATAGACAGACAGCCACCCCACACCTATGCCAGCATTGTGCTACTATAGAGGTGGTCAGCAGCCATACCACCACACCAGTCCTGGGCATAGTACAGGCATGGATATGGTACACAAGACTGTTGGGGGGTCACTCCCCAGGGTTGTGAACACTGTCAGAGACCAGACCTGCAGCACACACCGCAGACATCAGAATGATTGTTATGGTGGAGCTCAATGAGCAAAATGTGCTTAACGTAGGAATTGATATCTGCCAGTTATCAGAGGAAACGTTTGATAGCTGTGTACCATATACCCAGGTGTAGGGTGGCATTGCTAAGGTATGCAACTGCTAGTATTGGGAGATACAGGCAGGGCCCAATGTCTTGCCTCTCCAGCTGGCATTGGCCAATGGGGCCTGTGGGTGGGTGTGTGGCCCTGTTGGCTGCTGCTTTACGGCAGAGTTCCCCAACTCCAGTCCTGGTGTTCCACACACTGTTCGGGTTTTCATGCTGTCTCTCATAAATATGCATGAGCTACATCTGCATACCATGGGGGTGGTGCATAGCTATGTAGCACAGGCATCTTTATTAGAGGCAGCATGACACCGGAATGTTGTGGGGCCCTCCAGGACTGCATTTGCGGGACTCTGCTATAGGTAATGTGCCTGTTTCTGGTGTCTGTGTTTGGTGTGGTAAAATATAGGCCATGCGTATGGTCTCTGCACTACAGGAGTGTCTTTACTATCACTGTTTAGTGGTGGGTAGAACTATGGGGACTGGGTTGGCAGGAGCCCCAACTGGGATTTGAACCTGTGACCCTCTGGTCTCACAGGCACTGGCTGTGTCTGTTGCACCACACTGTGGCCACGGAGACTGTGCAGTCCCTGGAGTTAGTTAAACCGGCCTGACGAGTCAGAAACCCTGCTCTGCAACAGGTTTACTGTGGCCTCATTTACCTTGTATGCAGACAAGGGTGCACATAAACCGCAGAAATGACCTCACAAAAGGGGCACACACCCATAACCAAGCTGGGCAACAATGATATCATTGGGAAACATTACACCTCACACCAAGGACAGCTCCTTTACAATGTAATGCTCTGTGCAAGGGTCTGCGGAGCGTAGACCCTTCCACACATCATTTCCTTTTATTTTGGTGCTTTCCAGGGAGTGTTGTTCCTTGTTGCCCATTGCTATCACTGTTGCCCAGCTGAATTCTGCTTTTTAAAATGTTTCTTGTGGTCATTTTTAACGTTTTATGTGCTATTTGTTCTGTGCACATGTATCACACTGCTCACGTTTTGTGGGTTTCCCCGGTTTTCTGTACATTGCTGACGTAAATGGTTTCTCTTCCCTTTAAATGCCTTTAACGACAGGTTTTCATTTGCGTTGGAGGTGAGCTCTGACACTCCGCGCGTTAGTATGAGGGGAGCCTCTCTCCGCCCACTCTCCGCCCATTGACCCCTTCTCTCCGCCCACTCTCCTCCTTCTGCGCTGTTTTAACTCGCCGCGGAGCTTTACGATCGTTAACTACGGTTACCGCGCGTAGTATGACGTTAACGGTCGTTAGCGCGTCGGTACGCGCGTTATACGGCACTTACGGTCGTTAACGTCATACTACGCGCGTTATTCACGTTTAGTAAACATAGCCCTAAGTAACTTACAGTTATCTAAACCTATTTTCTAAAGTCTACAAATACTTTTATTTGCAAAATAGTAGCTATTACAGCATTATAAGCTACTTACTATTTTTTGTGATCTTTTTATGTTGAGCCGCCAGTACCGTCAAATCAGCAAACTTCGAATACCTGTTAAACTAACTAAATCTCAGATAAAAAAATCTGTATATAACGCTTTTTGACATAACGATAATAGTTTAACATAGTTCCATTTAATTTATAACCATTAATTAGTAAACAGTTGAGTAGTAAGTATGGAAACCTTATGTATGTAAAACATACGCTGGTCCAAAACGGGTTAAGGCATGGCTTGAATGGGTCAAATATCGTTTCGTGTTTTCCCCACTTCATATGTAGAATATGGGCACCATTCCCCCTCTGGCTCTCCCCACATAGCTGGAGCAGCAGGACAGGGAGAGCTGGTGGGGGGGGGCGGGAGGGGGGGTCTGGGTAGAGCAGGGGTGGGGGGCCTGTGAGGAGGACATCCCCTCAGGCATGCAGGAGCACGTCGGGCCATCCTTGGGCCTGATTCTGTATGCCGTGAGAAGGTTTTGTTCCAGCTGTACAGAGTCAGGTCCTAATGGGCCCTTCCTGCTCAGGGCCATCCGGACGACTCAGACGTGCCTCTGCTAGAATCGGGCTCCACATGTGTATGAACAAAAATATCTATGACGGAATTTACACCTGTTCCCTAACAAGTTTAGATTTTTAGAAAGTGCATGTTTTGGCCAGTCCTTTACAGGAGGGAGGCAGCTATCCTCCTTAATGCCCTGTTATTTATTTCTCTTCCAAACTGAAATAACATAAAGATAGAGGAATCTGGCAGTATTTACATGTACAGACTTGTAAAATGGCTGACATAGCTGTAAGTGGCAAAATTTACAGGTGGTTGTTGTGAAATCTTGTACTTACACTTTTTCCCATGTGTACAATTGCAAAATGCTTCCTCTAGTTTCACTTATCGGCACATATACATGCACTCCTGCACCTCCACATTCAGCATTTTTGGAAAGGTTCCACATTTCATGGGCTCTTTTCCAAGGCTGGTGCTACAATTAGGTGAACTAGATGGTCACCTGGAGCTCCAGCTCTGTGGAGGCGCTGCAATCGTTTCTCTCCAGGGGCCTGCAGTGGTGGCAATGGTTCACAAATCACGGTGCACTGCTTACCTAAAGGCTTCGGTGTTGTGTTGTGGTTTCCATGGCTTCCTACCTGCCACTTCTGTCCCCCTTCAATGCAGACTTCTGGTTTGTGTAAACTGGACATCTGCATTGGAGAGGGGTGGAAGTGACAGGTAGGAGGCCATTGAAACTACAAGGCAAAGCCAAAACCTTACGGTAAGTACTGCGTCATGGTTTTTGAGCCATTGCCCCTGCTTCAGGCCCCGGAGAAGGCGGCAATGGGTGCTGGAGGGTAGCAGGATGAAGGGTCTGCCTAGGGCCCCTCCATTACTTACACTGACCCTGTCCTTTTCTAAAATACTGCTGGAGCTATAAACATCAGGACCTCAATGTCTCATTTCCAAAGTCCATGTCTTTTCTAAAATGTCCCTCTTACTAGAGCTATGTGCCTAAATTTATGCTCAAAATTTCATTAAACATCTAAATTTAAGAGCCAAAAAAGTGGGTGGTTACAGGGGTGGATTTAGGGTGGGAAATGGGGACCTGAGAACTGATATTTAGCTCTAGGCACCTAAATTAAGTACATAATTTTAGACAAATAAATGGTAGGCCTAAATTTAGGAGCATAGGCAAGACCATGCCAAGCTAGCATGTACTCTGTGCGACTCATGAACAATATGTCCATGACACCTGTCCATGCACCGAAATCTGCTTGTTTTGAGCTTCCTGGAAGCTCAGTGATGAGGATGGTGCCCCTTTTGTACTTGGCCCTGTGCAGTCTCACTGCTCGCACAGCCCTTGGTATGGCTCTGAGCATAGGGGGGTATATTCAAAGGCATTTAGGCAGTTCACAGACCTGCAAATTTCCTAAATGGCACTTACCAGGATATCCAGCAGTACTAAAGTGGTTAGTGATGTTGAATATCCCCAGTTGCAGCCACTAAGTGCCCAGCTGCTAGCCGACTGGCATCCAGGCATTCTGGGGGTGAAGAGGAGATGGCACCCGAGGATAACCAGCTAGTGGCGATATTAAGCCACTAGCCAGTTATCCTAAACTGGCTAAAGTTAGGACAGCTAAAAGCTAAAGGCTGCCCTAACTTTAGTTGCTTTTGTAATCTGGCTAAACCAGATATTCAGTGTCGATGGCCAGATATGACCCCGGCATTAATATCTGGGTACACCTTTTAGAGGCACCGACTAGCTGAAGTAACAGCGTTAGCCACCACTGCTGAATATCCCACACACCCCCACCCCCATAATTTTTAAGCTTCTAAATTAAGATGAATTTTCGGCTGACAACTTAGGCTCTTAAGTGTTGGTTAAAGTAGGGGAGAAATTTAGGAGCTTAGCTTTTTAGAATATCAACCTCAAAAACGTTTTCTGTGTGGGATAAATATTTGGAAAACAGGATCTCTTGTGTCTTCAGAATCCTGATATCCCTGGGGGTCTCTGTTCCTATTTTAGGGAAATGTGCTTGTTAAAATATATATTTGTGCTTAAAAATCTCTAATGTAGGCTGTCATATTATTTTTTATTATTTAACTTTTTAAGGGGTAGGGAGGAGATTTGTTACTGAAGTCCAGACGAGGAAGATGTATTATTTCCCAGTGTTTAATCAGTGAGGACAGGGCTTTAGAGGAAGCAAGCCTGGCTTCATATCAAAGAACTAGTTCAGCTAGAATATGCAAAAGGTTTAAATCAAATATGTCTGGCAGTGGACTGTGCTATCATTATAGCGATGCTGCTGATATTGCCAGAGAATGTAATAATCACTTCATAAAACGGTGTGTACCCGTGGGAAGTGGGAGGAATGCGAGGAATGCGTTGTGATGCACATACTGGAGTTTCATTCAGACAGCGTGTGGCTTATAGCCAGCACCGGCAAGATGTGATCCCAGACGAATCAAAGCCCAACTATTCACCAATGCATTGACACTTCAGATGCCATAAGGCACATCAGTCAGTACAGTGCATGGGTCTGGGTTGCCTCATATCACATCTGGCTCCATTTCTTCCCTATGATGCACTGTCAGAGAATGGTTGTTATACTGTGATATCAATATACTGGCTAGTTCAGGAACTATCTGAATACTGCAGTTTAACCCATTCAATGAGGCTACCAAACATAAACCTACGCTCCTTTTTTAAATCCAAGAATAAAAGATGGTACGGAGGTAGGGAGAGACACAGAATAAAAACTGTTTTCAGGGAGCCTTCTTTCCAAAATTAGCGTTTGCTGCATTCTCTTAATGTTGCTTTATTATTACAGAAAAAGCAACCCATTTTGCAAATAGAACTGCAGGAAGAAGCTTGGAACGAGGCCCAGCTGGCAAAGATGACTAAACCAGCCTATGAAACATCATTCTGTGCTGGTTTTTACTGAACTTTGAATTAATGAGCTGCTTTGCATTATCTTGAATTCACAGCAGTTCGATAACCATAAGTGTCCAGTATAAGAGGCCTGGGGACGGCTGAGTTCCTCAAAACCTGGTGAGTTGGTTTGGGCAACAGAATAGGGGGAGGGGAGCCAGACAGGCCCTGCCCCACCAAAGTTTCCTTCAGCTTCAGCCCCTTTATCCCACCTACCCAGCACCTCCTAATCTGCAGAGCAACAGAAGCTTGGTTTTTCACTCCTGCCTCTTTGCCTCTTCTGCCATCTCTGTCCGCCAGCACTGTGTGGCTGTTGAAATCAGAGAGCAAACATTTTTTGTATAATACTGGGAGTACTGTACTTGCTGTCTAATTTCAACTCTTGCATGTTGCCAATGGCCAAAGCCGGCAGAGGACAGGAGAGTGCTGAAAGCAGAAGAACAAGGTCTCACCACTCTGCAGGCAATTTAGAGGTGCTCGGCAGATGGATGCTAGAAGGGGCAGATGCTGGGTCTGGGAGAAGGGAACTGAAGGCTGACACAAGGATGAGAAAGGCCAAAAGGGGCTGAGGATAGCAAATGCTGCCAGTGGCAGAAGAGAGCTTGCATTGGGGACAGATAGGAAAATGGTCTGATGCTGTGACTGGGAGAAGGGGTCTTGAAGCTAACACGGGGTTGGGGATGGGAAAAAGGGCAAATGCTAAAGGATGGGGGTTAAGAAGGGGTCTAATGCTCAGCCTGGGAGAGGGGTTCTGAGGGCACCATTACTACTACAGCACTACTAATAATAATCATTTGTATAGCACTACAAGGCATACACTGCGCTGTACATAAACACATAAGAGAAAGTCCCTGCTTGACAGAGCTTATAGTTTATTCAAGACAGACAAGTAGAACAACCAAGGGGCCAGGGCCGGCAGTACCCAGTAAGCTAGGTAAGCATGGCAGGGGGCGCCGGTATTAAGGAGCAGCAAAACTGCAGCCTTGGGCCAGAGGAGAAAAACTCATGGTCAGCGGTGGTGCCTGTGACCACGTGAGCAGCCTGTCCCGCAAACACACAAATGTACTGCTGGCCTTAATCCAGGGCCAGCCCATCCACTAGGTGAGCTAGGCGGCCACCAAGGACAGACAGCCCAGGAAGACAGCGGCAGTGGCCCACATGGGCAGCGGCAGCAGTGGCACACATGGGTGACCACATCACCCCCCCAGCTGCCACCAATTCCATCTGGGGGGGAGACAGGCAGTGGCAGTATTTCCAAAAGCAGCAGCAAAAAGCCACCACTTTTGGAAATACTACTGCTGCCTGTCTCCCCCTCCAGAGACAGAATCAGCAGCAGCTTGGGGGGGGGGGCAGCAGTGATGGTGGCAGCTGGGGGATGGCAGCAGCTAGAGAGGGTGGCAAGGCTGGGGTTTCTGCCTATTGCAGCAGGAATCCTTGGGCCAGCCCTGCCTTGATTGCAGCTTTCTTTTGCTCTTTGGCCCACGGGATAGGCTGCTCCTGCAGGCCACAGAACAAAAGAAATCCATGATCACAAAGAGCAGTACTTTTATGAGCCCTAAACTTTTAAGCCTTTCCTCATAGGGATATCCTTCCATCCCCTTTACCATTCTGGTGGCTCTTCTCTGTACCCTTTCTGTTCTGTTTATACAATGTTAAATATTTATTTCTCAGTACAGATTTTTATTCCAGAGATGCAGTTGCCCCTTCACTGCAATTTTCTTGGTACAATATTTCATTTGAAGGAGAAATATTAGAATCATGTGATCAGAGTTCACAAAGGACTTTTGGGAAAGAGGGAAGGAGGGGCACCAATATGTAGGTTGCAGGGGGGGCACCAGAGACCCTAGCATTGGCCCTGCAGGGGGCTAGGGTAGTTTAAAGGAAATGATAAAACACATAAGGGTATAAAGACTAAGGGGTATATTAACTAATCAGTGGTAGCGGCTTCCATGCGATATCGGAGCTGCGGCCCAATGAACTCCGATATCGCATGGAAGCCACTATCGCCGATTAGTAAACATATCCCTAAGGGAGTCAGAATCCAAGAGCAGCCTCAAAAAGATAGGTTCTGAGTCTGGATTTGAATAGGGCCAGAGATGCATATGGCGCAGCAAGGTGGAACAAACGGAGTCTAGAATTCATAGTAGAAGAGTAAGGCATAGATAAGAGTGATTGCCTGATGAGTGGAGTTCCCAAGGAGGGATAAGAGAGGAGATGAAATGAGCAGCACTGCATATATTTGTAGGTCAGTAGGATAAGTTTGAACTATATACGGCAATGCATAGGGAGCCAGTGAAGAGATTTGAGGAGAAGGGATACATGAGCATAGCGACATTGGCAGAAGATTGGCCATGCAGCTGAGTTTTGAATAGATTGGAGGGGAGAGAGATGATTAAATGGAAGACCAGGTGGCTGATTCAGGAGATGAGGATGGGGGATGAGAGGAGGCAGAGGGTGAGAATGGGCTGATTGCAGGACAGAAGAAGTGAAAACGAAGAAAAGAGGAAGAGACAAGGTGATACGAGGTTGGTGTGTCAGAAAGGGGTATGAAGGTGTCAGTGTGTCTGGAGGGAGGTTGCGAGAAGTGGTCAGAACAGAGAAAGGGGGATAACAAAGAGACAAGGACAAAGGAGAAGAATATCTGGAAGGAGGCGCAGTGATGTGGTGTGAAGGATCTGGAGGAGCAGGAAAAGAGTTGAGAGGCAGTGCAAAGGGACAGACAAAAGGGACAGATCTGTGAAGGGGGTGAGAGAGGAGAAAGTGGAAATTGGGTAGCAGGTAATAAAAAGAAGAAAGGAGTCAGATGTCAGGAAGGGTTCAGTGACAGGTAAGGAATAGGGGTTGGTGAGGGAACAAGACGTAGAGGAAGATGAATGAGGGCTGGTAAGGGGGTAAAGGTGGAAGATGTAAAGCTTGCAGGTACTGTAGATGAGATAGGAAAATGGAGTTACTTACCTGTAACAAGAGTTCTCCGTGGACAGCAGGATAAGTCAGCCACACTTGCTGACGTCATCCGACAGCACAGAGACGGAAGTACTCTCTATAGCTCAGAAGGGCTTCTGCCCTTCTGAGCAAGGGCCAACTGGCCCCACCCCCTGCCCACCCCTAGCTAGCCAGTACGTCACTTGCTGAGCCTTTTGCCGCTAGGAGGCGGGCACCAGGATAGAGGCCGACCCCTTCCCAGGGGAGGTGGGCGGGTATGTGTGGCTGACTTATTCTGCTGTCCATGGAGAACTCCTGTTACATGTAAGTAACTCCATTTTCTCCTAGGACAAGCAGGATGAATCAGCCATACTTGGTGTTGCCCAAGCTGCCCTGCGCTTTGGTGGATGGGGGGAGGCCGAGCTTCTTCAGGGCTAGCCTGCACCCTTGTCTAGCAGCACATTGTAACAAGCATGTAGGCCTGTAGTGGCGACGCATGGAAGTGCAATAGCAGCACTTTGAGAAGGTGCAGTTACAAGGCACCGTACACCAGCTTGCAGTCACGCTGTGCGCCTGTGCAGAGGGTGTACAGGGGTGTAGGCACACGGATCGCGATGATGAAGCAACGGCAGCAATAGTGAGCGTGGTGCTGATGGAGCATTAGTAGGTTACTAATGAGAAAGAGACACTCTTTTTTTTTTTAACGTGTAGTCCACTCTGGAACTTGTTGCCGGAAGATAGTGAGGACCGAACCGTTAGCGTAGCAGGGTAACAGAGGCCGGGACTTGCTGTTTAGCCCAACACAAGCCTTGGGAACCCATTGTCTTAGTGGAGACGTGCCCTAGATTGGCCACTGTTGGGAACAGAATACTGTGCATACCAATGCTACAGGCTTGGCAATCCAGTCATACCCTGCATTCAGGGTGTGGTCCCATACCCTGCATGCTTGTGCATCGCTGATGACATATGCGCTGTGGTCAGGACTGCTCGGCCAAGGTGGAATTCCTCTGCACCCCTGCACCTGAAGGCTGAGGCAGTGGTGTTGGTAGAAACTCAGCTGGCGGTCTCACCGATGTCGGTCATCAGCAGAGTATGTCTCTAAACCATCTCTAAACCATTAGTAACCAGGCCCCAGGCAATCATTGATTGGTCCGAGGCATAGTTTCGTCCGAACCGAGCATTGAGAAAACTGACTTTTGAGAGACTGCTCGATACTTATGACCTGGATTGGCCATTGTAAAGTATCTGGTTGGACAGGCATGAAGGAGAGAACAACGAGGAACTGAACCCATGACCACTGCCTAGAGCATCGCTGTACAAACCAGTAGGCTATACCTCTGTGGCTTGTTACACCAGGGACGGAAACTGGTCTTGATGAACTGGCCTTGATGGCCTTATTCTGGTACGGTATAAATTGCATTCTCGCATCAGCAGTGGGGAGGTTGCTGCGAGCGGAGGTAGCAAGCAGTGTCGTGTGCTTATGCAAGCAGCGAGGTGGTCGCTGTGTGTGCCACAAGAATGGTGTGAGAAAGGTTCCTACGCCCGCCGTGGCTCAACCAGTTCAGTCTGGGAGTGATAGTTGAGGTTGCTGTGACTGCTTGGTTGGGGTGCATCCTGTTGTGAGGCCTAGGAGCCAGGTCCACACGGACCCAGGACCTTATACGGGGTGTAGGAGCCGGTCCACCTGAACCCAAAGCTTTGTACTTCTCAGTACGGCTACTGCCTGACTCCATGATTCCCTCATAGAATAGGGAATACAATCTGGGGACTGATGTTCCTTGGAAATGGCCTAAGGAGAGGGGCTGTCTGTGTGGCGGGCTGACTAGCAGTGGGGCGGGTAAGTGCTGAAGCCAATGTTGTGACACCACTGGTGCCTGGCTGTGGATATACAGGTACACATTCTGCTGAGGATGCTGCAGCTGTAAGAGCTGCCCCACCATGCCCCTGGCCAGACCCCATGGGAGGCACACTGGAGTGTGCACAGGGTGGTGTAAGGATGGATCACCCAGGGACATGCTGCAGCTCCATCAAGATCTCCTCCCTGGTTGCCTGGAGGGTGCCGATAGCTATGGTCAGCTGCTCTGTGGCCACAACATACCATTCCTGAAACACTGTGTACTGTTGCAGCACCTTCAGCTGTTGCTCAGACTATGTCTGCTGGACAGTGCTGCATGCAAGCAGATGCTCAGCACAGCAATGCAGGTAATTCTGTGTATCTCTGTGGGTGCGCCTCTCCTGGTCATCGCCATCATCAATAATGCACTGTGGCGGAGGTGATGGGGAGGGGACATGGAGCTCCAGATCATCTGGCCCAGGGATATTGTGTGGCTGCTGCAGTACAGCGTCAGAAGAGGTGCATGGTAGTGGGGCAATATCCAGGGCCTCCCTGACCTCCCCTGTGGTATCCTCCATGGACACTGTCAGCAGAGCAGGCACTGCTGCCTGTGAAGCTACAGCAGGGGCATCTGTGAAGACACAGACAACATTGCGGATCATACCTGCTCCTGGCAATGCCACCCCTGATGGGGTGGCAATGTCACAGCCATGTAGATCAGGCACAAGGCCACGCAGGTTGAGAGAGGCCGCTGCCATGCTGTGTGGCACACCCTATCCCCCTGTGTGGAGCCAGATGGGCACAGAGGTCCATGCACAGACACACACCTTGGTGGCCTGTGCACTCAGCACTGCCACCACCAGCTTTCAGCCATGCTGCAAATGCCCCCAACACACAGCCCAACAGTGGAATGACCACATGCACTCTGAGTGCGCCTGGCAGCGGCAGCATGGCTGGAACACCATGGCAACCAATGGTGATGGCTGCCTGCAAGTGTGTGCATGCACACAGAGTGAGGGGAGTACATGGGGTAAGGGGCAGGGACACACACGTCATACATGTACCTTGCTCCTGGGATGCCTCGATGTATCAAGAGGACCTATCTTCCCTGAGGTAGCAGGGTCAATTTTAACAAGGATGCGCTGTTCCAGGTCAGTTAGCTGCTCCCTCTGCATACCCGCGGACCTTGCTGTGCCTTCTGCACAGTGTCACAGCACCCCTGATGCCACCTATGCTTCATATCCTCGATGTCCTGGTTCTGGTGATATATGGCATTGATATGGCAGCACACATCAAGCCACAGCCATTGCTTCTCATAGGCACCCACATGTGTGGATGCATCCCCTATCAATTGTGGCAGCTGCTGGAGGATCTCCTCCAGCATAAGGGTCACCTCACCCTTGGAGAACCTTGCCTTCCTGGTAGCGACCTTAGGTGCCATGACATGGACTGTCTGTATCACAAAAGCACTGCATGAGGGCCTGTGATGGGCCCATTTGGACATGCATGCCAGTATGTGCCAATGTATATGGCCCAGTGCCGATGTACTCACGCCCGTGTGCACACATATCTGCGCCCCCACACCCCCAAGAGTAACGCAGCCGCACAGAGTGGAGAGGATGACATGTGTATGTGATGCAGAGGGTCCGTGGTTTGCCACCCACAGCAGGCACAATGGAGGGGAATGTGAATGCACGGCTAGCAGCCACAGAGGGGAGCAGGCACAGTATTTCAGCAATACAGGACATCGTGAGGATAGGCCACATGCAAACTTTATGGTGCATGGTCATGAATGCGCGTGCTCATTTGCACGTCACCATGTGTGTACGTGGTTGTGAATGTGCGCCTCTACACATGTGCTGTGTATATGTCTGCATGTGCCCCAGCCTGAACTGCTTTGTGGCAGGACTGACACAGTGCGTGACAGTCATGGTACCACCTTCAGCTCTCTGTGACACTCCACTATGTGTGCAATGCCTGTTAATTATTGTGCAGCTGGCTGGCTGGATGAGGACAACATGCAGGACGTCCAGAGCTGGTATGCTCTAGCCCTGCTGCACAGCTGTGCCCATGGTGGGCAGGACATGGATCGCAGGCACCCCCACACCCATGTCACTGGTAGAGCAGCCAGTACATGGACAAGAGTGATGCAGTATGTGTGGCAAGATACCATTTCTACATGGCTGCATACATGACCTCTGCCAGCAGCTTGAGCCATGGCTTGAAAGTTCCACATAGAGGGGTGATCCAATTCCAGAGCACCTGAAGGTGATGACAGCACTAGCCTTCCTGGCAACAGGATCATTTCAGATGGTGCTCTTGGCTGTTGGGGGAGTCAGCCAGCCTGTGGTATCATAGTGCCTCACCCAGTTCCTGGGTGCCTACCTGAAGTCCATGACGCAGAACATTTGCTTTCCATAAATGGAGTAGGACCAGCACCTGACCATGCAGGAATTCAATACTGTGGCAGGGTTCCCGCAGTCCTAAGTGTGGTGCACGGCACACACATTGCCCTCCAGCCACTGTGACAGAGTGAGGCTGTGTACTGGAAGTGCAGGGAATTCCACTCTGTCAAAGTGCTGGTGGTGTGCATTGTGAATGTGGAGATTACAGATGTATGCACCAAGTACCCAGGTTCCTGCCATAAAGCCTATGTCCTGAGCTGGTCAGGGATCCTTGTGCACTTCAAGGGGTGCCACATCAGTGGTGGATGGCTGTTCAGGTGGGCATATGCACAGATGCCCTAGGACTGGGAGGTAGGGTGCATTGTATGCTGATGTGTCTGCTGGGCAAGTGGTGTTGGCCCTACCCTCATGACCCCAGGGCACTGTATGTCGAACCCCATAACCATGGGAATGGCTGGGTACACACAGGGATGGCCTGCCCCCACAACTATGGTGAGCGTATGCGTGAGGTACCCCCCTGGGAATGCGTGAGGTACCATGTCCCATGGCCTCTGGGAATCCTCCCTACATACATGGTGTCATGAAGAAGTCCCTTCTGAGCCTATGAAAGTAGGGCAAGATGAGGATTTGCTTTCAGAAACTGACAGGCAGTCTGAGTACATGGCTCAGTGTTTGCAAAGAAGAAGTAAACAAAGGGAGTCACGAGCTAGAAAGACACGCCCCTGCTGTGACGTATTCCCTAGCTCGGGAGGTAATGAGTTTCACCTGTTTCAGGGCAGGGCACAGCTAAGCCCTGAGAGTTACAATGATAAAAACTGGTCATTAGCTTGGACCAGGCAGAGCAGGAGGGAGGAGGAGAACAGCAAGCAGAACAGCAAGCAGAACGGGAACTGGGAGAACCAGGAAGGAAGCCAGCAAAGGATCACGCTGACTAGAAGGAGTCAAGGAGGAGTGAGAACTAAGGGAGCCACATTCCTGAGACCAGAAGGAAGCAACCCAGGGCAGGTGTTGTCTGGTAAAGGCATGAGAGAAAGGATTCTTCCTGAGAGGCAGGCTTGGCAAAGCTCACACGCTCCAAGGAGAGAGACAGGCTGCCTGGAGAATGCCGGTACATCTGAGGGGAAAGTTAATAGGCTGAGAGGCAAGCAAACACAAGCCGTGTTTGAGAACCAGTCTGACCCTGCAGAGTGGAGAGTTCCTTCCCTTTCAAAGCCAAAAGGTAGGCTTAACAATTCATATAAGTTTGAACACAGCTATAAAGCAGTTCCCTATAGTTACCAGAAAGTAGCAAACTCCCTGGACAAAAACTACAGCATATATGGTAGTTTACAACCCTGCTCAGGAGAGTGTTACAGAGAGAAACCACGTGAGGTCAGAGAAACCGTTTGTTTCAGAGATCAGGATAGCAGCTTACTGCCACGCCCTGTTATACCTGAGGCTGAAGAAATGCAGATAGACTCTGTCCCTAATGAAATAGTGGATGATCGGATGGACTGTACATTATCTTTGGCTGACCATGTGAATTCCTTATGCTGAACAGTGTCTGAGAAAGACAGTAAAAGCAGCAGAAGAAGAGGGAACATTTTCTTTGCTAATTGAAGCTGTTGTGATTTTGTTTTGTATCAAGCACTGCATGTTTAAAGCCTGAAGCTGACAAGGCCAATTTACCTGAGTTCATATATAATTTCCTCAAGCCAAATGTATGGCATGTTTTGTCCTGAGTTATTCACTTGCATTTAATCCGTTGGGAAGGGTAAAATAAATTCTTGTCATTGCCTGAAACCATTCGACTGCAACTCGTCTGTACTCAAAGGGTAAAGGGACTCACATTCCCAGAAGGCCTTGCAGAGTTAAAGCAAGCCCACACTCTCTGAGGCAGGAACACCACAGGCAGACCAAGTCTCACCACAGGCAGGCCAGCCCTAGGTATTGGGCTGGCCACCGTGAGGGTGACAATGGGCATGGTACGACCTGTCCCTATCCATCTGGGACAAAGCACAGTGAAGTGCAGAAAGGAAGCCATTGCTCAAGAAAACCCATAAGAACATAAGAAATGCCATACTGAGTCAGACCAAGGTCCATCAAGCTCAGTATCCTGTTTCCAACAGTGGAAAATCCAGGTCATAAGTACCTGGCAGGTTCCCAAAAAGGCACACAGGTTCCACAATGCTCATCCAGGGGTAAGCAGTGGATTTCCCAGGTCCTCTTTAATAATGGTTTATGCACCTTTCCTCCAGGAACTTGTCCAAACCTTTTTTTTTAAACCCAGCTACACTAACAGCTTGATTATACGTTAAGTGAAAAAATATTTTCTCATTAGTCTTAAATGGGTTACACTGCAGCTTTATTGCATGTCCTCTAGTCTTTCTACTTTTTGATAGCATAAACAACCGATCTACATTGACCCATTCCAATCCATTCATTAATTTATAGACCTCTATCATGTCATCCTCAGCATTCCATTTTCTAAGTTGAAGAGCCCCAACCTTTTAAGCCTCTCCTCATAGGGGAATCCTCCCATCCCCTTTACCATTTTGGTGGCTCATTTCTGTACTTTTCTAATTCTGCTATATCCTTTTTAAGATATGGCGACAAAAATTGCACACCATATTCAAGATGCAGTCGCATCGTGGAACAATAAAGAGGCATTATATCCATGGTTTTATTCTCCATTCTTTTCCTTATGATTCCTAGCATTCTATTTGCTCTCTTGGCCGCCGCTGCACACTGGGCAGAGGGTTTCAACATATTATTAAATTTAAATTTCATCTGCCATTTAGACGTCCAGTCTTCCAATTTATCAAGGTCCTCTTGCTATTTTTACAGTCTTCTTGTGCTTTAACAACTTTGAATAAGTTTCGGTCATCTGCAAATATGATCACGTCACTTATTATTCCTATTTCCAGGTCATTTATGACTATGTTAAAAAGCAGTGAGCCCAGCACAGATCCCTGGGGTACTACACTATTCACCTTTCTCCATTGAGAAAATTGGACATTTAGCCCTACTCTCTACTCTCTATCTTTTAACCTCTTCCTGATCCACAATACTATACTGCCTCCAATCCCATGACTTTTTAATTTCACCAAGAGTCTCTCATGAGGGACGTTGTCAAAGGCTTTCTGAAAATCCAGATATACTATGAAGGGCGGTCAATCAAGTCAATAAACATAAACATAAACATATCTTTACTAAACGGCGGTAAGGGAGTATGTCTTTCCGTGTGGTAATGGCAGCGATAAGGACTGTGATAAGGAAGCTTATCATAGCTCAGGAAGGAGCTATAGAAAAGGTGAAGTGACTCTGAACAAACAACCTGTCAGTTCTAGTAGAAATAAGAAAACAGAATTTTCCCATAAAAGACTACCAGTCCCAGAATGCACCAGGTTTCCAACAGCCATTAGAGGAGCTGAAGTGGGGAAACGTGTGTTCAATCAGGAGGGCTATGATGTAATCCCCAAGCACTCATCTCAAAGGGCAGGGCCTGATTCAGCACAGCTGCGCTGTGATAAGGTGGAGCACTCATCAAGGCAGAATAAAGGTAGAGTTTATTCTACAGAGAATCATCATCTAGAGGATCATCATCTTCATGATCAACTTGGATATCCTCATCCTCAGTTTCATCTGGAGGATCATCAGAAGCAGAAGCCAGAGCGGACGGACAGAGAGGGCAAGAAACCCTTTGGAAGAAAGAAGAGAAAAGCCTTTGGGAGGTCTAGAGGAGTCTGGAGCAGTACGTATACTGGGAGGCATTCCAAGGGCCAGCATACACCATTGGACTGGGGAAAGCCAGAGGAATGGTGCTGCAGAGCTAGGAATCTCCAGACGGTACCTGTGAGGGAGACGGCTGCACGTGGAAGGGACCCTAAGACCCGTGCCAGAAGGTATGTGAAGAGAGATCCAGTGTCCAGGGATCTGGATTGGAAGGCTGGACATAAGAACTGGACAACATACTGGCCAAGCTATATAGAGAGGAACTCTAACAGCAATGGAAGCTCAGGTATGAACACTGATCTATGCCCTAGCTATAACCTTGAAAGACAGCAGGGAAACAAGTATTCTCCTGAAAGTGCTCCATTGAGAAATTCATCTGTGCCAATCCATGATATTGAACCCATGATTGTTGAAGAAGGGGGAGTGATTGCAGAAGGAGGATGTGTTTACACCAGAGGTTCCCAACTTCAGTCCTGGAGGGCCAAACACCATTCAGGTTTTCAGGCTGTCCCTAATAAATATGCATGAGATGCATTTGCATGCACTGCCCCCATTGTATTCAAATGTATCTCATGCATATTCATTAGGGACAGCCTGAAAACCTGAATGGTGTTTGGCCCTCCAGGACTGGAGTTGGGAACCTCTGGTTTACACGGACTGCTCTCTGTCTAAACTCCTTTGGTGATTTTCTGTTATAAAATACAACAACCATCACAAAGAAATACAAACTTGTTCTTTAATCTACTCAGAAAAGCTCCTGAGTAGGATTTCTAGCCACGCAGTAGAAAGCAAGCCAGCTAAGGGGTTTCAGCTGGGTAACTGCTAGCAATTGAGCCTTACCTAATTGCTTGTGAGCTCTGAGGGAATCACTTCTGAATCTATGTGGGAAGATATAAGAAGTTAACCTGAAAAGAACAGTTTTTCTCTTCTTTGTGGATTTTTGTTTGTTGTTTGATACACTGCTAAGAGAATATTAGCTAAAGCCTACAGAAAAGACCAGTTTGTTACCAACCAGGTCTTTATTCTTTTGCTTTGATCACCTGACAAGTTCAAATGTTGTTTTCCTGATTTTGTTTTTCCAAGTTTAACACTGAAAGCAAGTAACCTGATTTATGTGCTACCAAGCATATCTGTGTTGGGAGAAATAACCCCATAAATAAATATCTTATTGGCTTTAACCTCAAGCACAACTAATTATTGTGAGCAGCTGTGTCTGGTGTGAATGGACTGCATTGCCCACAATCCCTTGCAAATCATATTGATATATGCACTTGCCAAGACTGTGAACATTCTCACCCAGGCAGCCGTCTGACAGGACTTACCATGCGGTAAGTGTGCTGGGCATGTTAGACGCGTTCCAGCATTAAGGGGCGGTAGTGGACACTTAAAGGGCGGTAACAGTACATGCTGCATTAAGGGGTGGTAGTGGACACTTAACAGGCATTAACAGGACATATTGTGTTAAGGTGTCCTGCAGTAAGGTGCATGCAAGAAAGTCTCTGAAACGTTGAAAGGGGGGCAGAGAAGCCACTGGAGAAGATATGGATGCAAGCACGGTTGATAGCTGATGGAGTTGATTCACCTGATGCCTGGCTATGTGGCAGTATGTGTGATGAGCATGTTTGACTGTACAGCAGGCCTGTGCTGTTGACTAGGCGAGATAGGCAGCTGCCTAGTGATGCTGGTCAGTTTGGGTGGTGGCAGTGTCATGGATGGGTGGTGGCAGCAGCAGAGTCAGCAGAGAGGTTGCAGCAGCGGGAGGGGGGCGCTGTGACAGGCATGCAGTCCTAGATGCTCCTGAAAGCATATACCGTTCCATAAGCTATATTATAGTGTCTGTGAGGTGTGGACATGCATCCAGATGTACTGTCATCAGTCTGTGGCATGCCATAGGCCAGGACAGTGTCTGGGTGGAGGTAGCATGTTCCTGATGTGGGCGGCAAAGTGAAGATTGTCCATGATTGCTCATGTGAAGCAGTCACAGGTGTGTATGATATGGCTAACTGCTGCAAATGACCCTTGCTGGCCATGGTGGGGCACTTTACTGGCAAATACTTGAATACCCTTGATGGCCAAATGGTTGGTGCAGGTCTCTGCCATGGATTTTCCAAGCAGAGAGTTTGCAGTGTGTGTGGTGGGTGGATGTATGGGATCCTACTGGCCAAAAGCATTTGATGTGTGTGATCCAAAAGTACTAGTGCCATGGGGTACATGAAACACCATTTGTGTGGCTGGAAAACAGGTGCCTCAGCCTGTGTAACTGCAAGACAATACACCCGACAAAGTGGCATGATAGAAAGGAACAAGTTGAACCCATTTGTCACATGTGGAGCAAGTAATGATGGCAGAACAGTGCAGGGTTTGGCTATTAACGAGTGTTATGTGCCTTTATGTATGAGATATAGTCTCTTTATGTAAAGCTGGCAGGTTACAATGATGGCACAATAGAAAACGCATCCATACCAGTTATCCCAGACATCTGCTGCATATACATCACTGACCCGCTACAATGGGCCACGGAAGAGCTCTAAAGCCATGCTCTCAGATGTCCATAATGGGGAATGTCATGATGGGCTACCCAACGTGTGGCCATAATGCATAGAAACATAGAAGGATGATTGTCTGCAGGTCACAGCAGAGCCGGGACTGTGCGAGGTGGGCAAGTGACCTGAGTAGCACCCAGGCACAAAATGAACCCTGGAGACATTGCACCAACCAGTATGCTACACCTCCACACAGCTCTACATAGATGTGTAGAGCCTGCAGGTCTCTGATCAAACTGTTTGCTATGTGTGCTGGTATAGGCTGGGCCCTCCACTACCCATGAGGCACGGCACATACAAAACAGAAGTCTGCAGCTGATGAACCAATGGAGAATGCACATCAGCTCAGTAACACGCACTGACTGTGTGAGCTACATACACATTACAACTGTAAGCCATGCTGCAGAGCAGTCTCAGCTGTCACCCTGAGGATGAGGATGGGTGCCCAGCACCTGGTCCACTGAACCTGCACTGTTAACGATGGTCTCTGCTGGCAGTGCTGCAGGTTCACATCACTGCTGGTATGTGGCAGGTATTGTTTGCAGTGTGTTGTGCTTTTCTCAGTGTTTTCTGCATGCTGTAGGCAACAGTAATAGCTCGTCCCTGTGTTCTGCCCATTTTGGATACTAATCCTCTGATAACAGTGCAGGTCAGTGCCCAGTATTAATATGCTGATGCCATGGACAGCCACTGCAGTGGGGGTGTATAGGATGGCATGGGGCTACTGTTACTGTCCTGCCATGACTCCAGTGAGTGGGTCATGAATCACTGCTGCTCTAACCATTAAGGATCAACAATCAACCATAGCATGTGCAGTAAGACTGCCCCTGCTGCCCTTCCCTGGGCTGTGTCAGCCATGCACAAACCAACTGCAATTGGTCCACTGGTCAGCATGCATGGCATGTACTTAGAGTGACCATGAGCACCCTGCCTTAGAATATTCAGCATTGACACCCGGCAATTTGCTCAGTGATCGGCATCCCCAGACAGATTGCATCCACATCACTGGAGCCAGACATTATAATAGCTCTATGTGGATACATAGCCATGCCATGGTCACTTTTTTGTCATAGTGAGAGTACCATCTCAGCATGACATGCTGTGGCCACCCAGGCACGGCACATGGCAGATGGGCACAATGACATCTCAGCCATTGACCCTACTGTTGCGGCAGACACATCCAGGGCAATCTGTACTGTTTCAGGCAATACCTACAATCCTCTGCCTCATGTTATTCACATTTTCAAACAAAGGCTGGGAACAACATGGACAATGTGAGCCAAAGTGAAGTGCAGAAAGCCACAGGACAAAGGGAAGCCATACACACACATACATACATACACTCTCATTGGCACACTGTGCAAAAGTGGAGATGGTTGGCATTCTCACCTGCCACTCCTGTCTCCATGTCAGCTCAAGGATTGATAATGTGTGTTCTCTGTGCAGGTGCTATTAGCATGCCTTGGCTGCACCACAAGTTGTTACCGCCCACTCAGTGTGCTATTAGTCTCCAGCCAGCTATGGATAGTGGAGCATTTCAGTGCTGCTGGTGGGTGTTTCCATCCTTGCTGACCACCTCCTTGGGGGTTGCATATGCTGAAGCTATACTTGCACTGTCATCTAAACCTTGTCCAAAGGAACATGCAAAACAGAAACCCCATCAGGAACCTGAATCTGTGATCCTCTGCACACAGACACACCAGCCATGTGTGTTGCACCACATTGCTGCCATATGGGGATAATAGCCCCTATTGCTGACATGCTCCCTTTTGGCTGGCCTTTGGCACATACTGCTATGCGCATGATGCACAGGAGTAGGACAAGGCTTCTGTCTGCTGAAGGCTGATGCCACTGCCCATGCAACCACCACCACCACACCATGTAGACATGCCCTCATGCTGTCAATGGTGGTGGTGCGCAGTCCCAGCATGTAAAATATGCGGGTTAGGTGGGCACCTTGGGAGCAAGGCCCAGGTGGGGGGGTCAGAGGCACACATGGATGGCCACACAGCCCCCCCACCAGCTGACCATGCATGGGCCCCATCACCACCTGCCACTGATACATCTCAGGGAGAGGATGGCAGCCACTGCTGTAGTATTTTCCCAGGCATCTGCATTTTCCAGCTACCTGGAGGGCTACAGCTGCAAGCTCTATTGGCCTCGTCTACCACAGCTGGGTTCAGGGGCACCGTGGGGGGGCCTACCAGGCTCTCTGCCTAGGGTGCCATATCCCTTGGACCACCCCATGTGGCAAATCTCCTTTCCACAGCTGCCGTATGTCTGTCTTTCGCCATTTACTGTGTGATCATGACGGACATCACAGATGGTGTGGATGGGGGATGCCCCTATGTGTGAAGGTTACAACAGCTAGGCCCCTTCAACCTGGAGGACAGATGGCTAAGTAGAGATATGCTGGGGGTCTATGCATTACTGAATGGCATGGAATGGGTAAACATTGATCGGTTGTTTACACCATCAAAATGTGGGGGGATAAGGGAACAGGCAATGCCGCTACAGTGTAATGTATTCTGGACTGATTGGGGCATATAGTTTGCAGGTAATGCATAGGCAATCTCTGGCACTGCAATCATGAAGATGCCATAAAGGCTCCTTAGGTAACTATGCTTAGAGAAGGTTTACTTAGGTTGCAAGGGAACTGTCATTACACCATTATGCAGGGGGCACTGCGGATCCACAACTTGGCCCACTACAAGCATCGTTGAACATGGGTACATTTTGGTGTTATCTTCGATTCCTCTCTCTCTTTCTCTTCACATATCCAGCTCATTGCTAAAACTTGTCGTTTCTTTCTATACAATATTTCCAAAATTCGCCCCTTCCTCTCTGTTGACACCACTAAATTGATTGTCCACTCCTTAATCACCTCCCGTCTTGATTATTGTAACGTTCTCCTTGCCGGCCTCCCTGCAAGCCACCTCTTTCCTCTTCAGTCAATTCAACACTCCGCTGCTCGACTCATTTTCCGCCAGTCTCGTTTTTCCCACATCACTCCTCTCCTCATGTCGCTTCATTGGCTTCCCATCTGTCTCTGTATCCAATTTAAACGTCTCCTCCTGACCTATAAATGCATTCACTTTTCTGCCCCCCAGTACCTTTCATCTCTCATCTCTCCTTACACCCCCACTCGGTTGCTTCGCTCTTCTAACAGTCTTCGTTTATCTGTGCCCTTTACTCGTACTGCCAATTCCAGACTTCACTCCTTCCAAATGGCAGCACCCTTTGCTTGGAATACTCTTCCTATCTCTGTGCGCCAGGCGTCTTCCCTGGCCATTTTCAAGTCCAGACTAAAATCCCACCTCTTCACTATTGCTTTCCATTCCTGTCTTACCCTATCTTGATCTCTCTATCAACATTTGCTTACTTTGTTCTGTAAATTTTTATTTGTATTATGTAACTTATTTTGTTTTCTGTCTTATTAGATTGTGAGCTCTGATGAGCAGGAACTGTCTCTCTTCTATGTTTGTACAGCGCTTCGTATGTTACGGCGCTTTATAAGTCTTTGATAATAATATAATAAGGACCCAGCTAGGTACTAGTGAGCATGATTGGCCACTGTGGAACAGAAGATACGGGGCTTGACAGACCATGGTCTAAGCCAGTATGGAATATCTGCAGATCCTCTGTTCTTATGCCACTATATGCCACGTGGGCAGCTCCCTGTTCCACAATGTCCACCTGCACCTACCACTGCATGATCAATGTGCCACCCCCTCTGCTCCATTGGCAGCATCAGCATGGTGCCCTTTCTTACTTGTGCACCATGCTGCTCCTGCTAATGAAGCACTACTATCACTGACTTGAGCTTCCTTGTCATTTCATCACACTGCTTACATTTTAATAGGCTCTCTTCCCTCTGCAGACATCCTTTCTACGAGGTTTCACATGGCGGTATGGTTACAAGCATTACGTAAGGGGCTCTTAGGGATGTTAACGCAAAAAGCATTAATGTAATACACGGTGTTGCCACCCCTTCTCCACCCCTTCTCTGCCAACTTTCCGCCCCTTCATGCCCACTCTCCACCTCCTGTTCCCATTACGCTACAGGTGTCTTTTACGCACAGAAACTTAGCATTTTTTACAGTGTTAAGGGGACATGTGTGCCGTTACCACATATAAATGTCACACTTGCTCCAATACTGCCTTTTAGTAAACATACCCCCATATTAACTGGCTTACCTTTGTCTACCTGTTTATTCAAACCTTCAAAAAAATATAACAGATTAGTAAGACAAGACTTTCCTTGGCGAAATCCATGTTGGCTTTCTTTCATTAAACCATGACTATCCACAAGTTCAGTAATTTTATTCTTTATAATGGTTTCTACCATTTTGTCCAGTATTGACGTCAGGCTCACCAGTCTGTAGTTTCCCAGATCGCCCCTGGAACCCTTTTAAAAAAATTGGTGTTATATTGGTCATTCTTCAATCTTCCGGTACTGCAGCTGATTTTAATGATAGTTCACAGATTACTAATAGTAGGCATGCAATCTCCTATTTCAGTTCTTTCAACACTCTTAGATTTATACCATCCGGTCCAGGTGATTTGCTACTCTTCAGTTTATTATCTTCCCAGTTATATATCTTCCCAGTTTGTCTTCCCAGTTTATCAATATTTCTTTCAATTCTTCTGATATATCACCTTCATATACTATTTCAGGCACAGGTAACTTCCCTACATCTTCATTAAAGACCGAAGCAAAGAATTCATTCAGTATCTCGGCTATGGTCTTGTCTTCACTTAGCTCCCATTTTACCCCTCTATCATCCTCTATCATCCAATGGTCAAACAGACTCTCTTACAAGGTTTTTACTATTAATGTGCTTGAAAAAGTTATTATGCATTTTTGCTTCCATGGCAAACTTCTTTTCAAATTCGCTCTTTGCTTGCCTTATTAGTGCCTAGCATCTAGCTTGCTAATGATTTTATTGTTTCCTGTGTTCGTCATTTGGCTCCTTTTTTTATTTCTTGAAAGATGCCTTTTTGGCAATAACAGCGTCCCAGACCTTGCCTTTAAACCATGCTGACAGTTTCATGGCCTTCCTTTAACTTTTCTTAACGTGTGGAATACATCTATTCTGGGCTTCCAAGATAGTATTTTTAAACAACGCCCATGCTAGATGTAAATCTTGAACCTTTGCAACTGCTCCTTTTAGTTTTTTCCTAACTATGTTCCTCATTTTATCAGTCTCCCTTTTGAAAGTTAAAATGTAGTACTGTGGATTTCCTTGTTGTTCTTCTTCCATTTATTGAATCAAATGTGATCATGCTATGATCGCTGTTACCAAGTAGCCCCAAAACCCTTTCCTCTTGCACCAGATCCTGTGTTCCACTAAGGACTAGGTCCAAAATAGCTTCCCCTCTTGTCAGTTCATGAACAAGCTTCTCCAAGAAGCAATCATTTATTTCATCTAGAAACTTTATCTCCCTAGTATGTCCTGCCGTGACACTGATCCAGTCGATAATGGGGTAATTGAAATCACCCATTATTACTGTGCTGTAACTTTTGTTGGCTTCCTTTTTTTTTCAGCATTTCATCATCCATCAGTTCATTCTGGCCAGGCAGTCGGTAGTACACCCTCACTGTCATCACCTTCCCCTTTTTACATGGAATTTCTAGCCATTGAGATTCTACAGTGTATTTAATTTCCTGCAAAACTTTAGTTCTATGTGGCTCAATGCCCTCTCTAACATAGAATGCAACCCCTCCACCAATTTGATCTACTCTATCATTGCAATATAGTTTATGCCCAGGTATCACAGTGTCCCATTGGTTGTCCTCTTTCCACCAAGTCTCTGAGATGCCAATCATATCTAACCTTTCATTTAGTATTATATAGTCTAGCTCCACTTTTTGTAGACTGACAAAACTAAAATAGAACATTTTGGCCTGAATGAAAAGCATTACATCTGGTGCAAACCCAACACAGGATATTACTCAGGGAACATTATCCCTACTATGAAGTATAGTGATGGCAGCATCATTTTATAGAGATATTTCTCATCAGCAAGAGCTGGGACACTTGACAGGACAAATGAGACAAGTAATGGACAAAAATACAGAAAAGTCCTTGAGGAAAACATGCTGTCCTCTGTAAAAAAAAGTTGTGTGTTCTATACATGTTTGTATAAAGCTCTTATTGGAGATTGCTGAGGGGTGGAAAAAATATAGGAAAAGGATTTGGATATCCATATGGAACCTGAGCAGTAGGCTGTTTTTTTAGAAACAGTTTCAAGGTCCACATACCTTATTCATGTGGAGAGAAAGTTTAGAAAGGACATCCAAGTACAATCTGGAACATCTAAGCCTGAACATCTGAAAAAAAAGCATGCAGCTCCAGGTGCAGACATGATTTCACAATTGTGGGTGTGCCCGCTATGGATGTCTGTGGGGACGTCTACATAGACATCTCCAGAATAGTGTTGCAGGCCCTAGACTTCTAGGAATAGCCTAATTGATAGAGCAGTAGGCTAGGAACAGCAAAGTAAGGGCTCAAACCCCACTGCTGTTATCATTGGAATTGTGCTGAATGATAGAGTGCTTTCTCTTCTAAGTCCTCTGGATGTTTTTCAGCCAAAACAAGCACTTCTCAGGATTCCCATTAGCACTCCTTGTGGCCTTGGGCAAGTCACTTAACTCTCCATTGTTTATGAAGAAAGGCCTGCAATCTACTTTCCGGTCACACTGCCAAGAAAACCCTGGAGCTGCTGGATCGCCAGGAGTCAGCATTGACTCAAAGGTACGCATTGCATTTTTTGGAGCAGGCCTAAACTTAGACGCAATTCTTGACATCCAGGATCTTTCTGAGAGCAGGCGAGAACATCCAGGTTCCTGGGAACAGGACAGGTGGAAGGACTGGTGGTGCCCTAGGCAGGGCCTCCATCCTGTCACTACCCCTCCTCCCCGAAAACTGCCACTGCTGCTGCCCCTCTCCAGGGCCTGCAGCAGTAGCTAATACCCAAACTGCAACGCAGCACTTACCTGCCAATGGCAGCACTGTTTTGCAGTTTCCTTTATTTTTGCATCTTCTGCTTCTCCCCTCTCCGGCGCAGACGTATGGTTTATGCAGACCAGAGGTCTGCAGAGGAAGTGGGCAGAAGATACAAAAGTAAAAGGAAACTCATGACGTAGCGTCAACATGGGCAGGTATATGCTGTGTCGGAGTTTGGGGTCCACTGCCACTGCTATAGGCCTTGGAGAGGGGCGGCAACAGTGGCAATCAGTGCCTCCAGAGGCCCACTACTTTGCCTTATGGTAGCACCGACCCTGCCTGAGAACACCTCTACTATGCTCCTTTTCAGACTTGGACATTTTCATGCAGGGGGACGTCCACAGACCCAGCTTTGAAAAAGGCTCTGGAGACATCTCTGTTCTTTGGATATCTCTATGCCTATTTTCAGACATCCAAAGCATGAATAGGGCTTCCAAAATGATGCCCTATACCGTATCTCAGTGCACAGAAGACAGTACAACTTTCTAGGCTCAGGAGGACAATAAAAATTGGTTGTACCACTACAAGATAGGGACATTCTCACAAATGTTATAGTTCTATAAAAATGCAAGGACATTTTAGACAGGGTCATAAGGAGGAATTAAAGATATATGGAACATGCCATTTAAACTTTCGTTTCAATTTATTATTTGGAAATCAAATGCGATTATGAACAATATTTCTGCCAATAATAAACTGATAGATAATGGAGGTCATTTTAGAACACTTGTAAATGGGCATACGCAGCAATTTTAGAAAAGTCACTACTCGCATGTGTATAGCCGCGACATGCAGATTTCAAGTCTGGGCACACTTTAAGAGACTGACTGTATATAGCGCACACAGGAGAGTGCATGAGCAAAACTCACATAAGTCCCTATCTGAAAGGACTTACATGCGTGAATGGGCTCTTACGCATGCCCTTTAGGCGGTTGCAATTCTTTAAGCATGCACATAAATCTCATTGCATGTACTTTCAGGTGGGGTGTGCACAGGGTTGAAGCTTGGTGGAGCCTAGATTTACTCATGTATGTTATAGAATACTATGACAGGTCCATTATTGTGTCGATCTAGGCATGGACAATTTACACCTGCTCAGGCACATCCACATGCCCCCATTCTATAAAATAATGCTCACACATGCTTTATATAGAATAGACCCCAAATACATGCACTCCAGTACACTTTGCCTGCATACGAAATTATAGAATTGCCCTCCACAAGTATACTCTTAGGGCCTGAATTTCAGTCATCTGGATTTTGGAAGGACTATGGGCTGCGTCGGCGCACAGCCCTCCCTGCCAACCTCTAACCCAGATAATCAATGCCATGGTGATGGCATTGAATATCCGGGGATCGCCGCAGACACAGTAGGGTGCCGAGGCTAATCATGCAGCAGCGATATTGTCTGCTGCCCATTTAGCTCCTATGCCTTAATGGCAGGCGAGGGTTTTCCACACCTATCTTTTAGGTACAGGTCACTACTGGACAGCATCCAATATTGCTGCCGCACGGTTAGCCTCACTCTCGGCCCCGTAATGCCCCAATGCTAACCGGACAGCATCGGGGCACATAGTGTCATTGAATATCCCCTACTAAGCCCCTAACTATGTAGGTGTCATTGAACATCCCCGTTTAAAGCATTTACACACTTTACTTGGCTGTAAACTGTGTAAATGCCTTTTGAATATTGGGTCCTTATTTCCTATTTTGCCAAGGCAATACACGTATACTTCAAAAGGTGTACTCCTCAGCATTTGTAGCTGCTCCAAATCACATATAGGTTTTCATCTAGCTATTTGTCGGACCTTTAAAGGAAATTTTGAGGGGGCAGCTGTGCTAATCTCTCATGCTAAACCACATCAAAAATATAAAAATTTGAGTTTTGGAGCTTGGCTCCTTGTCCTTGGACATGTAGTCTTGCAACATCTGCTATTTACACATATAAAGCATCAGCACATACATGTGCAGGTAGCAAAATCTGGGCACTTACATATACAAAGCCCAAGCAAGGCTGCTCTTTTTACAATTTTTTTAAATAAAATGGATATTCCTGCTGCATGTGACACCACAATACATACTTTTTTACTAGAGCCTTATACGTATTTGACAAAAGGCTCCATGTTCAATGAGCCTTTTGTAAAATAAGCTGAAAATTGTGAATGGCCCAACCTAGACAATTTATGCAAAACCGGGTTTCACATATGATTATCTTTGGCCATAAAAGTCACCCTGAAAAACTGGAAAGGGTGGTCCTTGCATGAAATGGATTCGCAGAGGAGGTGGTGGAGACAAAATGGTAACGGAATTTTAAAAAAGGCACAGAGGATCCCTTGTAGCAAAGAGATGATAAAGAAGTGCTGGAGTTAGCTGCATGGAGTGATAATTACAACTCAAAACAGTAGTGATTTCATTGGGGTGACCTGCAAAGAGTAGTAATTACAACTGAAAACCATAGTAATATGACTACATCATGCCTCCATGAAGGTGCTGGGGCAGCATGCATGGTAGGATCCTGGTTAAAGCTAAAACATGAGTGCAGGGGCAGCCCAAGGGGGGTGCGGGGCCATGTGCAGAGACTGGGTGCTGGGCCTCCTTTGCATAAGGGGCCTCATTTGCATAAATATTTGCATAATGTTACCATATGCTAATTTTTAGTAAACATGCCTCTTAATGAGTGTATGGATTAAGAAAGACTAAAAGATTCCTACATTACTATAATCCAGTGCCAACCACCAGGCACATTAGGAACTACTACAAACACTGCCCATTTAGAACCCATAGCAAACCCGCCGTATCGTAACAGCACTACCAGGACTCACAAAACACCATTACCTATCAAAAGGCAACACTGCAAATATTAAACCAATACATTTCAGAGAACAACAATACATGACCTACTGGGGAAAGAGAACAGGTGGCAATGTCAAATAGGAATTACATAAACAGAATACCTCAGCTCAGTTACACATGCAGATCATAGACCATCACCAAACAAGGAATCACAATTTAGAAACAGGAAGACAATAATTAAACTGCGAACCCCAAAAGCCAAACTTGGAATGTACAACAACACTGTAGAAATAAAACTATAAATTAATTTCCTCTTGTACTAAACAAAGCACAGATGTTAATAATGCATATTTCCCAGAGCTGACATATTCCATTTAATAAATTCAAAATAAAGAGATATTTTTCTACCTTTTGTGCATTTTTTTTCAGTTGCAATTGCTCCAGCCACTTTCTTCAGGTTCTTCGTGTCTTCTGCTAACTCTCCATTGTCTGCTGTCCATTTGTCCTTTCTTCTCTCTTCTAGTTTTTTTTCCATTCTCTCTCTACATCTGCTTTAACATACTAATCTTTCTCCTTTTGCTCTTTCCTCATTCCTATTTCATCCACTCAACTTTTACCCCTCCATCCTCAATCCCCACTTACTCTCCCAATACCCGGCCAATTGTAGATTTGTCTTCCCTCCCACACAAAATATTTTTCCCCTCTCCATTTCATTCTCCCAGCTCCAACCCATTCTAATCCTCCCCCAACATCAGCTCCCTTCTAGTTCCAGCCCCACCCAGCATCCACTCCCTTCTAGTCCCCGCATCAGCCCATTTCCAGTCCTAGCCCCCCATCAGCCCATTTCCAATCCTATCCTAGCCACACCATCAGCCCATTTACAGTCCTAGCTCCCCCATCTATTTCCAGTCCAATCTGAGTCCCTCCATCATCTCATTTCTAATCTCAGCCCCCCCATCAGCCCATTTCTCGTCCTTTCCTAGCCCCACCATCAGCCGATGTCAAATCCTAGCTCCCCTCCACTCAAACCATTTCCAATCCAAGCCCCCCATGAGCCTACTTCCAGTTCTAGCCCCTCCATGAGGCCATTTCAATCCAAGCCCCCCCCAACAGCCCATTTCCATTCCTATCCTAGCCCCTCCATCAGCCCATTTCCTGTCCTAGCTCCCCCCCCCACTCAGCCCATTTCCAGTTCTAGCCCCCCTCCATAGCCCATTACCAGTCCTAGCCCCATCAGCCCATTTCCAGTCCTAGCCCCCCATAGCCCATTACCAGTCCTAGCCCCCCCATCAGCCCATTTCCAGTCCTAGCCCCCCATAGCCCATTACCAGTCCTAGCCCCCCCATCAGCCCATTTTCAGTCCTAGCCTCCCATAGCCCATTACTAGTCCTATCCCCCCATCAGCCCACTTCCAGTCTTAGCACCCCCCCCATAGCCTAGGCAGATTTAAAAAAAACAAATTTGCTGCGGCAGCGGCAGAATCGAGCATCCCGTGGGGCCCCCCTGCCCAGCAGAGTCCTCCATGCGGCCTCAGCTCCCTCAGCGCAGGCTTTATAGAGCCGTGAAGGGAGAGTTTCCCTTTCTCGTGGCTCTGTTTAAGCCCACGGGGCTGATGAGAAACAGGAAATCCTGTTTCCCATCAGCGCCAGCAGCTTAACAGAGCCGCGAGGGAGAAGCTCTCTCTTTGCGGCTCTGAAAGCTGGCACTTAGGGAGCTGAGGCCGCATGGAGGACTCTGCCAGGCAGGGGGGGCCCCGCGGGACACTCGATTCTGCTGCTACCATGGCGGCAGCGGCAGCAAGTTTTTTTTTTTTTTAATTTACTAGCAGATGCAGAATGTTGTTTGCACAGGGCTCCCTGAAATGTGGGGCCCTGTGCAAACAGCATTCTTGCACAATGGTCAGGCCGGCTCTGCATGAGTTTGCCCTGGAAAGCTGGATTTTTGCCAGTATCCTCAGTAATTTGGTAGCTGTGTGGATTACTACAAAACGCTGTGTTTCTAGGTCTTCCACAATACCAACTTCATCGCCTGCAGCTTATACAAAACACGGCCATTTTTATCCTTGCACAGGCCTCCCATTTTGACCATGTCACTTCCCTTCTGATCTGCTTTCACTGGCTTCTCTTCAAGTATCACATTCAGTTCAAGCTTCTCACCATGGTCCACAAAATACTACATACCAGCAGCCCTAGATATATCTCAGACATTTCTGAACATCCTTGCTCCTCGCCGTGTCCTCTGTACCGTTCATACCCATCGCCTCCTCTACTCTTCGCTTCAAGTGCCCGTAACTCTGCCTTTTACTTTCTTGGACCTGCCTTATGGAATTCTCTACCCACTGACCTCCATCTTGAATCTCCTACACTAAATTTAAATCCCTATTCAAAACTTACCTTTTTCATATAACCTTTGACCTACCACCCTCTAACTCCTAGTTCCTTCCACCCAGCTCTTTTTGCAATCCACTTTTGCTCCCTGAGTGATTGTGTTGTCTTTCCTGTCCAGTTTATGGCACTCTTTTCTATTTCTTTAAGTATTATAATTTTATTTTTAATTGTACACTGCCCTGCTGCTTTTGTGAAGGTGCGGTATATTATGCACAATAAAACAAACAATCATAAATGAGCCCTGGTGTGGACTGAGCCATTGGCATGAAATATTCTACAATAAAAATTATGGATATGAACAGACTGAAGTATATTTCTATGTCAGTGGTGTTTGGATTCTAATACTAGCCCTTAAATTGCTAAATTTTGCAATAAAGGATAACTGACTACTGAAAGTGTAGCTAGTAATCTTGTGTTGTTTGTGGTCTGTCTGTGATATCACAGTATCACTTGTAGCAATGTGCTTAGTGCTATAATGACTCCCTTTGTATCCATCACAAAAAAACTCCCAGTGGGGAAAAGAACAAAGTACCTCTTCCCTTTTGTTCTGCACATAAAAGAACAAAGAGGGGAATCTCAGAGCTGTTCTGGGCATTTGATGTCCTTGGTAAAAAAAAAAATAGCCAGTGTGGTTGTTTCAGGTGCTGCCTCTAAATCATTGCCAAAGTGCTTCTGTTTACCAAAGTAGACAGGAGGCTGCTAAAAGGATCTAACAGACATGCACGTACGTTTCCTGAAAACATTCAGAATGATACAGAAACCCCCATGCAAGAGCCCAGTGCCTAAAGCTCTAACACAGGGTTTCATAGTGTGAGTTTAACACTGACGTTTTGCACTGGGATGCAATATGCAGATTAACCAACGTGCCAAAAAGTGAGCTGGGAGAGCGAGCCAACCACATGCGCACAGAAGTCAGCACAAGTTTGGCATGCTGTCCTGGACAGAGTCATAAGAACATAAGATAAGAACATAGGAACATAAGATATGCCCTACTCGATCAGACCAAGGTCCACTGAACCCAGTATCCTGTTTCCAACAGTGGCCAATCTAGGTCACAAGTACCTAGCAATTTCCCCAAAGGACACAGGTTCCACAATGCTTGTATTGGGGCAAGCAGTGGATTTCCTGGGTTCATAGACCTTGTCCAAACCTTTTTTAAACCCAGCTACACTAACAGATTTTACTACATCCTCCGGTAACAAATTACAGAGTTTGATTATGCGTTGAATGAAAAAAATATTTTCTCTTATTGGTCTTAAAAGGGTTACACTGTAGCTTCATTTCATGTCCCCTGGTCTTTCTATATTTTGATGGTGTAAACAATCGATCTACATTTATCTGTTCCACTCCATTCATTAATTTATAGACCTCTATCATATCTCCCCTCAGCCATCTTTTTTCCAGGTTGAAGAGCCCTAACCTTTTTAGCCTCTCCTCATAGGGGTATCCTCCCATCCTTTTACCATTTTGGTGGCTCTTCTCTGTATCTTTTCTAATTTTGCTATATCCTTTTTAAGATACGGCGACCAGAACTGCACACAATATTCAAGGTGTGGTTGCACCATGGAACAATACAGAGGCATTATAATATCCTTTGTTTTATTCTCCATTCCTTTCCTTATGATTGCTAGCATTCTATTTGCTTTCTTGGCTGCCACTGCATACTGGGTGGAGGTTTTCAATGTATTTTCCATGATGATGCCTAAATCTTTTTTCTGGATGTTGGTTCCTAATGTGGAACCTTGCATCAGGTAACCATAGTTTAGGTACATCATATGAGGTGAAGTTTTACACTTCACCTCAGATGATTCAGTCATTGGGGAAATCCCCCAATGCCATCGGTACACTGTTGGGGAGTGTTTCCCCCCCCCCCCCAGTCAATGACTCCCCCCCCCCCCGACTGAAACAAAAAGAGCTGGTGGCCCAGAGGCCTCAATCTCCCTCTCCACCCAAGTGAAACAAAAGCCTCTAAAATGTTTGCATGCAAATGCTAGAAGTCTTAAAATTAAGATGGGAGGGTTAGAACATATACCACTAAATGAGAGGTTAGATATGATTGGTATGTCAGAGACCTGGTGGAAGGAGGACAACCAATGGGACACTGTGATACCTGGATACAAATTATATCACAATGATATAGTAGATCAAATTGATGGACAGGTTACACTGTGTGTTAGAGAGGGCATTAAGTCATACAGGATTAACATTTTGCAGAAAAAAAAATACCCTGTAGAATCTTTATGGATCGTAATTCTATGTAAAAAGGGGAAGGAAATCGCAGTGGGGGTATATGCCGACCGACTGGCCAGAATGAACTTATGGATGATGAAATGCTCAAAGAAATCAGAGAAGTTATCAAAATTTACAACACAGTAATAATAATGGGTAATTTCAATTACCCTGGCAGGACATACTAGGGAGATAAAGTTTCTATATGAAATAAATGACTGTTTCTCAATGCAGCTGATTCATATACTGACAAGAGGGGAAGCCATTTTGGACCTAGTCCTTAGTGGAACACAAGATCTGGTGCAAGAGATAAGAGTGTTGGGTCCACTTGACAATAGTGATCATAGCATGATCGTATTTGATTTAATAAATGGAGAAAGGACAGCAAGGAAATCCATAGTACTACATTTCAAAAGAGAGACTATGATAAAATAAGGAAAACAGATAAGAAAAAAAAAAGGAGCAGCTACAAAGGTTAAAAATTTAAATCAAGCATGGGCGTTGTTTAAAAATACTATCTTGGAAGCCTAGACCAGCTTTATTCCATGCTTTAAGAAAGGTAGAAGGAAGTCCAAAAAACTACCAGCATGGTTTAAAGGTGAGGTCAGAGAGGCTGTTGTTGCCAAAAAAGCATCTTTTAAGACATGGAAAAAGGAGCCAAATGACGAAAACTAGAAACAACATAAGTATTGGCAAGGCAGGGAAAGAGAGAATTTGAAAAAAAGATTGCTGTGGAAGCAAAAATGCATAATAAAACCTTTTTCAAGTAAATTTGTATAAAAAAAAAACTATGAGAGAGTCAGTTGGTCCATTAGATGATAGGGGATAAAGGGGGCACTAAGAGGGGACAAGGCCATAGTGAAGAGACTGAATGAATTCTTTGCTTCAGTCTTTACTGAAGAAGATGTAGGGAAGTTACCCATGACTCAAAGGGGTATGTTTACTAAACGTGAGTAACGCGCGTAGTATGACGTTAACGACCGTAAGTGCAGTGTAACGCGCGTAAACACGCGCCAACGACCGGTAACGTCGTACTACGCGCGGAAACCGCGCTTAACGATCGTAAAGCCCCGCGGCGCGTTAAAACAGCGCAGAAGGTGGAGAGTGGGTCAATGGGCGGAGAGGGGGCGTGGAGAGGCTCCCCCTCACTAACGCGCTGTAATTCTGAGCTCAATTCCAACGCGAATGAAAACCTGCCGTTAAAGGCTTTTAAAGGGAAGAGAAACCATTTCCGTCAGCAATGTACAGCAAAACCGGGGAAACACACAAAACGTGAGCAGTGTGATACATGTGCACTGAACAAAATAGCACATAAAACGTTAAAAATGACCACAGGAAACATTTTAAAAAGCATAATACAGCTTGGCAACAGTGATAGCAATGGGCAACAAGGAACAACACTGCCTGGAAAGCACCAAATAAAAAAGAAATGATGTGTGGAAGGGTCTACGCGTCACAGACCCTTTTAAATATCATTTCATTGTAATGGATTGTCCTGGGAGTGTTGTGTAATGTTTCCCAATGATATCATTGTTGCCCAGCTTGGTTATGGGTGTGTGCCCCTTTTGTGAGATATTCTCTGAGGTTTATGTGCACCGTTGTCTGCATACAAGGTAAATGAGGTCACAATAAACCTGTTGCAGAGCAGGGTTTCTGACTTGTCAGGCCGGTTTAACTAACTCCAGGGACTGCACTGTCTCTGTGGCTACAGTGTGGTGCAACAGACACAACCAGTGTCTGTAAAACCAGAGGGTCACAGGTTCAAATCCCAGCTGGGGGTCCTGCCAACCCAGTCCCCATAGCTTTACCCACCACTAAACATTGATAGTAAAGACACACCTTTATTGCAGAGAACATACACATGGCCTATATTTTACCACACCAGAAACAGGCACATTACCGTAAAGCAGAGTTTCGCAAATGTAGTCCTGGAGGGCCCCACAACATTCCGGTTCCATGCTGCCTCCAATAAAGATGCCTGTGCTGCATAGCTATGCACCACCCCCATGTTATGCAGATGTAGCTCATGCATATTTATGAGGGACAGCATGAAAACCCGAACAGTGTTTGGAACACCAGGACTGGAGTTGGGGAACTCTGCCGTAAAGCAGCAGCCAACAGGGCCACACACCCACCCACAGGCCCCATTGGCCAGTGCCACCTGGAGAGGCAAGAAATTGGGTCCTGCCTGTATCTCCCAATACTAGCAGTTGCATACCTTAGCAATGCCACCCTACACCTGGGTATATGGTACACAGCTATCAAACGTTTGCTATGAGAACTGGCAGATATCAATTCCTCTGTTAAGCACATTTTGCTCATTGAGCTCCACCATAACAATCATTCTGATGTCTGCGGTGTGTGCTGCAGGTCTGGTCTCTGACAGTGTTCCCCACCCTGGGGAGTGACCCACCAACAGTCTTGTGTACCATATCCATGCCTGTACTATGCCCAGGACTGGTGTGGTGTGTATGGCTGCTGACCACCTCTATAGTAGCACAATGCTGACATCGGTGTGGGGGTGGTTGTCTGTCTATCCAGTGTGTGGTGGCTGCAAACACCTTCCACAGGCCACAATGCCAGCAATGTTGCCAGAATTGGGCTGCCAATGTGCATAATGAGGAGCAAGGTACCATGGGTAGAGGCCGGACAGGTTGGCCTGGCCAGGGCGCATCTGCACAGGGCATAGGGCAGTGACAGGCACATTGTAGTGGCCGGCCACCGCCTACACAGACAGGGTGACCTCAGTATGTGCTGCTGAGAGATCACTCTCACCCTGACTGTGCAGTGACCACAGCATGGCTAGGCACCCCCATAGTGCTATCTAGTATTTCTCTCATGTGATATATATGGGTTGCCTTTTGGGGCCCTGTCACTGATTTAACTGTGTATGCTGACATCCCAGTTCTGGGTGCAGGCATCTCCACTGGGCACTAGCAGACTATTTGCAGCTGGTATGTGTTGTGATGGAGTGGCTTGCAGGGTGCAGTGGCTGATGGCTTGCACCAGGGGAATATCAGATAGTGGTGGGGTGCAGCATGCCATATCTAGGCCTAATGTCTGTCTGCTATTGTGTTCTGGATGTGTACAGAGCTGCATTGACTGCTCTGTGGGGTGTGTGTCCCTCAGCAGGACCGGGGTTGTTGTTCCCCCTCTACGTCCATCTTGCAGGGAGGTAGATGTTGTATCGTTTGATAGGAGACCCTGTTTGCTGCCCTGGGGGAGGGGGAGGGGGGGGGTGGTGGTGGTGGTGCATGGGTCCATGAGGGCTACACCTGACTGATACAGACAGAGATGTCCAAGGTGTTTCTGCAGAAACTACCTCTCACACTATAACACTGCTGTGGATCTGCACCATGGCCTCTTTCAGCCCGGGACGGTGCTGTGGACCTAGTGCTGGGCGCCTCACTGCACCCTCAGGGTGAGCACAGTACCCGCACAATGTGACGGTGTGTAGCTACTCTGTGCCAGTACAACACACGGTCGGTACCCCCTATCAGGCCGAGGTGCTGTGGGGGTGTATTCCCCATGGTGTGTATGTGTGGACAGCTGATTTGCATGTGCAGTGCATCATGGGTGTGACTGGCCCAATCCAACCCTGTGAAACACCAGCACCTGCTCACAGGCTCTGCTAAACCATAGGCCATCACACGTACATCTGTTAGCATACTGCATAGGTGCAGGACACCCTACAAAGTCTGTAATATAAGATGCCCACACTGGTAAAAACACACGTACCCACGCACGTAAACAAACACGTACCCACGCACGAATGTACGCGCGCGGCTACGCACTTACCAATGCACGCACCAACGTACGTGGCTAGGCACACTCCGAGGGTGTTTTTCTGACACCAATACTCAGCGTAACGAAAAACATGCCTCCTCTTTCCTTCTGTAATGTACAGGATGATGCCTGAGACAGCCTTTTGCGTTAGGCACACTGGGGGCTCGAACCCATGCTGCCTGTAACAGAGGTCAGTACCGTAACCATTGTGCTACAGCTCTGTTTCAGTGCTTTGTGTCTGTACGTCTTCTTACGATTAACGCGCAGTAACGCGGCACGGCGCCCGGTAACGCTCGTTAATTTTTCTAACGCGCGGTAGTGGTAACGATGTACCGCCCATGTCCTTATTTGGGGTTTCTTTCACTACCGCGGCTCCTAACGCGAACTGCACTAACGCGATTTAGTAAACAGACCCCAAATAGTATTTAAAGGTGATGCATCAGAAGAATTGAAAGAAATATCAATAAACTGGGAAGATGCATTACAACTATTTGCTAAACTAAAAAGTAGCAAATCACCTGGACTGGATGGTATACATCCAAGGGTATTGAAAGAACTGAAATATGAGATTGCAGATCTACTGTATTATTAGTAATCTGTGAACTATCATTAAAATCATCTGTAATACCTGAAGATTGGCGAATGGCCAATGAAACGCCATTTTTTAAAAAGGGTTCCAGGGGTGATCCGGGAAGCTACAGACTGGTGAGCCTGACATCAGTACCAAGCAAAATGGTAGAAACCATTTTAAAGAACAAAATTAATGAAAATGTAGATAGTCATAGTTTAATGGGAGAAAGTCAACATGGCTTTAGTCAAGGAAGATCTTGTCTTAATAATCTGTTATATTTTTTTGACGGTGTGAATAAACAGGTAGACAAAGGTGAACCAGTTGAAATAGTGTATCTGCATTTTCAGAAAGCCATTGAAAAGGTCCCTCATGAGAGACCTTTGGCAAAATTAAAAAGTTATGAGATAGGAGGCAGTGTACTATTGTGGATCAGGAACTGGTTAAAAGATAGAAAGCAGAGGGTAGGGCTAAATGGCCAATTTTCCCAATGGAGAAAGGTGAATAGTGGTGTACCCCAGGGATCTGTGCTGGGTCCACTCCTTAACATATTGGTAAATGACTTGGAAATGAGAATAACGAGTGCGCTAATCAAATTTGCAGATGACACAAAATTATTCAAAGTTGTTAAAATCCAAGAGGATTGGGAAACATTGCATAATGATAAATTGGAAGACTGGATGTTCAAATGGCAGATTAAATTTAATCTGGACAAGTGCAAAGTTATGCACCTAGGAAAGAAAACCCAAACTATGGTTACATGATGCAAGGTTCCATATTAGGAAACACCACCCAGGAAAAAGAGTTAGGCATCATCGTGGATAACATGTTGAAACACTCCTCCCAGTGTGCAGCGGCAGCCAGGAAGGTCAATAGAATGCTAGGAATCATAAGAAAAATAATGGAGAATAAAACAAAGGATATTATAATGCCTCTATATTGTTCCATGGTGTGACTGAACCTTGAATATTGTGTTAAATTCTGGTCACCGTATCTTAAAAAAGATATAGCGGAATTAGAAAAGGTACAGAGAAGAGCCAACAAAATGGCAAAGGGGATGGAAGGATACCCCTATGAGGAGATGCTTAAAAGGTTAGGGCTCTTCAACCTGGAAAAGAGACGGCTGTGGGGAGATAAGATGAAGGTCTATAAATTAATGAATGGAGTGGAACGGGTCAATGTAGATTGATTGTTTACGCCATCAAAAAGTAGAAAGACTAGGGGACATGCAAGGAAACAACAGTATAACCCATTTAAGACAAACAAGAGAAAATATGTTTTCACTTAACGCATAATGAAATTCTGGAATTCATTACTGGAGGATGTAGTAAAGCTGTTAGTTTAGCTGGGTTTAAAAAAGGTTTGGACAAGTTCCTGGAGGAAAGGTCCATAAACCATTATTAAAGAGGACTTGGGAAATCCAGTCCTTGCCCCAATACAAGCATTGTGGAACCTGTGTGTCTTTTTGGGAAACTGCTAGGTATTTGTGACCTGGATTGGCCACTGTTGGAAACAGGATACTGGGCTTGATGGACCTTGGTCAGACTCAGCATGGCATATCTTATGTTCTTATGTAAGCTAGTTCACCTAATGGTCATGCCAGCCCTGCCAGAAATGGCTCATATAGATGTCTGCAGTGCAGGGATGTCCATGTAGGCTGCGGGCATGTCTGGGGCAGTACAATGGGCTTAGATGTCCCAACTCAATTTCAGAAACACTGGGGACGTCTGCAACCCCATACAAGGCAGGAATAGGCATTGGGAAATTGCTTGTTTTGGTGCTAAAACAAGAGGGTATAGAGAGGGGTTTTTTGCCCAAGATCAGAAGGAGCAGCAGTGCAATTTGAACCCTGGCCACAGTTCACTACTCTAATCATTAGGCATCTCCATTCTGGAATACTATTCTGGAGATATCTATGTAGACATCCTTTTAGACGTCCACATCGGGCACGTCCATGTTTGCAAAATCATGCCCAAACTTTTTTTTCAGGACCTTCTTGCTTGAATGTCCCAGATTGCAGTTAGACGTCCTTTGTAAAATCTGCCTTTAAAAGTCTTTATAGAATACTAGCGCAAATCTTGCAGCCATTGCACCTACACTGAAGGTATGGACAGAGAAAGTATAAATGTCCATATGCCAAGTATGCAGGGATACACATTGATTAGCATATTTTATAATCACTTGGTTTGCAGCTTATCATGCTGTGAGGGCTTGTGTGAATCACTAATGCTGACAGCTAAGCTATCAATAGCTTAGCTACTGGCAGGGTCTCCCAAGATAGACAAGTCTCAGCTGAGGTGCCAGATTAAGACAAACCACCCATCTGGGCAGCAGCAGAATGGGACAGTGTTGTAAGCAGAGGATCATATTTCTGTGACAAATGCAACAACACTGGAATTAACTGTGCAGAAGAAAGGCTTGGTAAATCTACTTCTATATCTTGCCACAAAAACCCAATGGATAGTCACAAAACAAATTGCATTATAGTGCTGGAAGATGAGACCCCCAGGTTGGAAGGCACTCAAATGACTACAGGGGATGAGCTGAAGACGTCTCAGAGTAAAGCCAGCATTTATGATGTGGTTGGATCTGCTGATGTAGCTGTGCATGAAAAGAGAATCAGAAGTTGCAAAGATGTCTTACATATTGGGACATGGAAAGTACAAAGCATGAACCAAGGGAAGTTGGAGGTGGTCAAGAATGAAATGGAATGTGTACAACTCGATCTGTTTTGTGTCAGTGAACTGAAAAGTACTGGCTTTGGGCACTTAGCATCTGATGATCACATGGTCTACTATGCTGGAAATGAAAGACAAAAGAAAAAATGGTGTTATATTTATAATTAAGAAGAAACTTGAAATACAATGCAGTCAGTGAACGTTTAATTTCTATTCGTCTATGAAGAAAGCCCATCAACTATAATTCAGGTATATGCCCCAACAACAGCTGCAGAAGAGGATGATGTTGATGTGTTCTATGAACAAGTACAAGCTGAAACTGACAGAACATGCAAGCAGGATATCCTCATAGTCCTGGGTGACTGGAACGCAAAAGTTGGCAACAAAGAAGAAGGCAAAATGGTTAGAAAATATGGACTTGGCAACAGAAATGAAGATGGAGAAAGACTGATAGAATTCTACAAGACCAATGATCTTTTTATCTCAAACACCTTCTTCTAGCAACATAAGTGTGACTGTACACATGGACTTCACCTATTGGACTGTACAGAAATCAAATTGACTACATCTATAGAAGACAATGATGGAAAAGCTCTATAACATCAACAAAGACAAAATCTGTCTTTGTTGTACAGATACACTAACTACTAGTATGCAAACTCAAGCTAAAGTTGAAAAAGAGCAAGCCACTCATGAATGTAACAAAATATGACCTTGAGAATATACCACTTGAATTTAAAGACTGCCTGAAAAATTGATCTGCTGCTTTAGATATAAATGACAGAATTCCAGAAGAGTTATGGGATGACATCAAGAAGGTGAAAAAGCAAAAACAGCCAAAATGGATGACTGAAAAATCTTTGAAAATTGTCCAGAAACACAGAGAAGCTAAAGTCAGAGGAGAAAGAGAGAATCGCAGAACTCAGAGATTTCCAACATGCAGCAAGACAAGGTGAAGAATTACAATGACACATGCAAGGAAAGAGAATCAGAAGCTATTAGAGGATGAACAAGATTGACTTTTCTAAAGCTACGAGAGTTAAAGAAAAAATTCCAGCCTGAAACTGGAATGCTACAAGATGCTCAAGGATCTATGCTGAGAAGATCAAGAAAAGGTGGAAATATACAGAGTTATTATACCTTAAAGATCAAGTGGACCAACAGTCGTTTCAACCTGTACCTTATGATCAGGTACCATTGGTGATGAAAGAAGTTGAAGCCTCATCAAAAAACAAAGCACCTGGCATTGATGGCATTCCCATTGATGTATTACAGCAATCAGATGAAACTGTTACCATACTTATAAGGCTTTGCCAGTAAATTTGGGAGACTAATTCATGGCCAATTGACTGCAAAAAGATTTTTGTTTATACCAATACTGAAGAAAGGTGACCCGACTGATTGTGGAAATTATTGCACAATTGCTCTGATCCCACATGCCAGCAAGATTCTACTCATAAGAACATAAGAACATAAGATATGCCATACTGGGTCAGGCCAAGGTCCATCAAGCCCAGTATCCTGTTTCCAACAGTGGCCAATCTAGGTCATACGTACCTAGCAGTTTCCCCAAAAGACACAGGTTCTGCAATGCTTGTACTGGGTCAAGCATTGATATCCTGGGTCCCTTCTTAATAATGGTTTATGGACCTTTCCTCCAGGAACTTGTCCTAACCCTTTTTAAACCCAGCTACACTAACAGCCTTTACTACATCTCACTCAAGATCATTCAGCAGAGACTACAACCACAGCTGGAATGAGAACTGCCTGAAGTGCAAACAGGGTTCAGGAAAGGGTGAGGAACGAGAGAGGTTATCGTGGATGTGAGATGGATCCTTGAAAAGACAAAAAAATACCAAAAGGATATCCATATGTGTTTTATTGACTACAGCAAAGCTTTTGACTGCATAAACCATGAGAAATTCTGGGCCACATTAAGAAGCAGGGGTATACCAGAACACCTGATCGTTCTCTTGCACAACCTTTACATTGACCAAGAAGCAACAGTTCGAATAGAACTAGGAGAAACACAATGGTTTAAAATTAGCAAAGGTGTACGACAAGGCTGCATACTTTCCCCCTACCTCTTTAATTTATATGCAGAATAAAATCATCAGAGAAGCAGGACTGTATGAAGACAACCAATGTGTGAACTTTGGTGGAAGACTCATCAACAACCTTGACTATGCTAATGATACCACATTACTGGTTGAAAGTGAAGACAATTTGAAACATTTGCTTCTCAAGATCAAGGAATATAGTCTTAAAATAGGTCTGCACCTTAATGTTAAGAAGACAAAGATCCTAACAACTGGCAAAATCAATAAGTTCATCATTGATGGAGAAGAAATTGAAATAGTTGGGAGCTTTAACTTACTTGGATCAACAATCAATAAAGAAAGGACTAGCAGTCAAGAAATCCAACGACATATTGTTCTTGGTAGAATGGCTATGAAGTACCTAGACAAGATCCTCAAGAGCAGAGATGTCTCTCTCCATACAAAGATTCGACTTTCCAGGCCATGGTATTTTCAATAACGTCATATGAATGTGAAAGTTGGACAGTGAAAAAAATAGACAGGAAGAAAATTGATGCCTTTGAATTATGGTGCTGGCGATGAATATTGTGTATATCATGGACTGCCGAAAGAACAAACCAGTTAGTACTAGAGGAGATCAAACCTAAGCTTTCCTTAGAAGCTCAGATGACAAGACTTTGACTTTCATACTTTGGACACATCATGCGAAGAGAGAGATCATTGGAGAAAGACATAATTCTTGGCAAGGTAGAAGAGGAAGAGGAAGGCTGGCAATGAGATGGATCAATACTATAACAGCAGCTATGGGTACCACTCTATCAACAATGAACTGCTTGGCTAAAGACCGAACAAAGTTTAGGTCAACTGTCCAGAGGGTCGCCAGGAGTTGACACCAACTCGACGGCACTTAACAACAACATAATCAACACTCAAACTTATTGACTCTACCCAGAGCACACCTCCAGCAATGCCTACAGCCAGGGGCGTCCCAAGGGGGGTTGCGGGGCTATGTTCGGAGACTCAGTGCGGGGCCTCATTTGCATAAGGTGCCTCATTTGCATAAATATTTGCATAATGTTACCCCCATCCATTTCCAGTCCTATCCATGTCCCTCCATCAGCTCATTTCCAATCCCAGCCCCCCTTCAACCCATTTCTAGTCCTTTCCTAGCCCCACCATCAGCCCATGTCAAATCCTAGCTCCCCTCCACTCAGCCCATTTCCAATCCAAGCCCCCCATGAGCCTACTTCCAGTTCTAGCCTCTCCATGAGTCCATTTCAATTCAAGCCCCCACTACAACCCATTTCCAATCTTAGCACCCCCCAACAGCCCATTTCCAAACCTATCCTAGCCCCTCCATCAGCCCATTTCCTGTCCTAGCCACCCCCACTCAGCCCATTTCCATTCCAAGCCCCCTCCCCATCAGCTATTTGCAGTTTAAGCCCCCTTCCACTCAGCCCATTTCCATTCCAAGCCCCCATCCCCATCAGCTATTTGCAGTTCAAGCCCCCCTTCCACTCAGCCCATTTCCAGTCCTAGCAACCCCCCAGCCCATTACCAGTCCTAAGCCCCCCCCCACAACCCATTACCAGTCCTAGCCCCCCACATAGCCCATTACCAGTCCTAACACCCCCCATCAGCCCATTTCCAATCCTAGCCCCCCCATAGCCCATTACCAGTTCAAATCCCCCATCAGCCCACTTCCAGTCTTAACACCCATCGCCCCATTTCCAGTCTTAGCCCCCCGCCCCCATAGCCCATTACCCGTCCTAACCCCCCCATCAGCCCATGTCCAGTCCTAACCCCCCCCCCCCTCATCAGCCCATTTCCAGTGCTAAACCCCCCATCAGCCCATTTCCAGTCCTAGCCCCCCCCCCCTAGCCCATTACCTGTCCTAACCCCCTCCCCCCCATCAGCCCAGCTAGATAATAAAAAAAACACAAACCGGTTGCTGCTGCTGCTGCCGCTGCCGCCGTGGCTGCGGCAGGATCGAGCACCCCGCGAGGCCCCCCCTACCCTGCAGAGTCCTCCTTTCAGCATCAGCTCCCAAAGCGCGGGCTTTTCAGAGCTGCGAAGGGATAGCTTCTCCTCTCGTGGCTCTGTTAATCCCGCCACGGGGCTGATGGTATTTCCCATCAGCCTCGCGGCTCTGTTAATCCCGCCACGGGGCTGATGGTATTTCCCATCAGCCCCGTGGCGGGATTAACAGAGCCGCGAGAGGAGAAGCTCTCCTTTCGCGGCTCTGGCAGCCGACGCTGAGGGAGTTGATGCTGAAAGGAGGATTCTGCAGGGCAGGGGGGCCCCACGGGGTGCTTGATTTTGCCACTGCCACGGCAGCAGTGGCAGCAGCAGCAGCCAGTTTGTGGTTTTTTTTTTAATCTATCTGGGCTGATGCTGATGCAAGATGTTTTTTGCGCGGGGCCCCCTGAAACGCGGGGCCCTGTGCAAAAAACATTCTTGCTCAATGGACGGGACGGCCCTGCCTACAGCAGAAGTGTGCATGTTCATGCTGCCTCACATTACTTTCACATCTGGCACAATTTTATAAGATCCTTCACTTCAAGTGCGTCTGTGAGAAAGCCAGTGAGCCACATATGTTAATTCCACCAACCATATACAAGATAATATTAGTAATCATGCAGCCATCTGATAGGAGTCAAGCTGCTTACACTTGTTGCTTCTAATTTCCATCATCGGTCCTCAGCTCGCTTGATCCAGCCACTGTTTTTTGCTCAACTTTTTGTTTCTTTTTTAATGCTTTCTTTATCAAAGAAACTCGACTTCATCTTCAGTGCACTTTATTTCTCTATGAACTCCACCGATTGTTCACTATTCACTTGCTCTTATGCACCATTTTAAACTATTTCACTGCCATCTATCACATCTGAAACAGCATTCACTACTATTATTTAGGATATAATTGATGGAATTAATGTATGTGCATAATTGGCTTTCTCATAGAGGCACTTGAGGTGAAGGATTTTGCATTACTTGTGGGGGGGGGTTCCCTTCAGATAGTGGGTTTTTGTATTGCGATTTTATAAGAGCATGCATATATTGCCACATATGTGCTAAAATGACTTTATAAAATTATCCCTCCATCCCTCCCCCCCCCCACCCCCCCAATGCATAATGTCAGCTCCTCTCTTCTTCTCATAGAGAAATATTTGGGCAATCTGTCCAAGGCTAAACAATGGAATGCCCCGTTTCAGTTACAAGGTGATGCTATAATGTTTGTATCCGGTGGGAAAAAAAATTAAAATGCACACATTTTATATGCTCTACTTCAGCTGAATATTCCCTCTGTTCATGATAGATTAAAAGTTTAGGGCCCAATATGCGAAAGGCATTTATACAGCTTATATCCAGGTAAACTGTATAGATGCCTTAAACGGGGATACTCAATGGCACCTACACAGTTAGTGCCATTGAATATCCCTGACTATGTCCCCTACGTGCCCTGATGCTATCCAATTAGCATCAGGGCGTGTTGGGGGCGTTCCAGGGCAGAGCGGAGGCGATGACTGCCACTAACCGTGTAGCGGCAATATTGGACCGCTACATGGTTGGTGGTCCACAGCTAAAACTAGTTCTACCCTAACTCTAGCCACAGACCACCAACTGTGTAACAGTCCAATATCGCCGCTACACGGTTAGGCTCTGCAGCGTTGACCCCTTTGCGCACAACCCGGATATTCAATGCCGTCACCACTGCATTGAATATCTGGGGTTAAGGGTGAGCGGACAGGGCTATGCGCCATAGCGGTGCATAGCCCACCAAAAAGAAAAATCGGGCCCAGAGAATATAATGGCAGAGAAGGGCCATATGGCCCATCTAGGCTGTCCAAATTACTTTATGCTACATGCTGCAAATCACAGTTGATTTCAGGCTGCCATTCAGTTCTTACTATCTGGGGGCCTTCCATGTGTATCCTAATCTTTCTTAAATTCTGCCATTGTTGTTGCTCTCACTCTTTCCACCAGAAGACTTTTCCATGCATCCACCAACCTCTCAAAAAATACTTCTGGATCTACTCCTTTGATACCTCACATGGTTCATATGCATTTCTTATCCCTTTCAGGTTAAATGTCTCTGTCATACCTCTCACTCTTTCATCAAGGGTATATAGTACACATCTTGATTTTTCAGTATCATCTCATAGGTCTTTTGGTGCAGACCCTGTACCATTTTGATAGCCCTTCTCTGGACCACCTCCATTCTGACTATATCCTCTTGATGGTATGATATCCAAAACTGGAAACTGTATCCCTGATAAGTGGCCTGAACAGAAGCATTATCAAAGTATAATTAAATAATTTCAAAAGGCAATATGTAGTTATAAACATCAACCATACCTTAATATAGAATATGTACACATGATTTGATTTTACTTACTTATACAGAAGACTTACAATCTGAGTAGGTATCTGAGACAATGAAGGGTAAAGTGTCTTTCCCAAGGTCAGTAGGAGAAGCAGGATTTAAAACCCAGCTTATTTGATTCCTAGAAAAAGAAACAGAGGGGTTACACCAGGCCTTGGCAAATTTTGTTGGGAATTAGGGACTAGGTTAAAATCTTAGAACCATTGGTTGTGACTTGCTTGCCCCTCCTCACCCCCCATCGTCTCCATTCTCATTGACATACCTCTATTTGCAAACTCATACATGTCTGGGAAGGGTGGAAGAGTATGAAAAGAGATAATAGAGTGTGCCTTGTTAAGATAGCATGGTTGTATCAGGCATCTTTAGACAGAACTATATAGATAACAACAGTTATAGTATCAGATAGCAAGGGCATCCATCTCCCACAGACAGACAGAAGGGGTCTATCCTCTTCTCTTATGCCCGCTGGAGGTGAGATCCACAGGCAGCCTGCTGCCTTCCAGGCCACGATCACGACCTTCCCCTATAGTTCTGCTCGCAGGAGATGGGATCCCCATGGGCATTTTTTTTTAAGGGGGGAGAGAAAATTCCAGGCACCAGGTGCAAATTTATGGCTGCCATGGTGAGCTGGCGCCTGGGATTTGTCAAGGCTTGGATTACACCTCACAGGATAAACAAGAAAAAAGGGTTAAGAAAAGAGGAACCTAAAATGCAAAGGAGTTATTTGCTAACAACATGCATAAATGCTGTGAATGTACATTATTTGTCACAAGGCCCATTGTATGCGATTGGCCCAGTGGCAAATAATGCTTGTTTTTAGCGTGCACTGTTAGTAAATTATGCTGTTAATGTTTTAACACTTTTGTAGAGACATCTAAGATTCTACCTTGTGTTTAGGGTAGAGACCTCTAGTGGCTCTACTAAATTATTGTATTTTGACCTTTTTGGAGATATTTTATGAAGTAATTGTCATGCAAATGTGGCCACATACATGTGTAAATGACATCTTATAAAATATCAACCAGCGTAAAATTATGTGCTTTGGCATGAAGGAATGTAATTTGCCAGTAAAGTGTAGCTGAGCACAATCTAGGCAGAGCTCACATGTATACACGACTATAAGATAGCTTAATCTATGCTCATATGTACATAAAGTATATGTGTTCCTTTACTCCTGCTCATACCTACATTCAAGGCACATTCTCTGCCACATATACTAGCATTTTATAAAGGTAAGTAGGCACCTGCTTATTTTATAAAATAGCACCTATGCTGATGCTTATATGGTAAGGATATGCATTCATTTCAAATTACATGGCATTGAAAACAACATTTCCCATGCCGTTTCATGTCACTTTTAACCCAAAAAGACAGAAAGAGTCCCAATATTTCATGTTTTTCCCATGTCATCACTTTTGTGCACTATAGTGCAATAGGGCAAACTATTGACATTGCCCTGAAACAAAAAATGTAAAAACCCTGAATAAAATGAAAAACTCCATAAACACAGGAAACTAAACAAACAAATATTTTTGGTCTGTACACCCCTATGTAGGTGCCTACCCATGGCACGTTATAAAATTACCCTCCATATGCCACCATGTATTTCCAGAACTTGGGGGGAGGGGTGGGCTCTTCTGACCAGAGAAGTAATGATAGGAGGAAATTTCAGTGTGGAGCGTAAACTGAATGGTATAGAGACCATGATCAAAGGCAGTTTCCTGTCTTTGCCTGACCAAGTCACAGCACCCAGAGGAGCTTATCTGTAGAATTAAGATTCTTTGGCTTTCTAAACAACTAAATGAGGGTGCTTTTAATGACAGTGATTGCTTGGGCCATTGCACTGCATTGTGCTTGCTTTTAGGTTGGCTGTCATTACCAGTACTGCTTAGCTACACTACAGGGAATGAAAAGAGCATAGCAGGTTTCCACAGATCCTGGCAACGAAGAGGATAACCCCAGGAGCTGCGACAAAAGAAACCTGCAGCTACATCTGCCTCCAGTATCACAAACTGCAAAGCACCTGACTGGAGAAGACCCAGGAGGGCCTAGGGTTCAAGGAAGGAGCGCCTGCAGCCTGTACCTGTGACCAGCATCCAAGGAGGATGGGTAAAGGGAGAAAATGTGCTGAAACTGGAATCCTCAGCTTAGGGGGAACTGTCAGTAAAAGAGAAGGAAAGATTAAAAGTAACTACACTATTTTGCAAAAATTTAATGTGTGCTGTTTTATGTACTATTTATTGATTTGATTACATTCATAAACTCTGTTGGTTCAGAACAACTCCTGGACTGGATGATGAGTTTTTGGAAGCATATTGGTGACATGAGGCCAACAGCCTTCCAGCTAAGCTGGTCCCAAACTAGGACCCTGATTCCCAGCAAGGTAAACCTACAGAAACCCAATGTTACCTCTCTAAAGTATGTACCCCCAGTCTTCACAGAGTAAATCCTTGTCAGTGACAGTCCCAAGACCTGTTGGGGCCTCACTGGTATTTATTTATGCCCCTTCACGGCCTCCTTTTTTCCCTACATCTTCAGCCACTTCACTAAGCTAAAGGCTATTCCTCCACTCTAAGACAAATATCCATTGTGGAGTTATTGCCTTTTATTTTATTCCACACTTTGCAGATAAAGAAATAAAATACATGAACAAGCAGTTATGGATATCACATGGAAAAACAATCTCTCTACTTTGGCTAAAATAGTCTTTTTTTGTGTACTAAAAGTAGGATTTAGAGGCATGTTTACTAAACTCCGAAAATGTGCGGGTCCCCGTTAGTGTTCGTGTGCCATATAAGGAGTGGGCGGTCCAGGCAGAAAAAATAAAACGGGAGAAAGCGAACGCACATGTGCGTGTGGCGTAAGTGTGCGGGGCCCACATTAGCGCGTGGGAAGGCTAAGTGGGGCGCTGCTGCATAACTAAACAACAGAGCCATAGTACAACGGTGAAGACACTGACCCATGGTGCAGGGGCCATGGGTTCAAGCCCCCATTGTGCTCAATGAAACAAGGCCAGCTGAGGCATCAAATGTAGTTGGAAAAAGTGGTGTAGGAGGCTTATTAACTTTGGGCGGCAAAAGGCGGCGCACTGTTTATTTGTAACGGCATGAGGCGGCGCACTGTTTATTTTTAACGGCATGAGGCAGCGCACCGTTCATTGGGGGCGGCAGAAGGCGGCACGCTGTTAATTTTGTGCGCCACAAGACGGCGTGCTGATGGTTACAAGGCTGCGCGCTGATGCTGAAACACAGGAACAGAGCCACAGCACAATGGTTACAACACTGACCAATGGTGCAGAGGTCAGGGGTTCAATCCCTCACAGTGCCCAGTGAGCAAGGTTGGCTGGGGCAGTAAGTATGATGGTGAGGTGTGCTGTAGGAGGCCTTACAGTTTTATTTTATTACCCACTACCAGTAAACCCGCTCTAACAGCGTGTTAATATATGGAGGCCCGTAAGGCACATGTTACAGTGCACAGTCCGCAAAGGCACCCTAGCAAGTCCCCTATAGGGCACCATGTATGCTGCGCCACAGGATAATGTATAGTGCACGCAATATGGATGGCAACCATAAGGTGGCCTATTGGGCGCCCTATAAAGCACCCTCAGAGGCACCCTTATGGGTACAGTATGCCAAGGGTGTGTTTGATGCCATAAACATATGTCCAGTAAAAAATGACAATGTTCTGGACAACCCTATCACAGAACCCCTCTGTGGATTTGAACCCATGATCTCCTGCTATAAAGGCAGTGACGGAACCATTGGGCTACAGCACTATAGCTCTGAGTAAATGCCTGTCTGGCTGCAGAGAGCCTGCACGTCACCCCACAGACAGTCTGCTGCTGTAGACAGGACGGGTTAGGCCACCCGTACCCATGATGCACTGCACATGCAAATCAGCTGTCCACAGATGCACACAAGATGGGGAATGCACCCCAAAAGCAACCCCGCCTGGTAGGGGAACTGTCCGTGTGCACCCACACAGCACCTCGGCCTGGTGGGGGGCCTGAGCGGGAGGACTGCCGGCGAAGGGTAGCTACACACCGTCACATTGTGCGGGTAATGTGCTCACCCTGAGGGTGGGAGGTGGCGCCCAGGACCAGGTCCACAACACCGGCCATGGCTGAATGAGGCCATGCCAGAGCTCAAGAACAGTAATAACCTGTGTGATAAGAAGGTGTTGCAAAAACATCATGGATACCCCTTCTGTCTTAGTTGGTGGTTCCACACCCCTAGGTGGGCAACATACCCACCCTTTTTCTCCACCCCCCCCCGGGGGTGGCAAACAGGGTCTCCCATCAACAGATCCCCATCCTTCCCCCCCCCCCCCCACCCCCAATGGCAGTAGAGTGGGCCATCAACCCCTGCCCTGCTGGGGGACAGACACCCTACAGGGCAGTCCAAGCAGCTCCACACACATCCATAACACACTATCAGACAGAAGGCTTGGATATTCAGGGGTGCACCCCAGCACTATCTGATATTCTCCTGCAGCAAGCCATCAGCTGCTGCACCCTGCAAGGCACACCATCAGGACACATACCAGCTGTGCAGAGTCTGCTGGATAGTTCTGATGCAATTGCATGCACCCCAAACTGGGGTGGCAGCACACACAAGCAGATAAGTCCATGAAGAGGCCCCAACAGGAAACCCATATATATCACAGGAGAGAAATGCTATACAGCACTATGGGGGTGCCTAGCCATGCTGTCATCACTGCACGCTCAGGGTGAGAGTGATCCCCCAGCGGCACATACAGAGGTCACCATGTCTGTGTAGGTGGTGGCTGGGCATTACAATGTCCCAGCCAGTGCCCCATGCCCTGTGCAGATGCATCCTGGCCAGCACACCCTGTCTGAGCTATACCCATGGTACCTTGCTGCTCATTATGCGCATTGTCAGGCCAATACTGGCAACAGTGCTGGCAGTGTGGGCTGTGGAGGGTGTTTGTAGCCAACACACACTGTATAGACAGACACCCCCCCCCCCCACACCTATGCCAGCATTGTGCTACTATTGAGGGGGTCATTCGACGTGCCCACCACACCGGTCCTGGGAAGGGTACAGGCATGGATATGGTACACAGTACTGCTGGGGGTCACTCCCCAGGGTGGTAAATACTGTCAGGGGCCAGACCTGGGGCATGCACCGCAGACAGCCGACAGCTTGTTCTGCTGGAGCACAAGGAGCAAACAGTGCTGAGCGTAGGACTGTCTACCTGCCAGTACCCACATCAAACGTTTGTGGGCTGTGTACCGTGTACCCAGGTATAGGGTGGCATTGCTAGGGTATGCAGGAGCTAGATCTGGGAGATGCCCCCCCAGGAGGCTTTGCCAATGTGGCCTGTGGGTGTGGGTGCGTCTGGACCTGTTGCCTCTTGCTTTACGGCAGAGTGTCCCTACTCCAGTCCTGGTGTTCCAGACACTGTTCGGGCCTTCATGCTGTCCCCTATGAATATGCATGGGCTACAGTTGCATACCATGGGGGTGGTGCAGACATCTGCAGCACAGGCATCTGTCTTAGGGGAAGCATGGAACCTGAATGGTGTTTGGCCCTCCAGGACTGCATTTGGGAGACTCTGCTGTAGATAATGTGCCTGTTTATGGTGTGGTAAAAGATAGGCGTATTGACCATGCCTATGTTCTCAGCAATAAAGGTTTGTCCTTACTACCACGGTGTAGCTGTGGGGTGCATATGTGGACAGGGTTGGCAGTAGCCACAGCTGGGCTCTGAACCTGTGACCCTCTGTTCTTGCACACACTGTCTGTGTGCACTGCACCACCGTGTAGCCACTGATTGGCTGCAATCCCTGGGTGATCCATGACTGTACATCCGACAGGGCCTGTCTGTTGCAGTGGACGGTGCCAGCCTGCACATGGCCTGGCCACTGTCCTCTGTGGCTAGCAGCCACTGCCCCCTCCACCATCTGAACCCTTCCGCAGACATGCTGGCATGTCCTTATCCTTGCAAAGGCATATGACCTGATTGCGTAGTGGCACCCCAGGACTGTATTTGGCTCACATGGTATAGCGGTCTAGCTGTTGTTCTTTAGCAAGGTTTTTGGGGAACGTGGGGCACCCATTACGTGATCATGAACCAGGGACACAATTGGCCCTTGGCACGTGGGGTGAGGGCATGTACAGGCACATCTGTCATACATAACCTCTACCTACTTAACCTCTACCTACGTGTCCTTAGCCCCTACAGTTGTGGCACTACAGGACTGCATTTGGGGGACGCGGCTGTTGGTGATGCTCATTGTGCTGGTGTGTGTGTGGTGTAGGGTAAAATATGGGTGTTTGCAACATGCTTTTGTTCTGTGCAATAAAGGGGTGTCTCTGCTATCTCTGTTTAGTGGTGGGTAAAATATTGGGAATGTGCTGGCATGTGCCACAGCTTGGATTTGAACCTGTGACCCTCTGGTCCTAGAGGTACTGGCTCTGTCCACTGCACCACACTGTGGCCACAGAGGCAGTGCAGTCCCTGGAGATAGTAGACCTGGCAGGGTGGGGTCACAAAACCTGCTCTGCACATTATTACTGTGAGCTCCTTCACCCTGTCTGGTGACAAACGTGCAAATATAACACGGGTATGACGTCGGAACAGAGGGGGATAGCATATTCCCCAGCTGGGCAACAGTGCTATTGATGGACAACCATAGGGAACACTCCCAGGAAGGGTCCAATACACGGAGACGTTTTTGGAGGTGTCTCCGCTCCGTGCACCTTTCCAAAATTATTTTATTTTATTTTTTTGGAGCTCTGCTGGGTGTGTTTTTTACTTTTGTGCATTACTATACCTGTTCCCCAGCTGATTTACTATTTTTAATGCTTTTGTTGTGGTCATTTCCTATTTTTCATTGCAGTTTTGTGCTGTGCACATGTATCACACTGCTGACGTTTTGCAGGTTTCCCCGGTTTTCCTGTACATTGCTGACGGAAATGGTTTCTCTTCCCTTTAAATGCCCTCTACCGCGACTGTTTCACTCGCGCTATTTTTTACATGGAAATTCGGGCCCGATACTGTGCGGGGAGCCTCTCCCCTCCCACTCTCCACCCATTGACCCCATCCCTCTGCCCCTCCGGAGCCTTCCTCCGCCCTCCTTTAGCCGTTCCACGCCTCTATCGGACATTTGCGGGCCCGCACTTGTACGGGGCCCGTTAGTGTGCCGCATACCTGTGCGGGGATGACACGCACGTGTGCGGGGCGTTTAAACGCGTTTCTGTGCGTTTCAATGCTGCGTTGCCGTGCGCTATTTTGCGGCGCGCAGATTTGCGGACTTTAGTAAACATGCCCCTTAGTCTCGGACTGGTAACCTTGTCCAGATTAAATTCTAACCGCATCAGGACCAGAGGAGTTTATATAATAAGGGGCTCTTTTACTAAAGTGTGCTAACAGTTAATGTGCACTTTAACATGCAATAAGCAGTTAGCTTGCGTCCATGGTAGTTGTTACTGGGCTGACATGATGGTTACCACATGCTAATTCCCATGATAACTGCTCAGTGCATGATGGGGCAGTGAAAGGACAGAGAGTGGGCACGGAGTAAAGAGCACCTGTTGCAACTGCCAATGACCTGGAGTTGAGGAGTAGCCTAATGGTTAGAATAATGAGTTATGAACCACAGCAACCCAGTTCTGCTCCTTGTGACTGTAGATAAGTCACTTAACCGACCATTTTGTCAGATACAAAGTTAGACTGTAAACCCTTTAGGGACAGGAAACTGTCTGCTGTACTTGAATGTAACTCATCTTGAGCCATGAGAAGAGTGCAAGCTACATCCAGCTCCCATGTGGTAAGGGATTTTCCAATGCTGGAACATGTGTTCGTTTTTTCTCCTAACACACGGTATTTATCTATTTATTTATTTAACATTTGTTTTATACCACTATTCATGGTATCATAACGATTTACATAGAGCTCAACTATAATGTACATAGGACAAGTGTGTGCAATAACATGTAACTCTTTATACTGTCTTTAACAGAATGCAGGGAATGAACTTTAACACAACCTTACAGTACCACTGATTCAAAGGAACATAGACACAAGACTACGATGACAGCTGCACCTAAACCTGGTCACTATCCCAGCCCTAAAAACAAAAAGCTCACAATTGCTACACCAAAGAGCATTTTCACTTTATGGACCTACAATATGGAACTCATTGCCACCCACATTAAGGACCATCCAGGACCTAAATGAATTCTGGAAAAAGCTAAAAGCACATTTCTTCAGAGAAGCCTTCAGAACTGTCACATAGACTTCTCACCTCAACCCTGCAATCTTACATCAAATACCTTATACATTGTATATCCAAAGTTATAACCCTACCACCCTGTGAGTTAATATATTCAGTACTCTTCACCATAAGTTCATTGTAATTATAGTTTTGTTTTGAATATGGTTGTTATTGCCTTATATTTTATTCTTGCCCTTACTGGGAGAAAGTGTAGGCTTTTTAGTACTGGTGTGATGTGGTCATATTGTGCAGTTTTGCTGATGAGGCGAGCTGCCATATTATGCGCTGTTTGGAGAGGAATGCATGAGGCCGCGGGCCGGGTCCCGCGGCCGTCAGTAACCTGGGCCCGGGCTCGGCCTCGGCCTCCTGCACATGACAAGGGGCTCAGGGGTGGGGGGGGGGAGGCGGTACAGAGAGCGCGGCATTTGAAATCGCTCCTTTGCCAAAAAAGGAGCGATTTCATTGGTCCAGTGCGTCGGGTGGGCGGAGCGGATGTCGGCGAGGAGCCGCGTGGCTGTCCTTTTCGCCGCGGCTCCTTGGGAAGCAGACGTGTTTGGCGGTCCGGCACCTTAGGCCTGTGCAGCGCTGCGGTGACTCGGGTGAGAGTGTGCAAAAGGGGGTTGTGGTTGGGGCTTGCTGCCTTTCACCGGGTGGGTGTTTAGGGGAAAAAAGTAATTTGGTGGTGTGCGGGGGGGGGGTGTTTGGCTGGGGAATCATAAGGGTATTTTGCTAGCCTTGGTATTGGGCATCAGGTGTTCTTGGCGTCTGCTACAGAGAGTTATATTCGGGTCTAAGTGCTCAAGACTCGTTTTTAAAAAAAAAAAAAAAGCACCCATCAAACTTTCTTGCTTCTGGAGGGCTTAGGGAGCATGGCACGTCCAGGCAAAGGGGCTAGGGGGCGGCAGAAGGGTGGTACCTCGGTGACTTCAACTGGGGGGAGCGCTAAGGGGCCTCGGGGAGCTGGGTCAGCTGCGAGGGCCAGGGCCAACAGTCAGAGCAGGCGGGGGACAGGTGTAGGGGCTCAGAGACGAGGGAGGGGAGCTGGGAGTCGTGGGTCTTTGTCTGCTCTTGCAGAAGGTGAGTTGGCTCTAGGGATGTCCGGGGGTGTGCCAGCTGAGAATTTAGGGCTTGGGTTGGGGGCGCAGGGTCCTGTTCTGCAGGCGGTAGGGGAAGTGGGCTCCGTAGATAGGGAATTCTCTTTGGGGCACGGTGGGGACAAGGGGGAACAGACGGACAGTGGAGCATTGGGGCGGGCGCCCGCATTGGGTTTTAGTCCTTCAGGGGTCCCCTGCGTTTCGGGTGGCTCGGGGGCGTGCGGGCCATTGTCGTTAGGGCGTGGGATGTCGGGTATGCGTGAAGATGGGTGGGCGAGCTGGTCCCCTTTGTCTGGCCAGCCCATGAGCATGGGTCCCTGGGGGTTTGGTTGGGGGGGGGACTGGGTGGGGGCCGGTTTTCAGAGTGCCGGGGGACAGCCTCCATGGGGGGCTGCGGGTTGGGCGGCTTGTGGTTTGGGTACCTCGGCTTGGCCTCAAAGGGGGGGAGCCGGTTGGGGGATGGGGCATTATGGGATGGCTACCTCGGGTGTTGGTGCTTCTCTTCCTCCGGTTGTGGGTGCTTCTCTCCCTCTGCAGGTTCCAGCGAGCGGTGTGGCGGCGGCTGGTGGTAGCGGAGGCATTCAGACGGTGATGTTGCAGGGAGTGGATCAGACCGGTCAGACCTCGATGGTGCAGACATCGGTGGTGCCAGAGCTGGCGGAGCGCGCTGCTGCAGGTGAGTCTCCAGGGAATTCAGTTGGCGGGGTTGGGGAGTCTTTACCGGCAGGGGAGGGTGGGTCGCGTGCGCGCAAAGCCAAGACGAAGAGGAAGCATAGATGTCATTGTAGACGGGGCGTGTCATCATCGTCTTCGTCTTCTTTGTCCTCGGATAGTTCCTCTAATGCCTCCACGGTGAGTGCGCCGGCGGGTGGGGGGGTGGGGTCCTCAGTGGTGCGTTGTGCCGAGCTGTGGGAGAGTGTTCCACGCAAGTTGCAGCGCAGGATCACGAGACGGCGTTATATTGATATTTTTAGGCTCCTTGACGGAAGGAAGCGCTCAGGGGAAAGTAGGCGGAAACGGAAGGAGGATGAGAAGGCGGGGAGAGTACGGAAGGTTTCCCGAAACACTTTAAATTGGACTAGGGCCTTTTTGCATTTGGCGAGCGTTTGGGGGCATGATGATCCGAGTCGTTATGGTGAGCTGTTGGCTTATGCGGATGCCATCTTAGCTGCATCCCAAGCGCATGAAGGTTGGGCCTGGCTCAATTATGACGAGGAGTTTCGTGATATGATGGAAGAAAATCGGCAACTGTCTTGGGGGATGAAGGATATTAATCTGTGGCTGACACAAATGTCTGCCAAAAAGGGAGGCGCCGGGGGTGGTGCAGGCCAGGTCAGGGTGGGAGGCAATCCTTCGGCGGCGGGCTTTCGGTCCTTTCGGGCTGCGGGCCCCGTGCCAGATGCGACCAAAAGCGGACCGGGTGGGGATCTTTGCTGGCGCTTCAATAAAGCTTCCTGCCCCTTTCCGGACTGCAAGTTTCGGCATGCCTGTTTGCTCTGTGGTGCCAGTCACTCAGCCGCAAAGTGTAGCCGAAAAGGGGTGCCAGGAGCGCCGGTTGGGGGTAAGTGAGGAAGATTGCGGGGGGTTGGCGCCTACCCCCATTAAGCTGCAGGCGTTGCAACCGTGGTTAGCACTTTATGTGAAGAGTAGGCACGGCAAGGCTTGGACAATGTTATGGGCGGGTTTTGCAGAGGGATTTCGTATCCCGTGTCAGGGGGGGGTTTGTGAGGTGGCGTCCGACAATTCTAGCTCGGTTCGCCGGCTCGCCGAGGTGGCTTGGGCGAAGATTGCGGCGGAATGTGAATTGGGCAGAATTGCTGGACCATTCGACCGGCCACCCTTTTCGCCGTTTATCATTTCTCCCCTTGGTGTTATCCCGAAGAAGGAGCCAGGGCGTTATAGGTTGATACACAATCTGTCTTGCCCCCCTGGGGCCTCGGTGAATGATCATATCCCACGTGAGTTCTGTTCGGTGCGCTATGCGTCCTTTGATGAGGCTTTGGAGCTGGTGTGCCAGTGCGGAAAAGGGGCGTTATTAGCAAAGGTGGACATCGAATCTGCATTTCGGCTTTTGCCGGTTCACCCGTCTGCCTTTCCATTGCTGGGATTTCGCTTTGACGCTCAGTATTATTATGACAAGTGCTTGCCGATGGGTTGTGCGATATCTTGTGCGTACTTCGAGGCCTTTAGCTCCTTTTTACACTGGGTTTTGGTGAGACGGTCCGGGTGCACATCGTGCATTATCTGGATGATTTTTTTATTTGTGGGTCCAGCGCAGTCCACGGTGTGTGAGTCCTTGCTGGGGTTGTTTCTTGAGATGGCGGCTGAGTTTGGCATCCCGTTGGCGGAAAACAAGAGGTTGGGACCGGTGGCATGTCTTTCCTTTTTGGGGATTGAGATAGATACTGTAGAGTTTGTCGTCCGTTTGCCTATGGATAAAGTTGAGCGTCTGCGACTCTTGGTGGCAGAGGTGGGTTCCGCCTCAAAGGTGACATTGACAGAGCTGCAGGTGTTGGTCGGTCACTTAAATTTTGCTTGTAGAGTCATTGCGATGGGGAGGCCATTTGCACGTAGGCTGTCCTTGGCTATGGCGGGGGTGCGTTGCGGCCACCATCGCATTCGGGTGACGTCGGGGATGCGGGCCGATTTGCGGGTCTGGGATGCCTTCCTGGCGGACTATTATGGCTGCTCAGTGTTACAGTCGTCAGAACTATCCAATCTGGATTTGGAGTTGTTCTCTGATGCGGCGGGTAGTTCGGGTATGGGGTTGTATTGTCAGGGTTCGTGGTGTGCGGCACCTTGGCCGGCGTCATGGTCTGTGAGTGAGTTGACGTGTAATGTGACAATTCTGGGATTGTTCCCGATTGTAGTGGCTTTTTGGGTGTGGCCGGAAAGATTGCGGGATAGGCGGGTGGTTTTCTGGTGCGACAACGCGGCAGTGGTGCAAGTTATTAACCGACATTCGCCCAAGTGTCCGCGGGTGGCGGCATTGATGCGGGTATTTGTTTTAGCGTGTCTTCGTCTCAATGTCACGGCTCGTGCACGGCATGTGCCCGGCGCCCAGAATGATATTGCTGATGCTCTGTCTCGTTTTCAGTGGGCGCAGTTCCGGGCTCTGGCCCCGGGGGCAGACGAGACTTCAGCAGTTGTCCTGGGGGCACCTTTGGAGGATTGGGATGCAGGAATGATGGAGTTGTTGCGGTCCTCCTTGGCTCCAGGTACGTGGGCAGCTTATCGGCGGGGTTATGCGAAGGTGCGGGAGTTTTTCTGGGGGTGCGGCTGGAGGGGTGGTAGCGTTGAGGACAAGTTAGCGGGTGCGTTTATCGTGTGGGCAAAAGGGTGCGGCTGGTCCCGGTCGGTGGTGCATGGGGCGCTGGCAGGTTTCTCTTTTTTCAGCAGGGTGGGGGGCTGGGGCAATCCCAGTGCATCGTATGTGGTAAAGTGGCTAATGGCCGGGTGGACCAAGGAACAGCCGAGTGTGCCGGATTGGCGTCGCCCTGTGTCCCATGATTTGTTGCTGCGCATATGGGATGTTTTGCCGGAAGTGGCGGCGTCTGCGTACGAGACGGTGCTATTTCGGGCTTTGTTTGTTATGGCTTTTTTCGGGGCGTTTCGGGTCAGTGAGTTGGTCCCAAGGTCATGCCGGGGTTTGGTTCATGGTGGTTTAAGGTTCAACATTTGGACCTGCAAGAGACGCTAGTGCGGATTTATGTGGCACGCTCGAAGACGGACCAGCAGGGCCTTGGCCGCTGGGTGCTGTTGAAAGCAATACCGGGGGTGGGCTCCTGTCCGGTACAGAACCTGGTGTCTTACGTTCGTCGGCGGCCGGACATAGCAGGCTGTTTTTTCTGTCACGCGGATGGGCTCGCGGTTACCCAGTTTCAATTCACGGCAGTTTTACGCCTGGCCTTGTGGAAGTTGGGCTTGGATGAGCGGCAGTACGCGTCCCATTCCTTCCGGATAGGGGCAGCGACAAGTGCAGCTGCGGCGGGGCTTGGGGGCGAAGTGATTCAACAGATTGGGAGGTGGCGCTCCGGAGCCTACGCAGGTTATGTGCGCCTCGACCAATTGTGAGGCATCTTCATGCATCGGGGGGGGGTGTGGGGGGGTGTTAATGCTGTGTTTCTTTTTTCAGGGTTGCGGCAGAGTTGGCCTCTGAAGAGCGACTGTACGAGCCCAGCCGGAGTATGGTGGATCCTTGGACATTCATTCGTGTACTGGGCAGAGCGCAGAGCCTCGAGTCACCCGCTGGGGCTGCACCTGGGCTTGGTGTCCTGCAATGTGCGGCTGGAGTGGCTGGGCAAGCGTGGCATGCGATGGTGGCAGCTCCTTACAGTTGTTCGGAAGCATGCGGAGCGGCGTCAGCGACCGACGGGGGTGTTGATACATCTTGGAGGGAATGACCTATCCAATTGGATGTGCTGGCAGCTCATTCGGGCGGTGCAGCGGGACCTGCGGGCACTGCAGGAAGAGTGGCCAGGTGTGGCAATTGCCTGGTCAGACGTTATCCCGCGGCCGGCCTGCCTGTCCCAGCGGCGGTGGTCGCGTGGATTGGCGAGAGTCAACCGGCAGATTGGACATTGGTTGCAGCAGGCTGGTGGTTGGCAGGTCCGGCACCCTTGGGCGGATCCACACTGTGCTGGGCTGTATCGTACAGATGGGGTGCACTTGTCTCCGGTGGGACAGGACCTGTTACTAAATGATTGGCAGGAAGCTCTGGAAATGATTGGTCGCAGCTTTATGGGGGTGGGGGCGGTGCGAGGATAAGTAAATTACCTCGCACCGGTGGCGGGGTAGAGAGCCAGCGCTCGCAGAAGCGGCGCAGGCTTGAACTGGTTTAGGAGCAGTGGGGGGCGAAGTGCTCCTCGGGGTGGGGCGAGACAGCCCGGTTGGAGGTCTCGGCCCGGTAAGGGGGTGTGGGTGCCGGCCTTTGCTACTAGTATGGCGAGGCAGGCGGCGGGGTCCAGGGGAGGAGGATGCTCCGCCTTGCTGCTAATATGGCGGGAGGGAGCATCGTCTGGCGATGGGGTGGGGGGCTGGGGGTTATGTTGAAGGTTGTATATTTTGGCCCGTTTTGGGCTGGTTGTTACAGGTTGTAAATAAAGCTGCGACCAAAGTTTGTACCATATTATATTTGTCGTGTATTTTGTTGGGGCAAGTTATGTGGGGTGTCAAGGTTTACTGAGGGAGGCGAGGAGGGCCTCCGGGTTTACCAGAGTTAATGCATGAGGCCGCGGGCCGGGTCCCGCGGCCGTCAGTAACCTGGGCCCGGGCTCGGCCTCGGCCTCCTCCACGTGACAAGGGGCTCAGGGGTGGGGGGGGAGGCGGTACAGAGAGCGCAGCATTTGAAATCGCTCCTTTGCCAAAAAAGGAGCGATTTCATTAGTCCGGTGCGTCGGGTGGGCGGAGCGGATGTCGGCGAGGAGCCGCGTGGCTGTCCTTTTCGCCGCAGCTCCTCGGGAAGCAGATGTGTTCCCGCCCTCCCTCCCTTTGTGTGGGTGTTTAGGGATGTTGCAGCTGGTGGGAGCGGGGTAGAGAGCCAGCGCTCGCAGAAGCGGCGCGGGCTTGAACTGGTTTAGGAGCAGTGGGGGGCGAAGTGTTCCTCGGGGTGGGGCGAGACAGCCCGGTTGGGGGTCTCGGCCCGGTAAGGGGGTGTGGGTGCCGGCCTTTGCTACTAGTATGGCGAGGCAGGCGGCGGGGTCCGGGGGAGGAGGATGCTCCGCCTTGCTGCTAATATGGCGGGAGGGAGCATCGTCCGGCGATGGGGTGGGGGGCTGGGGGTTATGTTGAAGGTTGTATATTTTGGCCCGTTTTGGGCTGGTTGTTACAGGTTGTAAATAAAGCTGCGACCAAAGTTTGTACCATATTATATTTGTCGTGTATTTTGTTGGGGCAAGTTATGTAGGGTGTCAAGGTTTACTGAGGGAGGCGAGGAGGGCCTCCGGGTTTACCAGAGTTACTGAGTGCTAGGTTTGGGAGGCCTGGAGGACTGAGTTACAGTAATCCAGGTGAGGGGTGATTAAGGCCTGGTATACTGTATGGTAATACTGAGGTTCTAGTAGTGGGCGAAGGTTGTGCAGGTTGATAAATAGAATTCGTTATTCTCGATATGTATCTGGAAGGTCAAGTTTGTGATCTAGGGGACTCCTAGATATTTGACCTCTGATCTTACGCTCGTTCACAAAGTTCTTCTCACCACCACGCCACAGTACCTTGCCGACCTCATCCACTTTCACACCCCCCGGCACACTCCTCGTTCCTTTCACCTCAACCGCCTCACCCTTCCCCCCCCCCCTCACATGCTCATCTCCAATCCACCCGCTCCTCTGCCTTCTTCTTCATAGGTCCGGCCCTCTGGAACTCCCTCCCCTCTACTCTCCGTCTGGGGCCCCACCATCCTACCTTCAAGCACGCCCTGAAAACTCACCTCTTCTCCCTTGCCTTCAACCTCTCTCCCTCCTAGCCTCTCCTTCTCCTCTATTGTCCCTCCTCTCCTGTACTTGCTTCTCTACTTTTACCGAGTTGTAACTTTCTTTTCCTTTTTCGGCCTTGTGCCTACTGTAATGTAGAAATAATTTTGTAAACCGCTCTGCTTACCAATGAAGGGCGGTCAGTCAAGTCAATAAACCTAAACCTAAACAGGTAGTAGGACAGTAAGTGCAAAACCTTACTGCACTTTAGTAGGAAATAATCTGAAGATTTAGACTGATTGCACTGAATACTTTCAATCAGAAAATATTAGTATAAGCTCAAATTCAACAGATTCTGAATTGCAGAAAAACAGTAAAAAAAATGACTGCAATCAATTCAGAAATAAGTTGAAGCTCATTTTAATTACTGGACTAACTGAATCAAATATTCAAATATCTGAACCTGTCAGAAGAGAATCATCCCAGCTTATTTTACCTATGCTACATGATTGTGGTAGTTATAGAGCATAAGACTGATTATAAAAAAACAAATACCAACAATGTTTAACCAAGGAAGATATAATTGTGCAACATTTGATCCATAACTTTCCGAACTGGCTAACGCGCTGGCATCTACTGAAGTAGACAACTTGGTCTGCCAACATTGCAACCAGTTCTTGGGAACTGAGAATACAGGTTCTTATGCCAGATATGTGTTAATACTGTACATCTGTGCATAGGTTGAAAACCACATACATTGAGCACAGAGCTCCTTATCTGAAGATCAGAATATTACCTGAGATTCAAGGTTGTAAGCCCTCCGGGGATAGGGAAATATTTACTTTACATGAATGTAACTCGCCTTGAGCTACTACTGGGAAAATATGAGCTATAAAAAATATATAAGTTATTACAAAAAATGATAAAAGAAAATTCCAGAAAGAAGGTGATAGAAGTGTTCTGTCCTTTCTAAATGATAACCCAAACAAAAGAAAGCCATCCTCGGTTCTGCTATCTGCTGAGAGTACGATGGACTGCACTTATGCCAGTTTCACCTATCTTCAGCTTCGCCAGTTATTGCATTCCACAAATAATTTATGCTCTTTGTTCATGCCTGCAAGGTATTCCTGTGTGGGGAAAGTATTCAGAGCTTAATAATCACAATTAAAGGTAATTATTCACTAACCAAAAACGTTTAAAGATTTCCCTGTTATTTGGGCAATTAACTTTATAGGTGGCAAAAAAAGTATCTGCAAACAAAGCTCATCTCTCTTGATAGATTTTATCCAACAACAAAGAAGCCACCAGCATCTTACTTGAATTTTATAAAATAATACTATGGATGTGTCTGTGTGAATTATGTCCATTAGTTATAGATGTGAAGGCATATTGTACGAACCCTGAGATGTCCAAACCAGAGTGCCTGAATAAAAGCAGGCAAGTCCAAGTTCAGGCACAATTTCACAAACGTGACATGCCAGATAAGGATGTCTGCAGGGGCATCTAGCTAAACATCCCCAGAATAGTATTCAAGCTTAGGAAGAGCCTAATGGTTAGAGTAGTGGGCTAGGCCCCTGGAAGTCAGGGTTCAAAGTCCATTGCTGCATTCCTTGTGATTGTGGAGAGTACTGGAGATGATAGAGTGTTTCACAGACAGAATGTGGAATTCCCAGTGCCTGGAGCACATCTAAATTTGGTCGCAGACTTCCCCTATGTTTCTGAAATCAAGGGGGACATCTAAGTCCATTGTACCACCCCAGACAGGTTTCCAACACGTCCCCTACCTACTTGACTGTCCCCGCACCAAAGACATCTTTAAAAGCCATTTGTAAAATGATTCCGAGTCATCTCTGTGATTTGGACATCCGCAATCATGTTTTCAGAAATCCAAATCGCAACTAAGGTTTTTAAAATGACCCCAATAGTATTTTATGGATCATTTCCTAAGTTTATTATACTGCTGAGCAGGGCCAGCCCAAGGGTTTCTGCTACCCTAGACAGAGGCCCCAGCCTTCCCCCCCCCCCACCATGTGCACTGCACTGCCCCCCCCCCCACACACGCACCATGCCACCCTTCCCCCCCCATGCATTGTGCCACCTCCCTCCCCCATGTTGATGTCTGACACCCCTCTCCCCCTCGCTGCCACTGATTCCAGCAGCAGGCAGCTCAAAGGCAATGACAGGTCATGTGCTGAAGTGAGTGGCTTGCCGCAGGCTGCTGCCACCGAGCCACAGCAGGGGAGGATGGCATCATGGTTCAGCATGGGGGAAGGCAGCACGGCAGGGTGCATGGTGTGGCAGCAGGCCATGTGTGCCAAAGCACATGGCCTGCCACCCACAGAAGTCTGTTGCCCTAGGCAGCCACCTAGCCCTAGGATAAGCTTGGTGTCTGATATTCAGCCATGGCAACTAGCCATTGTAAAGCGGCCAGCCATCACCACTGAACTTTAGAGCTGGATATTCAGTACTGGGACCATATCCAGGTCGGTTGGATAGCAGCAAAGCTAGCCTGGCAGTACCGATGTTCAGCCGCTGCTTGGTTAGCTTCGGTGGCGAAAGTTAGGCCAGCCTTTCAGGTTCCTAAGTTTCGCAACTTAGCGATAACCAGGCAACAGCTCAATATTGCCATTGCCTGGTTATCGCCAAGTGCCACCCCCGCTCCACCCCCCACCCAACACCCTGCTACTAGCCATCTAGCATCAGGGAGTGCAGCAGCAGCACCTATAGATATTCCATGGCACTAACCACATAGTGCTGCTGAATATCCCGGTGACCGTGATTAACCACATTAATCACTTTGAATATCCTCTTTCATAACTTTCAGCCACAGCTTATCCACATGTTAGCTGTATAAAAGCACATTTTAGAAAGGACGGCCAGGCAGCTGCGGGGACATACAAAGCAAAATATGTGGAATGTGATGTCAAATTTTTTTTTCTTACTGCAATTTGAAAAATACTTTTCCAAAGTAGCATAGGAAAAGCAGCAAACAGCACAGAAATAAACAAAAAAGAAAGAAAAGGATACCCATGAAACATTTTACTTGCACAGTTCACATTACAAGAAATTCTGAGGCTTATCAAGAGGAAACACAAATAAAAGACAAAGCAAAAGGCAGAATCCTAAGCATGTGGTATTATTTATCACTTGTCTCAAAAAGATCCACCTCCACTTTTCTTCATAGATGGAAAACGGAGATAGAAAGTAGCCCTAGTAGCCAGGGCCGGATTTACCTTGAGTGAGGCCCTACGCCAACAAAAATTGTGGGCCCCCAGCAGGGGCGGCCCAAGGGGGGTGCGGACCTCATTTGCATAAGGGGCCTCATTTGCATAAATATTTGCATAATGTTACCATATACTAACTTTTAGTAAACGTGCCTCTTAATGAGTGTATGGATAAAGAAAGACTAAAAGATTTCTACATTACTATAATCCAGTGCCAACTGCCAGACACATTAGGAACTACTACAAACAATGCCCATAGTAACCCGCCGTATCCTAACAGCACTACCAGGACTCACAAAGCACCATACTCTACCAATCAAAAGGCAACACTGCAAATATTAAACCAATACATTTCAGAGAACAACAATACATGACCTACTGGGGAAAGAGAACAAGTGGCAATGTCAAATAGGAATTATATAAACAGAACACCTCAGCTCAGTTACACATGCAGAACATAGACCATCACCAAACAAGTAATCACAATTTAGAAATAGGAAGACAATAATTAAACTGGGAATCCCAAAAGCCAAACTTGGAATGTACAACACTGTAGAAATAAAACTATACATTAATTTGCTCTTGTACTAAACAAAGCGCAGATGTTAATGATGCACATTTACCAGAGCTGACATATTCCAATTAATAAATTCAAAATAAAGAGATATTTTTCTACCTTTTGTGCATTTTTTTCAGCTGCAATTGCTCCAGCCACTTTCTTCTGGTTTCTTCGTGTCTTCTGCTAACTCTCCATCGTCTGCTGTCCATTTGTCCTTTCTTCTCTCTTCTAGATTTGTTTCCATTCTCTCTCTACATCTGCTTTAACATACTAATCTTTCTCCTTTTGCTCTTTCCTCATTCCTATTTCATCCACTCAAATTTTACCCCTCCATCCTCAATCCCCACTTACTCTCCCAATACCCGGCCAATTGTAGATTTTTTATCCCTCCCACACAAAATATTTTTCCCTTCTCCATTTTACTCTTCCAGCCCCATCCCATTCTAATCCTCCCCCAACATCAGCTCCCTTCTAGTTCCAGCCTCACCCAGCATCCATTCCCTTCTAGTCCCTGCATCAGCCCATTTCCAGTCCTAGCCATCCATCAGCCCATTTCCAGTCCTAGCAACCCCCCAACCCAATACCAGTCCTAGCCCCCCATCACCCCACTTACAGTCCTTAACCCCCCATCACCCCATTTTCAGTCCTTAACCCCCCATCACCCCATTTTCAGTTTAAGCCCCCCCTATAACCCATTACCAGTCCTAACCCCCCATCAGCCCACTTCCAGTCCTAACCCCATCAACCCATTTCCAGTCAGCCCCCCAGAGCCCATTGCCAGTCCTAACCCCCCCCCCCCCCCATCAGCCCACAGCCCATTACCAGTCCTAACCCCATCATCCCACCTCCAGTTTTAACCCCCCAGCCCATTTCCAGTCCTAGCCCCCCATAGCCCATTACCAGACAACCCCCATCAGCCCACAGCCCATTACCAGTCTTAACCCCCCCAAAGCCCATTACCAGTTCTAACCCCCCCCAACAGCCCATTACCAGTCCTAACCCCATCAGCCCCCCTCCTGTCTTAACCCCCCAGCCCTTTTCCCGTCCTTGCCCCCCCCATAGCCCCTTACCAGACAGCCCCCATCAGCCCACAGCCCATTACCAGTCTTAACCCCCCCCCAAAGCCCATTGCCAGTTCTAAGCCCCCCAACAGCCCACAGTCCATTACCAGTCCTAACCCCATCAGCCCACCTCTAGCCTTAACCCCCCCCAGCCCAGCCCAGCCCAGCCAGCCCACCCATTTCCAGCCCCAGCCCCCCAATAGCCCCTTACCAGCCCTACCCCCCCCCCAGTCCATTTCCAGCCCCAGCCCCCCCAATAGCCCATTACCAGTCCTACCCCCCCCATAGCCCATTACCAGTCCTACCCCCCCCCGGCCTAAAGTAAAATGTAATTTAAAAAAAAAACCTGGTGGCTGCCGCCGCGGGGCCCCTCTGCTGCCGCGGGGGCCCCGTCTACAAGCTGAAGCGGTCGGGTCGGGTCGGGTCGGGTCTCTCTCTCCCTCCCTCCCTCGCTGCAGGCTGCAGGCTGCGAGAGACGCGAAGGGAGAGCGTCTCCTCGCGTCTGTGTTAAGCCGGCAGGGGCGGATGGGAAATCCCATCAGCCCCGGCGGGCGTCACACAGACGCGAGGAGGCGCACGAGCTTCGCGGCTCTGGCAGCCGGCAGCGAGGGAGGGAGGGAGGGAGAGACCCGACCCGACCCGACCGCACCGCACCGCTTCAGCTTGTAGACGGGCCCCCGCGGCAGCAGAGGGGGCCCCGCGGCGGCAGCCACCAGGTTTTTTTTTTTAATTGAGTTTAAAAAAAATTACCTGGTTCTTTTTTTGTGGGCCCCTGCCGGCTGTGGGCCCTACGCCATGGCGTACATAGCGTATAGGTAAATCCGGCCCTGCTAGTAGCTATCACTTGGGGCCTCAGTGCAAGAAACTGTTTCCTGCGGAGCTGAGTACTCCTGGTCACATCTGGGAACACCAACAACTTATCTCCACAGAAAATAGCCTCTTTGTTCTTAAAATAAGCCTTGAGAACTTTCACTTTATCACTATCTAAGGTGAATGTAACCAACAAGGTTGCCCTTTTGTTATCCTGTCCATAGAATCTTCTAAAAATGCTGTAAGAGTCTGACTAACATTAAGTTGTAGGACATCTAGATCACCTTCAGTGGCATTCTGAATCTTATGCTTATCAGGAACATAGTAACATTTTCAAAATAAATCTCAAAAGGAAATTTCAAAACTTCTCTTTTAAAAAGTATCTCAGCAAACAAAAGATGAGTTTAAGGAAAATTTTTAAAAAACACAGATTTCAAGCTCTAAATAGGTTTTCAAGCATGTCTAACATGCTATGCAGAGACATGGAATTTTTAATAGCAGAAACATTGGTAGTTTGCAATACAAAATACTGACCCACAAGCTTTTAAAGGGACATATCTATCTCTGATAATTTTGTGTCCATCCCCTTAAACTTAACTGCGGATTCCTGTGAGACTAAACATAAAGAGGAAACAGTACTCGCGAGCCTGGTCTCAATACGAGACAAGCTCCCCCTTCACCCCCCCAAAAAAGATCTTTTAAAGTCACATCATGGTCAGATGGAGATTTCTTAACCTCCATAGAAACTGAAAGGTACACAGGTCTCGGCAATATATCTAAGGTATACTCCGGTAAGGAAGTATCTAAAGATGGACCAGCAGACACAACTGTAGAGGACAACAAAGGGTTAGGCAGCGGGGTGGGGGGGACAGAGACCTTTCCACGAAGCTCAAAAATGCTCCTTTCAGGGCTGAGAAAGTTCTTTAAGGTGACTAGACGTTTGTCCATGGGGCAACCATTTTACTCAATGTGCCCAACTGAGGAGGCAGCTGTTTGTTCTTTTGCAGAGGAGGTGCAGCGGAGGGCAATAAACTACGGCCTACCAATATATTGGTTAAATTCTTTATTAGGGACCCAATAAAAATATGAACCATGTCAGAGGCTATCCATTAAAGTGTGTTCAGAAGGGTTTTGCAGTGCTCAGTCTTCTTCCAGACGACAGTTACTTTTACCTAAAGATAAACAACCTAATGACAAATTTGTTTGCGTTCTTCGCTTTTCTCACCTTTCCTCTAAAATACAAAGGATTTTGCGGTCTCACTGGCATATTCTGCAAACACGTCCATGTTTCCTAAACCAACGTCTGACAATTGCATACAACAGACAACGCAATTTAGGTGATATGTTAGTTTCTTCATATATGGAGGGAAGAAAAAGAAGATATTCTTCCGCAGATAGACGACCAGAGGAGGGCAGCGGAAGGAATGACCACGGCCTACCGAGTGATAAATAAAATTCTTTATTGAGGACCCAACTTAACAAGTTTCGGCCGAAGCTTTCGTCAGGGGTCTAAAAAGCAAACATACATAAAATAAACAAAAGATTAAAAACCAAAAACAAAGAAATATGGACATCATAAAAATTGGATACACTATATGGTAAAGGATTACCAGGGAACCACATAGATGATCTGAGAAACATGTCTATGCGGTGAAGCAATCAATCTTCCCAATCTGTAAAGCAGTGAAATTGTAAATATGAATAAACAGAAATGTAAAAAACTGTATGGCATAACAGTGAAAAATACATAAATAAGTAAAAATCAGTTAAAAACAAAATAGAAGCTGTATCTATACAAGCAGCAATACACAACTGATTAGATGTTACAAAATGTTAAATAAATAAATAGTGAAGTGCAAAAACAGCAAACCACATGTGACATAAAAATGTACAGACATAATGCTATATCTATAACACCAGCTGTGAAAGGCTGAATATGGATTATAATCTTAAAAGAACGTGTGTACTAAAAGGGCATTTAAATCTAAAAGAACGGTGGTAAAAGGCTAAATATGGATTAAAAACTTAAAAGAATGTGTGTGCTAAAAGAAACATTTAAATCTAAAAAAGCTGATAAAAATTGGAACATACGATAATATTGCAACCAGCATGTTACACCACAAAACATTAAAAAGGGGGAAAAGAGAAAAACCCATATGTATCATCAGCTAAGAAGAGCTAGAATTAATACAAAGCCTCTGCACATCTCGTGCAGATTGGGAAGATTGATTGCTTCACCGCATAGACGTGTTTCTCACATCATCTATGTGGTTCCCTGACCCCTGACGAAGGCTTCGGCCGAAACTTGTTAAGTTGGGTCCTCAATAAAGAATTTTATTTATCACTCGGTAGGCCGTGGTCATTCCTTCCGCTGCCCTCCTCTGGTCGTCTATCTGTGGAAGAATATCTTCTTTTTCTTCCCTTTTTAACTTAACAAGTTTCGGCCGAAGCCTTTGTCAGGGGTCTAAAAAGCAAACATACATAAAATAAACAAAAGATTAAAAAACAAAAACAAAGAAATACAAAAACAGACTATTACATGCACTCCCCTGGGTATACAGGTCATCGTGTCTGTTTTTGTTTCTTTGCTTCTCCTGCTTGTGCCCGCTGCATACCTTGCATGATTCTGCCCCTTTTTTGGTGAAGCATACTGGTAGCACACGCAATCACCTATTCAGTGTTGGTCATGCTCTCCTTGAGCTCTTTTCATGTATACAACTTACGTTTTATCCACGTTTTTCTAGGCTTTGTATTAATTCTAGCTCTTCTTAGCTGATGATACATATGGGTTTTTCTCTTTTCCCCCTTTTTAATGTTTTGTGGTGAAACATGCTGGTTGCAATATTATCGTATGTTCCAATTTTTACCAGCTTTTGTAGATTTAAATGTTTCTTTTAGCACACACGTTCTTTTAAGTTTTTAATCCATATTTAGCCTTTTACCAACGTTCTTTTAGATTTAAATGTCCTTTTAGTACACACGTTCTTTTAAGATTATAATCCATATTCAGCCTTTCACAGCTGGTGTTATAGATATAGCATTATGTCTGTACATTTTTATGTCACATGTGGTTTGCTGTTTTTGCACTTCACTATTTATTTATTTAACATTTTGTAACATCTAATCAGTTGTGTATTGCTGCTTGTATAGATACAGCTTCTATTTTGTTTTTAACTGATTTTTACTTATTTATGTATTTTTCACTGTTATGCCATACAGTTTTTAACATTTCTGTTTATTCATATTTGCAATTTCACTGCTTTACAGATTGGGAAGATTGATTGCTTCACCGCATAGACGTGTTTCTCACATCATCTATGTGGTTCCCTGGTAATCCTTTACCATATAGTGTATCCAATTTTTATGATGTCCATATTTCTTTGTTTTTGGTTTTTAATCTTTTGTTTATTTTATGTATGTTTGCTTTTTAGACCCCTGATGAAGGCTTCGGCCGAAACTTGTTAAGTTGGGTCCTCAATAAAGAATTTTATTTATCACTCGGTAGGCCATGGTCATTCCTTCAGTTTCTTCATATATGCCTCCAGTTTCTCTTCACACACAGGCAAAGGTCATTTTAGATGTAATAGTTGCTCTGTTTGCAGATATGCTATTACTATACAAGGTTCTTTCACTCATCCTGTCACTAATGTGCAGTAGAAATTGCATGCCCACACAGATTGTCTGTCCACGCATGTAGTATATGTTATCATTTGTCCGTGTTCCCTTCAGTATGTTGGTAAAACCATTCGTGCTGTCAAAACGAGTATTCAGGAACATTAAAGTTGCATTAAATGAAATATTGATACCGCTCCACTTGTACAACATTGGTTTCAGCTTCAGCATAGTATTAAAGAGATTAAGTTTTTCGTTATCAAAAACTTTCCCTCCCCCCGTGGAGGTGATTTGAATCACAAATTGATCCAAGAAGAACAAAGGTTCATATTTTTATTGGGTCCCTAATAAAGAATTTAACCAATATATTGGTAGGCCGTGGTTTATTGCCCTCCGCTGCACCTCCTCTGTTGGATCTCTTGCGGAAGACCTCCTTCTTTCCTCCTTGGTTTGTTCTTTTGCACCATTTTGAAGTTCACCACCAGGGTCCAAATCTCGGTAGCATCAACTGAACAGACACCAGCCAGAGACCCCTTCAATACTCTGGCAGTGCTCTGAAGGGGCTCCAAAGTGGTGTGAGCTGTCCCTTTAGGCCATGCCCCACAGCCTCACATTGCTGACTTTTAACCCAATGAAGGGGGGCCTCACAGGGGCGTCAATAGCTGGCCACAGCACTGCCCACACACATTCTTCAAAATCCTTCAAAATCTGTTCACTCAAGCACCTTCGCTCCCTTTTGGACCCAGATGACTTCCGAACCATATATCAAGTGTTGATCCTGCCTCACTTTGACTTTGCAAATGCCATATTACAAGGTCTCCCCCAATCCACACTAACCCCCTTACAGTTGGACATGAATGCCGCAGCTAGGTTCCTTTACGGAGCATCCAGAAACGACCACGTGACCCCCATTCTCAAACAGCTACACTGGCTACCGATCCATGGGAGGATCACCTTCAAAACCCTTCTATTAGCTTTCAAGGCAATCAAAGGTATTTCAGCCTCCTCACTCACGCATCTTATCCACATTGTCCCTCCCAACAGATCCAGAAGAACAACAGCTGTCAACTTGCTTGCAATACCAAAGGCTTCAACAAAGTCTAACACGACAACCACAAACAGGGCTTTCAGTTTTTATGTACCCAAATGCTGGAATGCTCTACCCCCTGACATTAGGGCCATAGCCAACTTATATCAGTTCAGGAAGGCTCTCAAAACTCACCTGTTCCTCCAACACTTACCAGACATCAATTGATCCAAGATATACCTCTCAGGAAATGACCCAATTTAGAAAGGCCCTTACATGCATTATCTGACTTTTACCTATCCTTCCAGTGTAAATAGCTTATGTATATAGTTAACCCTGTTATCCAAGTTTGTACTCCTGTTCGATGTAAAACCTGACAGCTTGTTGTTATGGTCGTTAAGTTATGATGTAAACTGCGCTGATGCTAAATAGCGCGGTATATAAGAAATTGTAATAAATAAATAAATAAATAAATAAATTCTTCTCTCAAAGCAGGTAGCTGTTCCACTCAGCATCATCGATCATCACATCAGAACCTCAGATCTCCCAAATTGCTGATCGGCCTTGCAGAAACATCAATAGCTGGCTGCAGCACTGCCTGTACATCTTCTCCTCTCAAAGCAGGTAGCTGTTCCACCCGGCAGCGTGGATTACTACACCAGAGCCTCAGATCTCCCAGCAATGTCAATTTTATAAACAACGCTATGCATGTGCATTGGCTTTCTGAAATCGTCACTTCCCCCTCTGCAAATATACATGTGTCCTGGCCCATGGGATTTGCTCATGCGTACAATGTAAAATGAGTCACAGCACATGTATACAGTCCCCCCAGGGAACAGCATCCATGGCAGCATTGAAGTGCAACACAAAATACAGATGCACATGCCGTGTTGGCAATGCATAAATGTGCATGGGACAGTGGGCACATGCACCCCCCTGCATGGATGGTCTGCACATGCTTATGCTCTATGCACAGTGAAAAGCCGATCACCATCAGGCAGCCAAATATTTCAAGGCAGAGACCCCAGTGCTGTGTCACCTGATGTTGTAGGAAGAGGAAGATCTGCACTACTCCCCAGGAAAGTGCAGACATTCTCCATGCTGCAGCAAGAGGGTCTAGGAGATGATCTATGTGACCCGAGTGAGTTGAGACCACCATTTCCCACCCAAAGATGCAACTCACAGGAGAACACCAGTATGCTGACAGGGGAGTAAGGTTACCAGGACTGGGTCAAAAGGTAGCTAAGACAGGCTGGTTCCCCTTGATGATACCCTCTAAAGGTCATGAAAAAACAGCACCACTCAGAGCAATCAAAGATATCAGTGTAGCCATAGATACACAGACAACTGGAAACACAATCTGAATCTGACAAAGATTGCAGGCACACACATACAAGCAAATCAGTGGCAAGGGAACACAAGGCATGAGACCAGCAGGACACAGCTGGCAAGGGCCAGGGCACTGGGATGTGTGGGTGGTGGCATATAGGCATGTCTGCAAACAGGAACGGCCCAAGAGTGATGCAGGGCCATGTGCAGAGTCTCATTACGGGGCCTCATTTGCATAAATATTTGCATATTGACAAGGCCTCTTTTGCATAAATGCACTTTATTTTATTTTAAAATGTATATGCTGCACATCCAAAATTTTAGGCAGCTTTCAAAGGAGCCATTCACAAGCCTCTGTTTTTTGTCCCAGCAATGACTTAGGGGCATGTTTAATAAACTTTAATGTGCTTTATATGCCAGTGCACCAATAGAACAAAATGGGTGTTGCTGCACTTCATGCACCTTAACATTTGTGAATGTGCATTAACGTTTAGTAAACATGTCTCTTAATGAGTATCTGAATACCATTTGCATGGACAGTGAGGATAAAGAAAACTACGAGATTCTTACATTACTATATGCCAAAGCCAACTACCAAGCACATTAGGAAGTACTACAAAATCCTGCTCATTTAGAACCCATAGCAAACCTGCCATACCATAACAGCACTACCAGGACCCACACAATATCAAACCCTACCTATCAAAAGACAGCACTGCAAATATTAAACCACTACATCTTAAAAAATACCAAGACATCTCCTACTGGGAAAAGAGAACAAGTGGGACTGTTACATAGAAACTACATGAACAGAACACCACAACTCAGTCCCACATGCAAAACATAGATCGTCACCACAGAACAAGGAATCACAAGTTAGAAATATGAAGACAATAATTAAACTGGGAACCCCAAAGCCAAACTTGGAAAGTACAACAGCTCTGGAGAAATAAAACTATAAATTGATTTCCTCTTGTACTAAACAAACAGCAATGCACATTTCCCAGAGCTGACATATTCCAGTTAATAAATTCAAAATAAAATAGTTTTTTCTACTTTTTGTTCTTTGGGCATTTTATTTTTCAATCACAATCACCCCAGTCACTTTCTTTTGCATTCTTCATGTGTCTTCTGCTAACTCTCTATTGTCTGCTGTCCATTTGTCCTCTCTTCTCTCTTCTCCTAGTTTTTCCATTCTCTCTCTAAATCTGCCTCTATCATATTGATCTTTCCCCTTTTGCTCTTTCCTACTTTTCTTTATTAACTCCTTTTTCATCCACTCAAATTTCACCCCTCCATCCTCAAGCCCCTTTTGACTTTTCACCTATCAACTTTCCATCTGCTTCTCTAACCTCCAGTCCCGCCCATCTCCCCTGTTATTCCATTTCTCGTCTCATTCTTTGCTAGCCTCTAATTCCCTTCTATCTTTCACCCACTCTCTATTACCACATATTGTATTCATACGCTGTAATCAACATCCTCTTCTCACTCATCTCCTTGCCAACCTCCCATGGTCTTTTTCACATAGCTCCACTGTGCCCACCATCTACCCCCTCTCACTCTTCACCCCAATTCAACATTTCTCAATCCACTCACCCTTCCCTTTTATCCCCCCAAAGTCCAGCATCTCCCTCTTATCTTCCACCTCCCCAGCCCTTTTTCCCTTCCCCTGACTCATAGACCAGCAACCTTATATTCCCTTCCCCAACCTCCATCCTCTCCCCCTCCAGTAGTCCAGCATCTCTCCTACCTTCTCTCCCAGCTCAGCTCTTCTCTCTCCCCCATTCCCATCTGCATCCCCACTCCAATATATCCCTTCTCTCTCATAAACCAAAATCTCCCTCTCTCTCTCTCTCTCTCTCTCTTTATATATTTATAGATATAGATATATATAGTGGGACCCTAGCCTGGGCCCTAGGGCTCCCAGGCATGGGGCTGCCTTATAATGTCCTTAAATAAAGCTTTTCTGACTGTCCCCAGTGGAATTCTGGGACTTGTAGTTAGGCTTTTCTTGAGCAAGGACAAAATGTAGTGTGAGACCGTTGGTAAGGCATACAAGAATATTTATTTTTCTATGGGGATTTCCAAGACATTAAAATTCAAACACAAGGCATTAGGATACTTCTCCAACACAAAGGATAACAGAAGATAACTGGTAACTGAGGTAAATTTTATTTATTTATTTAGACAGTTTTGTATACTGCCTTATCCTTCAATCAAAGCGGTCACAACACAATTGGGGGATACATTTAACATGCGGGGATATGAGACACATATACTAATACTTTACAGGGAACATGGGCAGTGGAGGGTTAAGTGGCTTGCCCAAGACCACAAGGAGCATCTGTGGGACTAGAAACCCCAGTCCTTCCGGCCCAAGGTTGCTGTCCTCTAGTGAGATTTGAACCCCCGACCTTCTGGCCTGAAGTACCTTGCCCCAACCACTAGGCTACTCCTCCCTGCTATCCTTAGCAGCTGTTTTCCATTAAACAAAACAGTACTCAGCACAGCTTCTTGTATCTCTTTCAAACAAAAGGTAAACTTTCTTCTTGGCACAACTGTTGTTTTCCCTTTTAAACAAACTTCTGGTAACACACAGCTTCTTTGCTTTAGAAGAAAATTCTCACTTGGTAAAACACATCCTTAGCTTTAGAAGACTATTAGCAGTTACAGAGTTATGCACAATACAGCTTCTCACTCTTTCTCAGCTCTGCTTAGTAAGGCTCAGTCTTCTTTTAAACAGAATGAGCAATCCATTGGAGAGATTCCTAGGTCAGACTCTGGCACATAAGAATTGACCTGCATTTCCTCCTGGGCTAAAGAATGCTCATTGCCTTCTACAGTCTTAAAAGCTTCCTCAGCTTCTCTGTCTTGTAGGAACTTTTGAAACTGGCTCCACAGCAAATCTTTATGTTTGGGCACAGTTACTTTGGGAGAATAAGCCTTTCTCTCAGGGAACATTTGTGCTAATGTTTCTAGTGATTTTAGCTCAGCTGCTCTGCTCACTGCTGGGGTTTGGCTTTTTCCACTCTCAAGCATCTCCACCCACCTTCTGGCAGTTGTAGGGCTCAGGTCTGGCTCTTGTACACTAGCTGTTGCAAACTGTTCCTGTTCATCTGTAAGCTGTTCAGCTATACATATGTTGGCTTCACTTCTAGGAGCATTTCTCAGACATCCACTGCTTCCTTTTCTACTGACCTCTTTCAGCTTCTGGAAGTCAGACTTCTTGTGCCTTTCTCCACTCCTTCTCTCATGAGATCTCTCCTGAAAGCCTTCCTGGAATCCTTCTTCCTCTCCAGGATCTCCCAGGGCTCTGGGATATCTCTTCCCACTGGAATCCCCTTGTTTCAGGATCTCTCCTTCTCCTGTGGAAGTGACTCTCCCTTCCTTCTTTCCTCTCTGGTCAGAGTGAGGTTTTAAAAACCGTTTCTTCCCTGCCACACCCTTGCCTTCACACAGGCCTTTCCAATCAGTATCTAAGCCTGCCCCCACTTCAGAGTCTGGGCGTGGCTTAGCCTCAGCAGAGACAGGATTTTTTTTCTTTCCTGCTCTGCAAGCTCTGTGCACAGCTTGTCTGTCACTTGTTTTAAAGGCAGAAACATGGTTTTCTTCTATCTCCATCTGTTCTTGGCTGCTCTCATCATCACAATATATATATATTGTAATGTAGTGGATCTTCCAGAAGCTATGGATCTGGGTGAAGCTGAAGAAAGTGTGTCTGAAACTGACAGCATAGAAAAGCACATGACCCAGGGTTGCCATGAACAACGTAAACAAAGAGTGTCACGAGGGGAGAGAACACGCCCAAACTGCAAACAAGCCCCGAGCTCAGTGTGTAATGAGAGGCAGCTGGATGAGGGCAGGGTGCAGTTAAGCCCTAGGACACACGCACATAAAAATTACTCAACAGAAGATAGTGATAGAGGAGCAAAGAGAAGGAGAGCAAGTCTCAGAGCAAGAAGGAGACACGGGAGAGCAGAGGAAAGCAGTATTCTCAGCAGACCCAGCTGCAGGACTGAAGGAAGCCTTGGTCGGAGGACTGGTTGGGGAACCAGTTGGAGAAAGGGGCCAGAGGAAAGTGTTCAAGTTGAAAGCTGCAGGTCCAGAGAAGCAGAGACGTCCTGGCCAGAGGACATTTATATGTCAGAGAGAAAGCAAAGGGTAAAAGGCAGGAGAACGCAGCCGTGCTGTGAAAGCCTTATTGACCCAGCTGTGCTGAGAGGTTCCTGTGTGAGAAAGCCGGAAGGTAGGCTGTATAAACCTAGTAGAAGAGAAAATGAATGTAAAAGTTTTCCCTGTGACTGCCAGAGTTTGTGGGGCTCTCCTATAGCAAACTCCAGTATATGTGGTAATCTTCTACCCTGCCCTGTAGCAACGGGGGAAGGGAAGTCTTGAGGCAGTGAAGAGAGACTGCACTTTGGAGGGACGTATAATAATCCACAAGAATACTTAGCTGGGGGTGAGTGTGAAGAAATGCCAACAGAATTTCTTATGGAACAAACCCCAGAAGAAGAAATGGATTGTACGCTGTCTGTAGCAGACCATGTCACGTCTCTATGCTAGAATAGCTGTTTAAAAGTTTTGGTGAAACAGCACTGAAAGCAAGAGAGTTTTCCTTTGAGAAAAGGGACTGCTGCAGTTACGTTTTTGTTCAACTAATTGTTTATGTGAGCTGAAGATAGAAGCTGTTTCTGTTCCTGTTTCGTTTCATTTTTGTACCAGAAGTATGGTCATTTTTGTTCCTGTTTTTCTTGCAATGAATCCACCCGGAAGGGGAAATAAAATCCTGTCTTTTGCCTAATTCCACTCGACTACAACTCATCATTGCTTAGTAAGAGGGACTACAACACCCAGAAGGCAGTGCAGGGCCAACTGCACTCCCTACTTGCTAGGTTTGGACACGCCCAGGCTGACCTACCCCCATGCTTTTGCCTCTGGGGAGGGTTACTGGTGACAATATATATATATATATATATATACACACACACACACCCTTGTACATATTAATTGAAACAAACTGAAAAATAAGTGAAAACTGGAATTTACATTGAAAATCTTATTAATATCCACATATTAGTACATAACCCTGTTTTTTACCAGCATATGGACAAGATTTGCCATGGAGTCCACTAATTTTGAGCAGTCTGCAATGAGTTTTGGGTCCCTGTACCAGACTTGAATCAGAGCTTGAATAAGCTTCCACTTTGTCATACAGTCCATTCCATGTTAGCGAAGCTTGCAAATGGACCACAGATTCTCTATTGGGTTTAAATATGGAGAGTTTCCTAGCCAGTCCAGTATCTTTATTTGTTTATTTTGAAAAAAGATTTTCACCAATTTCAGTGTGTGGCATGGGGCAAGATCCTGCTGAGAGATGCCAGATCTCTCAGGAAATTTATTTTATTTATTTAACAGTTTTTTATGCCACTTTATCAAAGCAGTTTACATTGTAGCTTAAACAGGGACATTGATAACTTGGACTTTTTTGAGCAATGGAGGGTTAAGTGACTTGCCCAAGGGGCAAATAGGAACTGAAACCTGGTCTCTGGGTTCTCAAGCCAGTGCTCTAACCACTAGGCTACTCCTCCACTCAAATGTCTTTGCTAACTCTGTAACAACTCTTCTTTGGAGAACATCGACGTATTGTGAACGCATCATTCCCTCAACTGGATGCAAGCTGCTGACTCTATAATAACTGAAACAAACCCAGAACATCTTCTTTTGGGAGTGTTTCACATTCTGGTCATTGTGGGAGCACAAATCTTTTCTCCAGGTGAACACCGAACATGTTGGCTTCTTTGGCCCTGGACGAAGAAATGACTTTCATCACTGAATAATATTTTTCTCCAATCTTTAGTACACTCTTTATAGTATGTTTCAGTCCCCATTTATAGCACTTTTCTTTCATAACCTTTGCCAGAAGTTGTTTTTTCATAAGTCATCATGCTTTTCAACCAACTTCCAAAAGTTGTCTGCGAATTGTGGAAGAACCGACCATTATACCTTCCTCTTCTAAATCTCTTTTTAATGCATTGCTTGTCTTCTGATGGTCTGTTCTACTTTCCCTGAGAACATAGTTGTCATCTCTGGGTGTGGTTTTCCTCTTACGACCACAATTTCCCTTTTGTTTAGGCAAGATGGATCCTGTCTCCTTTTTAGATTTGATCACACAACTGACAGTTGCGAGACTGACACCAACTATACTTGCTATATCCCTGTAGGTCTTCCCTGTGTGTTCATACAGGGTGACCATCTTTATGCGTTTTCTGGGTGTCACGTCCATCATGCACAATGGTTGGATTAACAACTAAGAATACACTCAAAAGAAAATCTGATGAAATGTTGGCTGATATTATAGTCGCATAGACAATAAGTCATTCCTATGTCATATCATGTCATCTATTACGTCATTTAACCCATAAACCCACAAATAACAATGAAACATCTCATATATGATGATTTAACCCAGTTGATTAAAAAAAGATCAAAGTTAAATGCATATACAATTCATAGGCTGACAAGATTAAAAAGTCCGGTTTGTTTCAATTAATTTGCACAAGGGTATATATATATATCCTCTCTCTTTTTCTCTCTTTCTCTCTGTCCCCCCTTCCCCCCATGCAAAAATACTGTGTGGCACCATCCTTGGTGTTTTCTTTTTTTCTCCAAGTCAGCGGCAGAAAGATCACAGAGCACTATCCCCATCTTCACCTTTCTTTCTCTGAGTCAGCACACAGCAACCAGTGCTGCCTGTAGCATTCACTTTCGATGCACAATTCAATGGCTCTATGCACTGGAAGTGAATGCAATCAGCAGCAATGACTGCTGTCGCTGGTTCAGAGAAAGAAAATGAAGCTGGAGATGGTGCCACATGATGCCATGATCTTTCTGCTGCCAGAGCTAAATGCATAGTGTGTTGTGCCAGTCCTGGGCCAGCCACCTGAGTCCACACTTACTCTCCTAGTACCGAGCCAATCGTAAGAAAGTCTTCTTTCTTCCCACCAAATTATAAAGTCTCCATCTAAGTCCCAGTCTCTGCTTACCCCCATCTCTGGGTCTCCATTACCTACTCTCCTGCCTTCTACATCCCTTATCCACATCCACTCAGCTACTTCCTTCTCCAGTATTCATAGCCCTACCGCTCCTCCTTCTTACCCCAGCATCTATTCTCATGCCCATCCCTCTGTTCCATCTTGTTTCTTCCCTCCCACATAAATATCTGTCCCTCTCGCTATCTTCAATCCCCCAGATTCTGCCTATTTTTCTCCACCCTGACTCCTGCATCAGCCCCCTTTCAGCCCCCCAGCCCCAGCATCAGCAAACTTCCAGTCCCAGTCCATCCACCCCCCCCCCCAGCATCAGCTCCCTTCTAGTCCCAGATCCTCCCAGCATCAGCTCTATTCCAGACTCTCCCAGCTTCATCTCGCTTCTACTTCAATCCTATCCCTGAATTAGCTCTCCTCCAGTCCCTCCCAGCATCAGCTCCTTTCCAGTCCCATTCCCTTCCAGCAATCAGCTTTCTAGTTCCAGACCCTTCCAGCATAATCCCTCCTAGCATCATCTCTCTTCTAGTTCCAGCACCAGCAGCATCAGTCCTCTTTGAGTTCCAGTCCCTCCCAGCATCATCTCCTTCCAGTCTCAGTGCCCCCATCCCTCAGTATCAGCCCATTTCCAGTCCTAGCTCCCCAGCAATCCTCTTCCAGTGCCAGTCCCCCAGTATCTGTCCTTTTCCAGTCCCAGTCCCACCCAGCATCATCTCCCTTCCTGTCCTAGTCCCTTTATCTCCCAGCATCAGTTCATTTACAGTCCTAGCTCACCAGCAGTCCTCTTTCAATGCTAGCCCCCAGCATCTGTCCTCCTCCAGTTCCAGCCCCTTCCAGCATCATCTCCCTTCCAGTCCCAGTCCCTGTCCCTCCATCCTCCAGCATCACCCCATTTCCAATCATACCTTATCAGCAGTTATCTTCCAGTGTCAGTCCCTTCCAGCATCATCTGCCATCCAGTCCTAGAGCCCCCATCCCCCAGCATCAGTCCATTTCTAGTTCTACCTCTCCAGCAGTCCTCTTCAGGTGCCAGCCTTCCAGTTCCCCTTCCCCTCCAGTATCAAATCTGCCCACTCACCTCTACCCCCATGGCCCTGCCACAGCCTACAATCCTTGCACAACCATGTGACCATTTTCCTTTGCTGCCTGCGGCTGTGCTAAGTTGCAGCCACCAGCATCATGAAGTTCATAGAAGTGACACCAGAGCATTTCCTGTTTCTTGGGCAAGACAGGAAGTGCCCCGGTTTCACTTCTATGAGCTCCACAATGTCAGTGGCTGCAAGTTAGCACACCATGGAAACAAAGAAAAACTCTCCTGCAGCTGTGCAGAGATTAGCCGGTAAGGCAGGCTTCGGGCCTCATTGACACACCTCTTAAGCCAGCCAGCACCACAGGGCTCCTTGGGAAGACATACCCACACATGCCCTCTCTAAAAATGTCATGGCTCATGGCCAGCAAAGGCAAGACCATGTTTGCAGACATGCATGAAACCCTGCAAGGTCCCCCACCCCAGATTAGAGCACATGCATAGCACAATGTGCAAATGGATGCAGGCAATGCTGACACACAGAGTCACAACAGAAGGAAAGCAGCCACACTGTGGCAAGATAGTGCACAACCACAGATGACAGCCATCAACAGTGCACATGGGTCATGCTGGGAACCAGGATGTCAGATGTGACCTGCACCCAATACCAGGACACCCTCAATGACCATATGCCATAACCTCTATATACCTGGACAGGCCAAGCCTCAACCCCCAAAGGCAATAATGAGAGAGGTCAGGTGGAAAGTAACATAGAAACATGATGGCAGATAAAGACTATATGGCCTATCCAACCTGCCCTACCATACAACTACTACAGTCCCTATTTTCACCTTTTTTTTTTAGTGCCATGAAGTCAGTGTTGACTCATAGCAACCCAGCTACCTCTGGGTTTTCTTGGCAATGTATCACTGGAAGTAGATTGCCAGCCTTTTCTTCTGAGGCAATGGAGGGTAAAATGACTTGCCCAAAGTCACAAGGAGTGCAAGTGGGAATTGAACCCTTGATCTTCTAGGTATTAGGTAGTTGCTCTAACCACTAGGCTACTCCCCCACTCATTGTCACCACTGGAGATCTTCTATGTTTGTCACATGCTTTCTTGAATTCAGATACTGTCTTTGTCTACTATCTCCACTGGGAGACTATTCCACGCATCTACCACTCTTTCCATAAAGAAATATTTCTAAATATTACTCCTAAATCTATCTCCTTTCACCTTCATCTTATGCCCTCTCAATGCAGAGCTATCTTTCAATTGAACACTGCTCTTCTTCTGTGCATTTATGCCATGAAGGTATTTAATCATCTCTGTCATATCGCCCTTCTCCCATCTTTCCTCCATATGCCTTATGACAAAGCCCACTGACCATTTTGATAGCCATCCTCTGCATCAGCTCCATCCTGTTTATATCCTTTTGAAGGTGTTGTCTCCAGAATTGCACACAATACTTCAAATGAGGTATCAGCAAAGATTTATACAGAGGCACTATCACCTACTTTTTCCCACTGGCCATTCCTCTCCCTATACACCCAAGCATTATTCTGGCTTTCACTGTCACCTTTTCTACCTGTTTAGCCACCTTAAGATTATCAGAAACAATCACACCCAGGCCCTGCTCTTCTTTTGTGGACAGAAGTACTTCACCCCGTATACTGTACTGCTCCCTTGGATTTTTGCAGCCTAAATGCATGACCCTGCATTTTTTAGTGTTAAATCTCAGCTACCGAATTCCTGATCATTCTTCAAGCTTCGCTAGATCCTTACTCATGTTATCTACTCCTTCCTGGGTGTCTACTCTACTGAAGATTTTTATATCATCTGCAAAGAGGCAAACATTAACATGGAAACACCAGGATGACAAGGGAAGAACTGTTGAAATGAGTATATGGCTAAGCATGACGGGCCCGATTTCCATTTAGGCAAGCTATGCGCCATGTAGGTGTCTTTGGAATATCCTGGATAAGGCATTTACATGGGTAACTAGGGAAGTTACCCATGTAAATACCTTCGAAAATGCCGCTCAACATCTCCACTTATTCCAATAAATGCTTCCACAATCTATTCTGTGAAGGTCAGATTCAGAGCCATGGGAAAGATCCAGCCCTGATTGCTGAAGCACCTCTGTCAGTATAAGAAAGGTAAGTCATGGCACATGTTGCACAAATGCTACATGTAGGTTTGGCCCCCAGATCACCATCTGTAATGCGTAAGGCCAGAAGATGCATGCCGATACCATGCACCCACAATATGGTGTGCCACACTACAGCACCAGATGGATTTCCACAGCAGCCAAGGCATAGGCCAGAATGGTGGCATGCAACACAGAGCCCTGCATAACTGCTGGCATGTGTTGTAGAGAGAGTCCAAAGTGTGTCCAACAGGACATGGTATCCAGAAAGGCCGCTCACAATGTGTACTGCTGAAACATGTGGCTTGTTGTGGCTATGCAGAGTGTATGGCATTGGAGGGCACAGCATTTAGACCCTATCCATATCTATTCTGCCCAAAGCCTTGGCCTTCTCACTTGTATGCTGCAGCTCGCCTTGGCTAGGGCTGCTGTGGTGTGGCCATGCCTACCAATCAGAGAGCCATCCACTGTCACACTGTGGAACAACACATCAGATGGTAGATATGTGTATAAGGAGAATGTACTAACTAACATAACATGGGGTGGGTAGACAGCTGCAACATAGTGACTGATTGCATTTTATGTCCTACTTACAGAAGATGAAGGGTCTGCAGATGCCTGGGGCTAGCAGCGCAGATACCAGCAGCCAGCCTCCTAGTAAGGGTCCCAAACCACAGGCCATTATACTGTATGTGGGATGATGGTGGAAGGGCAACCAAGGTAGAGAAACAGGAGTTCAGAGGTCAGGAACATCAGGGCACTGAGGTGTTGAAATTGCTACTGCCCCCATGGAGGAGAAAGAGGAGGTCAGTGAGGGGGCCAATCTACAGCTTCCATCTCCCTCTCTTTTTGATGATACACAGGCAGCTGGGGAGGGTGCTGGGCAGCTGACATCCAGAACATGCCTAGCACCAGCCACCAGCCTCAGCAACTTCTGCACCACACTAAACATCTCCTGAAGCACAAAGCCCAACATCAGGCACAGCGCAACAAGATTGAGCTACTAAACTGGTCACCTGCCCTCCAGGAATACCACTTCCAACTCCAGGAGAAACAGCTGTAGGCAAAAGAGATCCTCAATGAATCCATCATGGGGCTGCACAAAGACCTGGAGCAATACATGTATCCAAGTGCCACAGCACCCCCTTCATCACTGGATGCCACTCTCCACAATGCCATGTGTGCCCCTTTCTGCACAGACCCCAAAGAGGAGGACACATTCACTGTCTGGTACCGTCACTGCCACCACCACCTCCAGCTCTGCCACATTGTCATCGCCATCTATCTGACCACCAGCCTCCTCTTACAATATATTTGGACTCATGCCCCATGTAAATGGGGAAACTATTCACTTCCCCCCCCCCCTTCCATGAGGTCTCCCAATGGTCTACTGTGCTAGAAGATGTCTCCAAAGCTCCTCAGAATCTAGTGAGACATTAGCCAGCACACCTTAATGCCTGCATAGTCAGGAGTAATTACAGAAGTAAGTTATAGAAGAACCAGGAGTAAGTTACAGAAGAGCAAGAGTCATGGGAGAGGATATGAGAAGAGGTAACCCTCTCTTCCTATAGGCACCCTTTGTAGGGTGATAGGGGGCTGTTGGGGGAAGTTTAGGAGAGGCAGGGATGCTTCCTGGTGAGTGAATGGGGTGCTGTCCACTGGAGGGGCAAGCTGTTAGTGCTGCCACTGAGCTGTAGGGGAAGAGGGAGTTGGCAAGGGCTGGTGCTGAAAAGTGATGGTAGTGGTGGTATTGGGGGGAGGAGGTTGCCCAGGGCTGGTTCTGGGGGGTAAGGGTACAAGCTGGCATGGCACCAGCACCGCAATCTTATCTATATCCCTCTTCTTTCCCCCTCCTCTCTCCCTTTCTCATGTGCCTTATGGAATGTTCATTCTATTTCTAATGATCTTTTTATCTCTCATGCTTTTCGTCTTCTTGATCTTACTGAAACCTGGCTCATCCCCAATGACACTGCTTTAGTTGCTGCCCTCTCTCATGGTGAAGTCTCCCACATCCCTCGTGCCATTGGTCACAGTGGTGGTATTGGGTTTCTACTTTCTCCTTCTTGCCAATTTCAACCTTCTTCCTCAGTGCCATTCCTTTTCCTCCTTTGAAGTCCACTCCATTCGTCTTTTCTATCCCATTTCTCTTTGGATCTCTGTTAAGTCCCTGACAAGTCCATTTCTCCTTTTCTCACTGATTTTGACTCTTGGCTCTCCTTAATCATGGATTTTTCCTTCCCTTCCCTTATTCTTGGTGATTTTAATTTTCATATTGATAACCCCTCTGATCCTTATGCCTCTAAGCTCCTTTCCCTTACCTCCTCTTTCAATCTCTGTCTTTGCTTTTCTGCCTCCATTCATCAGCTTGGTCACTGCCTTGACCTTGTTTTCTATTCTAATTGTTTACCTTCTAATTTCCTCACCTCAGTCCTTCCCTTATCTGACCACTACCTCTTAAACTTTATCCTTCATCACTCCTCACCTCAATCTCGCCCTATCTCCTTCTATCTTTTTAGGAATCTTCATACTATTGACCCATTGATTCTATCTACTTCTGTCCCATCTGTTCTCTTTTCCACTTTGTCCTCTAAGTCTGTTGATGCATCCATTATTTCCTATAACACTGCTCTCTCCTCCACTCTGGATATGCTTGCTCCACCCATTCCACAACCTATGAGATGCACCTCACCTCAGCACTGGTTATCTTCTACCTTTGCTCCTGTGCCCACTCAGCTGAATGCAACTAGCTCAAATCCCACTCCCTTTCAGACTTCCTTCACTTTAAATTCACGCTTATCTTTTTCTAGTCCGCCATTGCACTCACTAAGCAAAACTATTTTATCCATCTGACCAACTGTCTTGCCTCTAACCCCCGTCATCTCTTCTCTACTCTCAATTTCCTTCTTAAGGCACTTCCACCTCCTATCCCTCCTTCTCTCTCTGCCCAAACCCTAACAGACTATTTCCATGACAAAGTCCTTAAGATCACTCTTCACTTCCCTATAAATCCTGCTTCACCCCCTCTTTCCCCTCTTCAATATCAACTTTTCCCCTCAACTTCCCCCACCCTTTCATCCTTTTCTAAAATCTCTGAAGAGGAAACCTCCCTTCTTCTTTCATCCTCTAAACTCACCACATATTCTTCTGATCCTGTCCCCTTCTACCTCCTCAATTCCACCTCCTTCACTGTCATCCCTTCCATCTCACATATTCTCAACCTTTCACTCTGCACTGCAACCTTTCCTGCAGCTTTCAAGCATGCTGCGATGACTCCTCTCTTCAAAAAACCTTCTCTTAACGGTATTGGTCCTTCTAATTATTGACATCTCCCTTCTCCCCTTCCATTTGAAACTTCTTGAACGTGCCTCAATTTTCTCTCCTCTCATGCCCTCCTTGATCCCCTCAAGTCTGTTTTTGACCGTTTCATTCTACTGAAACAACTCTTGCTAAAGTCTCAAGTGACTTGTTCCTAGCTAAATCCAAAGACCTTTACTCAGTTCTTATTCTTCTTGATCTTTCTGCTGCGTTTGATATTGTTGATCACTCTCTCCTCCTCGACACATTATCCCCTCTTGTTTTTAGAGACTCTGTGCAATCTTGGTTCTCTTCTTATCTCTCCAATTGCTCCTTCAGTGTTTGTTCTGGTGATACCTCCTCTACTACCTCTGTTGGTGTACCCCAAGGGTCTGTTCTAGGCCCTCTCTCTACACCCAGCCCCTTGGTGCCCTCATCTCTACCCATGGCTTTCAGTATGCTGATGACTCTCAAATCTATCTATCTTCTCCTGACATTTCTCCTGCATGTCAAGGTCATATCACTGCTGTCTGAAATTGAATATGGCTAAACCAAATTTCTTATCTTTTCCCCTAAACCCTCCTCCTACCTTCCTCCTTTCTCCATCTCTGTTGATGACACTCTTCTCCTTCCTGCGTCCTCAGCCCATAACCTCGGAGTCATTTTTGACTCCTCTCTCTCCTTCTCTACACATATTCAACAGATTGCTAAAACCTGTCATTTCTTTCTCTCTAACATTGGCAAAATTCACCCAATCCACTCTGAACACACAACTAAAACCCTTGTCCTCTCTTTAGTAACCTCCCATCTTGACTACTGCAACCTCCTCCTTGCTGGACTCCCTCAGAGTCATAGTTTTCTTCTTCAATTTTATTCAGAACTCAGCTGCACTGCTAATCTTCTGCCAGCCCCAATACTTTCACATAATCCCTCTTCTGGAATCACTTCACTGGCACATCTTCCATTTCCATATCCATTTCAAACTTCTTCTTCTGACTTTTAAATGCTTTCACTCTACTGCCCCTCATTACCTTTCCTCTCTTTTCTCCCTACACCCCTCCTCGTGAACTTTGCTCCTCCTCTGATTTCCTTCTCTCTATGCCCTTTTCCTCTAATGCCAACTCCAGACTTTGTTCCTTTCACCTTGCTGCTCCTTATGCCTGGAACAAGCTTCCTCTATCTTCATGTCAAGTCTCATCTCTCTCCCTCTTCAAAGCTATGCTAAAGGCTTACCTCTTTGAGGCAGCTTTTGGTTCCTAATCTCGTTTCCCTTGTGTCTCCTCTCCCTATTGAACCCTTATTTTTCTTATATTGTATTGTATTGTCTGTTTTAACTATATTGTAAGCTCTTCAAGCAGGGACTGTCTTTTTATGCATTTATACAGTGCTGCATATGCCTTGTAGTGCTTTATAAATGATTAGTAGTAATAGCAGTAAGAGTATTGGGAGGGTGTGTGACATCATAGGAGTTGTAGCAGAACCCAGAAATCTGGAGACTACACTTGTTTCTCCCCCTGTGGATTGCAGATCATCAGCAAGTTGAGTAAGTAGAATGTCTTCTTGTTGCAGTAGGTTGTTGCCCTCCTTCTTGAAGGGGGAGAGGGGGGCTGAGGGCATGTGCAATTGATGAGCCCAATTGGAAGCAGTCCAACTCATGGAATTATTACTGCTACTACTACCAATACTACTACTTAATATTTGTATAGCGCTAGCAGGCATTTGCAGCACTGTACACATATACGTAAGAGATAATTCTTGCTCAATAGAGCTAACTAATTACGCAAGATAGACAAATACAACAAACAGGGGGTTAGGGTAGAAACTAAAGGGAAATGGGTATGATACATACACTACTGTATGAGTGGTAAACGGAAGAATAAGGGAGGTCTGGATTTGAAAAGGACCAGAGAAGAACCATCTCAGGTAGTCTGTTCCGGTCATACGGAATTGGATCATTGTTGCCTGTGCTACACAGTCTGTGGGAAAGCTATATATTGTGCTATGTGGGTTAGAAAGACCCTCAAGAATTGCGAAATGCACTGACCCACAGTGGCAGTTAATACAGTGACTAGGAAGGCAAGGATCGTGGTGATCTTGATGTGGACAGGCATGGGCAGGCCCCTCTATATGATGGAGTGGAGAAGCAACTCTGTCTCCTGGCAGAGATGGTGGATTGCTGCTTTGTCAAAGTGAAACCTGGTGAGGCAATGATCATCTGTGATGTCCAGGAACTGAGTCCTAGGTCTGCACACCCTCTGATACGGGTGCATCCTAGTGACTCTCTTGTGCTCTCTGTGGGCTTCATGCTGCAGGGCCAGTGCAACCAATGTGTTTATCTTATGGATGACTCCTGCCTCTCACCACCAACACCATGTCTCCCACAACCAACATCCTAAGGCTCCATTTACCAGAACCCAGTGACTCCCATCACCAACACCTGCAGCCCTGCACATTCACCTCCATAAACTACAAAGGCAGCAGGGATCCACAGAAAGACACAGACTACAGGGAACACTGAACCACACATAGACAGACAGCAAGAAACAAGACACAGTAGCCACAAGGAATACTGGGACACACACAGGCAGGGTAGCAGGGACCCACACAAAGAGACAGAGGCTACAGAGAATACTGGGACACATACGGACAGGCAACAGAGCACCGAACAGAAGGATACAGATGCACCATGGCCTAGGGAGTGCATCAAGAGAGATTTGGGGTTGACACAGCTGAGGGGGAGGGAATGAGAGAGTAGGATTCTAATGGGGTCTGTGAAAGGGGGTGGGGTATATGTGGAGAGGGGCAAAGGATACAATGCAGGGGCACAAATGGTAGCTCAAACGATGCCTATGTTGACAGAGACATCAGTCAAGCCAAGTAAAGCTCATCGTCACCACCGCCACAAGCAGTCCCCAAAGACAACAAAGTTTCATCCTAATTGAGATTTATAGCAGATGTAGATTGAAACATTTGAAAAATCTGCCCTGTATGTCCAAGCCTATGTGAGGTATACCATGGATGTGCAGGTGCGCATGCCCCCCAGGCTGCGTCCAGAAATGCCTCCATTATGCCCTCAGTCACTGGCATGAATTCTGCCCAGGCAGCCACCACAATTCAGGGGGTAGGGGGGAGCAGGCAGAAAGATGGCCCACACAGCATGGCAGAAGCAGCACAGCAAGTTTACTTTAACATGTTTGCCACGCTCCTCCACTCTTGTAAGTTCGTCGCAGGGTTTGATGAGGCTTTTTGGCTCATTTTTTGTTTGGTATTTTTCTATATATGGCCCGATTCACTAAGGGGAATGCTTACTAAAATGCAGTAATATCTTGCACTATGCGTGCATTTTGTGAAACATTATTGCATACTAAGCACAAAGCCTCCATGGTAAATGCCTGCATTCCTGTCTGTGGGAGCAGTGGTGTTACTGGCCAGTACAAGGAACCAGATCCACGCTAGAAAAGTCTTTAAAAAGCAAGAAGCTGCTCCCACAATGCCCCCAATCTAACTACACCTGTCTCAACATAGACCCCCTGTGCTTTGATCCCCCTGTGCACCCAAGCCCCCCAAAGCACAAAACCTCAACACAACCCCCCCCCCCCCCATCATATTCCCCCTTCAGAAGTCTCTAATGGAAAGCAAAGCAGAACCCTTATGTGATCCCTCCAGGACTCCCACTTCTAAACAGAGACCCCGGCCCCTGCCCCTGCTGGTTAATGTGATTTTGCAGCCATGGGCAAGTGCTATTTGTTCTTTGGGTTTTGTACCATTTATGTACACAGATGACATTCAACTTCTAGTCCTGGTTGGACATAATCCAGATGAAACAATGAAGGCTTTGAATTGTTGTTTGTGTCTGATTGTTTAGTGGTTAAGTACAGGATTAACAGATTTGTGTTCAATGCTTGAAAAAAAGAGAGGCTATGTATAGGGTCTTTGGATAGGTCATCTATGTGGAAGAAACCAGAGGTTGCTGTGATTGTTATCCACTTTGGAAAATCCCTTTGTGATATGGGGGTTCGGCTAGATTCAGAAGGGTTTCTTTTGCCTCATATATCATTAACAGTTCAGTGAGATTGATAGAGTATGGCAATTGAAAACTTTTTTGAAATTACAGACTTTTATTTATTTATTTATTTTATTTATTTTATTTTACAGTTTTTATATACCGCGCTTTTTGGTATCAGCGCGGTTTACATATAACAAATTTTCGCATTAGAACAATCCTTTGCTTACAATATAACAGGGTCAGTAACTTGGAATAAAACATGGGAAACTAAATACAAACTATGTACAGAAAGATATTTTACCTCTGGCAATTTGCAGTTCAAGTTTGGATTAAAAATTGGGTGTGCAGAGGGTCTAGTTCGTGTTTAGTAATGACTATGTTGTTGGAATGTCAGAGGCTGTGTGGGTGATTTGCGAGATGAAGGGAGGAGGTGTAGAGTTGGAGCCTAAAAGGTAATGACAGAATAGGTAGTGTTTAAGGACCTTCCTAAATTGAGAGAGGTCTTTTATTGATCGGATATGAGGAGGGAGATTATTCCAGCAAGTTGGAGCGAATAAGGTAAAGGCCCTGTCTCTGGTTGCTTGGTTACATTTAGTGTACTCCTTTGGTACGACGAGGGTATTAGCGGCTGCAGATCTTCTCAGTCTGTTCGTGGGGGTGTTGATAATAAGCGAGGAGAGGGAGGCTGGGGCTATTTGATTAATTGCTTTAAAGGACAGCAGAAGTGCTTTGTAAGTTATTCTGGCTTGCAGGGGTAACCAGTGAAGCTCTGTTAGTATGGGTGTAATGTGGTCCCTACTGGAGGTACCGCAGAGGATGCGGGCTGCTGAGTTCATCGCCAATTGGAGTGGGTTGAGGGTGCTCTTGGGTAGACCATGCAGGATGATGTTAGCGTAGTCAAAATGTGGTGTTACAAGGGCTTGGAAGATTGTTCGGAAGTCATTAGGGGCGAGTAGAGGTCTTAAGGGTTTCAGCGTTCTTAATTTGTAGTAAATGGATTTGACGGTTAGCTTTATGTGATCTTTGAAGGTCAGTTCTTGATCGATGGTGACTCCTAAGTAGCGAATCGATGATTTGCATGGTAGTTCCGCATCTCTCACCTTCAATGTTGCAGGGGGGGAAAATTTCTTATTTCTGGTTACGAATAGGACTTCTGTTTTCTTGAAGTTTATTCGCAGGTTCTGGGTTAGGAGCCAGTCTGTAGTCGCGTTGAAGCAAGCGATTATTGGGGAGAAGTCAGGGGCATTGATTTTTATTGGAGTGAATATCAGTACGTCATCTGCATAGATCAAGCTGGAAGCGTTAAATGTTCTGATGATATCACAGAGTGGTTGCATATATATATTAAATAGAAGAGCTGATAATGAGGATCCTTGGGGTACACCCTGTTGTTGCTGGAAAGGATCAGAGGTTGAGGATCCAATCCGTACCTGTTGCCAGCGGTTAGTTAGGTATGATCTACACCATTCCCAAGCTGATCCTTGAACTCCCTTTTCTTGAAGACGGTGAAGAAGTTGTACATGGTTAACCGAGTCGAAAGCTGCCGAGATGTCGAGGAAGATGAGGATGAACCCGTTTTCAATTTTGTCAATCCCTCTTGATAAAGTGTTGATAAGTAATGTGAGAAGGGTCTCTATGCCATGGGATTCACGGAATCCGTGTTGGCAGGGATCGAGGGGGGCTGAAATATCTATATGCTGCTGCAGTTGGATTTGTACCACCTTCTCGATGATTTTGGCTAGAAGGGGTATACTTGAGATTGGACGATATGAATCAGTTTTCGCTGGGTCGAGTTTATTGTTCTTCAGGAGAGGGCGTATTGAAGTTTGCTTGAGAGATGATGGGAATGATCCAGTTGTGAAGGATAGTTGCATAATGAGGGCAAGTGTGGGGCTCAGTTCAGCACGCATTGCTCTGATCCAGTAGGCAGGACATGGATCATTTGGAGCTGTGGTAGTATTCAATGAAGCAATAAGGTCAGTGATGGATTTCACAGTGGGAGTGACAAAATTTTCTAGAGGCTGAGTGATTGAGATGGGGTTGGGTATATAACTTGGTGTGGAGTTCATGTTAATGGTTTTAGATTGAAGGTGGTTGGCAAAGGTAGTACAAGTGCTGGTGATTGGCATGGCAGAATTTTGTAATGCACTGGTTGCCAGAAAAGATTACTAAAAGATGGTAGGTACTGCAAAATATTACAGCATGCTTGGTGTTGTGTGGTAAGAAGAGAGAATATGTTCAACCATTGTTGCAACAATTATATTGTAGTGGAAAGGGTAACATTTACATTTAAAGTTCTACATATAGGTCATCCTGCATATCTTTGTAAGGCAGCGGTTCTCAACCTGTGGGTCATGACCCCCACGGGGGTCGCCACAGGATTTAGCAAGGGTCGCCTCACTCCAGTTAAAAAAAATAAAAAATCGCACAAGTCTCTTAGGGAACCGCTGCTGTGCCTGTAAAAATGTTGCAGAGCCTTCCCGTCTCTCGACGGGCTCCGTGCAGCATTGTCCTGCCTCCAAAGTAAGTTGTTTACAGGCACAGCAGCGGTTCCCTAAGAGACAGGGAGTCACGGCTGCAGAAGAACAGGGCAGTAGCAGGCAGACATAGGGAGAGGGGAGGAGGGGGCAGGGAACCAGCAACGGGGCTGACACGGGGAGAGGGAGGGAGGGAGGGGGCTGACATGGCGAGAGGGGGTGCTGACATGGAGGGATGGAGGGAGGGGGGCTGACATGGACAGAGGGGGCTGGCATGGAGGGAGGGGGGCTGACATGGACAAAGGGGGGCTGACATGGATGGAGGGAGGGAGGAGGGAGGTGGCTGACATGGACGGATGTGGGGCTGACATGGAGGGAGGGGGGATTGACATGGACAGAGGGGGGCTGACATGGATGGAGGGAGGGAGGGAGGGGGCTGACATGGACAAAGGGGAGAGACAGGGGGACATACTGGGCAGACAGAGGATAAATGCTGGACAGAGGGGAGAGACAATGCAGGTTAGGATTATAATGGGCTGATGGGGGGCTAGCACTGGTAATGGGCAGATCGGGGGGCTAGGACTGGTAAAGGGTTGATTAGGGAAGGCTAGGACTGGGAATGGACTGATCAAGGGGGGGTTGGGACTGGTAATGTGCTGATAGGGGGTAGGACTAGTAATGGACTGATGGGGGGCTAGCATTGGAAATGAGCTGATCAGGGAGGTTAGGACTGGAAATGGGCTGATGGGGGGTAGGACTGATAATAGGCTGATGGGGAGGGGGGTAGGACTGGTAATGGGCTGATTAGGGGAGCCTAGCACTGGTAATGGGGTAGAGGGGGGACTTGCACTGGAAATGAGCTGATTAGGGGAGGATAGGACTGGGAATGGGCTGATGGTAGGGAGGGGAGGATAGAATTGCTGGCCCTGGAAGAAAACTGGGGGCTAAGGCTACAAATGGGCTGATACGAGAGGATGGGAGAATGGAACTGGAAGGGAGTGGATCTGAGAGGGGCTGTCATGGTATTTGTACTAGAAGGGAGTGGTCAGTGGGGAAGGAGGGGGACTGGAAGAGAATGGACACCAGTGGAAGTAATGGGAATGCAAGTTGACATTGGAAGGTACTGGGAGTGAGGACTGGAAAGGGGCTGATACTGGGGAGGGTTACTGGGACTGTAAATAGGCTGATGGAAAGAAGTGAAGAAAATGAAAGAAGAGATAAGAAATGGCAGATGGACCATAGACCACAGAAAGAGAGCTAAGAGAAGACAGGAAAGCAGAAGTCTCAGATCGGGACCAGCATGATCAGAGAATAAATTGGTCAGACAGCAAAGGTAGAAAAATAATTGTATTTCATATTAGTGATTTGACTACAAAATCATAATAATTTTGAAATCAAATATTGTTATGTGTTATTGTGATTAATTATTGTGGTTTAAATAAGTAAATTTTATAAATAAAAACATATTGCAAAGACCTATAATATATTAATAATTCAACAAATGATTACAGCGACAATGCATTAACGGTAAAGGAAGAGAGACGCATTTGATTTTATCATTGGGGGTCATCACAAGTTGACCAATGGTAAAAGGGGTCACGGTACAAAAAGAGTTGAGAACCACTGTTGTAAGGGCACTGAATGGTATGTTCCAACAAGACTGCTGAGACCTAGCCAAGGGGCTTTTTTAGCTGTGCCGAATCTGGCTAGAATGAAGAAAACGAGTTGGAAAAGACCAATGTTTTCAGTGGCAGCTCCTCAGTTGTGGAATAGTCTTCCACTTGTAGTGGCAAAGAAAGAAAAATTAAAAATACCTGCACAGTCTTTTTCTTTAAGCAGTGCAGGTCACAGCCATTTTGGTTTTGCAAAGAGGCAGGGAGCATGCTTGCTGGCTCCCGAGGACTCCCATGGCATCAGGGGGCACCAGGCAGCCACAGGGAGGTGAGCCTGAGGCTTTCTGCGGTGTCCCAGAGCCTGGCCACAGTGTAATTTAAAGTTTTTCAGCTGAGGCTCCAACCCGGAAGTAAATGTGTATGTGCGATTGGCGCATATGTGCAGAAGTTACTCCGGGTCAGGAGGGAAGCTGGCAAAAAAGAAAAAATGTATAAATGCAAGTTAAAATAAAGCACAGAAAGGCTGGTAAAAGACACAAATTGGGTTGAGGAGACAAGCCCAACCTTCAGGCAAAGTTTTAAAAGAGACTGGAAATGAAAATAAACTAAAAACAAAGTGAAAGCAACAATAAGAATAAATGAAAAGTACTACAACAGGTTTAAATTTTAAAAATAAATATATAATAAAAGTAAACTTCAATAAATATTAGTATGGGGGCAAGTGTGAGGGTGTTTATAGGTTGTGTGTGCATGAGTTCTTGTCCAAGGGCAGGATGTTGCTAGCCAGCATGGGAAGAGCTCACAGGAAGACTAAACCTACAATGTAATTTAACTAAGTAGTACAGATACTAAGGGGTGTATTTACTAAACTGTCTTAATGTTACCGGCGCTAGTTGCAGCGATAATGTGAAGAATGCCGTATAAGGAGTGGGCGTTCTGGCATCAAGGTAGCAAGAATCGGTATCGCGCAATAGTGGGCGCCGTGGCACATTAATGCGCATTAACCCTAAGTTCATGCCAGCGCAGGGTTAGAAGCTATAATGATGTAGCCCACTGGTTACTGCAATGACTGTGAAGGCAGAGGTCATGGGTTTGATCCTGCAGTGGTGTAATCTAAAAAGGCTGTCAGAAGCATTTTCTTTTCATTTAAATCAGTGCTGCCAGCAAAAACACCTTCACAGTGCCGTAACCTAAGGTGCCTCATAAGGCGCCCCATAGGTCACATTATAAACTGCCCGGTCTGCCAAGGCACCCTATAATGTGCCCTATAGGGCGCCTATGAGGCACCTTAGGCTACAGTACTGTGAGGATGTTTCTGCTGGCAGCACTGATTTAAATTAAAAGAAAATGTCTCAGATAGCCCTTTTAGATTACACCACTGTGGGATCAAACCCATGACCTCTGTCGCCACAGTCATTGAAGTAACCAGTAGGCTACATCCCTACAGCTACTTTTACACTGCTGGCTGGCTACAGCAAGGCTGCAGGTCACCACACAAACTGTCTGCTATGGTTACCAGGATAGGGTAAACCCACCCGTACCCATGATGCACTGCACATGCAGATCAGCAGTCTACAGCTGATCACATAATGGGGTATGCACCCCCACTGCACCTAGGCCTGGTAGGGGGAACTGACCGTGTGTGTTACTGGCACAGAGTAGCTACAGACCGTGACATTGTGCGGGTCCTGTGCTCACCCTGAGGGTGAGGTGGGGCACCCAGCACCAGGTTTGCAGCACCTGGCTTGGCTGAGATAGGCTATGCTGCAGGTCCCCATCAGTGCCAGTGTGTGATAGATAGCCCTTGCAGACACACCTAGGATACACCTGTGTCCATCTCTACTTCCCAGTCACGTCTAGCCCTTGTGGACTATGATACACCCAGAATAGTGCATATCCTTTGTGGGTGCCATGGTCACATGTTATAGGTGAAGAGGGGTGTTTGAACCCAAAAGTGGATTATGTAGCACCATCCAACCCACCCTCTGTGGCTCAGGGTGGGGGGACAGGATCTACCACCAACAGATCCACATTGTACATTTATTTATTTTATTTTATTTTATTTATTACATTTTCTTTTATACCGCGCTATTTAAGATCAGTGCGGTTTACAATAAACATTGAAACTACACATCTCAGTTTAGTGATTTGTGCTTACAATAAACATTTAAAATAACTCGGGTATACATCTCTGCAATGGTGGCAGTAGAGGGGACCATCAACCCCAGTCCTGATGGGGAACAGGCACCCTACAGGGCAGTCGATGCAGATCTGTGCAGATCACATAAGGCAATGGCAGACAGGCAGAACACTGTCCCTCACCACTATCTGACATTAAACAGCAGAGGGCACAGTCAGTCTCCACCCACTGCACCCTGCAAGGCATTCCAGCCATACACATGCTAACCGCAGATAGTTTGCTAGCTAGTACACAGTGCATGTTCCTGGAGGAACTGTGTGCACCCAAAAATGGGATGTAAACACACACACCAAGCATGTTTGTCAGTGACTGGGCCCCAAAAAAGAAAACCCATAAATATCACTTGAGAGAAATAGTGTATAGCACTATGGGGGAACCTAGCGATGCTGTGGTCACTGCTCAGTCAGGGTGAGAGTGACCTCCCAGCATGACATGCTGTGGCCACCCTGTCCGTGCAGGTGGTGGTTGGGCACTACAATGTCCCAGCCATTGCCCTATACCCTGTGCAGATGCATCCTGCCCATGCCAGCCTGTCCGGGTCATACCCACAGTACCTTGCTCCTCATTATGCACATTGACAGGCTAACACTGGAAACAGTGCAAGCAGTGTGGGCTCAGTAAGGTGTAGGCAGCCACAACACACTGGATAGACAGACACACACTCCCACACCTATGCCAGCATTGTGCAAATATAGAGGTTTGTGGCAGCCCTGGCCACCACACCAGTCCTGGGCACAGTGCAGACATTGCTATGGTAGCAAAACTGTTGGGGTCACTCACCAGGGTGGTAAACACTGTCAGAATCAATAACTGAAACACACTCCACAGATATCAGAAAGGTTGCTTTAATGAATCTCTATCAACAAATCATGTTTAACTTAGGATTTGTTATCTGACATTAATCATAGCAACCTTTTGATATATGTGGAACGTGTTCCCAAGTTTAGGACGGCATTGCTAAGGTATACAGGTGCCAGTATTGGGAGATGCTGCTCCGCGCAGGGCCCAACAGCCTGACTCTCCATGAGGCGTTGGATAGTGGAGCCTGTGGGTGTGGGTGTTTGTACCCCTGTTGGCCTCTGCTCTAGGGCTGAGTTTCCCAACTCTGGTCCTGGTGGGCCAAACACTGTTCAGGTTTTCATGCTGTCCCTAATGAATATGCATGAGATAAATTGCATACAATGGGGGCGGCGCATACAAATGCAGCACAGGCATATTTATTAGGGACAGCATGAAACCTAAATGGTGTTTGGCCCTCCAGGATTGCAGTTGGGAAACTCTGCTCTAGGGATTGCACATGTTTATGGTGTCTGTGCTCTGTAGGGTAAAATATAGGCATTTCAGGCATGTTTATTTTATTTGCAATAAAGGTTCTGTCTTTATTACCATGGTTTAGTACTGGGTAAAATATGGGGACAAGGTTGGCAGGAGCCACAGCTGGTACTTGAACTTGTGACTTTATGCTACAGAACACACTGGCTGCGTGTACTACACCAAACCTTTGCCACAGGGGCAGATCATTCCCTGGGGATACCATGACTGTTCGTCAGACAGACCTTGTCTGTTGCAGTGCATGGCACCGACCTAAATGGGGCTTGGCCGTGGTCTGCTGTGGGCAGATGCCACTGCCCCCTTCGCCACCAGCACCCCTCCGCCACCATGCTGACATGCCCTTATGCCGGTGGTGCTGGTGGTGTGCAGTCCCAGGCCATCCAGTGTGCTGGTAGGCAGCTGCCTATGGTGTGGGTTCTCGGGTAGGGGTGCCTACATGGACATGCACACTTCCTCCGGCACCGTCTGCCAATGTTATGTGCCCTTGGAATACCTGCTGGGTAATATCTCCTGTGACACTGTGGGACACACACTCATGCCCATGTTGGACCCTCATCAGTTGTTGTCTTGCTGCTTTACAGTTTCGGCATTCCTATGTGCCACCTAGGCATCTGCCTAGTCTGCACTGTGCCCCAGCTGGACCTTAGCATGTGCTGCCTGCAGCCCCCTGTATCAGCATCAGTACAGTTGCCCTTTCCTATGTGCCCACTCTTCTGTTGCTGCACATGTGCACATCATAACAAACCTGCCCAATATAAACGACAAAAACCCTGATCACCGCTATTTCAATGTGGGATCATTCACTTTGTAGGGGGACAGAGCATAGGCTCTTCAAACATGATATCTTCCATTTTACACTTTATCAGTAGTGTTGCTTTATGTTTATCATTAATATCATTATTGGCCAGCTTGGTTATTGGGATTTCAAATGTGGTTCTGGTCATTTTCTATGTTTATTTGCCTTTTTTGTTCCTGCACATGTATCACTACTATCACTTTTCTGGGTTTCCCTGTCCTTGCTGTACATTGCTGACTAAAATGGTTTCTCTCTCCTGCAAACGTGCCTCTTCTAGCACGAGGTTTTCAGTGACATTAATTTTCAGACTTTCATTTCACGGCGTTAGTGTGCATGGAGCCTCTCCCCACCCACTCTCCGCCCATTGACCCCTATCTCCACCCTCTGGGGAGTCTTACTCCACCCTTCAGACCCGGCTTTCACAGCATTAGTGCGCCTTAACGCTGCTGCCAACGTTATCACGCGATAATGTTACATTATTGCGTGATAACTTTGGTGCTGCTAGGTTAAGATGGTTTAGTAAACATACCCCTAAGTGAACTTTAAAGAAAATGGATCATAAATGTATTTTTATATGTGTAAATCTTTGTTAGGGGCTTTATAGCAATTATAGAGTATTGTGTGAATTGAAGCTAGTAAAAGGATACTGTTTTCAAACACAGCTAGGTAGAAGAACACTTTTACAGTGAAGATATAATACTTGTGCAGGAACTTTAGGAAAGGTTGGAAAGAAGACTCTGATGGGGTAAAATGTGCCAGAGTGAGTGTCAGTATAGGACAGCTGTGAAAGGATTTATATGGTTTCTGAATTGTAAATAATTGAGAATTTATTAGAGGAGAAGTGTGTAAGAAGCTTGAATGAAAGCTTAAGGGGTCTGTTTACTAAACATTCCTAATGTGCGGGGCTGCGGTAGTGTGCCTGTGCCATATAAGGAGTGGGCGGTTCAGGCAGAGAAAAGAAAAAAAACGGGAGTAAGCGATCGCACATTTGCGCGGGGCGCTATTGTGCGCCGCGCTATTGTGCGCCGTGCATAATAGTGCGTGGGAAGGCTAAGTGGCGCCCTGATGTGCACACACAAAAGAGCAGAGCCATAGTACAATGGTTAAGACACTGACTGTGGGTGCAGCTGCCATGGGTTCAATTCCCCATTGTGCACAACAAAAAGGGCTGGCTGAGGCATTAACTGTAATGGGTAAGAGTGCTTTAGGAGGCATATTAATTTTGGGCGGCATAAGGTGGTGCACTGTTAATTTTGGGCGGCATAAGGCGGTGCACAGATGCCCAAGCATAGGAACAGAGCCACAGCACAATGGTTAAGATACTGACCAATGGTGCAGAGATCAGGGGTTCAATCCCCCACAGTGCCGAATGAAGAAGGCTCACTGAGGCAGTGTGTATTATGGGGATGAGTGCTGTAGGGGGCAATCTATTTTTATTTCAGTTATCACTACTAGCAAACGTACTCACAAAGCGTGTTAACATAAGGCGGCCCATAAGGCACATGTTAAAGTTCACTGTCCGCCAAGGCACCCTTGAATGTCCCCTATAGGGCACCATATATGTTGCGTCACAGGATAATGTATAGTGCACCTTATATGGACGGCAACCATAAGGTGCCCTATAGGGTGCCCTATAAAGCACCCTCAGAGGCACCTTATGGGTACAGTACACTGAGGGTGTGTTTGATGGCAGCAACATATGTACATTAAATCTAAAAAAAGCTTTGGACAACCCTATCAAATAACCCCACTGTGGGCTCAAACCCATTACCGCTGGCTCCACAGGCAGTGAAGTAACCATTGGGCTACAGCTATATAGCTGCCAGCAAGCCCCTGGCTGGCTGCAGAGAGCCTGCATGTCACCACACACACAGTCTGCTGTGGGAACCAGGATAGGGTTAGGCCACCCATACCCATGATGCACTGCACATGCAAATCAGCTGTCCACAGATGAACACAAGATGGGGAATGCACCCCAACAGCTCCCCGGCCTGGTAGGGGGACGTGTCCGTGTGCACCCACACAGCACCTTGGCCTGGTAGGAGGTACTGACCGGGTGTTTAATTTGCACAGAGTAGCTACACACAGTCACACTGTGCGGGAACTGTGCTCACCCTGAGTGTGCGATGAGGCGCCCTGGACCAGGTCCACAGCACCCTCCATGGCTGAGAGAGGCCATGGCAGAGCTCCAAAACAGTTGTAATCTGTGAGATAGGTAGTTTCTGCAGGAACACCTTGGATATCTCTGTCTGTCTCAGTCAGGGGGAACCCCACAGACCCCTAGGTGGGCCATGTACCACCAACACACCCCCCCTCCCCCCCCCCAGCTGAGGGTGGCAAACAGGCAGGGTCTCCTATCAACAGATCCCCATTATACCCCCCCCCCCCCCCCTGCAATGATGGCAGTAGAGTGGACCATCAACCCCAGTCCTGTTGGGGAACAGACACCCTACAGGGCAGTCCAAGCAGCCCCACACACCCCCAGACCACAATATCAGACAGACAGTAGGCCTGGATATGCTAAGATGCAACCCACCACTATCTGATATTCCCCTGCATCAAGCCATCAGCCACTGCACCCTGCAAGGCACTCCAGCAGGGCACATACCAGCTGTGAACAGTCTGCTGGTTAGTCCCACTGGAAATGCATGCACCCACAACTGGGATGGCAGCACACACAAGCAGATACATCAGTGACTAGGCCCCAACAGGTGACCCATATATAATCACATGAGGGAAGTGCTATGAAGCACTATGGGGGTGCCTAGCCATGCTGCCATCACTGCACAGTCAGGGTGGAGTGAAAGCCCAGCAGCACATACAGAGGTCACCCTGTCTGTGGAGGTGGTGGACGGCCACTACAATGTCCCTGCCAGTGCCCTATGCCCTGTGCAGATGCATCCTGGCCAGCCCACCCTGTCTGAGCTATACCCATGGTACCTTGCTGCTCATTATGCACATCATCAGGCCAAAACTGTGGACAGTGTTTGCAGCCAACACACACTGTATAGACAGACACACACTCCCACACGTATGCCAGCATTGTGCTACTATAGAGGGGTTCAGAATCCTTGCCCACCACACCAGTCCTGGGCACAGTACAGGCATGGGTATGGTATGCAATACCGTTGGGGGTCCCTCCCTAGGGTGGTAAACACTGTCAGGGGCCAGACCTGACGCACACACCGCAAACATCAGATAGATTATTATGATGGAGCTCATAGAGCAGACTGTGCGTAACGTAGGGATATCTATCTGCCAGTACTCATAGCAAACATTTGAGAGCTGTGTACCATATACCCTGGTGTAGGGTGACATTGCTAAGGTATGCAAGTGCTGGTATTGGGAGATGCACGCAGGGCCCAATGTCCTGCCTCACCAGGAGGCATTGGCCAATGGGGCCTGTGGGTGTGGGTGTGGGTGTGTCTGTCCCTGTTGGCTGCTGCTGTACGGCAGAGGTTCCAAAATCCAGTCCAGGTTTGCAATACACTGGTTGGGGTTTCCTGCTGTCCCTCATGAATATGCATGAGCTACATTTACATGCCATGGGGGTGGTGCATAGATATACAGCACGGTTATTTGTATGAGTGGCAGCATGGAACCTGAATGGTGTGTGGTCCTCCAGGACTGCATTTGTGAGACTCTGCTCTAGGTAATGCCCCTGGTCATGGTGTCTGTGCTTGGTGGTGTAAAAGATAGGTGTATGACCAATGCGTATATCCCCAGCAATAAAGGATTGCCCTTACTAACATGGTTTAGTTGTGGGGAAAATATGTGGACAGGAATGGCAGTAGCCCCAACTGGGCTTTGAACCTGTGACCTTTTGCTCCTGCACACACTGTCTGTGTGCACTGCACCACTGTGTTGCCACAAATGTGCTGAATTCCCTGGGAAGTCCATGACTGTACATCCGACAGGGCCTATGTTGCAGTGGACGTGCCAGCCTGCACATGGCTCGGCCACTGTCTTCTGTGGCTAGCAGCCACTGCCCCCTCCACCACCTGTACCCTACCGCCAACATGCTGGCATGTCCGTATCTTGGAAAAGCATATGACCTGATTGAGTTGTGGCACTCCAGGACTGCATTTGGGGGACTCGGCTGTCGGTAATGCCCATTGTTATGGTGTGTGTGCGGTGTTGGGTACAAAATGGGTGTGTGAACCATGCTTATGTTCTCTGCAATAAAGGAGTGTCTTTACTATCTCTGTTTAGTGGTGGGTAAAATATGGGGACTGGGTTGGCAGGAGCCCCAGCTTGGATTTGAACCTGTGACCCTCTGGTTCTAGAGGTACTGCCTCTGTCTGCTGCACCACACTGTGGCCACAGTGATAGTGCAGTCCCTGGGGGTGGGAAACCTGACCAAAGGAGTCAAAAACCCTGCTCTGCACATTTGTACTGTGGGCTCAGTCACCTTGTCTGGTGACAAAAATGCAAATAAACCCCTCAACCGACCACGACGAACTGGGGATAAATATAACCAAGCTGGGCAACAGTGATATTAATGGGCAACCATAGCAAACACTCCCAGGAAGGCTCAGAAAAAAGGAAATGGTTTTTGGAAGGGTCTCCGCTCCGTAGCCCCTTCCATACTTCATTTCATTTTTTTGGAGCTTTCCTGGGTGTGTTTCTTATGTTTGCCCATTAATATCAGGGTTCCCCAGCTGACTTCCTATTTTTAATAGTTTTGTTTGGGTCTTTTTCTATCTTTATTTGCACTTTTGTTCTGTGCACATGTATCACACTGCTCACGTTTTGCAGGTTTCCCCGGTTTCCCTGTACATTGCTGACGGAAATGGTTTCTCTTCCCTTTAAATGCCCTCTACCGTGAGTGTTTCACTCGCGCTATTTTTAACCTGCAAATTCGTCCCCGATACTGTGCGGGGAGCCTCTCCCCTCCCCTTCCCCGCCCATTGACCCCGTCTCTCCGCCCCTCGGGAGCCTTCCTCCGCCCTCAGAATGCCTTTCCACGCCTCTATCGGACATTTGCGGGCCGGGTACTTGTGCGGGGCACGTTAGTGCGGCGCGCAATTGTGCGGGGCCCACGCGCACTTGTGCGGGGCGTTTAAGAGCGTTTCTGAGCGTTTGAGTGCCGCGTTTCCGTGCGCTATTGTGCGGCACGCAATTGTACGGCTTTTAGTAAACATGCCCCTAAGAGAAAATTTAATTTTAAATGAAAGAACATTTTTCCTTTGTGACTGGAATAAGGCTGAGGGAGCTCTGAAACTCACTGAAGGAGTTTTAAAACCAAGCTGAATGAGAATTTGAATTGATTTATTTGAGACTGATCTTGATTTGAGCACTGTTTTACTGAAGTTTCAACAGTGTTTGAGACTTGCTTTCAAGAGCATTGAAGTCCTTCAAGCATTGAAAGTAATGTAAAGCTGAAGGTATATGAGAAAAACTGCTAGTGAAGTGAGAAGAAACTTTGAAAGTGACCTGTTTGGCAATTGGTATAGTTCTTTAGAACTGATTGGCAATCATCATAGTTTACCAGAACTGATTGGCAGTTTTGAAAGATTGACTCTGACATAAAGAAAAAAGCTGGTTTTGGCACAGAGAGTTCTCTGGGAGGGAAAGATAGGAAACGTGCTTATCTTTTATGTTGGGAATAGCAAGCCTCACAAGTAATAGAAAGAAACAAATAGGAAAAAGTGCAGGACACTTTTCTAGTTATTGCATATATAGCTAGGGAGATAGTTTCCTTTATTATTTTTTAAAGATAAGTAGTAGGTATCCTGAGGTATCCTGACTGAAGCTGGACATTGTTGGAGAGGAGAAGATCCTAAGGTGCCCAATGTTCCAGAAGCAGCGAGACCTGGAAAAGAAGATTGAGATAAGTGACAGACCACAGTGACTGTTTTTGTTTTTGTTTTGTTTTTTGAAACATACTAATGCACTATTTATAATTTTTTTGGAAAAACAAAAGGTTTCCTTAACTAAATGGTAATACCCATTGATCTGCAAGGTTACAGATAAAAGGCAGTGTTAGAGTTCTTCTGCTAAAGCATAAGGAAACATCAAGCCTTTAACAAGTTAACTAATACTTGCCTGTTATTGAAAGACTCCATATTGTACACCCGTAGAAAACAAACATGTAAAGAATTGTTCACAAAGAAAAATATTAAGGTTCCTTTTGTTCTGTAAATGCAGGGATTGCATTGGTACTAGTACTTTAAAATATAGTTGACTAAACTACAGTGAAATTATCAATGTATTTGTGAAGAAAAGTTGTTATAGAAACTTGAATATACTTGAAAGCATTATAAAAACTATTACTGTTTATTTACTAAAACTGAATTTACACTACTTTTCAAATTAAAATTGGAGAATTTTTCAGAAGTTAAACTTGTTCATGTGATTCATTGTGAGGGAGTTCTCACCTCTTGGTAACTCCATATTTAAAAACTGAGGTTCCTGAAACCATAAAGTGTATTGTAGCAAAAATAAAAAATATTTTCTATATAAGCTGTTATTTTCCATTGGTAGCTTACTTGAGGTAACTCAGCCTACTGTGACATTCTTCTAACATCAAGGTAAAGTAAGGTGAGGCCCCAGTTTACACATTTGAGATTTATATTGAATTCAATCTGATGGTTTTAGGAAACAGGTAAATGCTTTCCTTTTCCCAAGTTAAGGGGACTATGACTGGAGCCTTTCCTCTTGGGGGTGTAGAATGAGTGCATTTTGATAACTGAGGTTTTTCTCAAGAGTAGATGGCAAAGTTTGTATACTACTAACTTTGTTTTTATTTTGCTTTAACCTAATGTTTTCTATTTTAAGATGTGTTCAGGTCATTTCATGTTGTTTTAGCTGTGATTTTTTTTATTTTATTGGCTTTATTTGGAATTATTTGTAAATTGCCTGGATTTGTTTGCCCAGAGGGGGGAAGTATATAAGATGTCATAAATAAAAATAAATTGTCAGTAGAGCTAGTTATGAAGTCACTTTGGGGATAAGGTCAAAGCAACAGTAGATGAGAATGACACCTACCATCAATACTTTTCTGAGGACCTCACCATATGGGGATAAATATGTTTCACACACAAAAAAATGCCCTTGATAGAGGGCAATATTTCTAAAATGTCAGAAGTTGGAACCAAGAATTTCATTTTTTTATATCTTGTTCCAAAGGATCAGTCACCTCTACTCAGTGCCGATTCTGCAGTTAAATTCCCAAGTAAAATTTAATGCACACTATAATTGTGCATCAGATATGCATTTATGCTGAACACACTTAATTCTGTACCATAGAACTGTGTGTTTATGAGTAAACTGCACTGCTTACTTGGCTACTACATTGCTAACATATGTTTCTTTGTGGTAAATGCATGCCTTGAATAGTGGCAACAAAGTAAAACAGCTGCATGTTCCTGTATGGTGTAGGATATCCACTTAAATATGCAATGTTTCACAAATCTAATACCTATATCCTTTACATTTGCTAGTCAGTAGTCCTTTTGGTTGAAATCGTGCCATCTTTATATAATTGAATCACCTTTTCATATACTGCGACTGTTTTTGTCACATGCTTTGTGTGGAGGGACTGAAATTTGCTTCAGCCATACAAAACAGCTTGCTAGTCTCCCATATGGATATAATTTCACTGTCTAAGGTTACAAACTACTTGTTTTGAAGTGTTATTTGAATCCATTACAGCCACTTGATTAGCTGCCAGTGTAGGATAGGATTCCAACCAGGGATACTTTATCTCTAATCAGACATCTAGTTCATCCAATAAGCTGTTTTTTATGTATTATTTTATTTTTTCTTTGGTAAGCATAGATTTCCTATATCTGTACACCAGAATCACCACCTCAAATGCTTATTAAACTAAGAATGCACTCAGAATAGCCCCTTTATATGTCAAGGCCCTGTTAAAACACCAAGATGTACAATGCTGCAATCTGTGATTTATATTCAAAGGAATTGAGTTTGGTATCGAGAAGGCCGCGGGGCCACGTACCTGAGGGCCGCTGTTAACTGGGTGGGCGGCGTGGTGCATGGTCCCGGCCTTGAAGAGAGAGGAGGGAGGCTGGAGTGGCTCGGGTGGCGTCTTTCGAACCCATTGGCTCCTGCGGGTGAGTGAGGAGCGTGGGAGCCAATGGGGGGAGCAGGCAGGAAGGTGGGGGGGCAGTGCAAGGTTGGGAGTAAGCCGGCGGGATGGCAGTCACCGGGTGAACGAGGGAAGGTGGCTGGCGTGTGAGAAGCTCTGGGGTTTTGGCTCCGATTGCGGCGGTGAAGGGGGATAGCAGAAAGAACGCCAGAGCGGCAGGCAGGAAGGAGGCTGCCAGCCAGTCCACAATCACCTGCCGCATGGTGGGAGGAGCGGCTGAAAGATAGAAAGAAAAATTGTTGGGCCGGCAGAGTGCTGAGCTTGGCGGGTACAGCAGCGGGGACCAGACAAGTAAAAAAAAAAAGGGGGAAAGGAGGGGGAATGGGTTGCCAAGGCCTGGAGTGAGGGAAGGCTTGGCTGTGCTAGGGACTGTAAAAAAAAAAAGAAAAAAAAGAAAAAAGGGAGCGAAAAGGATTGTTTTATTTGGGGGGGTGTAGCATGCCAGCACATGAGGGCCGGGGGGCCAGGGGGGGAAGGGGGCCGGATAGATGAGCTGATGAAACAAAAAGAGGGCAGTCAGGTAGGGGAGGGGCAGGCGGGGGGGGCACCAGGGCAAGGGGGGAATGGGAGGAAAGAAAAAGGGTGCATGGGGCGGGGGGTTGGTCTGAGATAGGAGGCTCAGGAGAGGGGGGGAGCCTGTACGGGCCCTGTCATAGGGCAGGGGGGGTGCTCAGGGTACACAGGGCGGGGACTCCAGGGGGGGTTAGTAGGGGTGCGGAGGGGTTCAGGGGGGCGGCTGTGTGTGGGGGGGCCTTCCAGGATAGGATGGAGGATGGGGGAATGGCTGGGTTAGGGCCTACCCCTCAGGGGGCAGAGGGGGGAGTGGTAGGGCAGGCCAGTCAGGAGAGGCAAGGTGTAGGGGGCCAGTGGGGCTGGCCTATGATACCGGGCGGCTTTTATCCAGCGGCTTGGGAGCATTGGGGTGGAGGGGGGCAGGGATCCTCCAGGGCTGAGTGGTTGGGAGTTTGGCAACTGCCCTGGGTCATGGCAGGTTCCCCCTCTGTGTTTTCTGCTATGTATTCACAGATGCCGCCTGGAAGGACGCAGACGGCGGGGCAGCATGGAGGAGATGCAGCGCGAGGGGATGATATGGACGTGGAGGAAGCGCAAAGTGTGCAGACTGTGGAGATGACGGAGGAGCAGGAGGAGGTGCTTCAGGCGGACAGCGGGCTGCTGGCTCAGGATGGCTGTGCAGGGGTGTCAAGGCTCAGGACTCCTGCAGCTGGTGAGTTGCAGGAGGGTCAGGGGGAGCTGGAAAATGGGGGGGAGGCCGAAGAAGGTGCTGGGGGCAAGGCGAAGAAGAAGTGTAGACACTCCCGTAGGTGACGTCGCAGGTCGGGGTCCTCTTCTTCGTCGTCATATGATTTTTCGTCATCTTCATCGGACTCAGAGAATAGGGAGCGAGCAGGGGGTAGCGTGTGTGCGGGGGCAGCCATATCGGGTGGTGTGGTTCCCACGCGTGCATCTTTTTTCAGAATTATGGGAGGGGGTGCCGTGGAAGCTGCGTTGGAAGATACGGAAGAGGCACTATATTGATATTTTTAGGCTGCTGGAGGGTAGGAAGCGGTCGGGTGACAGTGAAAGAAAGAGGAAGGAGGATGAGAAGGCAGGAAGGGTCCAGAAGGCTTTGTGCAACGTCATTAATTGGATGAGAGCCTTCTTGCGGCTAGCTAGTGTTTGGAGACATCATTACCCGGGGCACTATGGGATGTTGCTAGCTTATGCGGACTCTATCTTAGAAGCGGCGCAGACTCATGATGGTTGGGTGTGGCTCAACTATGATGAGAGGTTTCAGGTTAAAATGGAGGAGAATAAGTTGTTGTCCTGGGGAACGCAGGATATCAACTTATGGTTGACGCAGATGGCTGCTAGAGGGGGCACTGGGGGAGGAGGCAGACAAAAAGGGGGAGTGGGGGCGCCGGAAGGTACGAGATGGCCCTTTCGTGGGGGAGGGGCTCCCGTGCCGCAGAGAACAGTCAGCGGAGGAGCCGGGGACGTATGTTGGTGGTTTAATAAGTCATCATACCCCTTTCCAGATTGCAAGTTCTGGCATAGCTGTTCCGTATGTGGTGGGGGGCATTCAGCAATTAAATGTGTCAAAAAAGGGGCTGCGGTTGGCCCCCTGCCTGCTCCCAAGCAGTAGGGACTTAATGGGCCTGGCTCTGACGCCAATACGGGTCGAGGCGCTGAGACCTTGGCTTAGGCGGTACAGGAGGCAAAGGGATGGGGAGGTGCTAGAGAGGGGGTTTCGGTATGGGTTTCCAATACAGGTGGAGGGAAAGGGGGGATTGGAAGGGGTTTGGAACTCCCCACCTGTGAAGCATTTTGTTCAAATTGTGAGGGACAAGCTGGTCACGGAGCTGGAATTGGGCAGGGTAGCCGGGCTATTTACAGAACGGCCATTCATGGACTTTGTGGTTTCCCCATTGGGCATTGTACCGAAGAAAGAGCCCGGGAGGTACCGACTGATTCACAACTTGTCTTTCCCGGTAGGGTTGTCGGTCAACGACCACATTCCAAGGGAGTTGTGTGCGGTGCGTTATGCATCCTTCGACGAAGCGGTAGAGTTAGTGCAGAGATGTGGGCCAGGGAGTTTGCCGGCAAAGGTGGATATTGAATCCGCGTTTCGTTTGTTGCCAGTACACCCTGCTTCATTTCATTTGCTGGGGTTTCGTTTTGAAGGGCATTATTATTTTGATAAATGCATGCCGATGGGTTGCTCCGTGTCCTGTTCCTATTTTGAGAAGTTCAGTTCATTCATGCATTGGGTTTTGGAGGTGACAGTGGGATGTTCGAATGTGATCCATTATCTGGACAACTTTCTATTCGTCGGCGAGGCACAGTCGGTGCGGTGTCAGGAGCTACTAGACGGCTTCGTGAGATTGGCCCAGGCTTGGGGTGTCCCATTGGCGGTGGGAAAGACGGAGGGCCCGATGACACGCATCACATTTTTGGCGGTGGAATTGGATACGGTGGACATGGTGGCACGATTGCCGCTGGAGAAAGTTTCGCGGCTGCGGGTTCTGGTGGCGAATGTGATGGGGTTTGCTAAAGTAACACTGAGGGAGATGCAGGTCTTGATAGGCTCCCTGAATTTTGCGTGTCGGGTCATTCTGATGGGGCGGGTGTTCCTGCGCAGGTTCTCGGTGGCTACATCAGGTGTCCTTAAGCCGCATCACCACATTAGGGTATCGAGGAGTATGAGGGCTGACCTGGGGGTTTGTGATGAGTTCCTGAAAGGCTTTAATGGGATAGCGGTACTGATGGAGAAGGAAATGTCTACCTTCGATCTGCAGCTATTTACTGATGTGGCGGGCGGTTTGGGTTTGGGTATATATTTCAGGGGCTCTTGGTGTGCGGGGACCTGGCCGCAAGCATGGCGTGAAGCGGGCCTAATCGATAATATAGCCTTTTTAGAGTTGTTTCCGGTTTTGGTGGTTTTGGAACTGTGGCCAGACAGGCTGTGCAATCGCAGGGTGCTGTGGTGGTGCGACAATGAAACGGTGGTTAGCGTAATTAATCATTACGCCCCACGTTGCTTGCAGGTAGCGGCTCTAATGAGGGAGGTGGTGTTAGCCTGTTTGAGGTTGAATGTGGTGGTGAGGGCCCATCATGTGCTGGGGAGTACTAATAAGATTGCTGATGCTCTTTCACGTTTCAAGTGGGACCTGTTCCGGAGATTGGCACCAGAGGTGGACGCCGTGGGAGTGCAGGTCCCGGAGCACTTATGGCAGACTATTACGGAGTTCGGTGTCACCGGCGACATGGCAGGCTTATCGGTGAGGCTGCGACAGTGTGGTGAACTTCTTGGCGGCGCAGGGATGGCAGCAAGGTCCGGTATCGGAACACCTCATGGGCCTGTATGTCACAGCGGCAAAGGCGGCAGGAACAGCGAGATCAACTGTGTGGGCGCACTTAGCGGGGTTTGCCTTTTTCTCAAGGGCAGTGGGTTGGGAAGTATCCAGCTGGGGGTTCCTGGCACGGCGGCTGCTGCTGGGTTGGGAGTGGGCTAACCCTTCGCAGGGCGATAGGCAGCAGCCTATCACGCATGAACTGCTCGGGAGGCTGTGTGCCGCATTGCCCTTGGTGGCAGCGTCGGCATATGAGGTCACGCTTTTTAAGGCAGTGTGTTGTGTGGCTTTTTTTGGGGCCTTCCGGGTGGGGGAATTGGTGGCTGCGTTCAGCATGGCAGAAGGAGGAGGTGCCTTGCAGATTCAGCATGTAAAGGCATCCAAGAAGGAGATGCGAATCTGTTTGGCAATGTCCAAGACAGATCAAAGGGGCAGAGGTGCATGGGTGCTCTTGAGAGCCGTTGGGGGTTCCCCAACTTGTCCGGTGGCAGCTATAGAGGCCTACCTGCAGACGAGGCCGCAGGGGGGTGGCTTTCTCTTTGTGCATGAGGATGCACGATGGCTGACGCGGTTTCAGGCCGCAGCAGTTCTGCGGATGACTCTGAGCCAGTTGGGATTGGATCCGGGCGATTTTGCTCCTCATTCATTTAGAATTGGTGCAGCTACTAGTGCCGCAGAGGCTGGCTTAAATGAACAGGAGATTCAGCGGATAGGCAGATGGCGATCAAATCCATTCCAGGGGTATGTGCGCTTATGAGGGGAAGAGTGCGGAATGGCTATTAACTGTGTATTTTCTTTTAGATATGGGCCGGATTCCAAGTTGCTGCTGGATGATCAGCCATTCATTTGTGTACTGGGCAGGTCAGCGAGCAGCTACGAGGCCTCTCGGGGCAAATATCGGATTGAACACCTCTGAGGTGACTGTCTCATGGCTGGGCGAGTGCGATCTTCGCCCGATGCAGCTCTTGCCTTTGTTTTGGCACCATCATCATGGAAAGGGAGCCCCGGCGTTTCTGTTGCTGCATCTGGGAGGCAACGACCTGGGGACCTGGACCTGTAAGCAGCTGATCAGAGCTGCGAAAAGGGACCTGGCTGATGTGCTGTTGATGTTTAACAATGTGGTTTTATTATGGTCAGATATAATTCCAAGGCCTGGTTGCTGGGGCCACCGGAGGTGGTTTCAGTGGTTGATCAAAATTAATCGGCAAATTGGCCGATGGGTGTGTGAGAAGGGAGGATGGCAGATTTTGCATCCTTGGGTCGAGGTGGATTGCACTGGCTTATATCGGCCGGACAGAGTACATTTATCCCCGGTCGGGGTGGATTTCCTCCTGAACGATTGGCAAGAGGCTTTGGAGTATGTGTTGAAGGGAAGGGTAGCTGGTCGCAGCTTAGTTTTTGGTGGTGGCTCAGGGATGGGGGTCCATGAGCCTGTGGCAGGATCCCAGAGGTGTCCGGGGTCTAGAGCCATTGGCAATACTCAGGGTGGGGGTGGGGTACCCCCGACCCAGAGAACCCCTCGGGGCTTTTGCTAATAATATGGCGAAGCTGGAAGGGGGGGATGGAATTGCCTGGGGCCGGTTCACGGCGGAAGCGAGAGGGAACTCGCCTTGCTACTCACATGGCTGGTGAGGGTTCATCCCACTGCCGGAACCCAAATGAGGAATGTTTTGTTGTTGGTAGTTTGTGATTGGATAATGTTATATGGTTAATAAAGCTGCGACCAGTTGGATTCCCAAAGTGTTGTGTTGTTGTTAACTGGGGAGGGGGGGTTGGGGGGGTCAGGGCGGGGACAGGAGCGCCACGTCCGCCGTACCCCGGTTAAAGGTCTGAAGATTATTTTTCTGCATGTGCATATTAATACTAAAAGTGGTTTGTCTGCCATCACAAATTCTATCTGAAATTTTTTTTTCTCTCCAGTTATAACAATGTTCTATTGCGCTTTATCATTTAGATCAGTAACTTTACTCACATCACTAAAACCTTTGTCTAGCTTTCCACCATATCTCTGAACATGTTGTTTTTCTTAAGAATTAAGAGGCATTATATTCCCATACCAAGGAGAGAAAGGTGTTTATAAGAACAAATAAGAAAAATTCTTCCAAAGAAGCAAAGCTACTGGCCATGGGCCTTGTAATTCAAATAAATTCCATGTGCATTTTAGTAAACTATGCACCAAATTAGCTGTTAGGAATTTTTCCACTCTGCAAACTTGAGCTATATTCAATTTTGTTTTGTTTTGTTGCTGTAAAAGGGACAGTTTGGAGCACAGATCTGAGATGCTTACATTCAACTGCATTGTGATTTTGGTGACTATGCAGCCTTACAGTATATCCAGCCAACAGAACCCTTCCCTTAATTATAATATCTTGAGCTTCCATGAGTCACTTCTCAGGACTGTGATAGGTGATGCCAAGGCTCCATTGATGGAATACATGCAGTTTTTGTGCTGTCTTTGTACTGATTTTCCATGTTTCATAGGCATAGAGCGCAGTTGGCAGGGCACCTCTGTTGCTAGCCCCAAGCCCAGATGTGAAAAGAGGAGAAAAGGGCGTCATGCTAGCAGCCCAACCCTGTAAAGCCGTCACTGCAGAAACAGCAAACAAAATCCAGCAGGATCAGCATTACAGCTAAAAAATGTTTAACAAGGCATCATATATATATGATAATTAAAGCCTTTCTAAATTCGTATAATGAAATATTAAATTGAAAAGAAACAAAACATATTTGGCTATTGGCTTTTCTCACATCATAGTGCTCTCACTCTCTGTCTTTTGCCATTATCTTTGTACTTTTTCTCGATTCCATTTCCTGTTTTGCTTTTCATTTTGCTTTCTTTATTTTCCTTTCTCCAAATTCCCTCCCCTTCCACCTCACTTCTCCCCAGCTCTCTTCTCTTCTTCCCTCAATTGCACATCACACCTTCTAGTGCACACAAGGAAGGCACGTTTTATTGTCCTCTTACATTTTAAGCGCCTACACTCACCTGCTAGTTCATGGATAATCCCACTCTTTTGGAAAAATCCATTGAAGGCCCTCTTCTTAGATGGATTTGGTTGAAATCAGCAGAGGTTTTGAAACTTCATTTCAACCAGATTTATTCAGGACAGCCCACACATGCATATGCCTTGTCAGACAGAGGGAGAGCCATAACAACGGCAAAATTCAAAATTCTGTGTCAGAAAGTCTGAATTCTGCAGGCTTTGTTTGTCAAAATAACAAAGCACATTCTTTTTGAGTGACACATTTTAAAATACAATACAGAAATACAGTATCACAAAAAATTGCAAAATTTTGAATTAGCGTGTGCAGAATTCTAACAGGAGTAAATGTGCCTAAAAATAGAGCAAAACTGGGGAGATGTCATAATGTGAATAAATAAAAGATTTAGAAAATAGTTGGATTCTAATTAAATTTTATTTTGGTCACACTAACAATTTAAACTGAATTTGCTTAATGTCTCTTAAAGAGTGGAACAAGTTCACTTAATTCAGGGCACATCTTTAACTCTGTACAAGGCATATGTAAAAGATTTTCATTTTTCCCTAGTTAAAATACTGATAACCCCTCTTCCCCCACATACACACACATTTAAAAAATAATTCTTAATACTCACTTTAGAAAGGGCATACACCAATGCTTGCAAAATGACACCTACCAAATCCAAGGTCAGGGTAAACATAACAATGCAATATATGAATGTCTTTTAAGTGTAATAGCCTAAACGATAATTTATGCACACTGACCATGCTTAGTCCACTATACTTGATGGTATCCAGATGGTAAGGTCTCTTGCCTCTTGTTGCAATCACTACTGATAATTAGGAAAGGCCAAGCCTTATGTTTCCTGTATGCTTTCAATGGCTACAAAGCCACTATCAGTTAGAGGAAAGAGGAGAAGGAAGGAAAGGATGGTTCAGGACTGATGATTATTAAAAGTAAATGCTTCTCTCTCTCTCTTTGATCCAAACTTGGTTTAATGGGCTGGTGATGTTGCATCCCCAGCAACTCCCAAAAGAGAAACTTCAAACAAGCAAGTGGATGCAGCTTTATGGCACATAAGTTGAGCATGTCAACTTTCCAATAAACAAGCCTAGAATCTCTGGATTCCCATCTGTATTTATATTGCGTGTTTATATTTATTTTGTCCTCTGATAACAGAAATTCCATGCCTACTTATTCTACATCTACAACAAACTCTACATTTAAAGTACTAAGGGGTATGTTTACTAAACCGCGCACTTGTGCGGGGCGCACTTGAGCATACGCTAAGGTACCTTAGCGCACGCTAATAGTGTGTTTTTGGGCCCCGCACACGTGCGCGCTGCACTAACGGGCCCGCACAAGTGCACGGCGTGCTGAAGTGCGATAGAGGCGTGGAAAGGCATTCCAAGGGCGGAGGAAGGCTCCCGAGGGGCGGGGGGATGGGGTCAATGGGCGGAGAGTGGGAGGGGAGAGGCTCCCCGCACAGGAGCGGGGCTGAAATTAGATCAAAAAAATACCGCGAATGAAAACCTCACGTTAGAGCCGATTTAAAGGGAAGAGAAACCGTTTCCGTCAGCAATGTACAGCAAAACCGGGGAAACCTACAAAACGAGAGCAGTGTGATACATGTGCACAGAACAAAATAGCAAATAAAAAGTGAAAATGACCACAACAAATTTTAAAAAAATTATAATCCAGCTGGGCAACATTGATATCAATGGGCAACAATAAAAAACACTCCCAGGAAAGCTCCAAAAAAAAAGAAATGATTTTTGGAAGGGTCTACGCTCCGTAGACCCTTCCAAAAATCATTTCTTTTTTTGGAGCTTTCCTGGGAGTGTTTATAATGTTGCCCATTGAAATCAATGTTGCCCAGCTTGGTTATGTGTTTTTCCCTTTTTTTCGAGGTCATTTTTGAGGTTTATTTGCCCTTTTGTCTCCATACAAGGTGAATGAGTCCACAGTAAAATTGTGCAGAGCAGGGTTTCTGACCCATTCGGCCAGGTTTCCTATCTCCAGGGACTGCACTGTTCCTGTGGCCACAGTGTGGTGCAGCAGACCCAGCCAGTGCCTATAGGACCAGAGAGTCACAGGTTCAAATCCCAGCTGTGGCTCCTGACAACCCAGTCCCCATATTTTACCCACCACTAAACAGAGATAGTAAGGACACTCATGTATTGCAGAGAACATAAGCATGGTTCAAACACCACTATTTTACCTTACACCGCACACACACCATAACAATGGGTATTACCTACAGCCTAGTCCCCCAAATGCAGTCCAGGAGTGCCACAACTCAATTACGTCATATGCTTTTTTCCAAGATGAGGACATGTCAGCATGTTGGCGGAAGGCTACAGATGGTGGAGGGGGCAGTGGCTGCTAGCCACAGCAGACAGTGGCCTAGGCCTGTGCAGGCTGGCACCGTCCACTGCAACAGACAGTCTCTGTCGGATGTACAGTCATGGACTCCCCAGGGAATGCAGTAAATCTGTAGCAACACGGTGGTGCAATGCACACAGACAGTGTGTGCAAGAACAGAAGGTCACAGGTTCAAATCCCAGCTGGGGCTACTGCCAATCCAGTCCACATATTTTCCCACTACTAAACCGTGATAGTAAGGACAAACCTTTATTGCTGAGAACATACGCATGGTTAATACGCCTATATGTTACCCCACCGACCACATACACCATAAACAGGCACATTATCTAGAGCAGAGTCTCCCAAATGCAGTCCTGGAGGGCCAAACACCATTCAGGTTCCATGCTGCCTCTACTAAAGATGCCTGTGCTGCATATCTATGCACCACCCCCATGGTATGCAGATGTAGCTCATGCATATTCATGAGGGACAGCATGAAAACCCGAACAGTGCTTGGCACACCAGGACTGGAGTTGGGAACCTCTGCCGTAAAAGCAGCAGCCAACAGGGACAGACACACCTACACCCACACCCACAGGCCCCATTGGCCAATGCCTCCTGGAGAGGCAGGACATTGGGACCTGCCTGCATCTCCCAATCAGGGGCGGCCCAAGGGGGGTGCGGGGCCATGTGCGGAGACTCAGTGCGGGGCCTCATTTGCATAAGTGGCCTTATTTGCATAAATATTTGCATAATGCTAACATACACTAACTTTTAGTAAACATGTCTCTTAATGAGTGTATGGATAAAGACAGACTAAAAGATTTCTACATTACTATAATCCAGTGCCAACCGCCAGGCACATTAGGAACTACTACAAACACTGCCCATGTAGAACCCATAGCAAACCCACCGTATCATAACAGCACTACCAGGACTCACAAAGCACCATACTCTACCTATCAAAAGGCAACACTGCAAATATTAAACCAATACATTTCAGAGAACAACAATACATGACCTACTGGGGAAAGAGAACAAGTGGCAATGTCAAATAGGAATTACATAAACAGAATACCTCAGCTCAGTTACACATGCAGGACATAGACCATCACCAAACAAGGAATCACAATTTAGAAACAGGAAGACAATAATTAAACTGGGAATCCCAAAAGCCAAACTTGGAATGTACAACAACACTGTAGAAATAAAACTATAAATTAATTTCCTCTTGTACCAAACAAAGCGCAGACGTTAATGATGTACATTTCCCAGAGCTTTCATATTCCACTTAATAAATTCAAAATAAAGAGATATCTTTCTACCTTTTGTGCATTTCTTTTTCAGTTGCAATTGGTCCAGCCACTTTCTTCTGGTTTCTTCATGTTTTCTGCTAACTCTCCATCATCTACTGTCCATTTGTCCTTTCTTCTCTCTTCTAGTTTTTTTTTCCATTCTCTCTCTCTACATCTGCTTTAACATACTAATCTTTCTCCTTTTGCTCTTTCCTCATTCCTATTTCATCCACTCAAATTTTACCCCTCCATCCTCAATCCCCACTTACTCTCCCAATACCCGGCCAATTGTAGATTTTTTATCCCTCCCACACAAAATATTTTTCCCCTCTCCATTTTACTCTCCCAGCCCCATCCCATTCTAATCCTCCCCCAACATCAGCTCCCTTCTAGTTCCAGCCTCACCCAGCATCCATTCCCTTCTAGTCCCTGCATCAGCCCATTTCCAGTCCTAGCCCCCCATCAGCCCATTTCCAGTCCTAGCAACCCCCCAACCCAATACCAGTCCTAGCCCCCCCCATCAACCCACTTCCAGTCCTAACCCCATCAACCCATTTCCAGTCAGCCCCTCATAGCCCATTGCCAGTCCTAACCCCCCCATCAGCCCACAGCCCATTACCAGTCCTAAACCCATCAGCCCACCTCAAGTCCTAACCCCTCCCCATCAGCCCATTTCCTGTCCTAGCCCCCCCCCATAGCCCATGATCAGTCCTAACCCCCCCATAGCCCATTACCAGACAGTCCCCATCAGCCAACAGCCCATTAGCAGTCTTAACCCCCCCATAGCCCATTACCAGTTCTAACACCCCCCAACAGCCCACAGCCCATTACCAGTCCTAACCCCATCAGCCCACCTCAAGTCCTAACCCTTCCCCATCAGCCCATTTCCTGTCCTAGCCCCCCCATAGCCCATTACCAGTCCTAACCCCCATCAGCCCACAGCCCATTACCAGTCCTAACCCCATCAGCCCACCTCCAGTGTTAAACCCCCCATCAGCCCATTTCGTCCTAATCCCCCTCACCCAATTTTCCGTTTAAGCCCCTCCAGACCCCATTACCAGTCCAAACCTCCCCATCAGCCCACACCCAGACCTAATCCCACCAGCCCATTTCCAATCCTACTCCCCCATCACCCAATTTTTAGTTTAAGCCCCCCATAGCCCATTAGCAGTCCTAACCCCCCATCAACCCACTTCCAGTCCTAATCCCATCAGCCCATATAAAGACTTAGCTCCCCCATAGCCCATCACCACTCCTAACCCCCCCAGCCCCCATAGCCCATCACCACTCCTAACCCCCCCAGCCTCCCCATAGCCCATCATCACTCCTAACCCCCCCAGCCTCCCCATAGCCCATCACCCCTCCTAACCCCCCAGTCTCCCCATAGCCCATCACCACTCCTAACCCTCCCCAGCCTCCCCATAGCCCATCACCACTCCTAACCCCCCCAGCCCATCAGCACTCCTAACCCCCCCCAGCCCCATAGCCCCCCATAGACCATCAGCACTCCTAAACCCCCCCCCTGCACCCCATAGCCCCTCATAGCCCATCAGCACTCCTAACCCCCCCTAGACCATCAGCACTCCTAACCCCCCCCCCCAGCCCAGCTCAGCCCATCCCAGCCAAAAAAATTTTTTTTAAAAAGCTGTCTTCTCCCACTGCCGGGGCCGCCGCGGCAGAATCGAGTGTGCTGCGGGGCCCCCCCTGCCCAGCAGAGCCTGCCCTCCCCTGTATCCACTCTCTCGTACAGCTGCCTGCAGTCTCACGCGCCGGCTTTCAGAGCGCGAAGGGACTAGTTTCCCTTTCGCGGCTCTGTTAAGCCCGCGGGGGCTGATGGGAACTTCCCATCAGCCCCCGCGGGCTTAACAGAGCAGTGAGGGAGAAACTCTCCCCTCGTGCTCTGAAAGTCGGCGCGTGAGACTGAAGGCAGCTGTACGAGAGAGCGGATACAGGGGAGGGCAGGCTCTGCTGGGCAGGGGGGGCCCCGCGGCACAATCGATTCTGCCGCGGCGGCCCCGGCAGCGGGAGAAGACAGCTTTTTTTTTTTTTTTTATTTGACTTTAGGATCAGAATGCTTTTTGCACGGGGCCCCCTGAAACGCGGGGCCCTGTGCAAAAAACATTCTCGCTCAATGGACGGGCCGGCCCTGCTCCCAATACTAGCACTTGCATACCTTAGCAATGCCACCCTATACCTGGGTATACGGTGCAGAGCTATCAAACGTTTCCTATGATTACTGGCAGATAGCAATTCCTACGTTAAGCACAGTTTGCTCATTGAGCTCCATCATAACAATCATTTTGATGTCTGCGGTGAGTGCTTCAGGTCTGGTCTCTGACAGTGTTTACCACCCTGGGGAGTGCCCCCAACAGTATTGCGTACCATATCCATGCCTGTACTGAGCCCAGGACTGGTGTTGTGGGTATGGCTGCTGAACTCCTCTATAGTAGCACAATGCTGGCATAGGTGTGGGGGTGTCTGTCTGTCTATCCAGTGTGTGGTGGCTGCAAACACCTTCCACAGCCCACACTGCCAGCACTGTTGCCAGTATTGGGCTGCCAATGTGCATAACGAGGAGCAAGGTACCATGGGTATAGCCAGGACAGGGTGGCCTGGCCAGGGTGCATCTGCACAGGGCATAGGGCACTGACTGGGACATTTTAGTGCCCGGCCACCATCTACACAGACAGGGTGACCTCAGTATGTCCTGCTGGGAGATCACTCTCACCCTGACTGTGCAGTGACCACAGCATGGCTAGGCACCCCCATAGTGCTATATAGTATTTTTCTCATGTGATATTTATGGGTTTCCTTTTGGGGCCCAGTCACTGACTTATCTGCTTGTTGTGTGTGTTGCCATCCCAGTTCTGGGTGCATGCATTTCCACAAGGAACATGCACTATGGACTAACTAGCAGACTGTTTGCAGCTGGTATGTGTCTTGATGGAGTGCCTTGCAGAGTGCAGTGGCTGAAGGCTTGCTGCAGGAGAATATCAGATAGTGGTGGGATGCAGCTTAGCATATACAGGCCTAATGTCTGTCTGCTATTGTGTTATGGTTATGTACAGAGCTGCATTGACTGCCCTGAAGGGTGTCTTTTCCCGAGCAGGACTGGGGTTGATGGTCCCCTCTACTGCCACCATTGCAGGGAGAGTGTGGATCTGTTGAGGGGAGGCAGGGGTGCATAGCCCACCTAGGGGTTCATAGGGGCTACACCTGACTTAGACAGACAGAGATATCCAAGGTGTTTCTTCAGAAGCTACCTATCTCACAGTTTAACACTGCTATGGACCTCCGGCATGGCTTCTTTCAGCTATGGAAGGTGCTGTGGACCTGGTGCTGGGCGCCTCACTGCACCCTCAGGGTGAGCACAGTACCCGCACAATGTGACGGTGTGTAGCTACTCTGTGCCAGTAAAACACACGGTCAGTACCCCCTACCAGGCCGAGGTGCTGTGGGGGTGCACATGGTCACTTCCCCCTACCAGGCCGAGGTGCTGTGGGGGTGCATTCCCCATCTTGTGTTTATCTGTGGACAGCTGATTTGCATGTGTAGTGCATCATGGGTACGGGTGTGCTAACCCTATCCTGGTGACCACAACAGACTGTCTGTGTGGTGACGTGCAGGCTCTCTGCAGCCAGCCAGGGGCTTGCTAGTAGCTATAGAGCTGTAGCCCAATGGTTACTTCACTGTCTGTAAAGCCAGAGGTCATGGGTTCGAACCCACAGTGGGGCTATTTGATAGGACTGCCCATAGCATTATCTCTTTTTAATGTACATTTTTGCTGCCAGCAAAAACACCCTCAGCGTACTGTACCCATAGGGTGCCTCTGAGGGCGCTTTATAGGGCGCCCTATAGGGCACCTTATGGTTCCCGTCCATATAAGGTGCACTATACAGTATCCTGTGACGCAACTTATAGGGTGCCCTTTAGGGGACATTTTAGGGTGCCGTGGCGGACAGTGCACTTTATAATGTGCCCTATGGAGTGCCTTATAGGGTGCCTTATACGGTACCTTCAATTACGGCACGTGAGGGCGTGTTTGCTTGCAGCAATTAATAACATAAAAATAAAGTGCTGCAGGACAAAATATGTACAATGCAAAGCTGATGCCACAGCCAGCCTTACGTATTAGGCACACTGTGGAGCACACTCATGACCCCTGTATCAGCAGTCAGTGCCATTGTGCTCCACTGCTGCTCCTCCTTGCCTGTCAGCGCACCTACTTATGCTTTTCATTCCTTACACTGCCTCTCCAGGAGGCATTGGCCAATGGGGCCTGTGTGTGTGTGTGTGTGGGTGTGTCTGGCCCTGTTGGCTGCTGCTTTACGGTAGAGTTTCCCAACTCCAGTCCTGGTGTTCCAAACACTGGTCGGGTTTTCATGCTGTCCCTCATAAATATGCATGAGCTACATCTGCATACCATGGGGGTGGTGCATAGATATGCAGCACAGGCATCTTTATTAGAGGCAGCATGGAACCTGAATGGTGTGGGGCCCTCCAGGACTGCATTTGGGAGACTCTGCTCTAGGTAATGCGGCTGTTTATGGTGTCTGTGTTTGGTGTGGTAAAATATAGGCGTATTAACCATGCGTATGTTCTCAGCAATAAAGGAGTGTCTTTACTATCACTGTTTAGTGGTGGGTAAAAACTATGGAGATTGGGTTGGCAGGAGCCCCAGCTGAGATTTGAACCTGTGACCCTCTGGTCCTACAGGCACTGGCTGTGTCCGCTGCACCACACTGTGGCTGTAGAGACAGTGCAGTCTCTGGAGATAGGAAATCTGGCCGCACGAGTCAGACACCCTGCTCTGCACAATTTTACTGTGGGCTCGTTTACCTTGTATGGGGACAAAAGTGCAAATAAACCTCAAAAATGACCTCCAAAAAAGGGGAAAAAACCAAAACCAAGCTGGGCAACAGTGATATCAATGGGCAACATAAAAAACACTCCCAGGAAAGCTCCAATAAAATGCAGTGATTTTTGAAAGAGTCTACGGAGCGTAGACCCTTCCAAAAATCATTTTTTTTGGGAGCTTTCCTGGGAGTGTTTTTTATGGTTGCCCATTAATATCACTGTTGCCCAGCTGGATTATAATTTATTTGGAATTTGTTGTGGTCATTTTCAATTTATATTTGCTATTTTGTTCTGTGCACATGTATCACACTGCTCACGTTTTTCAGGTTTCCCCGGTTTTGCTGTACATTGCTGACGGAAATGGTTTCTCTTCCCTTTAAATCGGCTCTAACGCGAGGGTTTCACTCGCGGTATTTTTTTTGCCGAAATTCAGCCCCGCTCCTGTGCGGGGAGCCTCTCCCCTCCCACTCTCCACCCATTGACCCCGCCCCTCGGGAGCCTTCCTCCGCCCTCGAAATGCCTTTCCACGCCTCTATACACACACACACACACACAGCACTACACTCTCCGTTTCTTCTTAGCTATCTACAATTACGGTTAAAGATATTCTTGTCCCTGGTTCTCTTGGTTTAGTAGTAATTGCAACTACCACAGAGAAAGGACAGACAGAGGCTAACATATAAAACACTTTTCACTAATTCTCACCAATGGTAAAAATTCAAGACAGGCTACAAGTAACTATGCTATCAACTCCAGGAGGCAGCTTTCTTTGGCATGATGCAAGTACTATGAAGGCTTTCACACTGGAGGGCTACTCATGCGGCAGTCAGCTGGAGTCATTGAGAAGACTTTCTTAGAATTCTGGGAGGAGGGGTAGCGCCAGATGCCTCGGATTCATACATGGTTTTTCTGTGTCAGCTACTGACTTTTCTCTAACCCTCTTGCCTCTCCTATCTAAAATTATGGAGTCCTTTTCTGCTTTGTTTTTAGTAAAAAAAATTAATTTGTAAACTGCTTTGCTGCTAGCCACACAAAAGGCAGTATATCAAGATATTAATAAACATAAACATGTATGCAAGAGAAAATAAAGAAATATAGCAGACTCCCAATACGAGGATTCAAAAAACATAAATAGTTGCCCAAAGGCACTTGGGCAAGTCACTTAAAGCTCCATTGCCAAAGAAGAAAGACCTGGCAATCTACTTCTGGTCACACCTTGCCAAGAAAACCCAGGGGCTGCTGGATCGCCAGGAGTCAGCACTGACTCAACAGCACACATTAGATTGTTTATATTTGTATTCATGGCTGGCATGTATGTTTGTATTGTTTCTAGCCCCCTGATGAATGCTTTTTAGCTGAAACTTGGCTAAATCAGGCTGTTTCAATAAAGATTTTTATTCTATGGTCCATGGCCTGCCTCTGCTCTATGTGTGCTGATTGATCGTGTCTGCAGAGTTCCCTCTTCTTTTGAATCTTGTGATATATAGCCAGCTCCCGGGTTTTGCATCTGCTCTCAGCAATGGCATTCCAGAAAGAGTGGTGTGATCGGAAAGGAGCAGACTTGAGTACAGGCATGGCTGATTCTCTGCAGAGGGACCCCAGACGTCCACCCACCACTGGTCAGGCTGTTTCTCCTCCCCTCAGAGTTGGCTGTTTATAAGAGGACACCACCAATTTCTTTGGCATAAACCCCATATGGCATGGCATCATTTTTCTGAATGTTGCCTTGTTTTGGGCACTCAGTCCAAAAGGATTGCCTACCCTTGTGCTAGCCTATCCAAAATAACTCCCTTTCTAAGAACAGACACCTCCCACCAATAGCTGCTGCCCTTGTGTTTCCATATGATTTAATCTTTCCTCCCCTTCCCCCTCCTACCCTATCTTGCTTTTGTCCAACAACATCCAACAACATCCAAGTACAAAGAAATATTAACTGTGGATGGCAGTTTGTCTAAACAAATAGAATCTCACATGGCAAGTCTGTTTGAAACACCAAGCATGACATAATTCATGAACAGATGAACTGAGAAGCAATTCAGACGGCAAACGCCATAGCCAATCTCAAAGGCAGCACTACAATATCTTCTTAAAATAACTATCTTTCGGAAAATGTAAAATATGTCACAATTCAAATGCAATGATCATTTTAATACCACTCAAAAAAGTCCCAGCTGAAGAATAATTTATCAGAGGCAAAGGTTTGTTTTTACCATGTCTACAGCACTGGTTAGCTAAAACATGCACAGCCTCGGACTAATGCGATATAGATAAGGAGATTGCCTGTATTTTCCAGATTTTAACTCACGAGAGTTTCATAGCTTCTCTGCTGTACAGCTCTGAGTAAGTTCTCTTTATGATCTTCCACTTCCCAATGGCAGACTTAGGAGAATGATTACTAAATGTCGCTAAAAGCGTCTGCGAGCAGTATGGATGCCTGGTAGCAGTTTGCGTGGCATAAAGCACCAATAACACAGCCACAATGGGAGATAACCTGGCTGTGACCAGAAAGGGCAAAAGAGGTGGAGAATGGGCAGTGACTGGGCAGAGAGAGGGCAGGGTCAGTGGGGGCACGCTAACGCTGGTCCCGATTAGCAGGCGTTAAAGGCGCAGCTGCGTGGAACCAGAATGCCAGCTTAGAGCTGGCATTACATGGACCCGGGCCACGGGTAATGGCTATTTGCAATAGCAAAATGACAGCCAGGTGTGTGCAGTAGAGGCAACCCACAGTGCAGCCTATAAATTACTATTAAAACCAAAATTTAAAAAATCACCATATGTGCACCGTTCTCAAAACTTATTAATTTTTGTCGGGCTTGCCATCAGGAGGAGAGTGATTTGCTCAACCTCAAAAGCTGGACATGTCCATTTTAATCAAATATGGTTCAAACTCAATAAAATCACGAAAGTACTTATCTTATAGACTCGGCAGTATAATGAAATAAAAACTGAATCCAAAGGAAAAGCAACCGCATGATGTGCTTGTCAGTTAAATGCTCAAAGCACCAGCAGAGCCCAACCATATCCCCTAGCACTCTATATCCATGGAAAACATGACCTTACTGAGTTACAGCTGTGATAATGTCACGTAGCACATCCTCTGAGGCCACATAATCCTGATGCATTCTGGGAACTGTAGTCTAGCTGCCAATGTATCCTCAAAGCTAATAGAGACAACACACCTCATTGGGATGCTAGCAGACCTACCTGCGCCACAGCGCAAATGAAACCACAATGTGTGGTCAATCACTGAGTTCACACAGTATGATATTCAGGAATTGCTCCCCTCATACATTCACCTTCAATTGAGCAGTGGAATATGCCTGTACTTGCGGTGAGGGGCAAACGTGGGAGGAAAAAAAGGGCATGAATTGGGAAACAATAGATGCGCCTCAGAGATGTTCTGAGAATCAAACCTTTGACTTTGGGATCTGCAATGACCAAATCCAATACAGTATATCAGAGAGCCATCTATGAGTGTAGATGTACTGTATGTCACACTGCTCATAGAGCACATAGTAATGTAGGGGTGCCTAAGAAGCAACATTGTGTTATGAGACAAGTCTGTTAGGCTGCTAAGGTCACAAAGCTCCTGTCAGTTTAATGCCCTCAGAACCTGCAGAGGCCAACTGCACCCATTAGCATGCTGAATCCATGGTAACTATGGACTGGAGTACATTTGCCAACAGGCTCTAGATATTTCTGACAGGCCTGATCCAGTCCTGGGTTCACCCCATTGCATGCTGGGACATGTAGTTCTGAGTATTCAATTGCACTCAACCAAACAAGCAAGACTACAAGTCCTTGCATGTTACCCATGACTGAAGTGGTATTTAAAGGTGCGGAAGAATTGAAGAAAATATCGATACATCGGGAAGATGTATTATAACTATTAGATAAACTGAAGAGTAGCAAATCACCTGGGCCGGATGGTATACATCCAAGGGTGTTGAAAGAACTGAAATATGAGATAGCAGACCTGCTATTAGTAATCTGTGAACTATCATTAAAATCATCTCTAATACCTGAAGATTGGAGGATCGCCAATGTAACACCAATTTTTAAAAAGGGTTCCAGGGGTGATCCGGGAAACTACAGACCGGTGAGCCTGACATCAGTATGGGAAAAATGGTAGAAACCATCATAAAGAATAAAATTACTCAGCATGTAGATAGTCATGACCTAATGGGAGACAGCCAACATGGCTTTAGACAAGGAAGATCTAGTCTTACTAATCTGTTATGTTTTTTTGAAGGAGTGAATAATCAGGTGGACAAAGGTGAGTCGGTTGATATTGTGTATCTGGACTTTCAGAAAGCCTTTGACAAAGTCCCTCATGAGACACTTTTGGCAAAACTAAAGAGTCATGGGATAGGAGGCAGTGTACTATTGTGGATCAGGAACTGGTTAAAAGATAGAAAGCAGAGGGTAGGGCTAAATGGCCAATTTTCCCAATGGAGAAAGGTGAATAGTGGTGTACCCCAGGGATCTGTGCTGGGTCCGCTGCTTTTTGACATATTCATAAATGACCTGGAAAGTGGAATAACGAGTGAGGTTATCAAATTTGCAGATGACACAAAACTATTTAAAGTTGTTAAAACCCAAGAGGATTGTGGAAAATTGCAAGAGGATCTTGATAAATTGGAAGACTGGGCATCAAAATGGCAGATGAAATTTAATGTGGACAATTGCAAGGTTATGCACCTAGGGAAGAACAACCCAAACTACAGTTACACGATGCAAGGTTCCACATTAGGAACCACCACCCAGGAAAAAGATTTAGGCGTCATTGTGGATACCATGTTAAAACCCTCGGCCCAGTGTGCAGCAGCGGCCAAGAGAGCAAATAGAATGCTAGGTATGATAAGGAAAGGAATGGAAAATAAAATAAAAGATATTATAATGCCTCTATATCGTTCCGTGGTGAGACCGCACCTTGAATATTGTGTGCAATTCTGGTCGCCGTATCTTAAAAAGGATATAGCGATTTTAGAAAAGGTTCAGAGAAGAGCCACCAAAATGGTAAAGGGGATGGAAGGATACTCCTATGAAGAAAGGCTAAAAAGGTTAGGGCTCTTTAACCTGGAAAAGAGACGGCTATAGGGAGATATGATAGAAGTCTATAAATTAATGAACGGAGTGGAATGGGTAAGCGTAGATCGATTGTTTACCTTATCAGAATATAGAAAGACTAGGGGACATGCAATAAAGCTACAGGGTAAACTATTTAAGACTAATAAAAGAAAATATTTTTTCACTGAACGTGTAATCAAACTCTGGAATTTGTTACCAGAGGATGTAGTAAAGGCTGTTAGTGTAACTGGGTTTAAAAAAGGTTTGGACAAGTTCCTGGAGGAAAGGTCCATAAACCATTATTAAGAAGGGACCCAGGATATCAATGCTTGAACCAATACAAGCATTGTGGAACCTGTGTCCCTTGGGGAAACTGCTAGGTACATATGACCTAGATTGGCCACTGTTGGAAACAGAATACTGGGCTTGATGGACCTTGGTCTGACCCAGTATGGCATATTTTATGTTCTTATGTTCATGCAATGGGGTCAGACCAGAACTGGACCAAGCCTAGTATGTGCATCTGTAGCCAGTAGGCAATCCTATCCCAGGAGAAGGTGAGGAGTCACCATCTCACACAGTTGCAGCTGTAAGAATGTCAGTCATTCCAGCCTTTATGACCAAAGATGGCTGATGCATCCTGGGACATGAGGTCTGGATTTACATTGCCACAACCAGGGATCAGAAATTGCACATGGGGAATATGTGGTCACAGGCAATGTTCCCTCTAATTTTCTGTAGGCTGTGTGCGCATAAAATATCAGCTGTGCAGCTTTTGAAGGAAGGTTAAATTTTTGTGTGCCACATAACGACACTCGGAGTTATATACTTTAAAATTTGACTACAAGTCAGAATACAGTATGCACACCACATTGATTGCACTAGAAAATATTGTAGAACTTGTGAAAACCGTAAATATACAACAACTTTTAAATTTTAAGACGTCTGTGTTGTTTTCTATCAGAATCAGAACCATAATTTTTGTGCGCTCTGTTGTAAAGTATGTGCGCTTGCTCAGCGAGGTGTGTGCGCGCGCACATGCACACAGCTTAGAGGGAACAGTGGTCACAGGCTGGAATGAGTCACAGTCTGACAGCTGTAATGAACTGACCTGGGAAATCAGTACCTGCACCCAGAATATGGCTGCCGTGGGAAATGAATGCATGGGGTGTGGCAGCCTTCTGCAACCACTGAGAGCAGTAATCTGACAATGGCTTGTTTAATTCTTCAATCCGATAACCGTTGTAATCTCCCCTAGGCAGCATCTAATCCACCACTCAAACATTGACCTCTCCTCCAGCCAGAGTGTTTGCCCATCTATGCTCACAGATGGCTCTCCCAACTGCAGCACTGAATCAAATCATTAAAGATCCAAAAATCACATGACTGATTCCATCAACAGCTCTGAGGTGGCCAAATGAATTGTCTGTGTTTGTCATGCCATGGTCGTTTTGTATTCCCACATTCAGTGCAAAACATTCCACAGTCCATCGGAAGGAGAATGTCGGAACGGCAGCACTGCCTGCATATCACACTCTACAAACTCAGTGAATAGACAACCATTGTCACATTATTTGTGCTTTAGTCCAGATGAGTCCCTATCTAATAGCATCCCAGTGAAGTATGCTGTTTCCATTAGCTGAGAGTACACATTGCCAGCCAGACCACAGATCCCAGAATGCAGCAGGATTCTCTGGGCCTCAGAGGCTGGACTGAGTGACATTCCTCCATCTGGAACTCAGCAACGTCAGAACCCTGCACCTACTTCCAGGACCTGGTGACTCTGGCCATTCAGTGCAAGGGGGTGGGTAAGCAAATCCTGTCACAGGTAACCTGCCAATATCTGTGTAAACGCGGCAGCCCCAATGCTGTACCAAGGCAAACTCAGGTGAATCAAATGCATGCTTCAATCAGATATGTATTCAACAAGCAGGGTGACTTGCAACCACATGCATAGTTCAGCCAACCCACAGATGGCTCAAGTGGTGTCAACACAAAATGAAATGTTCATCCACTACAAGATCATAGATTCAATGCCAGGCCCAGCTCAACAACACATGCCATACTGGTTTAGACCAAGGTCCATCAAGCCCAGTATCCTTTTTCCAACAGTGGCCAATCCAGGTCACAAGAACCTAGCAGTTTCCCAAAAAGACACACAGTTTCCACAATGCTTGTAGTGGGACCAGCAGCGGATTTCCCAGGTCCTTTTTAATAATGGTTTATGGACCTTTCTTCCAGGAATTTGTCCAATACTTTTTTAAACCCAGCTACAATAACAGCTTTTATTGCATCCTCCTGTAACGAATTCCAGAGTTTGATTATGCGTTGAGTGAAAAAATATTTTCTCTTATTACTCTTAAACGGGTTACACTGTAGCTTCATTGCATGTCCCCAAGTCTTTCTACTTTTTGATGATATAACACAATCACTCTACGCTTACCCATTCCACTCCATTCATTAATTTATAGACCTCTATCATATCTCCCCTCAGCCGTCTCTTTTCCAGCTTGAAGATCCCTAACCTTTTAAGCCTCTCCTCATAGGGGTATCCTTCCATCCCCTTTACTAAATTGGTGGTTCTTCTCTGTACCTTTTCTAATTCCGCTAAATCCTTTTAAAGATACAGCGACCAGAATTGCACACAATATTCAAGATATGGTCACACCATGGAACGATACAGAGGCATTATAATATCCTTTATTTTATTCTCCATTCCTTTCCCTATGATTCCTAGCATTCTATTTGCCTTCTTGGCCACTGCTGCATACTGGGAGGAGGGTTTCAAAGTGTTATCCACCATGATGCCTAAATCATTTTCCTTGGTGGTTGTTCCTAAAGTGGAACCTTGCATCGTGTAACCATAATTTGGATTGTTCTTTCCTAGGTGCATAACTTTGCACTTGTCCACATTAAATTTCATCTGCAATTTGGATGCCCAGTCTTCCAATTTATGAAGGTCCTCTTGCAGTTTTTCACAATCCTTTTGTGTTTTAACAACTTTGAATAATTTTGTGTCATCTGCAAATTTAATTACCTCACTCGTTATTCCCATTTGCAGGTCATTTACGAAAATGTTAAAAAGTAACGGACTCTGCACAGATCCTTGGAATACTCCACTATTCACCTTTTTCCATTGGAAAAATTGACCATTTAGCCCTACCCTTTACTTTCTATCTTTTAACCAGTTCCTGATCCACATTAGTATACTGCCTCCTACTCCATGACTTTTTAATTTGCCAAGAGTCTCTCAAGAGGGACCTTGTCAAAGGCTTTTTGAAAATCCAGATATACTATATTGACCAACTCACCTTGGTATAACAGATTAGTAAGACAAAACCTTCCTTGGCTAAATCCATGTTGACTTTTTCCCATTAAATCATGACTATCTACATGTTCAGTAATTTTATTCTTTATAATGGTTTCTACCATGTTGCCCAGTACTGACGTCAGGCTGTAGTTTCCTGGATCCCCTCTGGAACCCTTTTTAAAAATTGGCGTTACATTGGCCATTCATCAATCTTCAGGTATCACAGATGATTTTAATGATAGTTCCCAGATTACTAATAGTAGGTCTACATTCTCATATTTCAGTTCTTTCAGCATTCTCAGATGTATACCATCCAGTCCAGGTGATTTGCTGCTGTTTAGCTTATAAACAGTTGTAATACATCTTCCCGGTTTACCAATATTTCTTTCAAGTCTCCCGATGCATCACCTTTAAATACCATTTGAGTCATGCGTAACTTCCCTACATCTTTTTCAGTAAAGTCCATAGCAAAGAATTCATTAAGTCTCTCCGCTATGGCCTTGTCCCCTCTTTGTTCCACTTTTACCCCCTCTATACTCTAATGGTCCAAATGACTGTCTCACAGCTTTTTCACTACAAATGTATTTGGAAAAGTTTTTATTATGCGTTTTTGCTTCCACAGCAAGCTTTTTTTCAAATTCTCTCTTTGCCTTCTTATCAATCCCTTGCATCTAACTTGCCAGTGCATTTTGTTGGTTTCCTATGCCATCTTCATTTATCATCAGTGCACTGCTCCCTGGGTACTTTTTGATCCTCATGTGACACCCTGCCAATTATGGCAGCACATTTCCAATTGAATCAGAGGGAGACTGTGTGGATGGCAGCACTGTGTGGTATTCCCAGTCAAGGATCTAGGGTTCCCAATTGCCCCCAGATTTGGTCCACAAGCCTGATCCAAACTCGGGGTCACACCAATGAATGCAGGGAGAAGTAGTGAATATATCTCTATTGAACCCATATAACATTTCTAGCCTACTACTCTCTGCATGCAATTGGTTTAAAGCCAGTACTGCCAGTAGGAAACCCCATTTGGAACATGAGGTGTTGACAACCCATGTCACATTATCTTGGCTCCAACCCAGGTGTGTGCCAGTGCTATGGCAGCCCACTGACGTGTACTGCTTTGAGTCTCTTATCGTATGCAGTGTGAGACTTACTGCAGATCCTATAATGCATCATGATTGGATAGTTGCAACAGCTGGACTGCCTGACCATCTCACACCAGGAAACTCCAAACTCCCCAACTCTGAACAATCTAGAGAATCCACACCTCTGCAAAAATGTAGTTCCACTGTCAGCAGGGTCAGCATTGGGAAGTGACCTAGTACCTGGACTGAGATTATTGGGCATAGCATTCTACAAATTCACCTTGCTGTGCATTAGGCCATGTGTATATTGTGATCCAGTGGCAAGATTCAAACCGACCAGAAACAGGTTCAGTCCATCCCGCCACTGTGTGTGACGAGTGGATAACAGCATTTTATTTATTTTTATTTATTTATTTACTGTCTTTTTTATACCATGCTTTTTAGATTCAGTGCGGTTTACATACAACAAAATTTGTGCAGTGCAGGCAGGCCTACACTGGACTTACAATGAACGGGAATTCAACAGGGTAACTATGGACAGGCAAGCTTGTTGTTACAAATTACGTGGTCAACTAACAACTATTTACAGGTTGGTTCAACTATATACAAATTGATAGGTCAGAGTATGGTTACATGCAACCTATCGAGGGTATCAAGATCTAGAGGGTAGGGGTGCAGTCATGCAGGGTGGGCGTGCTGGGGATGGCACCCTGGTCCCTGAGTGTGACTGACAGTGAGATGACATCAGCATCGGTATAGTGCTGGAGGAAAAGGTAGTGCTTCAATGCCTTCCTAAACTGGGCGAGATCGGTGATGGCACGGATGGCAGGTGGAAGGGCATTCCAGCATGTGGGGGCATATAGTGCAAAGGCTCTATTTCTAATTGACTGTGAACATTTCGTAATCACCTTCGGGAGTACCAGAGTGTTGGCGGCGGCTGATCTCTTAGCTCTGTTGGGAGTGGGTGGGCTGGATGAGGTCCATGAGGGAGGTGGAGGAGCACTTGTTGATGGCTTTAAAGGTCATCAGTAGGACTTTAAAGGAGAGTCTGCAGTGGACTGGCAACCAGTGCAACTGTTTCAATATTGGGGTTATGTGTTCTCTTCTGGAGGCTCCATGCAGAATTCTGGCGGCTGCATTCATTGCAAGCTGCAGAGGGTTGAGTGTGTTCTTTGGGAGACCGTGTAGTATTGTGTTAGCATAATCAAAGCCAACTGCTTCTTGCTATGCCTTTCTCCTCTATTGCTAACTCCAGGCTTCGCTCTTTTCACCTTTCAGCACCCTACGCCTGGAATAGACTTCCTCTGTCTATACGTCAGGCATCTTCTCTGACCCTCTTCAAATCCAGGTTGAAAGCTCATCTCTTTGCTTCTGCCTTTGGTTCATGACTTACCTGTTCTCCTCCTCTTCCCTTGTCTTGTTTTCACCTGTTCCTTTTCTTTTCCTTGTTCTCACCTTGTTCTCTTGTCTTGTTTCTCCTGTCATCCTTCCTTTGCCTTTGTTCTTTCCTCGTCCTTCGCCTTCTTTGTTTTGTCTTTTTAGATTGTAAGTTCTTTTGGGCAGGGACTGTCTATTTTTATCTTTTTTCTGTACAGCACGGCATGTGTCTGGTAGCGCTTTATAAATGCTCAGTAGTAGTAGTAGTAGTAGTAGTAGTGGGATTACTAGAGCTTGGTAGACTGTCCGAAAGTCATCTGGCTCAAGCAGCTGTCGCAAATGCCGGAGCATCCGAATTTTGTGGTAGACGACTTTGACCATTTTGCTTATCTGGGCTTTCATGTTGAGCTATTGGTCTAGCTTGACCCCTAGGTACCGTACTGTGGACTTGCTGAGGAGCTCTGCATCCCGTACCTTCAGTGAGGTGGGCGGCGTGAATGTTGGGTTCCTGGTGATAAAGAGGACCTCTGTTTTGTTGAAGTTTATTCTGAGCCTCTGCCTATGTAGCCAATCAGTGACTGTATCGAAGCAGGTTGTCAGTGGTGAGAGATCTGGGTATTCTGTAGAGAAGGGCATAAATAGCAAGACATCGTCGGCATAGACTAGGCAGTTTATGTTGAAGGAGCGTATGAGATCACAAATGGATTGCATGTATACGTTGGACAGTAGGGCTGAGAGTGATGATCCCTGTGGCACTCCTTTCTCTTGTGGGAAAGGTGTGGAGGTAGAGGAGCCAGTTCTCACCTGTTGCCATCTGTCTGTCAGGTATGATGCGCACCAGGTTAGCACTGTACCATGGATGCCCTTCTCCTTGAGGCGCGTTAGGAGAATTTCATGGCTGATGGATCAAAGGCTGCAGCAATGTCCATGAAGATCAGGGCAAACCCTTGTCTGATGTTGTCCAACCCGATGGCTAATGAGCTGAAAAGAGTGGTCAACAGGGTCTCGACACCATGTGACTCCCTGAATCCATGCTGGCACAGGTCGAGGGGTGCGCTTGTTTCAATGTGGTGATGGAGTTGGCATTGGACGACCTTCTCAATAATTTTTGCCAGAAGAGGGATGCTCGAGATTGGCCTGTAGGAATCCATCTTAGCTGGGTCCAACTTGTTGTTTTTCAGTAGAGGTCTGATGGCCGTTTGCTTCAGGATTCGAGGGAAGCTCCCAGATGAGAATGACAGCTTTATGAGTTTGGCCAGGAAGGGGCTAAGATTGACCCGCAGTGATTTTACCCAAAATGCTGGACAAGGGTCATTTGGGGCTGTGGTGGTGTTTATGGCTGTGATGGTGTCTTGAATGCCTTTCTCAGTTGGGGTTGAGAAGGTGCTGATGATGTCGTGGGTGTCCTTCGTAGGTGGGGGGGTTGGATGGTGTTCCTCGTCTGAGGCAGCGAGTTTTGTGGTCCCGCCGGTCTGGCTCGTTTTGGCCTGCAGGTAGTTGGCATATTCCTGTGGGTCAGGGAGGCTTGGTTTCATAGGGGAAGGCTCTTTTGTTATTGTCCTGATTAGTTCGAAGAGCTCTTGTGGTTTATTAAGGGAGCGCTGCAGTCTCTCTGCATGAAATTGCTTCATTCTTGCTGCAACGGCTGCACGGTGACTTCCTAGATGAGCAATGTATGATCCATGGCTCTCCGTTGACCTTGAGCGACACCAATGTCTCTCAAGCTTTCTAAGGTGGAGAAGTGACTTCTGTAGCTCAGGGAAATACCATGGGACATTCTGTCTTCTCCCTGGAGGCTTATCCGTGGGTGGTAGTTGGATGACGGCATCAAGGCTCGTGTTCCATGTGGAGATCATGTCGTCAAGACTGTGTGCAGGCGAGTTATGGAGAGGCTGGGCTCTTTTCAAGATTTCATCCTTGTCGAACGGCCAGAAGCACCTTGCCGATACTGTAAGGGCCTTGGCTGAGGGCTGAGAGATACTGTGGTTGGGGAGTGTTGACATCTGGAACCTGGTTACGTTGCCGGCTCTGCACGCTCAGGTCACTGGCATCCACCAAAGGGAAGCAACTCCCTGGTGGCCCAATGGCCCAATTCCCTCACCCACCAGTGGTTTGATGACATCAGGGGTTCTGCCAATGCCATGGTTCCTCAATGTCATCACTGGCAGGTGGGGGGATTCCCACCAGTGCAGAGTCAGCATTGTAATGGCGTGTTCAGCCTAGTTTGGCGAACGCGGCCTGTGGTAGAAACAGGTTCATGAGAACCGGGCCAAAACAGATAAATCCAACCACTGTTGTGATCCCACCCATTGGCCACCCAATGGCGCCCCCTGTCCTGAGACTGCTGGTCATAAGAACATAAGATATGCCATACTGGGTCAGACCAAGGTCCATCAAGCCCAGTATTCTGTTTCCAACAGTGGCCAATCTAGGTCATATGTACCTAGCAGTTTCCCCAAGGGACACAGGTTCCACAATGCTTGTATTGGTTCAAGCATTGATATCCTGGGTCTTTTCTTAATAATGGTTTATGGACCTTTCCTCCAGGAACTTGTCCAAACATTTTTTAAACCCAGCTACAATAACAGCCTTTACTACATCCTCCGGTAACAAATTCCAGAGTTTGATTACACGTTGAGTGAAAAAATATTTTCTTTTATTAGTCTTAAATAGTTTACCCTGTAGCTTCATTGCAAGTCCCCTAGTCTTTCTATATTCTGATAAGGTAAACAATCGATCTACGTTTACCCGTTCCACTCCGTTCATTAATTTATAGACTTCTATCATATCTCCCCTCAGCCGTCTCTTTTCCAGGTTAAAGAGCCCTAACCTTTTTAGCCTTTCTTCATAGGAGTATCCTTCCATCCCCTTTACCATTTTGGTGGCTCTTCTCTGAACCTTTTCTAAAATCGCTATATCCTTTTTAAGATACGGCGACCAGAATTGCACACAATATTCAAGGGGCGGTCTCACCATGGAACGATATAGAGGCATTATAATATCTTTTGTTTTATTTTCCATTCCTTTCCTTATCATACCTAGCATTCTATTTGCTCTCTTGGGCGCTGCTGCACACTGGGCCGAGGGTTTTAACATGGTATCCACAATGACGCCTAAATATTTTTCCTGGGTGGTGGTTCCTAATGTGGAACATTGCATCGTGTAACCATAGTTTGGGTTGTTCTTCCCTAGGTGCATAACCTTGCACTTGTCCACATTAAATTTCATCCGCCATTTTGATGCCCAGTCTTCCAATTTATCAAGATCCTCTTGCAATTTTCCACAATCCTCTTGGGTTTTAACAACTTTAAATAGTTTTGTCATCTGCAAATTTGATAAGCTCACTCGTTATTCCACTTTCCAGGTCATTTATGAATATGTCAAAAAGCAGCGGACCCAGCACAGATCCCTGGGGTACACCACTATTCACCTTTCTCCATTGGGAAAATTGGCCATTTAGCCCTACCCTCTGCTTTCTATCTTTTAACCAGTTCCTGATCCACAATAATACACTGCCTCCTATCCCATGACTCTTTAGTTTTGCCAAACGTCTCTGATGAGGGACCTTGTCAAAGGCTTTCTGAAAGTCCAGATACACAATATCAACCAACTCACCTTTGTCCACCTGATTATTCACTCCTTCAAAAAAACATAACAGATTAGTAAGACAAGATCTTCCTTGTCTAAAGCCATGTTGGCTATCTCCCATTAGGTCATGACTATCTACATGCTGAGTAATTTTATTTTTTATGATGGTTTCTACCATTTTTCCCAGTACTGATGTCAGGTTCACCGGTCTGTAGTTTCCCGTATCACCCCTGGAACCCTTTTTAAAAATTGGTGTTACATTGGCGATCCTCCAATCTTCAGGTATTAGAGATGATTTTAATGATAGTTCACAGATTATTAATAGCAGGTCTGCAATCTCATATTTCAGTTCTTTCAACACCCTTCGATGTATACCATCCGGCCCAGGTGATTTGCTACTCTTCAGTTTATCTAATAGCTGTAATACATCTTCCCGATGTATCGATATTTCCTTCAATTCTTCCGCACCTTTAAATACCACTTCAGTCATGGGTAACATCCCTACATCTTCCTCAGTAAAGACTGAAGCAAAGAATTCATATGTATCATATGTATCACTCTTTTCATTGCAAGGATCACACAAGTAAGGGCATCACAAGCAGTATGGCTGCAGCTGCCCACATATGCAATGTATCTAACACTCTCTAATTTTCTCCCGACAGGTGATGCAGGATATGGGTACAGCACCTGGTTGCTGATCCCTGTGGGGTTCCCAAGGACACATGCAGTGCTCAGATTCAATGAGGCACATGCCTCAACATACTCTGTCATAGAGTGCACCTTTCACGTGCTGAAAAGTTACTTTAGGTGTTTGGACAAATCTGGTGGTGCCTTACAATAATGACCTCTCACTGTGGCTGAGATCAAAGTGGTCTGCTGCATACTACACAACATTGCAATCAGGCATAGAATCCCAATTGATATTAACTCAGACCTTGAGGAAGATCCAGAGTGCTGGCATGCATGTACCAGGGAGAACACAGGGACAGGCACCCAGGCCAGAGGACAGCTCATACAGCAGCTGTTTGCCTATAAGTATGCCCTATGTATCATAGCCATACTGACTGATATATCCAAACATTGTGTCTCTACATGCTACACCAGCATGCTCATGTGTAGTATCTATTATGTTACAGAGGCCTAGATGCCTTAGGAAGACCTGGCACAGCTACTACACTCTGCAGCCATGTGGATACTGGAATAAGAACCAAGGCCCCACCTATATATGCATGCTGACATAATGCTTCTGTCAAACCCAGGGGAAGAAAAACATATCTGGGCCACCACCATGTTGTTGGCATCACTAGCATCATGTATGTGCTTCATCAGGGACCTGCAGATAAATGTTGATGAGATGGGTGGCTGTTAGAGGGGGATGTGAAGATGACTGTTACAGGATACTAATACAAGGATCTGATAATGACATTTCAAAGAGATGTCCATGGTGGGGGTGCAGCTCAACAAGTACATGGATATATGAAAGCAATCCGTGTGAAAAGAAGTCAAAAAATAGAGGAGCACCTGTTAAGAGGATAATGCCAATAGCAAGGGTGCAATGGAAATTCATTTACTTAACAGTGGAAAACATCAGTTTGATACAATGAAAAACTGTTATGACATGAACAGGGGTGTCCACACAGTATGAGAGATAGGACTGTTCTGCTGAATCTATAACTAGGAGATGAACATTATTGTGTGAAAACTATGATGTGTATGCAATACATTTCCAAAGGGTTGTCTAGCTATGGACAAACTGAAAACCGAGAGAGAAGCTGTGTGGTTAGCAGCCTCCCTTGTAGCTTCCACCATGGCTTAATAAAGAGTACAACAGAGTGCTAATGTCTGTGTGAATGTCATAAGTCTTTTGTCTGTCCCTAACAGATGTAAGAGCAGGGGACAGCTAGCCAACCCCTGCCCAGGATGACACCCTTCACTGGAAGGAAAAGACTAATGGGGCGTGTAATGATGCTGGCTAGCAGAGTTGAAGAATGTGCCTCTGCTGTGCATGACCAACATGAAGGTGAAGTCAAAATTACTCTCCCCGTGCTAACAATGACTGTGGAGAAGGTCACATCCTCCATAGATGAGCATGCTGTGAAGATATCCACTGTTATTGACTGGTAACTAGAGGTAATGCAAGGCTCCTCCACAGCTCAGGACAAGTTGGGAAAAGTACTGAACCAATCCGCAGCTTTCAGGGTCCATTGGAGAGAGCCTCTGAATTCAGCTGTCACCCTGACGAATGAGTTGTTCAGTATTAAGATGATGTGGACTTCTTTGAAGTACACAGTGCCCCCTTTGGCTCAAGTTGACTAATGGCCAGAGCGTGGGCTAAGCATGTCTGTGTCACTGGTGACCATGAACTCCTTGAGCATTCTGCCATTGTCAGAGGACTCACGAGCGGAGGTGAATTACCCAGCCTCACATTTGGAGACATCTGCTGTGAGACTGTACAGAGACTGATGTCTATGATTCATCAGTAGATACTCAAATGTCAGGGTGCTGGTTGGTACTTGATGGGTGCATTTCAACATAGCAGTGGACAATACAAAATGAGGATGAGACCATCAATTGTTAGGGCATATGGTATTCCCATGGGGGGGGGCTATATTATGGAATGGAGGAGTAGCCTAATGCATAGAGCACTGGCTTCAGAACCAAGAGACCAGCATTCAATTTCCACCTGCACACCTTGGGCTAGTCACTTAACCCTCCATTGCCTCGGAAAAATCCAAGTTATCAATGTCTCTGTTTAATGTATATTTTCAAGTTACAATTTAAACCGCTTTGACTGAAATGATAAAGCAGTATAAAAGACCTGTTAAATAAAATAAACTATCCATGCACCTGCCTAATTAGATGTGACACTCCCATGACATTTATCATCCACCATATGCCTAGTCAGTATGCACACTAGCTAAGCAGGTGCCCACTTTGCAAGCACGGTAGCACTGATATGTTGCAATTGGTATTGGTCTGTTTGCAGCTTTCCAGCAGTCAATGCCTCCGGTTGGCCTACTTTGGGTAAAGCCATCATAGTACAAGCATTGTGGAACCTGTGTCTTTTGGGTAAACTGCTAGGTACATATGACCTAGATTGGCCACTGTTGGAAACAGGATACTGGGCTTGATGGACCTTGGTCTGACCCAGTATGGCATATCTTATGTTCTTATGTTATGTTCTTATGTTCAATGACCAACATACTGCATTTTGTGGGCTAGCGGGAACAACTACATAGAGATATCCAAAATGACAGTGGGGGATCTCTCTGTAGGTGGTGCTAGCGGTCACCGGGTGCTATGTGTACTGAGGTTCTGTTGTATTCAATGGGTCTGCAACACACATACCGCATGATTGCCTCCAGTGAGGCCTTATCATTCCCAGTATCTGTTAGTGGATAACATCTACATGTGTTACATTACCCCACCTTCACAAGTGTATATGGACATATCTTTATCTTTATTCACAATATTTGATTTACTGCCCATGCCGGAGCGTCAGAGCGGTATACAATAAAAATTTCTGGCTACTAGAAGAAAAAAAAGGAGGAAAAGAATGCCAATAGTTTATAGGAAAGTGGTAGTAAAGGCAGAAGGAAGAATATAGGGGATAAGGAGACAAACATGAAACACAATTGACGACAAACAAAAGTGGAGGAAGGGGAAGGGAGAAGGGATAGGCACAGGGCTACATGGGAGGCTGAACCTATTGATCTGTAGTGGAGATAACGGGAGAAGACTCTGACTGGGGGAAGAGGAATGCTCTGATGGGGGAGGGGTATTGTAAGCTTGACAAAAGATGGTGGGTCTTAAGGAGTGTTTTAAACCTTCCTTGAGTTCTATATCATACTTGGATGTCTGATAAGAAATGTCAATAAATACATATGAAAAACATGAAATACAGGGTGCACTTTGATCAATGTGTTTGTCCATGCAGAATTAAGTACAACAGAGAAAATCCCTCATCACTACATGTGAACCAAGTGTGGTCTCTTGCTGAAATACCTCCAGATGTGTGATCATGAGAGCTCCAACCTCCCCTGCACCCTGGGTAGTGAGGCGTGATCACTGCCGTGAGATCAATGGCCCCATGAAGTACTCTGATGCTAGGAAAGGAGAGGGTGACCCACAAGAACCAGCATAGCCAAGTGCATGCAGCAGATGTCCCATGTAAGAGTGGGGTGCAATGAGACCAAGGGAGGATTGAGGCTATAAGATGCTGCTAATACAATATACAATGTGATGATTCCTCAGTGTATGCTGATCTGACTGAGGCTCACGCCCTGCACCAATTGTTGTCTAAGGTGACCTCACGCCCAATAGCTGATGTTAGGAAGGGGTGGTGTCCTCTGATAAACGGTCTCTCACAGTCATGTAAGAAGCCTGTAACCTAACCAGTCAAACATTGATGTTTCATGTGCCCGATAGAGGAGGGTTCAGTTATGGGTTCCCTGTCCATGCCAGGACATCTGTTAAAAGTATGGACAGTGTAATCTGAAGAGCTCAGGGCACATCATTAGCTAACATTCTGAGGAAACTCCAGGTACTGAGCAGTGAATGTCCCCACCCAACAGTCATAGCTCCACTAGATATGCCAAGGTGGTATGGAATGGAACAGCAGGACTTTCCACCCTCTCAGATGACATCATAAACTAGGGACCTAGCAGGCAGCCATGGGGATGAACCATGAAGGGCAGATTTCATAGGGTGGGACCATGGATACTGGATCTACAAGACCTATCTGGCTCGTACTAACACAGAATCTGGAAGTCTCAAACATATGCAGCAAGGATGGTATTGGTGCCCTAGATGTCACAGAAGCCTGGTCCACCAAGGCTGTATGGACAGATAAATGAGAGAAGTCCCCTGAAGTTACCATTGTGTCATTCCACAGACATCTGCAGATAGCTGCCAGAAGGCATAGCTACAACCTCAGACTACCTGAAGTGAGACAAATGGATTCTGTTGCTGTGTTAAACATCTCCATGCGCTCACACTATGCAGGATGTGTCTCTGATAGGTGTTCCTGTCAGTCACCACAAGTATCTAGCCATTAGGTGTGCCAACTCATGCTGGCAGAACCATGTATGCCCCCTCTGTCATGGGGTAGGCCAGAAGGACTATTGAGATGACTGCTGATATCTCAGATTGTACCCTGAGCTGGTTCCACAGAGCTAACACTGGAACCCTATCTGTAGACAGTGTACTGGTGTTGATTGTGGGAATGTGAAGGGTAGATAGTGATGGTGATTGTCCTGTTCCTTGGTGTTCTATCCAGTAGCTGCAGTCTTATCTCAAAGTGATTCCATGAATGCTATTAGTTCAACCTGTACCAAATTCCCAATCATGACTGTTCAAGCCCTCCACTGAGAAATAATGGCAATAATCTCTTCAGATCATTTGCAACATCCCAGGCACAGAACTTATTGACACACCTAATGTGTGAAACCTAAAATAGCAGTATCCAGATAGTGGCCAACATGACACCCATCTAAACAATGACACCATCTGGATACTGTTGGAGTGATAGATGCAGAGAAGTGGCAAACACTGTCCTGATCAACCATGTGGCTGCACAGTGGGATAGTCAGAAGGGTTGCAGACATGGATGTAATGTTAGTCAGCCATCACTGTAACTGGGCCTGTGCAAGTGATTTGGATGCACAGGAATCAACACCTTATAGCTACCCCGCTGTGTCAAAGGATGGCCTAGCTTCTCCTCCATGCTAGCTGGCCCATCTGTATTGTGGCATTTTTGGTTCCCTGGGTGGTGGTGCCATTGGAGTGCAGCTGGGCCAGACCTCAACCAACTGCATTATGGGGAGCCAGCATTTGAGGGGCTGCTCCCCTCCTTTCCCACATATGTCCTCCCATGGCCATGGCTGTAGATGTGAGATTGCAGGTGCCCATGCAGACAAAGAGCCATGTGTTGGATCCTACAGGTCAAGGTCCACTCATCCAATGTGACAGCCACCAATGAAAATGGAACCTGTAAGGTACTGTGCATGCACATCCCACAGGACTTGTAATAGAACTAATATATGATATAGGATGAGTTGTAGTGGGAGATTGGCGCATACCTGTGAGCTGGTGGTGAGTCAAGTTGTCAGTTGAGTTATCCAAAGGGAGAGAGCAGAACAGTGTGTATTGATTCCACCAGGTTCCATCTCTGTGATATCAATGGTCACATGGAAATGCATGGAGGTGAGGAAGGGATGCACATCATGCATCTGTAGAGGATACCCCCATCTCATGGTCAGACATCTTGTGGGCCGGCATGTCACAGCCCCGCATTAGTAGGTCATTGACCAGTGACTTGGTTATGTTGACAAAGTGATACACCATGTATGGGTGTGCCTCAAATATCACAGCCTATGACACACTGGTGGCTATCCCACATAGTGCACTAGTGGTATACATAATACAGACCCAACATGTGCAGGTATCATGTTGACAAACCCCAGTGATGAACATAGAAACATAACAATTCTTTGTGCACATGAGAGAATAATGTCTCATGTCAGGGTGCGCAGCACAAAATGGGATATGCAGAGGACTAATCACCTGGCAGTCCAAGTATACAATCAATGGACAATACATGATGTGTGTCAGCCCCACCAGTGCTGTTATGATCATCATAGGTGGCACACCTACATATCCAAGTATGTTATTAGATTATCTGAGGTGGCAACAGTGATGACATATGGTTCCCAGAGTGGTCTGCAGGATGTGTCTCACACGATTTCAGTGTGATGATGGTCAACAACTACAGATTTTGCTCCTTTCACCTTGCTGCTCCTTATGCCTGGAACAAACTACCTGAGTCTGTACCTCAGGCGCCTTCTCTGACCCTTTTCAAATCCAGGCTGAAAATTCACCTTGTCGCTGCCGCTTTCAGATCTTGACTTACCTGATCTCCTTGTGTTTCCCTTGTGCTGTTTGTCTTGACTAGATTGTAAACTCTGATGAGCAGGGACTGTCTCTAACATGTCTGTGCAGCACTGCATATGTCTTGTCATAGCAATACTGTGTACGTCTTCTATTAAATCTTCATCCACTTCTACACCCTGTGAAATGGATCTGTATATAACTCCAATGAAAATGGATTTCCCTTTCCCTCTTTCTAATTGAATCCACAGTGCCTCCTCACTTCCTTTTAAACCTTGCAATTCTATAGTTTTAATATTATTTTTTACATATAGTGCCACTCCACCTCCCCTTCTTCCTACCCTGTCCTTCCTGAATAAAGTATAGCCCGGTATGATTACATCCCAGTCATGGTTTTCCGTGAATCATGTCTCTGTAACTGCCACTAAATCCAAGTCAGCCTCTTCCATTAAAGCCTCAGCATCTGAGATCTCATTTCCCATGCTATGGCATTTATACACGCCGCTTTCCAGATGTGTGTGTATTACCCATTTCTACAGAGGTATGTAATATTTCACTTACCTGGGAGCTCTCTTCAACCATCCTCAATGAATCTAGTTTAAAACCCTCTTCAGTAGGTTAACCAGTCTGCTGCTGAAGACACTTCGACCCTTCTTGGACAGATGTACACCATCTCTGCTCTGCAGCCATTGGAACATAATCCCATGGTCCAGGAAACCAAATCACTCTCGATGACACCATCCACGCAGCCATGCATTCATCTCCAGGATGCAAGCTTCTCTACCTCAGCCTTTACCCTCAACAGAAAGGATTGAAGAGAACACCACCTGCACACCTATCTGCTTCACCCTCTGTCCTAGAGCCATGAAGTCACTTTTGAAATCTATCTTCCATTCATTTTTCTGCTTCTCAATCCAGATTTCACTCCTCCTTTACACTAACCAGTCTTCAAGCTTCCTTTCTTTACTGCATCTACCTACAACTTTCCATCTCTTTCCCTTACTTCAGCCCTTCCATTCCCCTTCCATCCTTCCTTCCCCAATCTCTCACTAACACTTCCTTCTCTCTCCTTCCCCTGTGCCCAGCATCTCTGCTCTCTCTTCCTCCCCAAGTTCAGTATCTACTCTCTCTCTCCCCCATTACATTCAGCATCCTTTCTCTGTCACCCTAAGTTTCCTCCATGTCCATCATCCCCTCTCTATCTTCCTAGTCCCCTCCCCCAATGACCATCACACCCCCTCTGCCTCCCTAGTCCTATATTCATGTCCATGAACACCACCAAACCCATCCAGTGAATAAAAACAACAGTCCAAATAAACAAGATTCACCAGTAAAATACCTCAGCAAAAACTTCTATTTTTGTCGGAGCAGGCCGAAGGAGGGTCGGTATTGAAACACGCCCCACACCAGACGGCAAGCTTCTTTTATTCAATTATGGTTCATCACCATTTAACATGCTTTTCACTTATCTTGCAATATTTCATATCGTCAACTGTCCATGGATTTTTGTTGCATACGTCGCTCCCAAGAAGACAACTCCGCACGACGTGCACGTTTCGCGCAAATGTCCTGTGTCAAGTGCTTATAATCCACGTCAAAGACAAGCAACTATGCCAGAAACACCGACACCGCGGCTAAGGTCAGTCATTCAGTAAGGCTGAATGGAAGCATTTAAACCAGGAACCAGCCAATAGAGACAGGGCAAACCCAACCAACCAGGGGAACCCCTATCGCCATTGGTCCACCAAAAAACGACAGCTGGTCATATCACAACACGCTCTGCCAATCAATCAATGGATATTCTCATTGGATACAGTTGAACCCAATGGGCTTAACCTCCTTTCCCTCCTTTGAAGTCCACTCTATCTACCTTTTCACTCTACAACATCTCCGGGTAGCTATTATTTATCGACCTCCTGACAAGTCCATCTCTACCTTTCTCATTGACTCTGACTCGTGGCTTTCCTTCTTTCTGGATTCCTCTTCCCCCACTCTTATTCTCGGGGATTTTAACATTAATGTTGATAACCCCTCTGATCCTTATGCTTTAATGCTCCTTTCCCTTACCTCCTCATTCAACCTCCAGCTTTGCTCTACTGCCCCCACTCACCAGCATGACTACTGCCTTGACCTTGTATTTTTCTCTAATTGCTTACCCTCAAATTTCTGTACCTCAGTTCTTCTCTTATTTGACCATCACCTGCTAAGCTTCACTCTTCATCACCCACCGCCTCAACCTCGTCCGGTCTCCTCCAACCTATTTAGAAATCTTCATGCTATTGACCCTTTGGTTCTCTCATCCACTGTTTCATTACCTCTTTCTTCCACTATGTCATCTGAGTCTGTTGATAAGGCAGTGGCTTTCTATAACACTGCACTCTCCTCTGCTCTGGATGTTCTCACTCCACCCATGCCACATCCTATGATGCGCACTATACCACAGCCCTGGTTTTCATCCACTACCCGCTGTCTACGTTCCTGTGCCCATACAGGTGAGCATGCTTGGCTCAAATCCTGCTCCCTTGCAGACTTTCTACACTTCAGATTCATGCTTGTCTCTTTCCATTCTGCCATAGCCCTCGCCAAACAAGACTATTATGTCCATCTGATTAACTCTCTTGCCTCTGACTCTTGCCGTCTCTTTACTACTCTCAACTCTCTGCTCAAGGTGCCTCCACCTCCGACCCCTCCCTCCCTTTATGCCCAAACCCTGGCTGACTATTTCCATGATAAAATACACAAGATCACCCTCCAATTGCCCACAAAATCAGCTACTTCCCCTCCTCCCCCTCTTAACTCCCAACTTTCCCCCTCTACCTCTGCTACCCTTTCTTCCTTTTCTATGATCTCTGCACACCTTCTTTCCTCCTCCAAATTCACTACCTGCTCCTCTGATCCTATTCCCACCCATCTCCAAAGCCCCATCTCCTCCACTGCTGTCCCTTCCATCTCTCATATTCTCAACCTATCGCTCTCCACTGCAACTATCCCTGCAGCCTTCAAGCATGCTGTACTTACACTTCTCCTCAAGAAAACCTGTCCTTCTAACTATCAACCCATCTTCCTCCTTCCCTTCATTTCTAAACTACTTGAACATGCAGTTCACCACTGTTGCCTTGACTGTCTCTCCTCTCAAGCCCTCCTGGATCCTTTACAATCTGGCTTTCATTCTTTACATTCTACTGAAACGGCTCTTGCCAAAGTTTCCAGTGATTTGTTCTGGCAAAATCCAAAGACCTTTACTCATTCCTCATCTTTCTTGACTTCTCTGCTGCTTTTGACACTGTCAACCACAATCTTCTTCTTGATACCCTGCCCTCACTTGGTTTTAAGGGCTCTGTACTATCCTGGTTCTCCTCTTATCTCTCCCATCACTCTTTCAGTGTTAGTTCTGGTGACTCCTCCTCTGCTGCTATCCCGCTCTCAGTTGGTGTACCCCAAGGATCTGTTTTGGGTCCACTCCTTTTCTCTCTCTATACCCAGTCCCTTGGTGCGCTCATCTCTTCCCATGGCTTTCAGTACCATCTTTATGCCGATGACTCCCAGATCTGCCTCTCTACACCTGAAATCTCTCCGGCAATCCAGGCCCAGATCTCTGCTTGTGTTTCTGACATTGCTGCTTAGATGTCTCACTGCCACTTGAAACTGAACATGGCCAAAACTGAGCTTCTTATTTTTCCCCTTAAACCTCCTCTCCTCTCTGTCCTTCTCCACACACACCCATCTGATAGCTAAGACCTGCCGTTTCTTTCTCTATAACATCAACAAAATCTGCCCATTCCTTTCTGAACACACTACTAAGACACTTATCCACTCCTTAATCACCTCCTGTCTTGACTACTGTAACCTACTCCTTGCTGGTCTCCCGCTGAATCATCTCTCTCCCCTTCAATCTTTTCAACACTCTGCTGCGCAGCTAATCTTCCGCCAGCCTCGTCATGCCCATATTACCCCTTTTCTCAAGTCTCTTCATTGGCTTCCTATTCATTTCCACATCCAGTTCAAACTTCTCCTGCTGACCTGTAAGTGCATTCACTCTGCAGCTCCTCACTACCTTTCCTCTCTTATCTCTCCCTACACCCCTCCTCAGAAACTCCGCTCTTGTAGCAAATCATTTCTATCTTTGCCCTTCTCTTCTACTGCTAACTACAAATTTCATTCCTTGCACCTTGCTGCTCCTTATGCCTGGAACAAACTACCTGAGTCTGTACATCAGGCACCTTCTCTGACCCTTTTCAAATCTAGGCTAAAAACTCACCTCTTCGTTGCCGCTTTCGGATCGACTCACCTAATTTCCTTTGTGTTTCCTTACCATTCCCCCCTAGATGTATCCCATGTCTACACCTTCTGTGTTGTCTGTCTTGACTAGATTGTAAGCTCTGATGAGCAGGGACTGTCTCTTATATGTCTGTGCAGCGCTGCGTATGTCTTGTAGCACTATACAAATGCTCAGTAGTAATAGTAGTAGTAGATTTCATCAACAGACGGCAGACTACCAGCCTGCCATTTAAAAATCCAGCCAGGCTGGCCAAATATTGGCTGGTTGGAAACCTTACATAGGTGGCCACTGAAAAGGGTCCCCTTGAAGGTATACACTAAAGAGTGAAGCCCCACAGTGCAATTTAATATAACTAAATATTACTAGTCTTAACAAGATAAACAGGTTCAATACAACACAAACCTTTAGTGCAACAGGTAAGTTAAGACAACACTCACCCTTGCAAATGTCCAAAGAAGAATTCAAACCAGGAGCAAACAAAACAAGCAGGAACATGAGGCAGAAGTCAAGTCATACAGGAATACCAGGAAACAATGTCAGGCTGGAATCCCAAGAACAAGAACACAAGGCATAGACAAGGAATGCAGGCAATAGAAGCATAAGGATGACACGAAGATAATGACCCAGCTCAGAGGCAGGAGAGATAAACCTCCAGCTCTCTGGGATGGCCCCAGCAAGACCAATCAGAACAAGACACAACCAAGGGCAGGAGCCGCAGGAACACATACACACATATTTAAAAAAGACAGGCGGCACAGGAACACAGTTCTCATTCAGTGGAGACTGGAGAAACAGGAACATCAGCTCAAAAAATACTGTTTCACGGAAAGGGTGACTGATGCCTGGAATGTCCTCCCACTGGAAGTGGTGGGGACAAAATAGAGTCAGAATTCAAAAAGGCATCGGATAAGCACAGAGGATCCCTATATAGGAAGTGAAGTCTTCCTGCTCAAAGAAAAGCAGCTCCTGGGTTTTCTTGGCAAAGTATGGCCAAAAGCAAATTGCCAGATCTTTTCATCCAAGGCAATGGAAGGTAAAGTGACTTGCCCAAGGTCACAAGGAATACCAGTGGGAATCAAACCCTGATTGCTTGGGTACAAGGCACTTGCAATAGCCACTAGGCTACTCCTCCACTCCAGCTGAGCTTTGCCTGCCGTCATTTACTATCTTACCGTAGTAACATGGCTCCTCCTGAAGAAATGGAGGCAAATGCCCAGCTGCAGCCAGCCAAGTTCAGATTGGCTGCCTATCCTGGTATGTACCAGCTCCCTGCTGGCACTGACATTCCTTCAGAGACCACAACCCCCCCTCCCCCTACACACACACACACACGCATGCACAACTTCCAGCTTTCTGTTCCCTTTATGCCCACAACTCCCTGAATCCTATTTCTAAAAGCAAGACTACTTCTGGGATTTTCTTTACGCCTTCAGCTTATCAACCTCATCACTATTGTACAAATCACATTACAATTTTCATCCAACAACATCCAAGGCATGGCAAGATATGCAAAATATATTTCCATAAAAAACAAATTACTAAAACAGCAATCAGCTACAGTACTTTATTTAACAATAATTCAATCTTTATTTGTAGCATTTGTTGGACACTTGTTTATGGGTCTACTTTCCATTTTTTCTCCTTCTTGCTAGCTGTAATTTGCAAACCATTTGCCACAGAATATACATCCCTCTTCTCTGCATTCTCTTGACTCCTATGCCCCTTGTATCCCATCACTGTGTGTGGCAATGTGAGCCTTGTAACCCAGTGTTGTGTGTGGTGGTAATGCCTTGTGTCCTGACGTTGTGCACATTGGTGTTGTGCACCTTGAGGCCCAGCTGTGTGCACAGTGGTATGTATCTTGTGTACTGGCATTGTGTACGGCAGTGTGTGTTCTGTGCAATGGCATGCAGTTTCCGTCCTGGCAGTGTGGTGGGTTTTGGTGGTATGTGCCTTCAACAGCTCACCAACAACCCTTGACAGCAACTAAAAACAGCGTGGAAAGAGTAAAAAGCTCCACAAGTCTATTATATATATATTCTTATATTTTTATGTTTGTCTAAGTTGCTTGTTATAACTTACTAGTTTCCTTCCAAGAGTCCCTGCCTTGCATGCACCAGTTTAATGCCTGCATATGGTTCTCAAGGAGCCCAGCAGAGAAGAAAAAGATTTACTTAGGTTGAGAAGAGTGGAATTCATAGATTAAAAAATTTAGAACAATGGGTAATCTTAATGATTTTGTTTGCTTTATCAACTAACAGAATTCTCGTTGCAATGCTGCTTTAATACTGTTGCCACAACTGAATAAGATCTTATTTGAAACTTCCTCATTCTTTCATAAAAATTACTTTTAGTCACTTTGACTTAAGTGGATTCTAACACATAAACTAGTTCACCTTTTCCCTATGATCCATTTTACTTTATTTATATCATCAACTGTAAAATTAACCCACTGAGTTTCAACTATTATTAATTTATATCAATTTTTGTGCTGCTAATGCACTTTTCATTCACAGTTCTTTCACAATAATGCTTATGATGAATCATCCACACCCTGACTTTACCCTATACTGTTTACAGCTCCAAGTCTTTAAGGACAGATTTCCTGATACAAAACTGCTGCCAAATGAACTTTCCCTGCACACTACATTGAACATAACTGATAGGGTTAAAACAAAAAAAAACATTAACAATTTAGTCAGCCCCCATGAAAAATTTTGGTAACAAGATATCTTTTAAACTAGTCATGTCCTAAACATGCCAATAATAAACCACACACACACACCTATGGCTATTATTTAAGCTGCTAAAGCAATGCTAATAAATATTTCCTTGAACTTTTTAGGCCCGTGAGTGAGAGGAAAAAGGACAAGGAGCAGAGGTTAATGTTCCTTGAGGCCTCTCTGAGTGATATTCATCCTTGATCTTTTACCTCTTGCACAGTTAAGCCTTAACCAAGCTTCCAGGTTTCCGTGCAATGCCACAGCGGTGTTGATAGATCATTTCTACACAGCTGCTCTTGTAACCAAATACTATCTAAAAATGATTGGCCATTTTTCTGTTTGCCAGTTTCCATGACCTCCCGTTACTTTAGTTTGAGACAGCTGAGGAATGATATAAAATTGGCAACCACGATAACATTTTGTTCACATCTAAAATGAATTGACCTACACAATGAATTTCATGGGTCTTCTATAAGAGATAGCATCTTGGGTTGGGCAGTGTATTTCAAAAAAGGGGCTTGTTATGGCATAGCTGTGCCCTGTTTCATCCCATGAAAATCCAACCTGCTTACTGTCAACTTCAGGAAATTCTGCCCTCTCAGGTAGAAAATGATAGGGAAAGAGAAGTCATTAGGGGCTGGGGGAGGGGAGGGGAGAAATGAAGAAGAAATGGTGCAGAAGGAAGAGACCAGATAAGAAAGAGAAGAGACTGGAAATGGAAGTAAGGGAGAGAAATGGTCAGAAAGAGAAGAATGTTTCTAACGTTTGTATAGTGATGATGGAGGCATAAGAGTAGAAAACAGGATAGTTTAAAGAAAAGAAAGAGAAGATGGAATGTGAGAAAAGGATAGGAAAAGGAGAAGAGAGGTAGAGGCTATGTGGAAACATACAGGACAAATTAGAAAGGGGGAGGGCAAAAAAAAAAGGGAAGCAAGAAAGGAGAGCAAAGGATTTCTGGAGAAGTAGGATTTGCAGAGCAATGAACATTAATCTGGTTAATAAGTGTAACTGGTTATTGGTTGGTGAGCTCAAATTCCTACTTTGGTTACCACGTTCTCAAGACTTAACAGTCAAACAGATGGTGTGGTGGACCACCCGAGGTAAAATATTCATTAGTCAGGGCTGACTAGATCCCTATGAGTATTGCCTAAGCTTCTTTGTAAGGTTCAGCCCCAGGGATTTACCACGCAGACGGCTGTCAGTCTTTTATACCTTCAGTGGCAATAAGTCAAAATGAAACTACATTTAATTAATAAAATATTAAGCAGACTCTTGAGACTTGGATGTGTTTGACAAAAAAAACATAATTGTCAATCTTGTTTGCTCAAATTTTCCCTTAATTTTTGACTTTTTAGCTTTTCTGTAGTTTTCATGTGTGCTTTTTTATATAATTTTCTTTTGATATGTATATAACTAGTATGCTTGATAATCCCTAGGTTGCCTTCAAAGCTTTAAGCCATGAGCTGTGAGGAAGCACAGAGGAAATGATAGGAGACAGCGGGCTTGGAATGCCACATGTTAAGCATCTCGGAGAGGCAGACTAAAGTGACAAGAATTTAGAAACAACAGAAGAAGAAAAGGAGATGGAATACTAAAGACCAAACATTAAGAGGGTAAACTGTGAGTTACAAGGCCAAAGATTAAGGCATTAAAGCACTGAGGTCTACTTATTACAGAAGATCGTTAATGGCAGCAATTGAGTCTACATGCAGTTCACTTTGAGCGATACATACATAATATATTCTCACAAAAGATAATAGCAGCAGTTCATACATAGTTCTAGCAGTGCTATTTGCTTTTATTTCCTAATTAGCATTACCTAACATTCCTCTTCAAGCACAATTGAACTTTCTGGGATAACATAGCAATAGACTGATGCCCCTTCTTTCATAAGATGATCCATACCCAATCTTCACATCAGTGCATGTACAGCATAAATATTACTCACATTTCTCCACAGTCAGCAGTAGTTGTTCCCTAGGAAAGTGTTTGTGAGTGGGTGAGGTCCACAGGTTCTCCACAGGGCTGGGACCCTGGGTCCGGGATGACCTCTGAAAAGTAGTAGCAGACATAGAGTAGGCTAAGGTGGCCAGTCAGCCAAGTGGAACCTACTGATACCCACTGGCCGGGGTGTTAGAGGTTCATTCTAAGTAAGTTCTTTAAAAAACTGAGCCACCTGCAGGCTGTCAGCAGAAGCTCACAGAAAGTAAGACATCTTCTAAAGCATGCTGCAAGAGCCTCCTAGGGGCAAGCTGGAAAGCCCAGTCTAGGAAACAGATGGAAAGTTGAACTTCTCTAAATCTCTGGGAGCTCACAAAGAAAAAGTGTTATGCCTATCTTTATTTACATTCTCTTATATACTGTGCTATTCTGCATCAGTGTGGTTTATGTTGAACAAACTGAAATTACATTGAACAGGGCATTATAACTTGGAGGTAACTATTTTACAGGGAACATGGGCTATGGAGGGTTAAGTGGCTTGCCCAAGACCACAAGGAGCACCTGTGGGACTAGAAACCCCAGTCCTTCCGGCCCAAGGTTGCTGTCCTCTAGTGGGATTTGAACCCCTGACCTTCCAGCCTGAAGTACCTTGCCCCAACCACTAGGCCACTCCAATACTCCTCCACTCAGGTACTCACATATCTTTATATTTATTAGTTATTTGATTACCCTCAAGAAAAAGCAAGGCAGGTTACAATCATAACAATATAAAGAGAGGAAAAGGAAAAGTTAGGCTACAGCCAAATATAAGATTACACAAACAATACTTTCAAATAATTAAATAATAATTAAAATAAGTTTGAATTTAAAAAAGGGGCACAAAAAGCTTAGGAAGTCCCATGAGTTATTCATCCCCCAGAGTGCAGCCGAAGGCCCTTTAAATGTTTCCTGAATTTGTAAAGGGAGGGTTCCTACCTGAGATAGAGACGAAGGGCATTTCATAAAAGGTGGAAAGACAGGTATGTTTGCATTGTACGTGCCTTTGAGATGGAATGATTGGTAGATTGTTTTGAGAATGCAAGGTTCTTGTGAGAGTATAAGGAGTAAGTAGATTTATGAAATAATCAGGGATAGCCTTCAGAAGGGCAGTGTATGTAAGGAAAAGAATTTTGAATTTTTTTGATAAAAGACTGGAAGCCAGTGTTAAGGATTTAATAGTGGAGTGATGTTCAACTGTAAACACAAAGTACCATCGGAAATGTGTATTTTATTGTGTGTTTTATTGTTCATTGTAAACCGCACTGATGCTGAATAGCGCGGTATAAAAGAGACTCTAATAATAATAAAATAATGTGATCAAATTTAAGCTTATTATGAAGCAAACAAACAGATGTATTTTGAAGAAGTTGCAGTCTCTTTAGGGAGGCTGCATTGAGATCATTATTTAAGGAATTATAGTAATCAATATAAGAACACAAGCACATATAAAAGAGGCTGTAAATCTTTTGTATCTAGAATAAAATGAATTCTTTGAATCTGCATAAGGCAGAATAGCAAGAACAAACAACTGATGAAATCTGCATCACAAAACTTAACTGCAAATCAAAATGTACCCATGGGAGTAGTTTGACTGGGGAAGCAAGGGATGGGGTGGCTGATTTGCATATTACTTTAACCAGTTTTCAATATTGCATTATCCTTCAATCAAAGCAGTTTACATTATGTAATCACTACAAACAGGTACTGGATACATTCCCTTGTCCCCAAAGGGCTCACAATCTCTGTGAGCCTGAGGCAACAAAGGGTTAAGTGGCTTGTCTATAGGACTAGGAACCCCAGTCCCTCTGGCATAAGATTACTGTCCCCAGGTAGGAACTGAACCCACAGCCCTCTGGGCTGAGGCACTGTGTCCCAACCACTAGGCCACTCCTCTCTCACTATGGCTATATATCAAAGAGGTGAGGGAGGAGCTGGCACCCCCAAGAAACTCAAAGTGTAGCAGAGGTTCTCATTCAGTGGCTTTATCAAAGGAAAGCAACATATTCCCAGACTATACAAGGTGTGACAAAAAAGAACTGCTTCATACTGAGCACGGTGTGTGCGGGTGCGTTGTCGTGGTAGAGCAGCCACAACTTGTCTCTCCACAGACCCCGCCTGCTGCACCAAACCCAGTCATGGAGGTGATTGAGGGCTTGCTGGTAGAAGTGCTGGTTGACTGTCTGACTCTCAGGCACAAACTCATGATGGACCACTCCCTTCTGGTCAAAGAATGCGATCAGCATGACCTTCATCCTTGATTTGGACATGAGCGCCTTCTTGGGTCTGGATGACAATTGAGTCTTCCACTGCAGGCTCTGTCTCTTGCTTTCAGTATCGTACTGGAAGACCAAAGTCTTGTCTCCTGTGATGACTTGGCCAACGAACTCTGGATCTTCTCCAGTCTTCTCTAACAAGTCTCGACAAACATTGACCCAGTGCTCCTTCTGGTTGTCCGATAAAAGCCTGGGCACCATCTTGGCGCACACATTCCGCATCCCCAGCTCCTGCACCAAGATGGTCCACATTGACTCCTTGTTCAGGCTGAGCTCCTCAGCTATCATCCGCACCATCAATCTGCAATCACTCCACAACAGCTGGTCCACTCTGTCAATGTTTTCAGCCGTCTTTGTTGTGGAAGGTTGTCCTGACTTGGGGTCTTCCTCCACCTCCTCGCGGCCAGTCTTGAAGCATTTGTGCCACTCGAAGACTTGCGGCCTTGACATTGCATCTTTTTCATAAACCTTTTGGAGAAATTGAAGACACTTAGTTGGGCCCTTCTCCAACTTAACCAGAAATTTCAAATTGATTCTTTGCTCCATATTTCTGCCATCTCCAGTTGTGTGACAAAGCGATGGAGCAGTGTGCTACAAAAAAACCTGAAAAAGAACAGAGTGAGAGAGATGAAAAATATTATAGCAGAACAGTGGTGAGATGTTGCACAACACAGTGACATAAGCGGTTAGCCAATTGGCATTGAGTCATGGGCGTGGCTGCCACAGTCTTGGGGGGGGGTTTTGTCACACCTTATTTAATTAAAAGCAGCAAAAATTCTAGCTGTTTAATTTTTTATCCTGGCATGCTAAGATTATAAAAATACTGATACCTCTAAATATATAGTCTGCAATAAACAATGGAGATGTAAGGTGCTCACACGCCAAGGGATAAAAAGAAAAAGAGAACCATAGCACAGTTTCTATCACCAAAATAAATTATAATTAATTTTATTTTAGCATTAGAAACTGCACTGTGGTTCTCTCTTTTTCTTTTTGAACATTTATTTTGCATCCCATGAAACCCTTCCTCCAACAGTAGGAATAGGACAGAAGTAGGACATTTCACCATAGAACCCAACATATAAGAAAAAAAAATCTGATTCCAGTGTCATGTCATTAACAGCCTCTCCAGTACCATAATACCAGGCAGATTATGAATTAACACAAAACCCTACAAAAGACTGAAGACCTAAAATGTAAATCTATCATACCATAATGACACCAGCTTCTAAAATTAACACTATAGTGAGCCTACCTAGAAAACAGCAACATGATAAATAATGCAGTGGGCCTTAGAACATCCTTACACCTATTCAGAAAACTGAACAAACCAGATTACTACAGATCATACATAGAAACAGCATGCTAACAGAACACTTGTTCTCAATCACACAGGCAAAACACAGTTAGACCCTCACCAAGTACAAAATAAATTATAACAAACTCAAAAAAATAAGTAGACAAAATGAAACTGAAACCCCAACAAGCCAGGCTCTGTATGCAGTGCAACAAGAAATAGAGGAGGTGGGTGACACTTTACCTCACCTTTTCTGAGTATTTGCATGAGACGCACAGGCATCTCTGATCCCACATGCAGGCAGCGCAGCCTCTCCCCACAGCCTTCCCCTTCCATCAGTCTTAGTGCCTCTTGCTCAGAGGTGACCATGCCTGCTTTTGGGATCAGAGAGAACTGTGCCTTATGTTACTGCTCAGCAAATGAAAAGCAGCAGTAGCAGAGAGCTGCACATAGTGACAGGACTTTATTTATGCAGCTGTGTACCCTATAGTCTCAACAAACTTTGTAGGATTTAGTCGCCAGGCCAAAATTTTAGGAACCTGTGCTTGTGACTTCCTTCTGCCTCCTCCCCTCCCCCATGCATTGTCTCTCACACTGGTATCATGTTCTCAAGTCTTACGTGACCAGCATCAGTGTTCTTAAACCATGCAGCATCTTTAGGCAGAAATACAGATAACTGTTATAGCGTGTGTGTGGTGCAAGAGTGGTCTGCCTGTCTGTGCATGGGATGTGGCGGTGGGTGCCTTTGTGGGTGGGTTGTGGGGCTGTGGTGCATGTGTGTGTGTGTGTGTGTATGTTGTGGTAAGGAGGTGAGGTACCTGTGCATGTGTGGTGCAGAGATGTGAGGTACCTGTGTGTGTGTGGTTCAGAGGTAAGGTGGGGTTCTTTTTGTTTGTGTGTGTTTGTGTCTGTTGTGTAGAGGTGGGGTTCCTATGTGTGTGAATGTGTAGTACGGTGGTAAAGTGCCTGCATGTGTGTTCTAGGGGGAGGAGAATGCACCTCTTGGCAACACCTTGCACTATTCCTTCCCCCTCCAACACATTTTTTGCTGGCTCCTCTCCTTTGTTACCCTCCAGACTCTTTCCCCTTCACCAACCCTCCCTAGCATTCTCATCCCCTGCCCTAAACTCCCCTCATTCTTCTTTTTTTAATAGGCCCCACTGCCCCTTTAAATTTTCCCTGCCTTCTGTACCTCAGTTCATCACCTCACACACACACACACACACACAAAATATTTTTTCTTGTCTGCCCAAATGGATCCTATCCCCCATGAGCAGAAAAGAAGAGGATGCTCCCAAGACCCGTTTGATCTGCCTGCAGGAGATCAGATCCCTGTGGGCAGAGAGAAGGGGTCTTTGCTACAATCATGGCCATCCTCTTCTTTTCTGCCCATGGGGGATGGGATCCCCATAGGCAGACAAGGGATCGCAGCCATCGGGATATGTCATCGGAGGGGGCAATGCCTACCCTCATCCCCCAAACTGAAATCTGAGTAGCAGTAGTAAGCAACAGGGACAGCAGTGGTAAATCTGGGACAGCAGTGGTGAAGCTGTTGGAAAAACTGTTGGAGTGAACCTGCAGATTGGAATCTGTGTATTATATGGTGGAGTCACAGTTTTGGCTTTTGTATTCTCCTGTCTATATCGAAGTCCTTTGAATGTTCAGCATTTAATTGCTTAATGGTTTTTAGGGATGTATGGTGTTTGATTCTATTTGTTGTGTTGTGAATTTTGTTAATGTTGGTCAGTTTTTTAAGGCTGTGGTAATGATGATGAAGGTGACCAGGTGATTTGGTTACAGAATGTTGTACCAGTAAAATCCACGGTTTGAGTTCCCGTCTGCGAATAAATATGGTCAAAAATTGTCAAGAGCTAAAAACTGCTTATAAAAAAAGAAAAATGTGTTAGTAATATTTGTATGATGTGTATTTTGAGAATTTTTTAGATCTTCCAGTATACAGAGAACAATTTGAATCAGTCCCACTATTTATCTTGACTTGATTTATTTGGGCACATAAATGAACTAGGCACCACTTGAACCAGCCCCACCCCACGCCACTCCCGATGCCACCCATGTTTCAGTTCTGATCTCTTTCTTCTTTGTACCTATCTCCGCAGAGCCGAACACCTCTGGCATACCCACCCATCACCTGATATCCTATCACACTTTTGCCACTGTCATCGTCACTATAAGCAAATGGTCCACACAGGCAAGAAATCATACTACTCTACTCAGACCTCGTCTTCAGCTAATTCCACCAGGCAACTCTACTAGGTACTTCGCTTTCTCTCTTCCTCCCATAACTCCTCTGCTACAGTTGCTTGTCCCTCTCTCCCCAATCCTGGCCATCTAGCAATCTTCTTTTCCAAGAAGATTTCTGCTTTATTCATTTATTTATTTATTTACATTCTCTTATATACCGCACTATTCAGCATCAGCGCGGTTTACATGGAACAAAATGCTCAGTACAAATAAAATGTATGAGTTTACAGATAACAGGGAACAAAAAACTTGGATAACAGGGGTAACTATTTACAAAACTTACTACATGGAAACAAAATCAAAGAGGATGCATAGAAAACACAATCCACGTCATGGGTTTGAGTTTCAACTTGGTGTGTTGTTGGTATGCTATAAGTTTGTCTGGGAATGTGGATGGTATGGGGGGTGTCTTGGAGCTCTAAGGGATGCAGTTGGGCTCAATAAGGTACTTGTTGAAGAGGTGACCTTTGAGGGCTTTCCTGAACTGTGGTAGATTCCTTAATAGCCCGGATATCATGGGGTAATGCATTCCAGTATCTTGGGGCACTGAGACTGAAGGCCCTGTTGGCTGTCAATTTAGTGCAAACAGTAAGTGCCTTCGGTACGGTTAAGGAGTTTATAGCCGTGGCTTCCCTATTTGCCCCTCACCTCCATCACAGTCCCCCTCTTGCCCCACTTCTGTTACCTCTCTTTGCCATGTCTGGTCTTTGTTTCAGTCCATATCTGTGACCAAGCTCTCCAAGGCTTTTAACTCTTCTTATAAAACTATATGCCCCTCAGATCCCATTCCTTCACACTAGATTACTGAACCATCACTTGCTCTGCTCCCATTTGTGCTTGCCATTTTCACTTCCAGCCTCTCCTCCAGTGTTTTTCCTTCTCTGTGGAAATATGCCATTATCCATCCTATACTTAAGAAGCCATCCTTGCATCCCACCATTCTGACTAACTGGCGCCCTTCTCCAATCTACCATTTCTTTCCAAAATTTAGAGAAACTGGTTTTTGCCCACTTATCTTCCCACTTTGATTCCACTCACGCTCTTCACCCCTGTCAGTCAGGATTCAGACCTGGTCACAGTACAAAAAACATTCTCCTTACACTGCTTAATGAAATCCACATCTCACACAATCAGGGTGACATTTCTCTCGCTGTTTCATTAGATCTCTATTCAACCTTTGATCCATTCGATCACTCTATTCAGCTCTCTCATGACTATGGGCTCCAGGACACTGTTCTTCTCTGATTCCAGTCTTTTCTCTCTTCTTGTTCCTTCTCTGTACTCTCTGAATTGATCACTTCTTCTACTGAATCTCTCACCTGCAGTATCCCCCAGGATTCTGTGTTGGCAACCCTTCTCTTTAACATTTTTCTAGCTCCCCTTGCCCTTATTATTCAGCAGTCTGGTATCTCTGCCTACATTTATGCAGACAACATTATTCTCCTCCATCACACCAACTCTCAGTCCCCTGATCTAGCTCCCATGAACTCCTGCCTATCACATGTTTCTACCTGGCTATCCGCCAATCGTTTCCATCTCAACCTCTCAAAATGCACTGCTATTTGGTTCACTTTCAATGCCCCCTTCCCCACATTGGCCCATTCCCCTGTCCCTTTGTCCAGTCCTTTCAGTATCTCGGGGTCCTCCTGGATTCCTCACTTTCTTTTCATGATCACCTGTCATCTCTGGTTCAGTATTCCTTCTTCTCCTTACATCAGATCTGTGCAGTTCATCCCTTTCTCTAACTATCTTCTTTCACGACCTTTCTTTTGTCACTGGTCATTTCTAGACTTGACTACTGTAACACAGCGCTTGTCGGTCTTCCTCACTATCAGTTTCACAGTCTTCAACTTCTTCAAAACACAGCCGCACAGATACTCACACACTCCTCTCACACCAACCACATCACTCCCCTCCCTCATTCACCTTCACTGGCTTCCCCTTAAGTACTGTGTTGACTATAAGATCCTCACTCTGGTTCATATAACTATTCACACTGGCACATTGCAGTATCTTGCTGATCTTCTCCAGTTCCACACTACTCACCACCTTCTTAGATCCTTCCACGTTTAGCACTCACCTCATGGCCACACTCATGGCCACACTTAGAAAAACACAAAACTCTGCCTTTCTCTTCTTGGGTCCTGCGCTGTGGAACTCCCTACCCAGCAACCTGTGCTTCAAACTTTCATTACCAAAGTTTAAATCGATGCTGAAAACTCACCTGTTTCATCTTGCTTTTGACCTCCCCCTCCTGCAGTCCTAACTCAACTGCCCCCTTACTTCTCATTCCCCTACATATCCTCTCGCTCTTCCTCTGTCCTATCTGAATTATGGCGTTCCTTTCATTCTTCTATACAGTCTATTTTTGTAATGTAAACCACTCTGATGCAAAGTATCCTGGGTAGTATATCAAGTGACTAATAAAGATAAAGATGAAGATTGGGCAGTGAGGGCATTGTTATGGTGTCGCAAAGAGAGGGGTGGGCTGGCTGTACCAGTTTTCCCACTATTTTGAGGCCGCCCAGGCACAATGTACCTTGCAGTGGTGGCTTAAAGGTGAGAGGGAATGGATAGCATTGGAGGTGGGTATAGTAGGGGGAGGGTCTCTAGAGGATCGTTTCTGGAAGCTGGGAGAGGGGGTCACGTTGAAAGGGATTTAAATCCTTTTGAATTACTGACTTTGAAACTTTGGAGGAAGTGGAGGAAAATTTGGCTGGGGACCCGAGAGTAGTCCAGATTTACCCCTGTGGCAGGAAATAAGGAGTTTGCCCCTGGGGTTAGTGGAGGAGGGGGTCTTTTGGAGATGGGTCTCTAAAGGACTTAAATGGGTAGGACAGTTCCTGGAGGCAGGGGAGATAGTTTTGCAGTTATGCGGGAGAGGTATGAACTACTGGAAGCAGATTATTTGTCCTATTTACAAGTGGTTCACATGGAGGCCAGTTCAGATCAGGGGCCATTCTGGCCGACCAGACACCCAAAAATTGGATGTGCCCCATAGACACCCGATTCTGCAACCATGGGAGAATCGGGGCACTTGTACGGGCCAGATGGACCCTGATTCTGCTGCAGGAGATGTCCTTCCCCCTGCCCAGCCAGCCCACTCTATGCTCCACCCGTACTGCCAGTGCCATGGCATCCCTCACCATGGCACTGGAATACCCAGCAGAAGCACATGCACCCAACATCAGTCCCACTCTTCTTTCCCCACCACCTGCCCCTCAGTGGAGCAGCCAGGGCCGGGATCAGGTGACGGGGCATTCACTGCAGCTCCTCTGCCACTTCGGGGGTTCTACGTGCCCCGATCGCCTTGGCCCCCTGGACTTATTCCACATCCAAGATGGAATAAGTACCCCATCCATCTCGACTTCCCCGGACTTACAGGGCCATGACCTAAATAGGCCCTGTACATCCGGAGTCATTTGCTCACCCCCGCTCCGCCTCCCGCACTCCCCCTTTCGCCCCGTCCAGTACTTCCCGCACAAACCCTCTATACGTTCAGTGAGGGCTGGATCCAGAACGCATCCAGGTTGGACATCCATCCTAGACATTCAACCTTGCTATTTTTGGGTCAGAATGATCCCCTATATTACTACACAAGTGAGGAGGGAACTGAATGCTTTTCCTAAGCCTATGGACGAGCTATTTATGTGGGGAAAGGTTAAAGGGGCTATGCTGTATCGTATGATGGGGGGGGGGGGAAACAAAAAATGTTATCAACTAAAGTAGGAAGAGGATTTGGGAAGGGACTGGGATATAACTTATTGGGAAAAAGTACATGAGGAGCTCCACAAGGGGGTTTTGGCATGTAATTTATTGGAACAGAACTATAAGATGCTTTATAGGTGGTATCTTACCCCTGCAAAACCTCTGCAACTGTAGGATCGGATCTTTGTTGGAGACTTTGTGGAGAGTGGGGGTCTTTCTATCATGTTTATTTATTTTATTTATTTAGTTAGTTTTATATACCGCACTTTTATAATCAGTGCGGTTTACATGTTAACAACATAGTACAATGAATAGTCATAAACAGTACATATAACAGGTACACAATAATAAATTAACAAGATTAGCTAACATAGAATGTTTCCAACAGCTTACAAGTTAACATGGGACCTGGGTAGGTAACTATTTACAGGCTGAGAATATGCGTTAGCAGGGAGGGTCTAAGTAGCTACGGAACATGGTCGAATGCAAGCTGGAAGAAATGTGTCTTAATTGCTTTGCGGAAGGTTGCCAGATCGGTGATGAGGTTGATGGCAGGAGGGAGAGAATTCCAGAGCAATGGGGCAAAATATGAGAAGGCTCTACTTCTGGTAAATTGAGAGCTTTTTCTGGCCATAGTTGGAATGATAAGTGTATTCGTCAAATTTGCTCTCCTGGATCTGGTTTCAGGTGTCCAATGTAGAATGTTTTCCAGTGATGAAGCCAAGATCTGATGAAGGATTTTGAATGAGAGTGAGAGGGCTTTGTATTTAAGTCGATTGTTATTTGGTAACCAATGTAGCTGTATTAGGAGAGGTGAAACATGATCATATCTTGACGCTCCATAGATTGTTCTTGCAGCAGTATTTAATGCCATTTATAAAGGATGGAGTGCATATGCTGGTAGACCATGAAGTATGATATTAGCATAATCAAAGATTGGAGTGACCAGGGCTTAGAATATAGTGTGGAAGTCAATAGGTTCTAGTAAGGGTCGGAGCTGAAGGAGTGATTTTATTTTGAGGTAGACAGACTTTGTGTGGTGGGAGTGTGTGAAAATATGCAAATTCTGGTTAGGGGTGTCTACCTGATTGGATAATGTTTTGAAATTGCAATTGACCCTTGCCTGAAGTTTGCATTGTTGAATATATCTCCGGTACTTCTTCTTAGGGAGGTGGCACTCTTTGTGAGAGCAGTATGCATGGTTGCCAGGTTGGCTGTAGCCAGGAGTTGGAAAAAGCTGGAGCCTCCAGAAATGGGAGAAGTTGAGCAACATATGAGTCATTTGTATTTGATGTGGAAATCAACAGCAATTACATATTGTAGGTTACATAACTTTGTAAAACTTTGGGGTAAATATTCAAAATGGAGTGGCTTGAATGGTAATTGATGCATACTTGTGAAGTTGGTCATGGTACTGGGCTGGAAAGGGGATGGGTAAGAAGGAAGGAGGGCTTTTCATGAGGGTTTGTATTGTTGGGTGGTTGTATAAGGAGTTTGGCTTGGTTATAGATTGTAATTGTGTTGCCAATAAACAATAAATGGAAAAAATAAAAGAAAATGCCTCTGGAGATGTCTCCATGCTTTGTATGTCTCTCTATATCTGTTTTCAGACATCCAAAGCATGAATAGAGTTTCTAAAATAACCCCCATAATGTTCATTTCTGGTGGAATACTGTGTGTAGGTTTTTTAAGTATGAATGTGTGGCTGCTGAAAGATACAACCATTTAGTTCATTTGAACGAAGTATGGAGAGCAGTAGACACTTTTCTAAATATTTCCTAATTTGTATTTGATGGCAATATTTTAATATATGTTAGGCATCTTCTCAGTCCCATGGAACAACATAGTTTAATTGTTCTGATTTTGTTGGTTTACTTATTTCATTAATAAAATTCAATAAAGTTTGGAACTTCAAAAAATAGCAATTCAGAGAAAGTATCTTTTCATTCATCTTATAAATTAAGTGGTGGAATTAGTTACTGGAAGATGTGGTGAAAACAATTAGCAGAGCTGGATTTTTTAAAAGGATTGGCAAGTGGTTGGAGGAGAGGTCCATAACCCATTATTAGCCATGTAGACTTGAGAAAGACTTGAGACTTGGGTATGAACAATAAGGAATGGATCTACTGATGGTACTTATGACCATAATTGGCCACTATCAGAGACAGGATACTTGGCTTGATGGACCTTTGGTCTGACACTTTATGAGACATATTGTGTTTTGACGGATAGAGGTGCCCTGAAGCTTCAAAACTCCTTACAGCATCAGAGGCTAAATTAATCTCTGAGGCAAGAAGAAGAATAACTAGGAGAAGCTTTCTTCCCTTCCCTATCTACGCAGGCTGTTTTCCGCCCCAGAACATAACAAATCCACAGGTGTCCCTTTCTGCAACCCAGCTGTGGAAGCATGGGTTTGCTTTCACCAGGAAAAGGAGAACAGTTTTCTGACAGGCAATGGCTTTGAAAATGCTCTCATCGCTCTCAAAGGGGAAATGAGTGTCAGGTTTTGTTTCACACCATTACTTGTTTATTATATTTCTTTTATTTCATTTCCACTCTCTCTTCCTCTGTTTTCTTTCTTTTATATATGTATGGAAATGGATGCTAGGGGGTTGGGCATGTGTGTGTGGCCCCAAAATAGATCATTTTTTTTCTTTTCTTTAGATTTTTCCCTATTATTTGGTGATGAAAAGGAAATGTGGTCATCATATCTTTCACATGCCGGGACACAAAGTTATGAAAATGAACCATGTGAATAATTTGCCACTGCCTTTATAGAGTTTCAATTTGCTACTTGAGATGACATCTGTCTGAAGTATCTGTTTGCAGCTGCAATGAGAGCATCAAGCATTGCCATGGTCAGCAGTCCCTCTAAGGCAGAAAAAAATAGCAGCCTTCCTAACTAGGTACTCTTCCAGTGCAATGCGATCGATAAAGGAACCATGCGGAAAAACTGCTGTCGTTATTACCACTGGTTTTCATTATTGCCCCCATTTTCCTCTGCACACACACACACACACACACGCAATTTCATGCAAGAAGGTTTCCTCCAAATGTGAAAACCTACTAGCACCAACCCATTGTAGGAAAACAAATCTCTGCATTAAGTAGGAAAATAACCGATTGATCATGTAACTCCTCTGAATATTGTATTTGCATCGCAGTAAATATTTTATTTATTAGAAACACAAGTCAGATTCACAAACAGAGGGCAACCCAAGGCCCTTAAGGATCCCCGGGTATCAGAGAAATTGAAAGTAAATATTGTATTATTATAATCATGGATATGAGCCATTCTCCAGCAAAGTTCAATGAAACAGAAATTTTGTTTTTCTTGTAAGTATGAGGCAAAAGAAAGTAAAGATCAAGGAAGTACATCATGGTACCCTGTGAGCGGTCTGAAACAGCAGGTGGCCTGGCTCCAGTACTCCAAAATGAATCGGAGACTCCCTTTTTTGAGAAACTTTTCAAACTGAAGTACTGAAGTTATTCTCCGATATGAAATTGAGTGTGTTGAACTATTTCATCAAGGCACATTTGCTTAGAAATGGCCGGAGTATCATAATAGGGGATATTTCCAGCATTGTCCAAGCATTGTACTATAATGTAAATAGCTCATTCTGTAAATAGTTGAAACCAATCTCATGCATGTCCCCTCTCCCAATGTTTTATGTAAAAGTTGAAATGTTGATCTGTAAACCGCTTTGATTATAAGAGAAGGCGGTATAGAAAACCTACTAAATAAATCAGTGGACCAGCTCACACTGAGCAGATCTGCAAAAAAGAATCACCCTTTTGCCACCTCTGGGCTGCACATTGCACATGAGTTTTGCAAGAAATCTGTACTGGAGTCTCTGTCAAAAACCTGCAGTCACAAAAGAGTTGAAAATTCTTTGGAGCCAAAGAGTCCCAAGTGAGAAGGAAAAGGCTTTTAGCAGCACAGCCAGACTGTATGAGACAGAGCCCCAGGCATTTAACAACAGCAGCTTCTCCTCGAATCAGCACTCCAGACCTTAGCACCGCCCCGGTATTTATGTGCCATGCAATGACCCTCTGTTTAAGGAGCTCGAGATGCTGTCTTTTATGCTCCCTTTGAAACGGCAGAGAAGAAATAAAACCAGTAACATCAGGAACACCTGCTGAAGCAGCAGAAGACACAAACCACTCAAGAGTGGAATCATGTGACTAGCACTTTGGGCTGTAATTCCATTGCTGCTTTGAAGTCCTTGAAGCCGGACATGGAAATAGCTAGCGTCTGAGATTCTGTGTGGTGGTGACGAAGTCTGCAGGCAAGATGCTACATCTCTGCTTGTAATGACTTAAATGGAAAAGAAGAAAGGAGGAATGAATTCTCTCTAAACAAAAACAGTCACAACTTCAAACATAACCCAAAGACACAGATGAAATGAAGAAAGGAAAAGATAACAGGAAAAAAACAGAAGAGGGCAGAATGTATGAACGAAAAAGCATAATAGGGCAAGGAAAAATCTCCTATGATGTCAGAGATTATTTTTCTCCATTACCACTTTGTATTTAGCTGTGGTAATTAAAAGTATGAAATATTATTTTGTGATGAACAATTCATCCATAGCTCTGTACAGATTAAAATACACAGCTCGCTCCCAATGTTTGATAATGAAGTCAGCTTATTAAAGAAACTGAGTTTGATATAAGCTTGTATATGAACCTTGTGCCTTTTACACACAGAGAATGAGTCCACTAATGGTCCAATTCACTGTATCTGTGCAACTTACATGTAATATTTTCTATTTACATGTGGGAGACTCCCATGAGCAATAAAAAACACTTGATACCTCGTGCATTAAAAGTGGATGCCATTTTGCTAAGGTGCAAAACAAAGTCGTGTGGTAGATTCAGACACTTGCAGAACCTTATCAAAAGGCACAGGCAACAGCTTAGGGTACCAAATGTTGAAGTCTCTAAATGCCCAGGCCTAAGAAGAGCCTGTTCCTGCTGACTCTAGGAGCAGGTACATGTGCTGCTTCAAAGGGGGGGGGGGGTCACTGTGGCCCTAGTGGCTTCCTCTGTTCCTCTTCTGCATCTCCAGTCTTCGGCATCTCTGAACACCCCCACCCCCCTCACTATCTGGAATCTCTTTTGCAGTCTTGCCTAGGGGCACAAAGTTTTTAAATCCAGCCTCGCTTGTCAGTCTGGAAGCATAACGTATTTATGCAGCTTTGCATGCAAACACACAATCTTTTATATGTTCTCCCCAAACATTTCAGGAAACATATAAAAGTCTGCTTTGTACACGCCCTCTGGGTCAGTATTGTGGTGGGGAAGAGCATGGTAACTCTTCCGAGGAGCAGAGGGGTTTAGTGAAAGAGTTAGTGTAAACTTGAAGCAGTATGTGAAGTCTTCAGTTCTTCTAGGAGTGGTGTTTTTTCTGTGCCTTTTTATCCTTTTCGTGGTGTTTCCTAAAGTGTCATGTAAGTGAGTGTGGTATGTTGTTCTGTATTTTCCCCTGTGTAGTCAATTACTATCACAAACTTTGAATAGCAAGAAAGAGTATACTGTATGTGTGACCCAACTGCAGCCTATGAGTGTCTGGGCATACGTGGGTGAGAATGACTGCGCAAGGAGTGTAAGGGGTGAGAATGCTTGAGATACAAAGTGGACAAGGGGAATAAGGAGCGGGTGCACGAGTCAGGAAGGAGAGGAAGGATGAGACGGGTTAGAGGACTGGAAGGAAGAGTAGAGGGAAGAACAAGGAGGCATAGATGTAGGGCAAGAGGGGCAGGCAAAAGATTAAGGATGTAAGCGGTGAAAAGGAATGGCAGAAGGGGGAGAGGCAGGGTGAACAGGTGAAACCATGGGGAAGGCAGTTTTCAAAGCCCAGAAACATAGCAATTTATCCAGGCTGGGAGGAAGAACTGTGGCAAGCCGAAGGGAGAGGACGTGTAGTGGTGCAAGGGTAGACAGGAGGATGAGGAAGAGAAGCGTGGTAGGGGTATAGCTGCATGCAGTGTGGGCTTGAGCACCCCAATATCAGATCCACCTCCTCCATCAACTGTTCAATTTCCCTGACTCAAGGAAACTGAGAAGAGAGAAATGATTGAAGAGCTGATGGAAGAGGCAAATCAGACAGCTGTCTAATACTGGGAATTCTCAAGCCCCCGCCCAGTTGGTGCCTACTAGCAGGAAGAGGAGGAAAGCGAGGATGAGAGGCTGAAGTGGCTAGGAGAAGTTAAAAGAGAAGCAGAGAATAAATCAGGAAAGGACATAAAGAGAGAAAGATGGAAGGGGAGAAGGGAGTGGGAAGAGTATGCAGGGAGCCTTACAGCTAAGCAAAGGACGCACCAGTCTACAGACCACCCTGCTCCCCCTGCTTCACAGGTAATAATTTACTGATGAGAAAAATGACACGCTGCTGGAGATGGCGGCTCACATACACAACATGCTCTATGACGAGGAGCTCACAAGAAGGTCTAATACAGGAAAGCAAAATGTCTGGAGAGTCATTGCTGCTGAGATTACCAGTGTATACATTCAGCAGAGCATATCAAACATCAGCAGCAGCACCATCAGGGCAAGGGGGCAGAGATCTCTAGGCAAAGTGATGTAGGATATAGAAGTCATGGCAGAACCCAGAGTATGTGACTACCACTTCCAGAATAAGTTTGTTGGCGACACAAACCACCTGTACATTGAATGAACGATAATGTTTGCAGCTGAGATATATCACTTCCCTAGCAGCATCATATGCATCCAGTCAATTGCACTGATCAAACTAACTGAGCCATCAGAACATAAAAAAGCTCCTTTTGCGATCCTGTCAATAATATAGCCTCTGATTAGGAACGATGATCATCAGGGCAGTGTTTAAACTGTTTACACTGGGGAAAGATTATGTATACTGCTTATTCAGGAGGAGGGGGGGTTTGCATCAATTCTTAAAGGGAATATATGTGCATACTTTTACTTTGAAACATGCCACAAGTACAAAATACATATGGCCATTTCCATCTGCATTTTCTCTGGTAAAATTTTGCTGGAACAGTACTGTAAATGTGAAGATTTTAATATTCAATCTACACATGCACTTTTCCTCCCTGACTTACGCATGCCTCCAGGAACACCTCCTCTTAGAGCAGCTAAATATACGCGCATAGTGGAGCAAATCATAAGACTTTTATCTGGATGGAGGCAAGGGAGGACAGTCTTCAGCCAGCCAATTAGTGTATGTAAAGCACTTTTTATTTGTTTGAAAGTTGACGTCCTAGGGCCCAAAACTTTATTATTTAGCTCATATAATTACAGTGGTAGTTTAAGGCAAGTTATGTTCAGGTAGAGGAGGCATTTCCCTGTCCACAGAGGGCTTACAATTTAGGTTTATACTTGAAGAGGTAGCGGTTTAAGTGGCTATTCCAGTGTCACCACTAGGATTTGAACACTGCTCTTTCTGGTCCTAGGCCCTAACCCTAGTCTAGGCTGCCAAGATATAGCATTTCCCCAGGTAGCAGCACTTGCTACCCAGATAAATGTTGCTGAGATAGCTATTCGCCAGCACTATCCGGAAAAAGCTGATGAATATCTTTACAGACCCCTATGGGGCAGCCCAGGGTGGAGAGACAGATTATCCAGTGAGTGGCAGTTTTCAGATAAGTGATCTGAATAATTTAGGAGGACAAGAAAGCTGTCCCAAGTACTAACCAGATAGCAGCTCAATATCGCCACTACCTGGATAATTTATTTATTTTATAGTATTTAGCTCATGTCTTTCCAGTAGTAAATCAAAGCAAGTTACAATCAGGTACTGTAGGTATTTCCTTGTCCCCGGAGAGCTTACAAGCTAAGGTTGTACCTGAGGCAATGGAGGGCTGAATCTTTTACAATCTGGCTTTTGTCCTTTACATTCTACTGAAACAGCTCTTGCCAAAGTCTTCAGCAATTTGTTCCTGGCAAAATCCAAGGTCCTTTACTTAACCCTCATCCTTCTTGACCTTTCTGCTGCTTTAGACTCTGTTGATCACAACCTTCTCCTCAATACTTTGTCCTCACTTGGTTTTAAGGGCTCTGTGCTATCCTGGTTCTTTTCTTCTCTCTCCCATCACTCTTTCAGTGTTTATTCTGGTGGATCCTCTTCTGCTGCTATCCCACTCTCAGTTGGTGTATCCTAAGGATCTGTCTTGGGTCCACTCCTTTTCTCTCTCTATACCCAGTCCCTTGGTGCACTTATCTCTTCCCATAGCTTTCAGTACCATCTTTATGCTGATGACTCCCAGATCTACCTCTCTATATCGGAAATCTCTCCGCAATCCAGGCCCAAATCTCTGCCTGCCTTTCTGACATTGCTGCTTGGATGTCTCACTGCCGCTTGAAATTGAATGTGGCCCACTAAACCCTACTCTTCCCTTCCTCCTTTCTCAGTCTCTGTGGATAACTTTCTACGCCTCCCTGTTTCATCAGCTCACAATCTTGGGGTCGTCTTAGACTCCTCTCCTTCTCCACCAACATCCATCTGATAGCTGAAACCTGACATTTCTTTCTCTATAGCATCAACAAAATCTACCCATTTCTTTCTGAATACACTACTAAGACACTTATCCACTCTTTAGTCACCTCCTGTCTAGACTATTGTAGCCTATTCCTTGCTGGTCTCCCTCTGAATCATCTCTCTCCTCTTCAATCTGTTCAACACTCTGTTGCACGGCTAATCTTCCGCCAGGCTTGTCATGCTCATATTATCCCTCTTTTCAAATCACTTCTTTGGTTTCCTATCCATTTCTGCATTCAGTTCAAACTTCTCCTGCTGACCTATAAGTGCATTCGCTCTGCAGCTCCTCACTACCTTTCCTCTCTTATCTCTCCCTATACCCCTCCTCGGGAACTCCACTCTTCTGGAAAATCACTTCTATCTGTGCCCTTCTGTTCTATTGCTAACTCCAGACTTCGCTCCTTTCACCTTGCTGCTCCTCATGCCTGGAACAACTACCTGAGTCTGTACTTCAGGCACCTTCTCTGGCCCTTTTCAAATCCAAGCTGAAAACTCACCTCTTTGCTGCTGCTTTTGGACTTGACTCGCCTAATCTACTTTGTGTTTCCTGACCATTCCTCCTAGATGTATCCCGTGTCTACAGCTACAGTTTCTTTACTAGATTGTAAGCTCTGATGAGCAGGGACCATCTTTTACATGTGTCTGTGCAGCACTGCGTACATCTTGTAGTGCTATACAAATGCTCTGTAGTAATAGTACTAGTAGCACTAGCAGTGGGATTCTGATCCCAGGTTGCTGCCCAAATCACTAGGCTACTCCTCCACACCTATGTGGGCTGCTATCCAGACAGAGTCCACACAATCCAGACAGTCAGCAATAGCTACTATCCAGGTTACTGCAACTGAATATTCAGATTTTTTTTTTTTGCCTGCAGCAGCTGGCTTTTAAACAAAAAGCTTACCTCTATGGGCTGAATATTGACTCAATAATTCCTACTTTCTTTTTGTGGCTCATAGTACTTGGCAGAAAACATCTGGTGAAGGTGAGCTTTCCCATGTCTCCAGCTATGGCTATAAGGCTATGAAAAGTTCCAAGGGCCAGAAAATGCAACTAACTCAGAAAACTGGCAAGGCAAGTATGATATGAGCCCTATCTGTCAGGACTGAGGGCTCCCCTCAATTCTTCAAACAACTCACTAATAGCTACTAAGTTCAGCTAGTACTTTTGAATTGCTTCAGGAGGCCCTGGAGGGAGATCTAAGGTATAAAGATCCTGGCCACAGCTACCTGAGTACTCTCCTCAAGTTCAGCTGGGAGACCTCCCCTGTATTGCTGCTCCGCTTTTCCTCCAAAGTCCTCCGCATCATTCTTTGACCCCAGCTTTCCCTCCTTTCCCTGCCTCCACTGGCTGTCTTTCCCCTTCCACAGGTGCACTGGCATCTGCCTCCTCTTCCTCCAAGATCCATGAGATTTCCATGGAGTGCAAAAGCAGATGATAGCAATTTCCTCTATTTTACTACACTGTCCCTCAGTATTTTCTGCAGCAGGCTGAGCAGAAGGAAGTGGTCTTCCCCTTCTGACAGAACTTACAGAGGTGAAATAAGATTTTGGGTGGCGTGCAAATTTTCATGCGTAAATTATAGACTACTGCAATTTGCATGCATTCGTTTTCAAGCTAGGTGCGGGCAGTAACACCACCATTGGGTTGGTGTAAGTGTTCATGCCTAGATTTGGAACATGAATCCCACCACTTAGTTATGCCCTATTTTATAAAGTATGTACTTTACTTTATAAAATAGGCAGATTAGACGTGTGCAAAAACGCACATTAATTAGGTTTGACATTACAAAATTACAGTACCATGTTAATTTGCAGAGCCATTAATGCAAAAAATAAAAACTTAACAATGTCTTAGAGAGATGTAGCTAAGCTTTCGCAATACCATCTGTAAAAGAATGTGGACTTCACCGTCTTCCAGGGGCAGCAGAACACTTTTTTAGTCAGAGAAGCCTATCAAGTCAATCTCTAAGTCCACCCTCATGCTCTCTAATAGCTGATGTTGTGTTGGGCAAAATATTGGTTCCAGTAGCCCACTCCATTCTACTGCCTTTGCCATCTGCCTCATTTGCATATCATTAGCGCTGACTATTAGCACATATTTGCATGCATTAACAGATGATGTTAGTGCACTTCAGTTCATCAGCCCCCAATTCTGACAGTCTCCAAAAAAAACATAGTCTGAGTGCAATTATTAAAGATCGCTAATTGCTCCACAAGCTGGCACAGATACCCAGCACGAGATTATTTTAGAAGCCCTATTCATGATTTAAACATATATAAGCAGACATATACACATGTAAATCATGACCACATGTATATGGCCATTTTAAAAAGGGTGACAATTACACATGGATGACTGCACCATGTCCATAGTAGACAGGGGCATGTTGAGGGCATGATGGGTGGGACAATAACTCACATATGCATCCCCCATTTCACATAGGTTATGCAGTGTAAGCCCAAAATAGTTCACATCAAAATTTACACCTGCTCCCTGGCACAAATAGGAATTTAAAAATGGCCCCTTTTGGCCATCCTTTTACAGGAGTGATTAAGGTGTATATCCCTCTTAATCATCCAAAAATGCATTTCCCTCTCCAAATTGAAATGGGGGAGGGGATGGGAGCAAAAGAATGTCCTCTCTAATCAGGACCAGTGCTGCCATTAGATGAACTAGGCAGTCGCCTAGAGCTCCAGCCCTTCGGGGCACCATTGCCACCTCTGATGCCCCTCTTGGGATCTGTAGCGGCAGCAATGGCTGCAAACAGTGGAAAAAATCAATGGAGAGACCCAGAAATCTATCCGATGCCCAATGGCAACTTCCTGTTTGCAAACAGGAAGTCATGATTGGTCGGTCCAAGGGGGCGGAGGCAAACAGCTCCGTGGCACTTAAGTTTCAAGGTAAGCGCCACAGGGCTGTTTATGGCCATCGCCACCGCTGTACATCCCGGAGAGGGGAGGCATCGATGGCAATGGGCACCAGAGGGGGAAGGGGAGGGGGCACAAGGGATGAGGTTCACCTTGGGCACCTCATCTCCTTGTGCCAGTCCTGTCTGTAATTAAGAGCATCTGCAGATCTACGTTTGTAAAATAGCCTAGATACATGTATAAGTGCCGACATATACACATGCTCGTTGGGAAATGGAGGCACTTACACACATAGGTTGCCGGGTTTCTTCCGTCGATTTTTCCCATATGTATCTTTCTGAAGTGATTCCTACCACAGTCTGTGGATGTGTATTTTAGAAATGGTCCCACATTTAACACAGTTCTTTCTAAAATACTGGCATAGTTGTAAACATGGTGACCTGGACATCTCAATTCTGATTTGCATGTCCTGTCTAAATTGGGTCTTTGCAGATCCAGGTGCACTTATAACTAAACCAGTAATTAAATGAAGGGTGTTTATATACTAGTGTGCTGGTTGAAGGAGCATGATCAAGATTTGTAAATCCCTTTCTTTCTAGCTGTTGCTTACTCTGATTAAAGTTCTTATAGGGAGCCAAAACACTGACACTACTATGAAGTGTTGTGGCTTATTTCATGCAGATTATTTACATTACAAAAGCTGTTGTTCCAGACCATTCCTCCCAGAATATTACAAAAATCTGTTCTCTGCTTTCTGAGCTGATTGTCATCAAAGTACTTTAGGCGTTTTTGGTTAGGGATTTTTTTTTTTTGCTCATATCAGGTGATGAAACTTCGAGCTTTCTTCATTCGTCTCCACATATCAGCAACCCCCATCTCTACCATCACCACCATCAAGCAAGTCAACATTCTGGAGGCAGAATGCTCACTGCTGCCCAATGTTAGTTAATGATAACGTGCGACAGAAGACATTTTTAAAAGCTTTTTTTACAAGCTAGAATCATATTACAAATGGTGTTCCATCCCTTACTGACCGCCCTTGTGAGGAACGTTTGTGACTAATTCTTCAGTAAGCTAAATAAAATCAGAGAAAATATACTGTTATCCCACTGACTGCTTCAACAATCAGCAACAATAGGTACAGGGAAGAGGGGGGAGGGCAGACAGTGTATATTGCTACCAGGTGTGTTGAAAGGCATATTGAACCCAAAAATATCCTTTGACGACCCTTTTCCAGCAAGGTAAATTATATGGTGAAAGCAGGAAGTCTAACATTTCCACCGTTTCCTTCAAAAGAAACAGAGAAGGGAAATAAAACATATTATCAGTGCAGTAACTTGCCTAGGGGCTCTGTAATCCTGCCAGATGCTACACACTGGGGATACTCACCATCATGGCCCTTTAAGAGGTTAAGAGCCTATCTGCTTTGATATCAATGCACTGATGCTAAGAAAAATTACAAAGATGTCTGAGAAGTTCAAAAATGGGCAAACTGTGGTATGGCAAATCTCAGCATGTTTACGTAACTTGGATATATATGTTTTACGAGTCCTGCCCTTACTCACTGGCTTGGAGTATATTAAATCCCTCATTTAACTGGCTCCTCCTTCTTTAGGAATTCATTATATTTTTAGGCATTCATTGACAAAATAAAAAGGAATATCTAATGGGGAGAAAGTGCCCATCCTTTGCACTTGACTTAAACCAATGAAGGATTAAGTGATTTACCCAAAATCACTAGTGGTATGAGTGGGATTTGAACCCTGGGTCACAGCCAATTCCTCAGGCCCTTAGAGTCCTTTTCCACTCTGCTCTTTTAATTCAGAAACAAATGAACAGATTGGTGTGAAAATTGACAGGGACAAGATGGAGAAATTGGTCTGCAGGGAATTTCCGGTGCTGCTGCATTCTTGGTCTTTGATGTGGCTGATTTTCACAATTGGGACATTCCAACCATTGAGAGCATGACCAATGCATTGATTCTCAATCTTTTCCTAGAGGCCCATCAATCCAGTTGCCTTTAGTGCATAAACAATGAATATGTGTGAGATAAATTTGCATATATTCGATATCCATTATGTACAAATCTATCTCACACATATTCATTGTGGTAGTCCTGAAAATCTAACTGGCTAGGGGTACCTCCATGAGAGGGATGAGAAGCAATGCACTAATCAGCTTTAATGTGCACTAACTCACTTATGTGTGCATTGATGTATGGGAAGCTACGACCAAAGTGAATTAGCTCCAATAGATGAAACAGAAACTCTCTATAGAGAATGGACTATTACTGGGTCAATGAGCACCACTCATGTGTGCATCTAATGGGAGTAAACAGCCACTACTTGCTCTGGATATACATATTCCTCCCTCATGGTACAATTCACATCTGGAAGATACCGAGAATGTCTTAACTGCTGTCGTTACCAAGGAGTGTAAGGAAGAAGATGAGAACATTTGTTCTTACTTTGAGAAAAGATCTAGTTTTCTGACTAAAGGACAACATGTAATCAGAAAACTGATAAACTCAAGGCTCTTCAGTTTATAATGCATACATACAAACACATAGATACAGTAAGTATTAAGAAAATTAAGAAATTACGGATGTAAAGAAAAGAGCAGATTACATCTCTTAAAAAAAGCATTTGGGAGTTTCTTTTGTATGATTAGAAATCACAACAGTGATCACACAAGCTGCTCAGAATCACTTAGTTATGCGCTTATCCTTTGGAATCAGAGCTCCTTCTGCCCTCTTTCATCACTACTCGGGCTCTCTGACTGTTCCCTTATTTAAACTTCTCTTGAGACAATTCCACTCATCACCAGCCCTTTCAAGTACAGCATAAAAGAAACTCCTTCTTGGTTATTATGTTTTCTATGTTTTCAGGATACACAGTCCCCAATGCAAAGCATACAATTCAAGAAATCAAGGTCACTCTATAGTACAGAAACACACATACCCTCATGGCCTGGTTTAGTAAGCTATTTTTTTTTAAATAAACATAAAGTGGAAAAGTTTGGAAAATCAAGCCCTTAAGAAGATAACCGAGAACATGGCAAGAAAAAATAAGAAGTATCAGTCTATTTTTAGCCATGCCGCAGTATCCTATAAAATACTGGTAGCCCTCATCATACCTGCCAGTAGGGCCCTATCTCTGAACTGCAATATCTCTGTATCAAGGTTACATGCAGAGAAGGGAGGTGCCATCATTGTCAAGGCAAGAGAACTGTGAAAAATTGCAAGAGGACCTTGAGAAATTGGAAGACTGGGTGTCCATATTGCAGATGAAATTTAATGTGGACAACTGCAAAACATTATACACTTAGGAAAGAACAACCCAAACTATGGTTACATGATGCAAGATTCCATATCAGGAACTACCACTCAGGAAAAGGATCTAGGCGTCATCATAGATATTACACTGAAACCCTCTGCCCAGTGTGCAGCAGCGGCCAAGAAAGCAAAGAGAATCCTAGGAATAATAAGGAACAGAATGGAGAATAAAACAAAGGATATTATAATGTCTCTGTATTGTTCCATCATGCGACAGCACCTTGAATATTGTGTGCAATTTTGATTTGCTATATCTTAAAAAGGATACAGCAGAATTAGAAAAGGTATAGAGAAGAGTCACCAAAATGGTAAAGGGGATGGAAGGATACCCCTAGGAGGAAAGGCTTAAAAGGTTAGGGCTCTTCAACTTGGAAAAAAGACAGTTGAGGGGAAATATGATAGAGGTTTATAAATTAATGAATGGAATGGAACGGGTAAACATAGATTATTTGTTTACTCCTTCAAAAAGTAGAAAGACTAGGGGGACATGCAAAGAAGTTGCAATACGAGTCACTTAAGACTAAGAAGAGAAAATATTTTTTTCATTCAACATGTAATCAAACTCTGGAATTCATTACCAGAAGATATAGTAAAAGCTGTTAGTGTAGCTGGGTTTAAAAAAGGTTTGGACAAGTTCCTGGAGGAAAAGTCCATAAACCATTATTAAAGAGGACCATGGAAATCCACTGCTTACCCCGGGATAAGCAACATGGAATCTGTGTACTTTTTTGGGAACTTGACAGGTACAGTGACCTGGATTGGCTGCTGTTGGAAACAGAATACTAGGCTTGATGGGCCTTGGTCTGACCCAGTATGGCTTATCTTATGTTCTTATTTGTGTCAAGGAAACACTTTTCCAAGCCTTTAGACTAAAAAACAGGACAAGGTGATATAATTGTGTACGTTAGGATAATTTTAATTCACTTATGTCCTTTAACTTTTCTCACTCCATTCAAACAATGTTTATGTGTTGACATAGATGGCACATCAGCTTTCTACACGGTACCTCAATGGGTCTCTCTAATCATATCTTGGCCTGCCTTTTGTATCTTTTCTCTCTTCCCATTCTTCTATTTCCTGCACTTCTGTAACACTCATCAAGTCTTACAGACTTATGCAATACAAAACATTAGAACAATCAAACAAAACATTTGTTCAAAACCCCTATCGTAGGCTTCAGAATCTTAATTAAAAAAGCCTTCTGTCATAGACAAAATTCACAACCTCCACATACTTAATGGCCGTTAAAAATAATTGTTTGATCAGATGATAAAATATGAGAATCATCTTAACCCATAGTGCGTACTACAAAGTCTGCTACATTTCGTCGTTGATGAGAAATTATCACATCTTTTGAAAACAAATGTGAACTCCCAAAACATGCCAGTGTTCTTTATAATTTCTAGAATTTTCTCCTGACTCATTATGGTGCCAAATGGACGGATCCTGTTACTAGAACTGCATATAGGGCATATCATAGAGCCACATGTTTGACATCTTTTGTAATATATATGATTGTTTGCCTGTGTCTATTAAAGTATGTGGGGAGGGGATCTCTCCTGATGAAAATACGGTTACAAGAAAATCGATCACGGTTGAATACTAAAGTATTATCAGCACCAACAGAACCTCATTGTATTGCTCAAGAACATACTTTTCAAGATGTAAAATGGAGAATTATTGATTTTGTCCCTGTGAATTTATGGGAGGGTGGGGGGGGGTGATAGACTGGCTCATTTACAATACTTGGAGCAACAATGGATCTTCAAATTACAAACAGTTACGCCTCCTGGCCTTAACCTTGAAATTGATTGGTGGAGTCTGCTGTAATTCACATTGATCAGATTATGTCTTCAGCTTCTGATTGGCTGACGTTTGACCATTTGACGTCATAAATTAGTTTCCCCTCATTGGCAAATCAGTATCAACTTGAGCTGTTTCTGATTCGCCTGAAGAAGAGCTGTGAATGGAGCTGCGGCTTGAAACATAGCGCTATGTCGTGATGTGATTTACTTGAAGAAGCTTACAGACAATGAGTTTTTTGTTTGCCCAAGTTCGAGGGATGGAAGCGGCGCTCATTTGTAAAAGCTTTTGGAGGAGAGTCTAGTCTACCTCACAATAACGTGTTGCTTTCTGGATTGAGGCTCTTAACAAACGGGTTTTCATTGCTTCATCTGTTGGACAAGGTATACCGGGGGGGAGGGGGGATTTAACTATTATTTCTAATAGTTTTGAGCTGTGTGTTAGGCTCATAATAAAGAATAAAAGGAGTGTTTGCTACAGGAGAGGTTTCCTCTCATTATAAATGGTCCGACAAAAAATTAGATTCTGAAGGTTTTTTCAGTTAAGAATTTGAAGCCTAGATAGGGGTTTTGTTTGATTGTTTGGATATTTTTCTCCTTTGTGGTTTTTGGTATTACTCATACAAAATATTAGGGCACAGAAACTACCAATGTCCTTTAGCTGAAATAATTATTGATAAAATATTGTCTCCCAGTCATATGGTGCACTACTGAAATCTACAGGCTCCCTAGCAACTTCAGCTATGTGCTGGTGTTCCTCAAGTAGAGGCAAAAATGATGTTTAAATTCAAAATGTGCAGTATCTTGTACACATTCTTGAGAACCAAAGACAAAATGTGACCCAGACAGAAAAAACTGCATTTTCCTGAATTAAAGAGCTTTTGATTATAGAACTACTGGTTTTATGGGTTGCACTATATTTCTCCTATACAGCAGTCCTAAGATGTTGTTGAGTACCATTAAATCAGTGTTGACCATTAAATCAGTGTTGACTCCTGATAGCCCTGTGGATAGTTTCCCATATTGCGACTGTCCCATGGGTTTTCTTGGCATGGTGCAAACAGAAGTAGATTGCCAGATATTTCTTCTGCGCAATAAGCCTACTGCACCTGGTATTCCAAGGTGGTCTTCCATCCAAATACTAATCAGGCATGACCCAGTTCAGCTTCTGAAATCAGAGAAGATCGGGCATACTCAGGGTTCCCAAATCAAAGAATTAAAAGATAGCAATCATCTACCAAAGCAAGAGGAGAAAATGTATGACTTTCCAGAAATTTTAATTTAATTTATTTATATATTTGTACTTAAGTAACACCTTTCCAGGGGTAGTTCAAGGTGAGTTATATTCAGGATTTCTCATACTTGCTGTTCTATTATTATATTTCACATTTTTAAGCTAATCAAGAGCAACAGAAATGAAGGTCAACAAACAAGTTTTAGACTACATCTTTTTATTGAACCAATTTAATCCATATGTGGCTAGTTTTCAAGAGTTATGCTCCCTTTCTCTGGTCAGTGCAAAATGAGCTGTAGATAATTTTGCTTGTACAAACAGACTGACTTGTTTATAGACCTTGATTTCTATTAGGTCAGTTCTAAATAGGTTTTATTCCGTAATTTTGGGAGTTAGGCTTCTAAAGTGGTCCCTTTCAAAATTTACTAGGACTGAGTTCCTAGTTTAGGTTCCTACTATGGGATGTGGTCTCCATAATGAAGGATCTCTCCTCTGTGAATAGATGTTCTAGTGGTATATCTATTACCTAACCCTCTGTCCTAGGATCCAATGAACACACCAAAGTAAAATGAAGCATCTTTTGGCAAGGGAAATATACAGAAAGAGTTAACCATAAAAAGATAATAATAATAATAATAATTATATATATATATATATATATATATATACAGTGCAAGCCCATTTCCAGTGATACTCTGTACTTGAAGCAATAAACAATGAATATGCAAATATTAATAGCTGCTGATAGCAAAGGCTGGTTTATCTTTAAATTAGTAGTGAACTCACAATAGCCCTCAATGTTATATCATTGCACTAATAACTGTTCCTGATGTCTTAATGTGGCTAAACAGGTAGAAAAGGTGACGGCAAAAAATAGAAGGATGCTTGGGTGCATAGGGAGATGAATGGACAGCAGAAAAAAGGAGGTGATAGTGTCTCTGTATAAGTATCTGGTGAGACCTCATTAGGAGTATTGTCTGAGATTCTGGAGATCACACCTTCAGAAGGATATAAACAGGATGGAGTTGGTGCAGAGGGTGGCTACTAAAATGGTTAGTGGTCTTCATTATAAACTATATGGAGACAGACTTAAAGATCTCAATATGTATACTTTAGAGGAAAGGTGGGATAGAGGAGATATGATAGAGATGTTTAAATACCTCCATGGCATAAATGCACAGGAGGATAGCCTCTTTCAATTGAAAGTAAGCTCTGCAATGAGGAGACAGGATGAGAGTGAAAGGAGATAGTCTCAGAAGTAATATGCCTCAGAAGTAATATGTCTCATCTACCTCCACTGGTAAATACATGGAATAGTCTCCCAGTGGAGGTAGTAGAGACAAGGACACTATCTGAATTCATGAAAGTATGGGACAAACACAGAAGATCTCTAAAGGAAAAAAAGGACTATAGTAGTTGATATGGAAGGGCAGCCTAGATAGGCCATATGGTCTTTTTTTACCATCATGTTTCTATGTTTCAATGGATCCATTTGTGCAATGTATATGTAGGCCCTTAATCCTTCAGAGGTAGCAGCAATGTAATGTGCCCTTAGACTCTGAAAGCAATAAGCACTAATGAATCCCTCAACTAGGTTAATTTTGTAAGTGCCTATGCAGGTTTTGCATATTGCAGCACATGCATCTAGACCCTATTTTAGAAAGTAAAGCATCTTTGCACTTTACAATAGAAAATAGGAGTGTATGGACGTGGTGAAACCTAAAGAACATAGATAAGAAATGCCATACTGGGTCAGATGAAGGTCCATCAAGCTCAGTATCCTGTTTCCAACAGTGGCCAATCCAGGTCACAAGTACCTGACAAGTTCCAAAAATGCACACAGGTTCCACAATGCTTGTCCTGAGGTAAGCAGTGGATTTCCTGGGTCCTCTTTAATAATGGGTTATGGACCTTTCCTCCAAGAACTTGTCCAAACCTTTTTTAAACCCAGCTATACTAACAGCCTTCAGTTCATCCTCTGGTAATGAATTCCATAGTTTGATTATGCATTGAGTGAAAAGATATTTTCTCTTTTCAGTCCGGGCGGAGGGTTTCAATATACAGTATTATCCATGATGACACCTAAATCGTTTTCCTGAGTGGTGGTTCCTAATGCGGAACCTTGTATCATGTAACCATAGTTTGGGTTGTTCTTTCCTTGGTGCATAACTTTGCAGTTATCCATATTAAATTTCATCTGCCATTTGGATGACTAGTCTTCCAATTTATCAAGATCTTCTTACAATTTTTCACAATCCTCAGCCATGTGGATCTCTCTTAGTACTCCATGTCCAACCATTGGTCCTCACTTAAATTCTACCCCTATCTCTCTCACCTCTTCGCTTCGCTATTTAGGTGTAACTTTGGACTCCACGCTCTCTTTCCATAACCATATATCTACTCTCACTTGTCGCTGTTATTTCGCTCTGCATCAAATCAGAGCTGTTCGGTCTCTCCTCCCTTTTGACTCAATCGTCACACTAGTTCTGGCTCTGGTCACCAGTAGGTTAGACTACTGTAATGTAGCTCTTGCTAATCTACCAGCCTATCAGCTTCAACGTCTACAGTTAGTGCAAAATACAGCAGCTCGTATCATCTTACATGCTCGATGGTCTGATCATATTACTCCTCTTCTTCACCACCTCCACTGATTGCCTCTCCGTTTCAGATTTCAATATAAGATTTTGATTCTGACCCATCGGGTAATTCATATAACAAATCCTCTCATATTTGGCTGATCTCATCTCTCTCCATACCCCATATCGTCAACTTCATTCATTGCATGCTAACAGACTATCACTACCTCCCCACTCTAGAGCCCACTTGGAGCAGACTCGGCAGGCTGCGTTTTTCTTCCTCGGTCCCTCACTGTGGAATGCCCTACCAGCTTCACTCCATTTAGAGCCCTCATACCCAGAGTTTAAGAACATGTTAAAAACACATTTATTCCAGCAGGTTTTTGACCTCCTCCCAAATGATACCCTTTTGTGATGCCCTTCCATGTTAGTCTTTCATTGTCAACTTTGCTGTTGCCTTACTACTCCTTCTTCTTTCCTATATTTTTATGGTGTTCTTTTCATTTTTTTCTTTAGCGTAGACTTATTTTTCTTTTGTAATGTCCTGACAATGGGCGGTATATAAAGTATTGGAATAAAGATAAAGATAACAACTTTGAATAATTGTGTGTCATCTGCAAATTTGATCACCTCACTCATTATTCCCATTTCCAGATAACTTATGAAGATGTTAAAAAGCAGCAGGCCCAGCAGAGATCCCTGGGGTACTCCACTATTCACCTTTCTCCATTGAGAAAATTGGCCATTTAGCCCTCCTCTATGCTTTCTATCTTTTAACCAGTTTCTGATCCATAGTATTCCATAACTGCAGCCACTTATTCCTGCTCTAGGGCAGGAGTAACTTGCTGCAGCTAGAACAGCACATTGACATGTATAAGTTACGGTATTCCATACTTGTGTCAACTGAGGCTGCCTCATAGGAACATACGTGTGATAAGTACTTACATGTACACTTAGAGAGGGATATTCAAAGCCATTACATGGTTTACAGATCTGTAAACCATGTAAATGCCATTTTCAGGGATATATTCAATGGCATAACATGCTTAGTGCCGCTGAATATTCCGAATAACACCACTACACTCCCCGATGCTAACCATGTAGCAACGGGGCGTGTCATGGGCAGAGCGGGGCAGAGCGGAGGCAGCACTTGTCGCTAACTGCCCAGCGGTGACATTGAACCACAACCTGGTTAGGGACCCATGAGTAAAGATAGCACTGCAAAAACTGGCCTATCTTTACCCATGGGTGCTAACCGGGCAGTGGCTCAATATCGCTGCTGCCCGGCTAGCTTCTGTGCCATGCAGAGCCATGCAGCAGACCCGGATATTCAATGCCAATGCCTAGATATGGCCCCAGCATTGCATATCTGTGGTTAAGGTTCAGCAGTGATGGCTATGTGCTGTAGAAGTGATAGCCACCACTGCTGAATATCCCCCTTGCAGGACAGCACCCGACCGAAGCGCATGGGTAAGTGCCCATTCATGTGTGCAAGTCCGTGAAAATAGGGACTTTTTTGCATTGCCCATATAAAATCAGTCCCAAAGAGTTCACTATTTCTGGGAGTCGGTTTGGGAAATCCTGAGAATGCTACAGGGATGACTTTACCCTTAGTCTGCATATTAATGCTTTTGGGATATATGGACACCCACCAGGAACTGTGATAACTAAATCAAACTTACTTAACTTTCTGCTGTTATGCTATAATGTAGCCCCTATTTAAGACTAATATTTTTTTCACTCAACGAGTAATCAAATTCTGGAATTCATTACAGGAGGATGTAGAAAAAGTGGTTAGTGTAGCTGGATTTAAAAGAGATTTGGACAAGTTCCTAGAGGAAAAGTCCATAAACCATTATTCAAGAGGACTAGAGAAATCCATGGCTTACCCCTGGGATAAGCAGCATGGAATCTGTGTACCTTTTTGGGAACCCGACAGGTACTTGTGACCTGGAAACAGGATACTGAGCCTGATGGACTCTTGGTCTGATCCAGTACGGCACATCTTATGTTCTTAAATTATGAATGCAGAAATGTTGGTTGCGAAGCTAAAGTGATTGGGGAGAAAAGTAAAACTGTATGGGATCTATTTAAACAGTAGGTAGTACAGATGATTGAATTGGATAGTGATTTTGGATTCCTAAATTTATATTCACATGGGGAAATATTTAAACACCAGCCATGGCACTTAAAAAAAAATGTGGATATTCAGCGCTGGCGTCCATATACCGACAGGTTTGAATATTCTAACTTGGCTCTAGTTGCCCAGTGTTATCCAGATTGTGGCATTTTTCAGCCCCTTATCCAAACAACTATCCATATAGTACTTAGTACAAGCCTTGTTGCTGTCTGGAGTTGTTTGGATAGTTCTCTGAATAGCATCACTGAAAATTGCCTCTATCCAGATCATTTCCCACTCTGCCCTGACTATCCCTAATTGTGCCGCTGATTGGTCCTGCTGAATATCAGCCTGAAATTTTCACTAAACTCATAAATTTAGGAAGCTAAGGAATGGGTGGTGACAGGAGCAGATTTAAGGCAGAGAAAAAAGTTAGGAGTTTAGCGCATATTTTCAGCATTAGGCTCATGAAGTAGGATTATAATGAGTGGCAGTCCTAAATTTATTTTATCTTTAAACAATTTCACTATGAATCGAGTAGGAAACATACTTGTACAGAAAAGTCCAACATGGGGTGAAACCAATGATACATCAATAAGGAAAAACAATAAAACTCCAGGAGGGAAGGCCTAAATTTCTAAGCTTCTAATTTAAAATAAATTTTCAGTGGAAAACTTAGGTCCCGACATTTAATGAACTGCTGTAATTTGCAGACTTGCTAGCCGCATTAATCGCCTTGGCTGGGATATTGGCATTCAGGGGATGCACCTGGTAATAACTGGGCAGCGATGATATTGAGCCGCTGCCCAGTTATCGCAAAACAGTGAAAGTTCGACGCTTTAAAGGCTGGCCTAACCTTCACCACAGAAGCTGAATGGGTAGCAGCTGAATATCACCGGTGCCTGGTTAGCTTCTTTCCTGTCTGGCTGGCCCAGATATTCAATGCCCAGCATTGAATATCCAGATCTACAGGTCAGCAGTGGCGGCTACGATGATGAATATCGGTTCCTTAAGTTCCTAAATTTGGCTGAAAATAGGGCACAAATTTAAGATCCTAAGGGCCCTGTTTACCATAGGTCTTCTCCCATTTTTATATTTATGGGAAAAATGCTGAATAAACAGGGTTCTAAATTTAGGTGTTCAGCTTTTTTGAATACTGGGCAATATTCTGTTTAGCAAAAGGGGGAAAACCTCAGAACATTAAGGGGTCATTTACTAAGAGCTACAAAGTCCAAAGAAATAAAATGGGCCATACCACAGCACATGCTATTAGGAATTGACCCTAACTGGGTAATCTGAATTTCTTAACTTGATAGAAATTCCGAAAGAAAGAGACAATCTCACTAACAAAAGGGAATTTAGATGTTATAACTTGGCCAAAAGATGAAAGCTTAATCCATGGTTTACTGTTAGCTGAACCATAGCTGCATCTGGGAAAAGAAAAAAAACTATACTTTGTCTGCACAAAAATCACTTTTTGATATTCATTAGTGGCAAGAACCATCCACTACTGACTGTAATAAAAACACTGACAGTCCTACTTTAAAAAAGCATTTCAAATTCATCGATCTGAAAACAAACCTATCAGAAGATATTAGCTGAAAGAGGATGGTCAAGTAAAGAAATCTGGAAGAGGCTATCAAAAACAGACCCATGGGTGGCCAGAAAGACTTCTTTGGTTGATTTTTAAATAGTTCACCTAATCACAACCATATCCGCTGATCAAAAGACTTATATAGTCTCTGAACATCATGTTTATGATGTTAATCTCTTATAATCATTAAAAAGGAGGATGGGAAACCCCACAAAGAAGTTGTAACATGATATACATGAATATGTCTGTTCTTTTTAGGGGGGGGGGGGTTACACATTCTGAAACATTTATTCCATTATAGATTTTAGTATCATCTACTAATAAGCGTATTTTACCTCAATTTCCTCAATCATGTCGCTAAGAAAGATTTTCTAAAAACCAGTTCAAATACCAAGCAAAAAGGATGCCCCACTGGTCAGTTTGAGGGCAATAATCAGTCTCTTCTGCAGGGAACTTGCATTTTGCTAACCACCAACCTGTCAGTAAGTAAAAGTATGGGTCATGTTTACTAAGACCTGCACTAGTAACGTAGGTTTGGGCCGCAGGTACACACATTTTTGGGAGATAATCAAAGTAATGCATGCATTTTCCAATGGAAAAATTTTGCACAGGAAAAAAAAAAGCAGTACATTCTTTCTGCATACAGTAACATTTCCTGGGGCAATAATCAAAGCACAAGTCTGCACGGGACAAACCCCGGGAGTAAAGGTTTGCTCCACTGCGAATAGTTCTGATTATTGTGGCCTATTTGTGTTCATTAGAATGAACTTGATGTAATGCTTCTCTCTGTGACCTCCTACTCAAGCAGAACCTAACTCAATTTACAACTTCGTGGACTACTCACTTTCTGTACAGCTTGCTAATCAGTCTTCTATATGTAACAGTATCAAAAGGAAACATCTACTGCACGTACCCAATTTTGTCATCTCATTAAGAACAGAATCAAGTTAGTCTGACATGATCTTCCCATTGTGAAACCATGTTTGGTGTCCTGTAACTTATTGTTTAAGGGTATTGCACTTTTCTTTATTATTGTTTCCATAACTTTATTTGTCTATTTTAATGTGGTTTTAAATGTTAGTAGAAACCTATTGAAATATCAATCTGACAATCTATGGTTCGGTATGGTGTCTGCCCTGTAGCATTCATTCCATGTTTGTTTCAATTTAGTGGATTGAAAACCAGAATGTTGGAACAGGACGTGGAGAAAGGTCTGGACACCTCTTGTGTGCATTCTGGCTTCATCTGGTTTCTCGGTACCCAAAATAAGTTTGTTCCCAGAGCAGGAGTGTGGTCATTCAGTTCTGTTACTGGCATTCCTTTCTTCATCCACTCAAGTGCCATCTTAAGACCTCCTTATCTGCACTTTTCAGTAACAGGACTACATCTCATATTGTCTTATTAAAAAAATAGCTCTAGCCATAGGAACATGAACTTACAGAAATTAGAAGGTTCTAAGGCCTCCAGTCCACAAGGTCCGCCAACAAGTCAGGTTTATTTATGTGACAAAGTTTGATATACTGCTATTCAGCTTGGTAACACTCAATATCCAGCAGAACCTATACCCATGGCAAAAGCCTGATTGCTTCGGATACAAAACAATGACATACAAAAAATGTGATAACTGCTGGAAGAAAACTTTTTCTGTGATTTTCACTAAAAATTTAAGGTTGGAGATGGACCGATAGAAAAAAATAAGTGAATCAAATCCCTGTCTCTTAAGAAGGGTCAGATATAGCTTTCCTTCCTACTAGCTGGCAGTACGCCCTCCACTAGACTAGAATTCATCAAACATTACCAACCTTCACCCAACACCAGTACCAGAAACCAGCATTTAATTACAATCCGATGATTCGTTAGCAGATAAGGCTTCTCAATGGATACCTTCAAATTTTTCTGATTCACTGATTATCATTTTTCAGTGTTTGGTCCATAAAGAGTTAGCCATCATGGAGAAAAAATATGATCCTATTCGGAGAAACATCACTAGTATACAATGGCAGCAATTGTACATCTGCTTATGGCTGATTCAGAACTATTGTTCAAAGAGCAGGCAAAGTGGGGGCGATAGTTTTGCAGAATAGTCAACAGTATGAACTAGAAATTTTTAGACAATGGGGGATTCCAAGTATTATGAAGAGCTTACAGAAGACTCCACACAATTGTTACAGCAAGTTACAACCTTAATATCTTGGGGTTTGAGGAAACATTATTTAACTAATAGAAGAGTCTCAGTTTCTAGTAAATAAGTTCCCTCAGGTACTGATTTTTTATTCAGTTCCAAAAATTCACAAATCCCTTACATCACCTCCAGGTCACCCGATAGTATCTGGGCATGAGTCCTTACTAGAACCACTTTCTAAATTTATATCTTGAATCCACTAGCTAAACAGACAGAATCTTACATTAGGAATACCACTCAAGTTTTAAATATACTCTCTGCTATGTCAGAACTAGAAGGTGAAGTGTGGTTATTAACAATGGATATTAATTCTCTTTATACGAATACTGAACAACAAAGAAGCATTACAAGTGCCCCAACAATGGAATTGCTCTGGGGGCTACGGTGGCTCCTACAATAACTACACTGTATGTGGCTGCATTTGAGGACTTGCTGTTGTATGGATCACACTGGATGCAATATATCATATTATGGAAACTCAATTTGGATGATATATTTTGTGTGTGGAAGGGACTATTAGGTGATTTACAATGATTTCTACAGTGGATAAACACATGTAAACCAAATTTACAATGTGATAGTACCAGAGGCATAAAGGAATAGCCTAGTAGTTACAGCAACAGTCTTGTACCTAACAGATCTGGATTTGATTCCCACTGGTGCTCCTTATGACCTCAGGCAAATCAATTAACCCTTCATTGCCTGAGATATAAACTTAGATTGTAAGCCCTCTGTGGACAGGGAAATACCTACACTGCATGTCTTGAACTACCATTGGAAAGGTGTGAGCTAAATACCATTAATATACAATGCCTTTTCAGAACATGTAAGATAGCAGAGAAGGGTCTTATATGGTTACTACTTTATATAAAAAATCTGTAGAAAGGAATAATCTTTTGCGGTTCCACAGCCATCACCCTTATATGTTGAAAGCAGGATTGCCTATCAGTCAATTGCTATGAGTGCAACGTATATGTACATTTTTACAGAATTATAAAATTCAAGCAGAAATTTTATCTGAGAGATATTTGCAAAGAGGATATGCAAGAAGTATTATTAAGAAGTCATATCTGAGAACCTTATATAGACAAAGGAAGTTGTAATTTCAAGATAAACCCAAGTTTGAAGAAGAATGGCTAGTTTGTATGCTCACCTATTCTACTCGGTCTACGAGGGTATCAGCTATTCTAGATAAGTTTTGGACAATATTACAATCACATGAATGTTTTCAACAGTGACCTATCATAGCCTACCAACGGGGTAGGAATATAGGTGATATGGTCAGTGGATCAGTCACTTGGAGGGTTGATCAATGGGAGAGTAATCAACAAGCAGGACATTATGCATGTGGTGATTGTGATATGTTCAATTTAACGATCCAAGGAGCCACATGGATGACACCAGGGGGTAATCATAAAATTGTACTACTTGCAACACTGCTTATTTTGTGTATCTATTGGTATGTTCATGTAATCAACTTTATATTAGCCGTATGAAGCGAATAATAAAGATTCATTTACAAGAACATTGTTCGAGGTTACATACAAGATCACTATCAGCACCAATTGTACAACATTGCATGCAATATCAACATACTTTTGAAGATTTGGAGGGTGATAGATCATATTCCCCCTTTGATCCATGGGGTAATTGTAAAGCAAAATTGAATATAAAGGAGCAATATTGGATATACAAATTGCAATCAGTGGCTCCCAATGGATTGAATCAACAGATTGATTGGTATATGTTAATTTGAAAGGTTGATGTTACTCTCAGAAATGATGTCATTGGGAGGAGTAAGCATAAAAATGCTGCAGCCATTTTTTAATAGTAAGCTGGTTGGATTTGAATTCCGGAGGTGAAATGAGAAAAGATTAATAAAGAACCAGACCATACAGAGCATCATCTTTAGATAAGTACTGGTGCTGGGTGAAGTTTGGTAATGTTAGCGTGGGTCTCCTTACACATGGTACTGTTTTTTGTAGAATTCATCAAAGTCAAAATTTGAGTTGACGTATAAGGAGCAACCTTCTTCTAAAGTCAAATAGGAAAGGCCTGCAAGAGATGTTGACTGGAATTAATAATGGAAAGAATTTTTGATAAGCCAATTTCTGACAAAGGAACAAAACTTCCCAGTTGGCTCCATGATATCAAAGATGGACTCAAAGTAAACACAGAAGTAATGTTTAATTAGAGGCATCTGCAAACTTCCTGTAAACTGAGAAAGAGACAGAAAAGGTTATCGCAAATGAGAACCTTCTTCTGAATCAGAGGATAGACATAATCCTTCTTTGCTTTCCTAGTAGCCTCTTCAAGAAGGCTCCAAAGTCTTTTACAAGTTACTGTGACATTTGCACCAAACACATTCTGCCTTCCTAACATCTCATTTAAAGTGACAAATGGTCAGAGTACAAAGGACACAGACTTCCTACCACACAAAACCTGTCTCATTAAAAAATATATTTAAAGCATTTTCAAGAGTAGTCAACAGTACTTCATTCTTCTCATCAAGGGTCTGGACTGAATCTGTGAGATCTGGAATTTCACAAACCTATAAGAAACTCATTCATTTATTAAAATTTGATATACCACTCTAAGAAAAACATCAAAGCGGTTTACAATAAAATAGGATAAAAATAAAGAAAAGGAAAAAGGAACGTCAATAAAAATATAGCAAAATGAAATAGCACATAAGATAATGGGCAGGAGGGGAGGAAGATTTAGGAAGGAGAAGCATAAAAGGTAGGGGGACGGGCAAGAGCAGCCGGGGAAGAGAAATAAGGGTGGTCGGGGGGGAGGTCAAAAGTTTTGCAGAACAAATGGACTTTAAGCTGTGCTTTAAATTTGGGAAAGGAAAGTTCTGAGTGGAGATCTGGGAGGAGGCTGTTCCATCGGGAAGGACCGAGAAAGAAGAACACAGAATGATGGGTAGATCCGAGGTGAGCCTGTGTGGGGGATGGAAGGCAGAGCTGGTTCATATGATCAAAGAGCATGGTATGGTATGTGGAGGATAATGAGTTTGGAGAGGTATTGTGGGGTGCCAGAGCAGAGAACTTTGTGGGCCATGGTGAGCATCTTACCTTGGATCCGATAATGGATGGGGAGCCAGTATAGACAGATAAATAAGGGTGTAACGTGATCTGAACGGGATGCATAAAATGACAATTTGGCAGTGATATTCTCAAAAACACTTGGTTTGCAGCTTGTTGTGCTGTGAGGGCTTGTGTGCATCAGTGATGCTGAGAGCTAAACTATCGGTAGTTTAACTACTGGCAGGGTTTCCCAAGATGGACAGGTCTCAGCGGAGGTGCCAGACCAAGACAAACCACCCATCTGGGCAGCAGCAGAATGGGATAGTGTTGACGGCGGAGGATCACATTTCTGTGACAACGGCAATAACACCAAACTTAAACTGCACGGAAGAAAGGAACGGCAATCTACTTCTGTATCTTACCATGAAAACCCAATGGATAGTTACAACAAAACAAATTGTGCTATAGTGCTGGAAGATGAGACCCCCAGGTCAGAAGGCACTCAACTAGCTACTGGGGAAGAGCTGAAAACTTCTCAGAGTAAAGCCAGCATTTATGATGTGGTTGGATAAAAGCCCTCGGGACGTCTGACTGCTGATGTAGCTGCGCTTGAAATGAGAGTCAGAAGCTGTAAAGATGTCTTATGCATTGGAACATGGAACGTATGAAGCATGAACCAAGAGAAGTTGGAGGTAGTCAAGAATGAAATGGAACGTGTACAACTTGATCTGTTGGGTGTCAGCGAACTGAAATGGACTGGCATCGGGCACTTTGCATCAGATGATCACATGGTCTACCATGCTGGAAATGAAAGACAAAGAAGAAATGGTGTTGCATTTATGATAAAGAAGAAACTTGCAAGAACTGTAATGAAATACAATGCAGTCAGCGAACGCTTAATCTCTATTCGTCTACGAGGAATGCCTATCAACACAACTATAATTCAAGTATATGCCCCAACAACAGCTGCAGAAGAGAATGAAATTGAAGAGTTCTATGAACAAGTACAAGCTGAAATTGACAGAACATGCAAACAGGATATCCTGATAGTCATGGGTGACTGGAACGCAAAGGTTGGCAACAAAGAAGAAGGCAAAGTAGTTGGAAAATATGAAATTGACAACAGAAATGAAGCTGGAGAAATACTGATAGAATTCTGCAAGACCGACGATCTATTCATCTCAAACACCTTCTTCCATCAACACAAGCGGCGACTGTACACATGGACTTCACCCAATGGATTGTATAAAAATCAAATTGACTACATCTGTGGAAGTCAATGATGGAAAAGTTCTATAACATCAACAAAGACAAAACCTGGAACTGACTGTGGTACAGATCATCAACTACTAGTATGCAAACTCAAGCTAAAGTTGAAAAAGAGTAAACCACTCATGAATGCAGCAAAATATGACCTTGAGAATATACCACTGGAATTTAAAGACTGCCTGCAAAATCAATTTGCTGCTTTAGATACAAATGACAGAGCTCCAGAAGAGTTATGGAATGACATCAAGAAGGTTGTGTTGGAAGAAAGCGAGAAGTCTCTACAAAAGGTGAAAAAGCAAAAATGGCCAAAATGGATGACGGAAGAAACTCTGAAAATTGCCCAGAAACGTAGAGAAGCTAAAGCCAGAGGAGAAAGAAAGACAATAACAGAACTCAACAGAGATTTCCAACGTGCAGCAAGACAGGACAAGGAAAAGTACTACAACAACGCATGCAAGGAAATAGAAGCAGAAACTATTAGAGGAAGAACAAGATCAGCTTTCCTAAAGCTACGAGAGTTAAAGAAAAAGTTCCAGCCTCGAATTGGAATGTTACAAGATGCTCAAGGTTCTATGTTGAATGATGCTGAGAAGATCAAGAAAAGGTGGAAGGAATATACAGAGCTTTTATATGATAAAGATCAAGTGGACAACAGCCGTTTCAACCTGTACCTTATGATCGGGAACCATTGGTGATGAAAGAAGAAGTTAAAGCAGCATTGAAAGCCTTATCAAAGAACAAAGCACCAGGCATTGATAGCATTCCCATAGAAGTATTACAGCAATCTGATGCAGCTGTTACCATACTTACAAGGCTCTGCCAAGAAATATGGAAGACAACATCATGGCCAACTGACTGGAAAAGATCTGAGTTTATACCAATACTAAAGAAAGGTGATCCAACTGACTGTGGAAATTATCATACAATCGCTCTGATCCCACATGCCAGCAAGATTCTACTGAAGATTATTCAAAAGAGACTACAACCATACCTGGAACAAGAACTACCTGAAGTGCAAGCAGGATTCAGGAAAGGGCGAGGAACGAGAGACATCATTGCGGATGTGAGATGGATCCTTGAAAAGACTAAAGAATACCAAAAGGATATCTATTTGTGCTTTATCGACTATAGCAAAGCTTTTGACTGTGTAAACCATGAGAAACTCTGGGCCACATTAAGAAGTATGGGTATACCAGAACACCTGATCGTACTCTTGCACAATCTGTACATTGATCAAGAAGCAGCAGTTCAAACGGAACAAGGAGAAACAGAATGGTTTAAAATAAGCAAAGGTGTACGACAAGGCTGCATACTTTCCCCCTACCTGTTTAATTTATATGCAGAACAAATCATCAGAGAAGCAGGATTGTATGAAGACAACAGAGGCGTGAAGATTGGTGAAAGACTCATCAACAACCTTCGCTATGCTGATGATACCACATGACTGGCTGAAAGTGAAGATGATCTGAAACATTTGCTTCTCACAATCAAAGAACATAGTCTCAAAATGGGCCTGCACCTTAATGTAAAGAAGACAAAGATCATGACAACTGGCATAATCAACAGGTTCATCGTTGAAGGAGAAGAAATTGAAATTGTGAACAACTTTAACCTACTTGTTTCAACTATCAATAAAGAAGCAACAAGCAGTCAAGAAATCAGACGACCATTGCTCTTGGCAGAATGGCTATGAAAGACCTAGATAAGATTCTCAAGAGCAGAGATGTCTCTCTCCATACAAAGATTTGACTTGTTCAAGCTATGGTATTTTCAATAACATCATATGAATGTGAAAGCTGGACAGTGAAAAAGATAGACAGGAAGAAAATTGATGCCTTTGAATTATGGTGCTGGTGGCGAATACTGTGTATACCATGGACTGCCCGAAGAACAAACCAGTCGGTACTAGAGGAGATCAAACCTAAGCTTTCTTTAGAAGCTCAGATGACAAGACTTCGACTTTCATACTTTGGACACATCATGCGAAGAGAGAGATCATTAGAGAAGGACATCATGCTTGGCAAGATAGAAGGTCGGCGCAAAAGAGGAAGGCCAGCAATGAGATGGATAGATACAATAACAGCAGCTACGGGTACCAGTCTGTCAACAATGAGCCGCATGACTCAAGACCGAACACAATTTAGAATAGCTATCCAGAGGGTCGCCATGAGTCGACTCTGACTCGACGGCACTTAACAACAACAATATTCTGAAAATCAAAATCCCTCAAGTTCCCATATGATCTAATGAAAAGATCATAAATAAGATGGGTAGACAATTTCAAACAATGTTATAACTAAAGGGTGATCACTGCAGGAAATTGGCATTATCTTCAGAGTGGCAAATGACAATCCAGGGGGAAAAACAAATCCAAACAATGACCAGTAATATGAGTAGGGATCATGGACATTAAAATCAACGAAAAAGTCTCAGGGGAGGTAAGAAATTTCTACTCTGTCCTTGAAGCTGGACTTTTAGCATGCAGATTAAAATCCCCCAAGAGGATCAAATGCTCAGATAAGGTAAGAGTTTTTACAATAAAAGAAAGAAGCTCGTCTGCTATAGCTGGAATTACAGCAGGTGGTAGGTAGCAAAGCAACAAATTCAAAGGAGGAGAGCTAGCCAACTGCAAAAGCAAGACTTCCGCATAGGAGGGGACAGCAGGTCAGCTCCTGAATGGGGGAGAGTCTTAGCTACAAAGCATGCCATCTCAATGAAAGGGGTGTTAAACTACAAATAAACAATAAGATGCAGGGCAAGCTTCCACAAGATAGTGAGATTCTCCTTCTCTTAACCAAGTTTCTGTGAAAGCTATGAGATCAAACTTACAAGAAAAAAGATCATTAACCAGTTGCTGTTTTGTTCTTATAAGACCACACATTTATCCCTAATGCATATGTATTAGAGAGATGTGCATGCCCTCTACTCTGTTCCATGCAAATCTCTCTCATGCATAATTCATTAGGGATATCCTGAAAAGCTGGACCATTGGCAACTCTCGAGGACTGGGAGTGAAGACCAAGGTTTTATGGCCTTTCCCTCTCATAGCATTCAGGAAGATAGCATGACTTGTTTCAGCAAGGGAGGGGACAGAAGCAGAAGAGCAAACCACACCACAGTGCCCGAGAAGGGAACTCCAGCACGGCAGTGTCTTTTTAATGTATTGTCACTGCTGCACATCTCAGAGACGGGCAGCAGCAATGGTTGGAGGAAGGGGCCTACAAACAGAGGGGGGCCCACAGATGGAGGGGGCCTCGCTGGAAGCATTTGCCCTAGGTCCCATAAGGGGTTGAAGCGGCCCTGCTTTCTATGTCCATTTTCAGACGTCCAAAGCATGAATAGGGCTTCTAAAATGACCCCCATAATGTGGACAATTGCATAAACTTTAAATCAGTTATACGATTGCAACTTATATTACATGTATACACTAACTGAAATGTATATTGTTTTGTTTTCCAATACTTCTTAACAATAAAACAAAACAAGTTCTTAAAACGGCAACTTGAAACAAACACATAAACCCAGTACTCATCTTATCTTCTGATTCCATCAATGCTGCCCCACCCCATGGTGGTACTGTGGGGTACTGTATCTATGCCTTGATTTTTTAAATTAGCTTGGCAGTTGATGCGCATGCTTTGAAGAAATGTCTATCTGCCATTAAAGTCTCAAGCAGGGTTTTTTATGAGTAGTTATTGGATAGTATTGAACAATGGCACAAGACGAGTACTGTGAAGTTTGAAATTGATTTGGTATACATATACTGATGAACTCTCACTTGGTTTGTAGCTTGTCGTGCTGTGAGGGCTTGCGTGCATCAGTGATGCTGAGAGCTAAACTATCGGTAGTTTAACTACTGGCAGGGTCTCCCAAGATGGACAGGTCTCAGCTGAGGTGCCAGACGAAGACAAACCACCCATCTGGGCAGCAGCAGAATGGGATAGTGTTGACGGCGGAGGATCACATTTCTGTGACAACGGCAACAACACCAAACTTAAACTGCGCGGAAGGAAGGCCCGGCAATCTACTTCTGTATCTTGCCATGAAAACCCAATGGATAGTTACAACAAAACAAATTGTGCTATGGTGCTGGAAGATGAGACTCCCAGGTCGGAAGGCACTCAACTAGCTACTGGGGAAGAGCTGAAGACTTTTCAGAGTAAAGCCAGCATTTATGATGTGGTTGGATCAAAGCCCTCGGGAAGTCTGACTGCTGATGTAGCTGCACATGAAATGAGAGTCAGAAGCTGTAAAGATGTCTTACACATTGGAACATGGAACGTACGAAGCATGAACCAAGGGAAGTTGGAGGTGGTCAAGAATGAAATGGAACGTGTACAACTTGATCTGTTGGGTGTCAGCGAACTGAAATGGACTGGCATCGGGCACTTTGCATCAGATGATCACATGGTCTACTATGCTGGAAATGAAAGACAAAGAAGAAATGGTGTTGCATTTATAATAAAGAAGAAACTTGCAAGAACTGTAATGAAATACAATGCAGTCAGCGAACGCTTAATCTCTATTCGTCTACGAGGATTGCCTATCAACACAACTATAATTCAAGTATATGCCCCAACAACAGCTGCAGAAGAGAATGAAATTGAAGAGTTCTATGAACAAGTACAAGCTGAAATTGACAGAACATGCAAACAGGATATCCTGATAGTCATGGGTGACTGGAACGCAAAAGTTGGCAACAAAGAAGAAGGCAAAGTAGTTGGAAAATATGGACTTGGCAACAGAAATGAAGCTGGAGAAAGATTGATAGAATTCTGCAAGACCAATGATCTATTCATCTCAAACACCTTCTTCCAGCAACACAAAGGACGACTGTACACATGGACTTCACCCAATGGATTGTATAAAAATCAAATTGACTACATCTGTGGAAGTCAACGATGGAAAAGCTCTGTAACATCAACAAAGACAAAACCTGGAGCTGACTGTGGTACAGATCATCAACTACTAGTATGCAAACTCAAGCTAAAGTTGAAAAAGAGCAAACCACTCATGAATGCACCAAAATATGACCTTGAGAATATACCACTGGAATTTAAAGACTGCCTGCAAAATCGATTTGCTGCTTTAGATACAAATGACAGAGCTCCGGAAGAGTTATGGAATGACATCAAGAAGGTTGTGCTGGAAGAAAGCGAGAAGTCTCTACAAAAGGTTAAAAAGCAAAAACGGCCAAAATGGATGACGGAAGAAACTCTGAAAATTGCCCAGAAACGCAGAGAAGCTAAAGCCAAAGGAGAAAGAAAGACAATCGCAGAACTCAACAGAGATTTCCAACGTGCAGCAAGACAGGACAAGGAAAAGTACTACAATGACACTTGCAAGGAAATAGAAGCAGAAACTATTAGAGGAAGAACAAGATCGGCTTTCCTAAAGCTGCGAGAGTTAAAGAAAAAGTTCCAGCCTCGAATTGGAATGTTACAAGATGCTCAAGGTTCTATGTTGAATGATGCTGAGAAGATCAAGAAAAGGTGGAAGGAATATACAGAGCTTTTATATGATAAAGATCAAGTGGACCAACAGCCGTTTCAACCTATACCTTATGATCAGGAACCATTGGTGATGAAAGAAGAAGTTGAAGCAGCATTGAAAGCCTTATCAAAGAACAAAGCACCAGGCATTGATAGCATTCCCATAGAAGTATTGCAGCAATCTGATGCAGCTGTTACCGTACTTACAAGGCTCTGCCAAGAAATATGGAAGACAACATCATGGCCAACTGACTGGAAAAGATCTGTGTTTATACCAATACTAAAGAAAGGTGATCCAACTGACTGTGGAAATTATCGCACAATCGCTCTGATCCCACATGCCAGCAAGATTCTACTGAAGATTATTCAAAAGAGACTACAGCCATACCTAGAACAAGAACTACCTGAAGTGCAAGCAGGGTTCAGGAAAGGGCGAGGAACGAGAGACATCATTGCGGATGTGAGATGGATCCTTGAAAAGACTAAAGAATACCAAAAGGATATCTATTTGTGCTTTATCGACTATAGCAAGGCTTTTGACTGTGTAAACCATGAGAAACTCTGGGCCACATTAAGAAGCATGGGTATACCAGAACACCTGATCATTCTCTTGCGTAATCTGTACATTGATCAAGAAGCAACAGTTCGAACGGAACAAGGAGAAACAGAATGGTTTAAAATAAGCAAAGGTGTAAGACAAGGCTGCATACTTTCCCCCTACCTGTTTAATTTATATGCAGAACAAATCATCAGAGAAGCAGGACTGTATGAAGACAACAGAGGTGTGAAGATTGGTGGAAGACTCATCAACAACCTTCGCTATGCTGATGATACCACATTACTGGCTGAAAGCGAAGATGATCTGAAACATTTGCTTCTCACAATCAAAGAACATAGTCTCAAAATGGGCCTGCACCTTAATGTAAAGAAGACAAAGATCATGACAACTGGCATAATCAACAGGTTCATCGTTGAAGGAGAAGAAATTGAAATTGTGAACAACTTTAACCTACTTGGATCAACTATCAATAAAGAAGCAACAAGCAGTCAAGAAATCAGACGACGCATTGCTCTTGGCAGAATGGCTATGAAAGACCTAGATAAGATTCTCAAGAGCAGAGATGTGTCTCTCCATACAAAGATTTGACTTGTTCAAGCCATGGTATTTTCAATAACATCATATGGATGTGAAAGCTGGACAGTGAAAAAGACAGACAGGAAGAAAATTGATGCCTTTGAATTATGGTGCTGGCGGCGAATACTGTGTATACCATGGACTGCCCGAAGAACAAACCAGTCGGTACTAGAGGAGATCAAACCTAAGCTTTCTTTAGAAGCTCAGATGACAAGACTTCGACTTTCATACTTCGGACACATCATGCGAAGAGAGAGATCATTAGAGAAAGACATCATGCTTGGCAAGATAGAAGGTCAACGCAAAAGAGGAAGGCCAGCAATGAGATGGATCGCTACAATAACAGCAGCTACGGGTACCAGTCTGTCATCAATGAGCCGCCTGACTGAAGACCGAACACAATTTAGGATAGCTATCCAGAGGGTCGCCATGAGTCGACTCCGACTCGACGGCACTTAACAACAACATACTGATGAAACGTTCAGTCTCCTTTAGAGTTAAAAACACAGGACCCGATATTCAATTCTGGCAGCTAAGCACGAGTACAGCACATAGTTGTCAGTGCTGAACCTTAACCCCAGATAGTCAACGCTGGGGTCAAATGCGGCCCTGGCACTGAATATCCAGGGTTGCCACACATGCTCTTGAGCCACAGAAGCTAACCGGATAGCAGTGCAATATAGCCGCTACTCAGTTATCTACTGTCACCGCCCACAACATGCCCCAGAATCCCCACGACACACCCCGATGCTAGTATAGTGCAATTATTTTGGGGATATTCCATTCAGCAGCATTAACATGGTTTACAGCTCTGTAAACTGTGTTAATGCCTTGGAATACAGGTCCCACAATTTTTTTTTCTGAGTTATTGCTAATTTGGTATTGAATTACTCAGTATAAAAACATTGTTGCTGGATCTGATGAGCAGGGTCCATACAACTCTGTGTATACCTTGTAGCGCTATATAAATGTTCAATAGTAATAGAAGTAGTAGTAGTAGTATTGCAACACTGAGAACTATAAAATAAAGGGACCTTGTCTTTTATATGCATAGAAAAAAATGAAAAAATCAGTCCTCTACTGGGAGCTGTGTACCTGCAGCAAGGGACCTTCTTATTATATGACCACCCTTGACAGGACTCACAGGAATACGTACATTCAGGCTTTTGAGTTCAGGCAATGAATAAAAATGTCATGATTATGTGGATCAACCATCGTTTATAGAGCAATCCCTAGATAGATTAGGAAGGGGAGGAGGGTGTTAATGGAGCATTTAATTTGGCTTTGATTCCTGTAGGTTTTGAATTTCTCTTCTTGAGAATTTTTTTTTTTTGGTTTGTTTACACTGCATATCTCCTGAATAGACTCCTTTATGACAACTGCCTTGAGCGAAACCTGAATTTCTTGAGATATTTGCCTTCTGGAGCCCAAAATACCTGGAGTAAATCAATTCCGAACAAGTTCTATACAAGTAGACCTCATCCTGTTTCCCCCTGCAGGTGGCTAAAGGTAGCCACGTAACTTTGAAATAATCAGGAATAACTTTTGTTTACTTTACTGATTTTAAATCTCTGCATGACCATCCTGTCCTGGAAAAAAGTCAGAACAATGCCATAGGATGTCCTTTCACCAGGGTGCCTCTTCTAACATAGGAAAAAACATGCTCCGATGAAACGGTCCGGGGCAGCTGGCAGAGAGACGTCTGTAGCACTGCCTCAGGAAAGGAGGGACCATTGTTGTCCATCTCCTTTTACCTCCAGGACAAAACATGTTCTTGAAAATTGTACTCACTGCTAGTTAAATATACAAAAATATGTCTTTCATCCTGTATTATGACTAGAAAATGACTCTTTCAAAAACTGGCATTCCAGTAGGAAGTGATGCAGCATTTCTTGCCAGAATTTGCTCCCTTTTGCTTCTTTGCATTTGCATAATAATATCAGTGATTTTCTGCTATGCATTTGTTCAAAGTGTAAGAAAGTTATGCTGATCAGATATTACAGACTGGAGTTGACCAATATGTTTGGATTTATCTCAATTTGGAAAAGTGCAAATCACAGCGGATGTTTTGGTCTGTCTTTCAAAGGAACCTTAAATTTGCATTATTTTCCCTTGATTACCCCTTGATTATCTTGCTTACATATCAGGTCTCTGACTGGACAAAATGTTGCAATAAGATCTGTCACTGGACAAAGAGATTTGTTCCCACAACACATAAATACAGCCATACTACTGCTGGAACCCGCAGCATCTTTGGTTCAGTAAGACAGCATATTTACAATGCAAGTTTTAGTTTGTACCAATATGATCCTTAGTTGCTTACATCTATGTTTATTTGAGGGAATTGTTGGGAAGAGCTCAGTCACAGTGGAATTTTGAAGCACAGTATATTCAAGTATGTGATAGTAGCTGCACTTAAGCAATGGAACGCCATAAAAAGAAGTGAATATTCACTGAGGAAATCACATTTGGGGAAACATGATACAGCTGAACCTCATGCATACTGAGTACATTTTGGACTTGGAGATTCAGCAGACATAGTTAGAGTTCATATACAGGTATATTCAGTCATTCTGGACTTAAGAAAGGTTTTTTCATTTTTATACAACTCATGAGTTAAGACATATTTGGGTCTCATATAAAATGATTTTTTGAAATGTATACATTGGCCAATTAGCCTGTCCGGTTATTCTCTGCAGTAGATGCACTCAAAGGAAACTAGGGGTTTTTCAGTGTATAGCCCTTGGAATGGATATATATATATACATGATTTTGGAGGGAAAGGCATCTTTTTCCTGAATTTACAAGTAAAGCACACTGTCTACCCACTCAGGTGGCAGAAATATGGAAGGTAAAGCAAGTGTAAGGTAGCTAATTATTTCCACAAGCTGTCCCGGACTCAGGATTAGGAACAGCGAGGAAGCAGCCATGTGCAAGGGTCCCTTTCTCTACCATGCACACCTTAATCGCTGGACCAGCCCAAACCTGTGGGGTCTCTGAGTTCACAGGGAATGGGAAGCAAAAGAACAATGGTGGGAGGGTCTGCGAGGCATCCCCCTCAATATACTTCTACTGTAATGTGGAGGAGTGGCCTAGTGGAGTGGAGGAGTGGCCTAGTGGTTGGGGCAAGGTACTTCAGGCCGGAAGGTCGGGGGTTCATATCCCACTAGAGGATAGCAACCTTGGGCCGGAAGGACTGGGGTTTCTAGTCCCACAGGTGCTCCTTGTGGTCTTGGGCAAGCCACTTAACCCTCCATAGCCCATGTTCCCTGTAAAATAGTTATCTCCAAGTTATAATGCCCTGTTCAATGTAATTTCAGTTTGTTCAATGTAAACCGCACTGATGCAGAATAGTGCGGTATGTAAGAGAATGTAAATAAAATAAATAAATAAACACTGTTACATAACTGTACTGTCTAAATGTTTACACGTACCCTAATGTTAAATGTAACCCTCCAATTGTGTCGTGACGTGACCACCTTGATTGAAGGAAAAGGTGGCATACAAATCTGTCTAAATAAATAAAATATTCAAGGAAGGAGAGAGATGGGCGGGAAGTTCCCCAGGAGATATTCCTGTTACACTTGGGGATCTGTTCAGGGGTCTTGGGAATCAACCTGTTGTGCTCTTGGAATTCAGCGAGTGGTGTAATAAGAAGAGAAGGGCCTATCTGTAACTAAGAAGAGGAAAGTAATTTTGTTGTGAAAATAATACAAAACATATACCTTAACCACTGAACAGACTATAACTACCTCATTTGCTGCATCATTGTAATACATCTTGACTGCTCTACCGTTTCATCTTTTCATCCCCCGTTGGGTTATTATTAACTTGAAGTTAGCATTAATTCATAATGCATTTAGTGGGCTTCCTTATCCCCAAATTATCCCGATGAGGTGGAAATAAAAATCTACAAAAATCTACCCAGTTTCTGCAAGAAGGTAGGGCCTTGCAGAGTTTCTCCCTTCCCCGCCCTCCCCCATTCCCTTGGGCCTTAGGACCATCATCTTAACGTTTATGTCACCCCAGAGACTACCATCAAGCAGAGGTTTCCTGGGGGTCCCCTTACACATAAAAATGTTTTCTTCGAGTTATTTATTTATTAAAAAATTGTATTCTGCATATCACCAAGTTCTATGTCGATTCCAAGATAACACTGACAACAAAGTGACTATGACAAACACACAAACAAGCAATCACACAAAAAACTAATTCCTAACATTCACAATATTTACTGATTGCAAGACACACTAAAAAACATACATGCTACAATCACTCTCTTAAGGCCCCAATCTCCTAATCAGTAAGCAAATTCAAATCTGAATTTCTGCCACACTGTTAAAACACACTGGGCCCGATAGTCAAAGAAAGCTGAGCTTCTAAATTAGGCTCCTAAATTTGTGCTTTATTTTCAGCCACACTTAGGAAACTAAATTTTCAGCTGAAAATTCATCCTAATTTAGAAGCATAAAGTTTATGCTCCTAAATTTAGGCCTGCCATTCATTTGCTTAGATTTTTGAGCTTAATTTAGGTGCCTAGCGCTGAAAATCAGTGCAAAGCTCCTAGCTTCTTTTCCCCACCCTAAATCTGCCCCGATCCACTTTTTAAGCTCCTAATTTAGGGGCTTAGCTAAATTTTAAGAAAATATTTAGGCATTCAGCCCTAGTAAATTTTCAAAGAGGCCAATTTAGGAGCATAACTCTCAAAGTTAGGAGCATAAATCCTTTGAATAACGGGCCCACTTTTTCAAAACTGCAAAATGTCTCGCTCTTGCTTGACATCATTGACAAGGGTATTCCGAAATCATGGACTTTGGTCACAGACCTTTTGTCTGCCATCGAAGCTCAGTATTTGATTGTCATTTAGACAGGGGGTTTGCTGACTTACAGTCTGAAAATGATTTACTTAGATTTAGAGAGCTGGTAAAAATCATATTTATTTGCGTAGACATTTATCTTTATCTTTATTGATATTCTTGATATACCACCCAGGCTACTAGGCATCAGAGCGGTTTACAAACATAATTGGCTATATGGAAAAATGAAAGGAATGCCATTTGTAGGCCGTGGGTGTGCGTCCAAAGGGGCGTGTCTTAGGGGGCATGGTCTGCCCCTTTGGAGCAATAGAGGAGTACCAGAAGATGCCCACTACCTCCAGTTCTGGTAAGATGGACAAGTGGAAAGCAAAAAAGAAAGTTTTGGAGCCTCAGCCAGTGTTTAGGGGCCCAATAGATTACTATCTTGTAAGTACACCCTTGCCCAGAATGTCTTCTATAGGTACTGCTGCTCTCCATCTGATGTCTCCTTAAGTTTGAGGGTTCGTACCCCTCGCCCACCAAACAAACGTATTGTCTCCGGTGTTAACCCCTACTTGTCTCCTTGGACGGGGATGGCATGGCTCAAAAGTTGTTTGAATTGCCGGATGGAGTAGAACTACCCTATCCGGCACCTGTGTCACTTCCGCTGATTTCTGTATTGTCGGCTGAGTTGGATATGGACTCTCCAGATATTACTTTGAAGGATGTTTTAATGGCTGTGCAGCAGGTAGAAAGATTTCTTCTGGGCCCTCTCTCCCAGCTGTGTGACTTTACTCATGATACCGTTGCAGTTTTGCATGGTCATGGTGGTCTCACCCAGGGTGTGAATGCCTTAGCTAAAGATCACTTATTGCTTTATAACAAACTCGAAATGTTGGAAAATCGTTTGCAATCATGTAACCTTAGGATTATGAATTTCCTGGTGATTCGGTTGTTGTCCCCTCTGGAGCTCTTTAAAAAATAGGTAAAAAAGATATTATTATGTAGTTCTTTTTATGATTTGTTAATTTCCTCTGTATATTATTTGCCTCGGTCAGTTATTGTTAAGTGCTCCTGAGGAGGGTAACGATCAACCGGTGAATTTAGATGATGTTGATTTAACACAATTCTTGGAGACTTCTTTAGAATTGGTCACTAATCGGGCTACATTGTTGGTAACATTTAATTCAGAGCAGGAGAAAATCTCCATAATGCATTTGTACGTACTTTTCTAAAAAAGAAGCCCTTATTTGTGGTCAAAAACTGATTGTTTCCTGATGTTGCTAAGGCGACACAGCTACGTCGAAAATCTTTCCTACAGTTAAAACCTAAGGTTCTGGAGATCAGTGGAACATTTTATTTAAAACTTCTTTGCAAATGTATGATAACTTATGCTGGCAATAGGTATTCCTTTACTGTGGTTTCTCAGTTGGAATAGTTTCTTTTGGGTAAGTCCACTTCTTAAATAGAAGAAGAGCAGTATGGGCTGGCTGAGATGTGAATTGGGGTCTAGTAATTCTTTTTGTTGGAATGGTTTCTGTTTCCGCTATGTGATCTTCCTTAATGTGGGCTTTTGGGGGGGGGGGACAAATGCTTTTTTGTATTTTTATGTTTCAATTACCACTTTTGCATATAAGAACATAAGATATGCCATACTGGGTCAGACCAAGGTCCATCAAGCCCAGTATCCTGTTTCCAACAGTGGCCAATCTAGATCATAAGTACCTAGCAGTTTCCCCAAAAGACACAGTACCATATAAGGGCTGCTTCTGAAGTTTGAAAGAATTCAAAGCCAAAGCATGGTCCAACCTGGATTGTATGAAGGATAGTGACAGTTCCCACCTATCTGGCCTCCAGGGCCTGAGAGGAACACCACCACTCAATAACCCTCCAGATTCTGACATAGGCCAAGGAAGTAGAGGACTTATGACCTTAAGAAGGGTGTCAATCTTTACTCCTGGGTACCCTTTTTTAGACAGTTTAGGCCTCTCAAGGGTGATGCCATAAGAAAGAAGGGAATAAGATCCTCAATACTCAGAGGGCTCTGCTGCAGAAGCCCCTCACTTGAGGAAGCAATAGCAAGAACCCCACCAACAGGCTGAAGAGATCTGCATACCATGATCTGCATAACCAAATGGGCACTACTAGAATGACCATGTCCAGGTAAGAGAGCTACCGACAAAGCCACCAGATGAGCCTCTGCAGAATAGTGAAGCTCGCCGCTTCCATCTTCCTTGTGCCACTTAGCTTGTAGAAGGTAAGCCACTGCTGTGGATTTGTCTGAGAACATGCTGACCACCTTGTCCATCAGGAGGATCTGAAACATAGAAACATGACGTCAGAAAAAGACTATATGGCCTATCTTGTCTGCCCTTCCATATCAACTACTATAGTCCCTATTTTCCTTTTGAGATCTTCTGTGTTTGTCCCATGCTTTCTTGAATTCAGATACTGTCCTTGATTCTACTACCACCTTTCACCCTCATCCTATGTCCCCTTGTTTCAGAGCTTTCTTTCGATTGAAAGAGGCTCTCCTACTGTGCATTTATGCCACGGTGGTATTTAAACCTCTCTATCATATCTTCTCTATCTCACCTTTCCATTAAAGTATATATATTGAGATCTTTAAGTCTGTCTGCATATCACTGATCATTTTGGTATTTATTTATTTATTTATTTATTACAATTTCTTATATACCGCGCTATTTAGCATCAGCGCGGTTTACATCATAACTTAACGACCATAACAACAAGCTGTCAGGTTTTACATCGAACAGGAGTACAAACTTGGATAACAGGGTTAACTATATACATAAGCTATTTACACTGGAAGGATAGGTAAAAGTCAGATAATGCATGTAAGGGCCTTTCTAAATTGGGTCATTTCCTGAGAGGTATATCTAGGATCAATTGCTGTCTGGTAAGTGTTGGAGGAACAGGTGAGTTTTGAGAGCCTTCCTGAACTAATATAGGTTGGCTATGGCCCTAATGTCAGGGGGTAGAGCATTCCAGCATTTGGGTACATAAAAACTGAAAGCCCTGTTTGTGGTTGTCGTGTTGGACTTTGTCGAAGCCTTTGGTATTGCAAGCAAGTTGACAGCTGTTGTTCTTCTGGATCTGTTGGGAGGGACAATGTGGATAAGATGCGTGAGTGAGGAGGCTGAAATACCTTTGATTGCCTTGAAAGCTAATAGAAGGGTTTTGAAGGTGATCCTCCCATGGATCGGTAGCCAGTGTAGCTGTTTGAGAATGGGGGTCACGTGGTCGTTTCTGGATGCTCCGTAAAGGACCCTAGCTGCGGCATTCATGGCCAACTGTAAGGGGGTTAGTGTGGATTGGGGGAGACCTTGTAATATGGCATTTGCAAAGTCAAAGTGAGGCAGGATCAACGCTTGATATATGGTTCGGAAGTCATCTGGGTCCAAAAGGGAGCGAAGGTGCTTGAGTGAACGGATTTTGAAATAGACGGCTTTGACTATGTTGCTTATGTGGCGTTTCATGTCAAGATGTTGATCCAAAGTAACGCCCAGATATTTTATTGCATCTTTGGTTTGCAAATCAGCTTCGTTGACACTGACGTGGGATGGGGGAGTAAAGGTGGCGTCTCTGGTGATGAATAGCACCTCTGTTTTTTTATGTTGAATGCGTAGGTTCTGTGTCTGGAGCCAAGTTGAAACTGCATTGAAGCAGTCTGTGAGTGGGGTCAGGTCCATGTGAGTTGTGGAGAAGGGCATGTATAAGAGAATATCATCTGCATATATCAAACATTTCACATTGAATGATCTTATGATATTGCAGATGGGCTGCATGTAGATATTGAAAAGTAAGGAGGATAACGATGAGCCCTGGGGTACCCCTTGCTTTTGATGGAAATGTGTTGACTCTTCTGATCCAGATTTTACATATTGCCATCTGCCGTCAAGATAAGATTTGCACCATCCTAGTGCACTGTTGCAGATGCCCTTCTCTTTCAGTCTTCCTAGGAGAATTTCGTGACTCACGGAGTCGAACGCCGCGGCGATGTCTAGAAAGATGAGCACAAAACCTTGACGGATGTTGTCAATTCCAGTGATGATGTCGTTGAATAGACCAGTGAGTAGGGTCTCGACCCCATGATATTCTCTGAATCCGTGTTGGCAGCTGTCTAAAGGAGCAGCGGCATCGATGTAATCTTGAATTTGCCGTTGTGCTTCTTTCTCAATTATTTTGGCTAAGAGGGGAATGCTGGCTATTGGTCGGTAGGAGTCAACTCTTTGTGGATCAAGTTTGGGGTTCTTCAATAGTGGTCTAATGGAAGTCTGTTTGAGTGAAGTGGGGAAATATGCTGTTTTGAAGGAGAGTTTCATTATTTTTGCGATGACAGGGCTGAACACATCACGTAGCTCCTTGATCCAAAAAGCTGGACATGGGTCAGTCTGTGCGGTGGAGGTGTTGAGAGAGGCTATGGTGTCCTCGATACATTTAGTGGATGGTGTGGAAAATATGTTAAGTGTGGATAGGCCCGTTGGTTCTTGATAATGGGCCGCTAACACCTTGTTGGTTTGCACGATCTTGGATTGCAGGTAATCAGCGAATTCCTGCGGGTGAATTTCGCTGTGTTGTTCAGGGGAAGGTTCTTTTGAGAGGGATTTGACCAGATTGAAGAGATCGCGTGGCTTGTTCAGAGACCTCTTTAGGGTGTTGGTGTGATATTGTCTCATTTTGGTAGTGATTGATTCACGGTGTATTGCAAGGTGGGTTCGGTAAGCGGTCTGATCTTCAGTTGAATGGGATCTGCGCCATCGGCGTTCAAGTTTACGTAGTTGCGTAAGGGACGATCGCAGCTCAGGGGAGAACCATGGGGCGGAGCTTCTTTTTGACCTAGCTGTATTCTTCAGGTTTGAGTGTTGTGAGATGGCAAGCAGGCTAGAGTTCCAGTAAGCGATTAGTTCATCAAGGTCTGGTGTGGTTTTGTTGATGAGTGCTGGGGTCTCCGACAGGATGTGTTCCCTATCGAAGGGGCGAAAGCATCTAGTGGCAGTTTGAGAGGATATGCTTGAAGGTCGGCTTCTGTCCGGTTGGTCATTGTTGATGGGTATCTGGATGATGATCAATTTGTGGTCGGACCAGGGTACATCCATGACTGATATTGGAGGATAGTGGTTTTGGTCCAAGACTGGGTGTGGAACAAATACCATGTCAAGAATGTTCCCCTTTGAGTGTGTGGGTTCATTGATGATTTGTTTGAGACCTAGGTCTTCCATTGCATCCAGGAATGCATTTGCATGGCTTTGGGGTAAGGATGGGAGATTGAAATCACCCATTATCCAATTTGGTTTATTGGGAGAGAGGGTGTTAGCTGCAAGGTCAATAATGGTTGGAAGGTCTTCTGGAGAAGTGGATGGTGATCTATATAACAGGTTGAGGGAACATTGTTGATTAGCAACGGAGAGGATGCCCAGGCTGTTTGTACTAGAAGAGTCTAGAGTGTGGAAGTTGAGCTCAGATTTGGAGATTATGAGTACACCTCCTCCTTTTTTGTTTTCCCGATGCCGCGTATGTATTGAGAAATTGGGGGGTAGTAGTTGGTGGAGGATGACGTTGTCTTCTGACGATAGCCATGTTTCTGTGATCATAAGTATCTCCAGGTCATAAAAGGAGATTGTGTCAAGGACAACAGGCCATTTATTGCGAATGGAACGTGCGTTGATGATGGCACATTTTAGGGGTTGGCATCTCAAAGGTTTTTCCTGTCTGGTTGACTTGGATAGCTGGAGTGCTACATGAATCAGGTGGGAGTGGCGCGTGTAGGCGTCACTTCCTGGGTTGGAGTAAGGGGGGCAATTCCATCTTTTTCCATGGCTATTCAGGATTGGGATCCTGTCTTGTGGTGTGTAAAGAGCCTGGGAGGTTCCAAGCCAGTGGGTGAAGAGGTAGATGCTAAGAATGACAGCGACCTGGAGGGCCATTCTGAGGGTTTGGATTGAGTGTGAGACCCTGTAGGTACGAAGTGTGGAAGTGCAACACTGTAATACTGATATAAATACTGTAATACTGATATAAAGCTGTTATGAGACAATACAGTGATGAGATTCTTCAGAACAGGGTGCAATTATACGAGAGTGCAAACATTGAGGAGGTAAAGTTTACATGCTAAGATATTGCCTATCTTTAAAGAGAGAGGATGCAATACTGAGATGATGCATTAATCATGAAAGAAGCTAACATAGTATATTGATCTTCAACTGGCAAAATAGCAATATTAAGGTGGTACAAAATAAATTATGAATGCTGGCAGGTTACTTTGAAAGTTAGTTAGTTAAAGTGGCTTAATGATAGTCCATAGAATGGGCTGCGTTGATTAGTAGTGTTCCAATGTGAGCTTGGTGTATGGTGCAGGGATACTGACCGGCGCTGGTAACTGTAGTTGGATGGGATTGCTGATAGAGTGAGCCGTCAGGAGCTGTGTAGGGTGCGGTGGACTTCTGGTGGCCCTCTTCTCGGTCCCCAGGGACGGGCTGGTCCGGTGGCGCGAACTTTAAAGATCCTGGCTGGAGCCCCGATTGGACATGATGTTGGTGTTGCTGCTCCAAACGCTTGAGGCTCTATCCCCTGACTGGGGAGAGCCAATGAAGGCGGTTGTGAAGCAGGGGGCTGAGAGAAGCAGGCGTCGGGTCGCTGTTGAGCTGCTTAGGATATTTTGTGTCGCCTATCGTGCCTCGCCTAAGGGCCATGCCAAAGGGCCCTCTGGCGAGGCCCTCAGGCACCGCCCTCTGCACCGACTCCATACTGTTTATATCCTTTTGAAGGTGTGGCTTCCAGAATTGCACACAATATTTTAAATGAGGTCTCACCAAAGACTTATACAAAGGTACTATCATCTCCTTTTTCCTGCTGGCCATTCCTCTCACTGTGCACCCAAGCATCCTTTTGGCTTTTGTTCTTGCCTCTTCTACCTGTTTAGCCACTAAGATCATCAGAAACAATCATGCCCTGGTTTCGCTCTTCTTTCATTGACAGAAATACTTTACCTCCTATACTGTATCGCTCCCTTGGATTTTAGCAGCCAAAATGCATTTTTTAGCAGTAAATCTCAGCTGTCAAATTCTCAATCATTCTTCAAGCTTAGCTAGATCCCTCTTTGTGTTATCTACTCCTTCCTGAGTGTCTACTGTATTGGAGATTTTGGTATCATCCACAAAGAAGCAAACCTTACCCGACAGCCCTTCCGCAATATCAATAACAAAATGTTAAAAACTTCAAAATATCATCCCCTTTTCCATTAGTTTCCAGACGATGCAGTGAGAAACTATGTACCACCCTATCAAAAGCTGTGGATATATCTGAGAATGCCAACACTATTGTATTATGAGATTCAAGAGAAATTAACCATTGATCTACTACTACTACTACTACTACTATTTAGCACTTCTAGAGCGCCACGCACACAGCGCTGCACAGCTAAATTACAAGAGGTAGTCAGCATACAAGAGACAGTCCCTGCCCGTCAGAGTCATGCTCATCAGGGCTTACAATCTAGTCAGAACAGTACATTAATTAGAACAGTACAGAGCATTAGTCGGTTCTACGCAAGGTACAGTGTGGTACAGTTTGGTCTGTAGTTGGTCATAAACGTTGACGGGGGTTAGAGTGAGATGAGGAAGGAGTCAGGATCTGAATGCAATGGTGAAGAGGTGGGTCTTCAGCCTGGACTTGAAGAGGCCAGGGAGGGTGCCTGGCGCACAGACACAGGTAGGCTGTTCCAGGCGTGAGGTGCAGCAAGGTGAAAAGAGCGCAGTCAGGAGTTCGCAATGCGGGTGAAAGGCATTGATAGTGCTGTGGCAAAGTGCAATCAATGAATAAGTCCAGGAGTCGATTGACAGGGTCCAAGTCAGTTTATTGTGTACAAGGCCCAGTCAGTCAAAGCTTCAAAAGGAACTGAGCAAAAGTTTATACAGAGACATAACTTTTTATACCTCTTTTTCAGTTTGATACATGAGAACTTTCTATTGGTTCTAGCTCGATACATGCAAACTTCTCATTGGTTATATGTTCCCTGCACCTGTCCAATTAGAAATCCCTCCGGAGCCTAGCAACCGGCCCCCTCCTTTAGGATTGCTTGAACAATGGTACAGTTCTAAATCTCGTTACTTTTCTACTGCAAGGTTAACTTCGGCTTCTGGAATGCATATATTGTTACATTTCTGTTCTTTCACACACAAGAGAATAATAGAAGACTTAGGAATTCATGAAAGCTTCTTATTAAGCATTTTAAAACAGTTTTCTCATTTTCCACAGATTTTGGGGTCTTTTCTAGCTATAATGGGAGTTAGGATCCAGGCCTAACTTACAGGCCTTTGATAGTAGCAGGCCATGCCAGGCCATAGCCTACCTCAATAGGAGTAATTTGTTAGCGGAGCGCAAATTTCGAGAGGGGACGTAGGGAGGGATAAGAGATAAGAGGTATTGAGGGGCCATAGAGTGAATGCATTTATAGGTCAGCAGAAGAAGCTTGAATTGGATGTGGAACTGGAGAGGGAGCCAGTGAAGTGACTTGAGAAGAGGAGTAATATGGGCATGGTGAGGTTGGCAGAAGATGAGTCGAGCAGCGTGATTTTGTATAGAATTAAGGGGAAGGAGGTGGCTCACGGGAAGACCAGCAAGCAGTAGGTTGCAGTAATCGAGGTGAGAGGAGATTAAGGAGTGGATAAGCGTTTTGGTAGTGTGTTCAGAGAGGAAGGGGCAGATTTTGCTGATGTTGTAGAGAAAGAAGCAGCAGGTCTTAGCTACAAGCTGGATATGAGCGGAGAGAGAGGTGTCAAAGATAACCTCTAGATTGCGGGCCGAGGGAACAGGAAGGATAGTAGATCCATCCACACGGACTGAGAGAGGGGGAAGTGGGGGGGAGGAGTTAGGTGGAAAGACAAGGAGTTCAGTCTTGGCCATGTTCAGTTTCAGTCGTCGATGAGACATCCAGGCAGCGATGTCCGAAAGACAGGCAGAGATCTTGGACTGGGTTGCTGTTGAAATATTAGGTGTAGAGAGGTAAATTTGTGAGTCATCAGCATAGAGATGGTACTGAAAGCCATGGGAGGAGATAAGTGCACCAAGGCTTTTGAAATCAGTAAAGCTTTTTAAATGATTGCCTTCAGTCCTCTTTAATGCTTTTCTAAAATATATTAGTTACAGTTGTTTTAATGAGTAGCCAAACAGTTTATATTACATTTGATGTTTTAACATTCCTATGGTTTATTATATTTTTGCCCATTGTTTAGTATTCAGTGTCAATAGTACTTGGGAGCATTATGACATCTTTTGAACGGAATCTTAATCGTAGCTGTAATGAAAAAGCTGCTGTCAGTTTATTAGCAGGGACTCATGTATTTGATAATAACACAGAAGTTTCATCACATATGGATTGGTCTGATATTAAACTGTATATAGCCCACATTGTACATAGCTCAAACCAATCCAGCACACAATACAACACACACTAAACAAAATCCTCACCCTCACTGCATGTATAACACACTCACACTACCAGATTGTTTGCTGTGATACCACCTTGATTATTATGATAAGGCGGTTTAGAAATACTGTTAAATAAATAAATAAAATAAACAAGCACAAAAATGACTGATGGGCAGAATTAGACACTGCAGTTATCACTGAATGAAATGCACTCTACACGGCTTGAGAATTCAGAAAGAACCATAATTCTTTGTGGATGATTCAGCCATTATAGGCCTTGAGCAAGTCAATTAACCCTTCTTTGCTTCAGGTACAAATTTACAACTTGATGCAGCAAAGCGCGCTACCAATAGCGAACGCAATAGCGCAATGTTTGTGCAGAATGTTTTACACTGGTGTGGGCACAAAATACAGGAAGGAATCTAATGCAAGCATAAGCAATGGGCAACTGCCTGCACTAATGACAGTGCACCACACATTCAAATCCATTTAAATGTATGGTAATGAAGCAATTAGCTATGCAGCGCAGATGCAGAGAAGTATGCAGAAGATCAGAAGGCTAAGGAGGTGTTAAGGGTTAGCTCACAGGTCTTTAATCAGTGCTGGTAAAGAATTTATGCCAGTTTCTTCAGGGCACAGCACCCACAACATTTCTCTGGCTTTGCTGAAGACAGTGCTGAAAGAAAGAGAACAGGGGAAGTGTGCTGGAACAATGTTACATATACAGTATGTGCTGGATTGATATCTGGTGCAGAAGTTCAGAAACATAGAATAATATTGCTAGATAACGATCCAGCACATGTGCACAAGTGGCAAGCCAGTATTTTTGTGCATGAGATATAGCTGCTGTTAACACAAACTCCTGCGCGCATCTACCTGGCTTGCTCTCCCTGTTTAGTGCAGACTTGTGGCACAGGGCTCATTTGCATGCCGGTTGCTTACAGCATCATTGACCAAAACGTTTATGCTAAGCTTGTGTTAGGGGACCCCTGTGCTAGAGTTTTAGTGCTAGATTTTAGCACAGGGTTTTTGCATCGAGCCCTTAAATTGTAAGCCTTCTGGGGGCAGGGAAGTACCTACTGTATCTGAATGCAACTCGTCTTGTACACTACTGGAAAGATGTGAGCTAAAGAGAAATAAATCAATAAAATAATAAATCTGTACAAATATATAAACAGAGGTGGAAAAGAACATCACAATATTGAAATCATAGCTGACTGCAGTCTTATTTGAAGTTCAATAAGTGGAATTCCAAGAGCAAACAGAAACATTCTATCAAGGTGCTAGGAACTAAAGATTCAGTCATTTAGATGTGATAAAGACAACTATGTGAGAAGATTTGTTTACTGACCTCTGCATAAATAAATCCTACTCTAGGAAAATGGCCAAGAAAGAGTCATTTGCCACCTCGTCTGGTGAATCATCTGATGAGGATGTTCTTCCATCAAAATCTGCATGTGATCCATTTTTTTTTTACAGTCATGCAACCATTCACAGTCACCCAACAGAATTTCAATTAATAGGACCAACTTCGGTGATAGGTCGCCAAATAACAGTCTCAGAAGCCTTTATTATATGTAACTTGACAAATAGACCACTGACTCCAGAAGGTGCTACAGAGGGGTTGTCATTTGGGGGTACTATGCAGTATAATTCTTTTTGACATACAGATTCATTGGTTCAGGTTTACTAGACATCTCAAACTTGCTTCGCTTTTTTAGGACTCACATCATAGTGGAAACCCCCAGGCCTAACTGATTTATTAATAGGTGTGTTTCAATAGTTGGAAATCAAAGACATTATACAGATGGAGTCACATTTACCTTTTTACAATATTATCACTAAAGAATAATTGAGAGGCTATGAATTCCTTGATAACTGACACATCCATAACCATAAAGTGAGCAGATAAGGATTCCCTTCAATTTTGTTCTATTCCACGAAGCCTCCGCTCTGTCCACAATCATCGGCTGCACCTCCCTTCTCCGGCTCAGGCCCACCTAGAGCAAACTCACTGTTACGCCTTTTTCTTTCTGGCCCCTTCACTTTCGAATTCCCTCCCACTCAACCTCCATCAGGAACAGTCCTATTCTAGCTTTAAGGCTCTACTCAAAACGTACCTTTTCTGCCTGGCCTTTGACCTCCCTTCCCCCAACCCATAAGGAACTTCATTTCTGTTTCTCTCTACTTTCTCTCTCTGTGGTATGAATGTATTCTGTCTTATTTCGGCTTTGGCCATTCTGCATTTTGCAACTCTGTACACTGCCCTGATGTTTACGAAGGGTGGTTAATCAAGTTGTATAATAAAGATAAAGAAGCACACTATCATTATATTTACTTGATCAACATATGTATAGCAGGCCTTTACACAACTACAGGGTGATGCGTTTTTTTAACCTTTGGATGCGGATCCTATTAGTGGCCATCAAAAATATCTATCAGAAGAAAGTTAAATGCCTCCCAAAGAGGGCAAAATGGTGTCGGACATGGACCTCTCTCTGGTGGCACTCCTACCCAAGTTTTTTCTTCTGCGTTGTATTGCCCTTTCCTCATACCCCAAACCGGGCAGAAAAGGAAGGCAAAGTTGCTGTCGGTGGAGGCCCCAGGAGAAGAGAAGCTGGTGGGTTGTGGGCCCCTGGACTTTTTCATGTGACCAGTCCTGAGGGGTGAAGGAGCTCCGGGAAGCCTACTTAGTATGGCAGGGGTGGAAGGAGGTCCTTTGTCTACCGTTGGGCTTGATGTGTCTCTTAGCCCAGAGTGTCACACTCATCCAGAACAGCCGGCAACTAAGTCCTTGCAGGAAGGCACGGAAGTGAGCACACACGTCAACATGGTGCTTGCTATAGCGCTGGATGCAGAGCGGACCTGCCCCGGGTTGGGTAACCGTGGGGAGGGATCCCTGGCTGAGTGTTCCAGAGTGGAGGAGGCAAAGAAGTCAGAAGATTCTGCAACTCGACAGCTGGTTCTTTCTTCATTTAACCCTCCGGATCTGGAGACCCTGGGCAAGGGACCATTACCTATGAAGGGTTCCTCTGCAAATATGGTGAGACCGCTGACTTTTACTATGGCGAGTTTATGAAATGTTTTTTCTGCCATGGAACTTTCAATTTCTTCACAACTCCAGTCTACTTCTCAGCAGTTACAACTATTTGGGCAACAATTGGTTCTTCAAGAAACTGGTCAAGCTACTGTGAATGCTAAAGTTGTCTCTTTGGAGGGTCACCTGGATCGTATACAAGAGACTACTCAAACCTTTATTAGAGACTCTGAGGTTATTCATAGGAAGATGGAGTTTTTGGAGAACTCAGCTAGGAGTCAGAACCTGCAAGTTTTAAATTTTCCTAAGTTGCCATCTGTTTCGGCCCTTGAGTTGTTTAAGAGGTTTTTGACCTCTGTATTGAAGGTTCCGACTGAATCTTTTCCATCTATCTCAAAGGCTTTCTATTTGCACACTGTTAGGGCTAAGGCCCTGGACAATTTGGAGAGGTCCTCAGCCTTATTGTTCGATAGTCTGGATTTGACTACATTTTTGGAGAAGTCGACCTCTGACTCTAGGATGACTGCTACTTTGTTGGTCGCTCTTGCGTAGGAGGCCAGTAGAGATTGGCTTTTGAAGTTATTTTTTTGTACCTCCAATAAGGTGTTCTTGGATTCCCAGATTAGAATGTTCCCTGACATTTCTAGGGTCACTCAGAAAAGGAGGAAGCAATTTTTGTTGCTTCAGCCTGGGGTGGGCTTTTCTTTTTACGTTTTCCCTGTAAATGTCTGGTAAAGTTGGTTGGTAGCAGCTATCTTTTTTATGACCCATCCCAGTTGGCCTCCTTTATTTCTTCCAGGCTTCCTCTTCTGGGCCTCCAGAGGGTGGCTCTACATTTGGAGGGCTAGGTGGCAATGGATAATGTAGTTCCCTTGGTTGTCTGTGTTTTCCTTTTTGATTGGGATAGATTTCCTGTGTTTTGTGACCCATCCTGCCCCTTTAATGTTAAGGGCTTCAGGATTGAGCACACTTTACTATTTTTCTTTGATATGATTAGTTATGTGATAGTTTAATTTCTGTACCTAGCTCTATCTGTGCAAGATGGTAATTTCTTGTACCTTTTTTTAAAATTGCATAAAAAATAAAATAAAAAAATATATATATATATCAACTACTCAAAAGGTGTGAACTAAATCTAAATAATAAATAAAATAAGGAGACAGACTACAAAAGAGGAAGAGGACAATGTCTTGGACAAGGGGCTTTCTCTCACAAGTGGTCACGCTCTTTGGTCAGGAATATTTGGGTGGATTTAGACCACTTGCTTTTCTTCAGCTATCATCTATAACATTACTATTTCCACACACCAGTGATATCTGAGTTGCTGTTGTTTTTATAAACAGTAGCAATATGGATCAGTTAATTGCACCTATCTAACTTTGCAAACTTTAAGAACTCTATATTTTATAGCAAGTGTAATAGAAAATTATAATTTGCGGACTATTAGGATTTGAAAATGTGCTTCTTTTGTTGCAGAAAGTAGCAAACTGTTTGGCAAGATAACCATCCAAATAAAATAATACTTACCTTGTTCAACCCACTGTAAATATATTTAAGATTAACAACTAAAGGGAAAGGATTGTACTTTCTACTTAACAATGTGACAGCTCTGGAGATGCCAATACTGTGCACGTATGACATAAAATCAGATTCAAAACTTCTACCCTAGAAAAGTGGGGCTGCATGGGAAAGCGAAGCAGAAAGCATAAGTAACCACGCTTCTTCAATGAACAAAAACAGCAACGTAAATAAAGATGGTGAAGAACGGTAAGAGATCCTCCGCAGGTTGTAATATGTCCCAGGGACTACGTTAAGAACTATCCAGAGACGCAGTACAGGAGCCCACTCTGACTAGAAGAGCTCAAGCATTCTAGGTGATAAATATATTGAAAATGCAATAAACTGCTACAGCCTAACAAGAAGTGAGATTTATTCCAGGTCACTGAGAGCCTTGTCTCTCACTTTGGCATTTGAGGCAGGAAAAGGCGCTTACCGAAGCAAGAGTACGCGCAAAAAGCTCGGACTCGTACCGCCAGCCCGCGGCGGCGCGAGCCTCGATATTTCCAAGGAGGCGGCGCGTCCCGCACCGCCCCCACCATGGCTCCGCCCCCTCCTCCTCCGCGTGTCTCTCTACTCTGCTTCCACTGCGAGGAGAGAGGAGGTAAAAGCCAGGCGGTGCGTTTGAGGGGGCTGCGTGCGTTGCTTTCCCATTCTTTTAAGGGTGAAACATGAGAAGGAAATAGAGGGCTGGGAGGCTACTGAAGCCCGTCGAGGAGCCGGCATCAGTCCCTCGGGAGTTCAGTCACCGCTCGATCATGAAATGATCTGGGTTTGCTTGGGGGGTTCACCTCACGCCCGCTCTCCTGCCTGCTTTCTTTCACCTTGTTTTAGATGCACTGTCGCTCGGGAGGACGCTAGGCAGAGGCTCTTGCTGGCTTTCTAGTGGTTTTGCTTCGGACTCCGAGAAGATCCCCCCGAAGCTGGAGGAGCCTTGGAAAGGGAGATGTGCCTCCTGCGCTACCTGCTCGCGGCGCTCCTGCTGCCCGGTGAGTGCGGGTAACTTCGCCTGTCATCGTGATTCTCTAACGTGTTTTCCCCTTTGATGTGTAGCGCCGGTGACCCGAGGGAAGCGATCTGGTATGAACAGCGCAGGGCTGCAGAGCGATCCCTGCCGAGGGGAGTGGCAGCGACCCCCGTCACCCTTACCGCTAAGTAGGGCCTGATTATGTATGGGGGAAGAGCGCCCTGATCTGAAAAACATAGGGGCAATACGACTGGGGAAAGGGCTAAAACGTGCAGGGCAAACAAGGCTGCAGACGTGACAGCGGGTGAAGCATCTCTTTAATGATCCAGCCTGCATACCGGGGTAGGCGACAGCATGATCTGTAAAGGCGACAGGGTAAAGGGTTCGCCCCCTGCCCGTTGCAGTGAATATGTTGTCTTTTTTACCTAAAGGAAAAGTGAACGGACCTGCTGGCTTGAGGTTTGAATGAATGAGCTCTCTTGCAGGCTCTCGGTTAGTGTTCTCCCTTAGCCTCCCCGTTCCCATTCAAGCGATCGCCAGGTGAGGAGGAGTATATTTCTCTATTCCTGGTTTACCGCCGGAAGTCTCACTTGGCCGTGACCTTTAGATAAGGAGAATTAAGTGGAAAGACTTTGTTGAAATAACAATTTTGTATAATTCTCTGCAGCCTACATTTGCAAGTACCTTTATTCGTGGTCTGGTCCACTGTTCCCTCTAAGCTGCGCGCGCACACACACCTCGCCAAGCGAGCGCACATACTTTACAACAGAGCGCACAAAAATTACAGTTCTGATTCTGATAGAAAACAACACAGACGTCTTAAAATTTAAAAGTTGTGATTGTAATTACTAGAAATTTTCCGCTTCTTTTAGTAATTGTCTATTTTCATTTAATTTTATTAAAATCTTTGTGGTGTACATACTGTATTCTGACGTGTAGTCAAATTTTAAAGTATATAACTCCGAGTGGTGTTATGTGGCGCACAAAAATTTAACCTTCCTTCAAAAGCTGCACAGCTGATATTTTATGCGCACACAGCCTACAGAAAATTAGAGGGAACATTGGTCTGGTCTATCTCTGTTTTTACTCAAAGTACTAAATAATTGATGTAAAACAGCAATTTACCGGTGAGTTTATTTCATTTTGTTGTATTTATTTATTTATTTTTTGCTTTGCCTTGCTTTCTTATGATCTTATTCCAGCATCTCACTTTTTTCGTTGTGGAGGTGGTGGGGTTAGAATGGAAATTTTTTTGCATAAGTCATACATTTCATAAATCAAACTCGCCTTTTATAACCATGCGTCTTGCCTTCTCCATCCTGGAGTCCTCTCTTCAGTTGCTTAACCTGTAGTCATGTTCATGTACCAACAAGATGCCGGCAGAACCATTCTTAAGAGAAGCCCTAACAGAGAGTTTATGATACTATGAGCAACCAACCAAAAGATGCTTCTAGAGTTCAAATACTAAAGTATCTTTAAAAATGAAACTAAGGGCAGAATTGTTTTCCCTATAGACAGTGAATAATTTATAAGTGAACTTATTTATCTTTTATTGTTCCTTTAAGATACAATGTCCAGATGTATATACGCATATGTATATAGTTTTCCCGGTTATCCAAGTTACTTGTTCCTGTTCAATGTAATGACCTGACTTTTGTTTATTGTCGGATACTGTTTGTTTTATGTAAACCGCGCTGATCGCAAATAGTGCAGTATATAAGAAATGAAAATAAATAAATAAAATAAATATTAGTAGAAACCTATTGAAGCAGATATCTAACTGAAAGACTGTGCCTGGGTATGGTGTTTGCCCTGCGACATTCATGCCATATTTGCTTCAGTGTACTGGACTGAAAACCAGACTGCTGGAACAGGACTCGGAGAGGAGTCTGGACACCTGCTGTATGCCTTCTGGCTTCTTCTAGGGTCTTGGTACCCAGGACAGCTTTTTCTCCTGGAACAGGAGTGTAACATCCATTTCTGTTACTGACATTCCTTTCTTTACCTACTCTTAAGCCTGTGTCAAGGTATGAATCTTATTAGCCTCGGTACTAGAGAAACTTGATTGCCAAACTGTGTGACTCTTGCCACTCTTGCATGATCATCACCAAGCGGAAACCTGCCATTTTGGGCATCTTGATTTCTTCAGTCATGGGATGTAAAGGAGCACAGCTTGGTTTTTTTTTACTCCCTAACTTACTGTGTAGTATCCTGAGCTAGCAAGCACTTACCTTGACTAAAACTGAACAAGCGTAACATGGCTGACCTAGATGAAACCTTTACTGGGGTGTGCATAGGGCCAAAGTTTTCAGTTTGTTGGGGCTTTTTTTCATGATTTTCGGATGCTTTTAGGTTTGTTTCACACATAACCTATGTGGCCCTTATAAAATAGGCATCCTTTTATAAAATTGCCTCCATAAAGAGTATCTGGTATTACATTTTAAAAAATTATTTTCAAATGATATATACAGATCAGAGCTGGTGAGATTACTGAACGTTGTTGAACCCTTGATATGATAGGGTGAGAGCTGGAGGAATAATGGAACTTGTGGGTATATAAATTTGTATCGCCCCTGAAGACATAGAAATAGTTTGCAAGTGCTGTCTTGGTTTTATTAATTGGTGATTTACGTATGCTTAAAGAAGCTCTGACTAACCAAATGCACACTAACAATTGCATGTCACTAATTAGTGATTCATTACATTGACTTGATTAAGCAAAGCTGAAGCTGGTACTGTATATGTTACAGAAACAGGTACTGTATATGTTACAGAGACAATTGGGGGATATTTAGTAAATTGTGGTAAGTTTTTGTACTTACTGTATGTTAGTTGCAAAAATGAATGTATGGTAAGTGCAAAGCTTGTGTGCTATTGGGGTCATTGTCAGCCAATACCCTGGAGTTAGCACACAGGGCACTGCCCTACTATAAGGTCCATGTTCAGTGCATCAACAGATAGTGCCAGTGCCAATGCATTTTATGTGGACCCAGCGCTGCCAAAACAAATAAAGGATTGCGGAGGCAGATATGTTGACAGCTCCTGCTCACATTTCCGCCCTCAGGACTTACTGGAGTATTTGGTGGTATAATATCTGGGGCAGGAGCGATTCCCCTCCACTTTCAGCCCATTGACACCCGAGTTCAAAATAACAGCTGTGACTCCAAGCAGTAGTCTTGCTATACTACTGCAAGAGGTCAGTAAGCCAAATAAGGGGCACTTGTCCTTATATGGCAAATTGGCCCCCTAGCACTAGTGCCATGAGACTTGCTAGAGGTTATAGCTGCCATTTGGAACCTGGATGGTAGTGGGGTCGGAGCAGAGGGAGATGATTCCTGCCCTGAATACTACACCACCAGGGATACCCTGGTAAGGGCCAGGGATAGGTGGGGTGATACCCTGAGGGAGGGGGGGGGGGTCTGGCATTGGAGGAGTTGACTCTCTCCCATTGAAGTCTCCTACTCTGCTGACAAGTATCTGATCCACAATCAGGATTTTTTTTGCCAGTGGCTGCATTAGATGCACCCATCCTATCGACGGCCATGATAGCATGCAGCAACTCACCATCTGCTAGCTGTCTACATCCATTGCCCATCTATACCTCACCCATCCTGCAAAGCCTTAAGCAATTTGCATATGATTTTTAATGTGCTGCTGTTTTTAACAGTGTAGCCACTATCATGGGCCCACTCTAACCGTTACCATGAGTTAAAATGCAACCTAACTCCTTAATGCGCTTAAACATCCCTCTTAAGATTCTCCAGGCTCAAAAGGTTGGGAGACGTAGGAAGAAGCAAGAGCAAGCTCATTTGTCAGGTTGGTTGTATTTTTCTAAGGTATCTCAGATCTTCTACAAATAAAATCTGTAAACTTTAGAGCTGAGCCTCATTAAACAAGACCTGCAAGAATGCCAAGGTGCACTTCAAATCCCTATGATCTGGGACTTTAAAAGTCAGAAAATGGATGGCTTGTAGTTAGAGGGTACAGAAGGAAGGTATAATTACAGGGTTGGACTACCAGACCCATCTGCTTGGAATTACAGAGCAGTTTTAATCTTTAGTTGAAACATGAAACAAATCGGAGCCAATGAAGAGATCAAAACAGCAGCTGACAAAAAAAGATGAAATGGAGAAAGCCATCTAGTTTTGATGTACACAAATACTTTCTGAATTAAAAAAAAATGCTTGGAGATTTTGAAAATTAAAAAAAATCCTCATAAACTTGTAAGGCATTTTAACGGAAATGCAATTTTAATTAAGTTGCCTGGATTTAACACAACAATTTTTTTGGTTCCAAGTATAAAATAGAAGCGGATGTATAGGAGCACACAATAGGTTACTCAAACTCACAGCTTGATTGCGTAATGAGTGTCCCTTTTTTAATACTATTGAGAGCAAGAAGGAAGAAAACGTTTTTTCATTAGCCAATATAAAACCCGCTGAAAGTCACAGGATGTTTGCAGCTGGACATTGTCCATTATCACTATTTTCTGTTTTTAATGTAAAAAGCCACAAAGTTAGATGTTAAGTGTTAAAATCATTGAGCTCCAGAAATGTTTATTCACTAGCACGGTTTAATATGTGCTTCACAAACTTAACTGTTTGTGTGGATAAAAAGCGACTTGGTTAATTCTTTTGGTGAAAGTAAAAACTCATTATTCAGAGCCATATTTGTGAATACATGCCCAGGGTTGTAAACTGGGTAAAGAAAATATTCAAAGGTATATTTACTATACCCCACGCATGTGCACATGTGTGGGGTTTAGTAATGCACATGTGGGCCGTGTTACTAGCGTGGGGTTGCGCGCTGACTGCAAGAGGATGGGTACAGCTGTTCCTCTGCAGTTACCGTGCTTGACTATGGTAAACCAGCCATGGGAGCTACTAATGCCACCCTTGAGTTTGCATTAGGTGCATTCATGGTACTTGTATTGAGGGCAGCTAGTGTAGGCTACAAATGCTCACACAAGTTGCGCTGCAGCAGGGACACCCCTCCCACTCCGTCATTGCCCCAACACATGCTGCAAGTGTAGTGCGGGGTATTTTGCGCTTGACCCCACACTACCTTTTAGCACAGCATCAATACCGCGCACTATCCCAGTGCTACTCTGGTACTGCACGTTAGTAAACATGCCCCTCAGTGTGCAGTCATTTTTATATGAAAGACATCTGAGAGAGAAAAAAGTAAACTCTTTGGGTACATAAATTATTGAGCTGCTAAAACAATGAAACACTATAACAGACTGCATGTGGATAGCTGTCACCTTGGTGCCCCTTTTTTCATTACTAACCTAAATAATAAACTGGAGAAATATAAAATTTGTGTTCAGGACCATATCATTCTAACCCGGTCTGTAGGTATATGCCATCTTGTTGTATCATCCCCCTTGTGTGATGGCTGCTTTGATCTTGCCTGTTCATGCATAACTCCTAGGATCCTGGTGTGAGGTTTGGAATTGGTCCTGTGGTGTGGTTGTCTTGGTTCTTGCATGTAGTAGCCCTTTCTTGGGTCATACTTCTTTTTATTTTTGTCGGGGCAGTTTCTCCAAATGGGTTAGTTTTGCGCATACCGTGACAATCATGAACCTCACTTCCAAGCCAGGGTATGTGGAGTGTGATCTCATCTCTCAAATGTACTGCTAAGGCTCGGTATAGTACTTGCATTGTGCCAAAGATAGCCTCCTGCTGGAGTTCGTAAGATGTAACTTATATGGATAGTTTGTCAAGATGTGCTTGGAAATTCTTCTTTATCAAATCTGTGGCTTCCAATACAAAGGGAAATATTTGTGTATCTTTCTGCCACATTTTCTTGGTCTCTGACTGCATTTCTTGGTACTTCAGGATCTTCTGCCTCTCCACGCAATTCACAGAATAATCACTTGGAACAGGCACCTCTATTATCAGTGTTATTCTGGTGTTTTTCTCCTTTACACTATGTCAGGTTTCCTCACATCCCATTATCCGTCAGAATGGGAATGACCCAAGTGATCATAACCTCTTCATTCTCTGTAATTCTTAGGGTCATGATCCCAGTGCTTTTCAGGCATAGTGATGTAGTGTTTACAGAGTTTCCAATGTATAAGGCATGCTACTTCATTGTGTCTTTCTGTTCAGAAATTTTCCGCCATCAGAACTTCACAGCTAGCTATGAGGTCTTTCTTACAGAATCGACATATGCCTGTTTTGCCAGTTTTTTCAATGCTCGCTGTAAACCATCTCGTCCGTAATCCGCTGTCCTGAGTCGCAATTATCAATCTCTCATCTTTCTGTTTTGGTTCACCTCTCCTTAAATATTCATGTTTAAGTTCTTGATCGACACAGATTTTTGGAGTAACAATTTGTATCTTCCACTGTATTTGTGCATTTGCCATTTGTTTTTCCTTATTTGCTGATCTAAGTCTTTGGGGTTGGGGTACATCAGGCAGAGGATCAGAGTCTGGACCCTCTTTTGATTATTTAAGATGAAGTGTCACACTTTGCCTCAAATGACCCTTTTGCTTCTGGCTGCAGCCAGCACAGACCAATGTGCACATGTCTCTGCCATGCTTTGCCTTTTTTGCGCAAAGTTTTGTGTACAGCTGTTTTGCATATTTTTTAGCTACATTCAAGAAGAAAACTTTTATATTAGTCTTCTGTTAGAAAACAGTGTGTTGAACTAGAGCACACGGCTTTAATAAGGGTTTCTGCATCAAGGTCTCAAAGGGGAAACAGTGGCTTGGATGTAAGGAAATCTAGTTGGAAGAGTATGTATCTGTAATTGTACATGTTTGCAGAGCAATAGAAAGCTATTATAAGAGGTTATCTAGAACTTTCCCACATCAAAAGACAACTTTGCAATAATATATATTTACTTAATTGTACACTGCAATTCTTAAGATAAGTAAAGTCATACTTAATCCAGTTAATTTTGTTTATCTCTTGGAAAGCAACTAGTATTCTAGGCAAGCACTAACTCCAGAAACGTTTGAGCAGACCTGGAATGCCAATATGAAATGGTATTGGTGAAAATTTTACTTTTAATCTGCAAGGTTTTGTGTCTAACATGCAACGGTTTTTTTTTCTCCTATCTCAGTTTACATATATTTAAAGTCATCAGGGTAGAGCGTTTACGACTGTTGAACATTCTTATAGTACTACAAGGCCTTTGCAGTTCTGTACAAGTATTTTTAAACTGGAAGCTACGTCAGAGGGAGGCAGGAATGGCACTTAGTGAAAGAAAGGAACCGTGATGCAGCGCCAGAGTGAATTAGTAAGTGCTACCTCGTGGTTGCCACTGCCACCAGTGCAGACCCCAGAGAGGGGGGCGGGCAGCAGGATGGAGGATCCACCTAGAGTGCCTCCATTCCTTGCAGCGGCCTTAGTCGGAGCCATAGTCTTGTGAGACCCGCCTGCTCCTGTCTACAGGAGAAGTAGCAACAGGTAAGATGTATCGCTAGCTGACTCCTACTGGCAGGTGAGGATTAGATGGAGGCCTAGGAGACGATGGAAGGTGATTCTGCCAGGCAGAGGCTAGCATACTGATATCTGCACATTTGTGGGAGTTTGAAAATATATTTGCATTGTGGTTGGGGGATGGGCAACATGCTTATTTGCCTAGGGCTCATCGAAGGGTTATTCCTACTGTGAATGGAGGAGGTCATAAGTAAAAGCTGGATGTCCTACCAAGGAGCAGAAATCAGGAGGAAGGACCTATCAAGAGATAAGAGGCATTCCTAAGGATAATATATAATTTCTGCTAGATGTTTCAAATACTGCTCTACCAAACTAGTGAAAGGGGTGGTGATAAATACAGAGCCACTTGAAAAATCCATCTACCCAGTTTGCCATTTTTTTTGTTGAATTGGTTTACTTGGCAAAATTCAGTTGAACATTTTTCTGTTTTTGCAGTGAGATTACTAGCATATAAAGTAGTTGCCAAAATCCAGTGTCTACCTTTTCTAGGGACATGAAAGAGGAAGCATAATTGTTTACTTGTAATGGAGGTTCCCTATATACAGCAGGGGTATGCAGCCACAATCTAGGTGATGTCCGCCGACAGCACCTGTTGTGCCTTTGGACTTCTCTGAGCATGTGCACCGCTTCCTGCCTTACCGCCCTGCTCTGAATTGCCTCAGTTGATTTCAAAGCAGGCAAGCACAGTGTTAAGAAATACGCAAGAGCGGGCCACCAAAAGTAAAGCAACGAAGATTCAAAAAGGAGCAGAAGTGAAGTAGCTGCAACATATTAGATATTGTGTCTTGTCTGCAGTAGAATGATTGTAGAGACAGCGAGAGAGTTGTATGTTCTTTGTGAGGGGATGGCAGGCAGGTGAGTGTGGCTGCATATCCCTGCTTTATACAGAGAACCCCCATTACAGGTAAGCAACTATGCTTTCTCCAAATACAAGCAGGGGGATGCAGGCACACTCTAAGTGAGTCCAAAGCTGAGGGCCACTTGAAAGTTCATCAATATGTACGGCCCAGAGGAAAACTGGGAGGCGGAGAGTTTAGGCAAAGAGGTTCCGCAGTACGGACTAGCCAAAGGCAAAATCAGTGGCCGAAGAACGATCCAAGCTGTAGTGTCTTTTTTGCAAAGGTATGAACAGATGACCATGTGGCAGCTTTGCAGATATCTTGCAGAGGAATAGCAGCTAGTTTAGCCACCATAGCTGCTGTTGCATGAAGGCGGTAGGGACCTACCCGCCTGGCGGGGGGGGGGGGGTGGTTAGGCCAGAGCCGGCACAAGGGATTCTGCCACCCTAAGCAGAAACCCTGGCCTCACCACCCTCCTCCCAGTTGCTGACAGTTCGGTCTCAGGAGAGGGAGGCGGGCAGTGGCAGTATTTCCAAAAGCGGCAGCTTTTTGCTACTGCTTTTGGAAATACTGCAGCTGCCCGCCTCATTCCCCAAATGGGGGCAGTGCAGCTGCACATGTGTGCTGCCCACCCAGGCCAGCCACCCTAAGTGACCACCTAGCTTGCCTAGTGGACAGGCTGGCCCTGGGTAAGGCCCACCTGAAAATAACAACAACAATTAGTCTGCTATCCAGGGGGAGATGGTTTGCTTAGTCATATCTGCCTGGCTTGTTTGGGTTAAAAGTGACAAAGTTGATTAGACTGACAAAGCTGTTTGGTTGCTTGGAGATAGTAAAGCAAAGCTCATTTGCCATCCAAAGAATGTAGCACTTGTTCTGGAGAATTCGGCTGTGCCTCTGGGAAGAAGGCAGAAAGCACTATGGATTGGTTGAGATGGAAACTGTATGGAGGATAATGCACAAGAGCTTGGAATTGGCCAACACATCTGGCAGAGGTGACAGCGATGAGAAAAATAGATTTCCAAGTAAGATGCTCTAAAGAAGCAGACCCGAGGGGTTCAAAGGGGGCTTCCATAAGTACTGAGAGAACAACATTGAAGGGAGTTTCAGAGGAGGCTTAGTGTTCACGAGGCCCATCATGAAGCAAGAGACGAGATGATGCATGGAAATTGGTTTGCCATTCTCATGACGAAGGGAAGCAGCAATGGCGGAGAGATGGAAACGAACTGACAGTCTGCAGTCCAGATTCAGAGAAATGGAGGAGATAAGTGGGAACATGGCTGAGGAGGCACGTGACAGGGTCCAAACCCCATGACTAAACCCAGTGAGAGAAACAAGTCAATTTAAAGCTGTAAGAGCACTGTGTTGAAGGGTGCTGGGATGCCTGAAGTAGCTTGGACATCAGCTGGCATGGAATGAGCAGGATACCCTAGCCGGTTACTTTCCAAGAAGTTAGAGCCATAGATTGTAGGTTGGGGGTGGAGGAAGTGACTGTCCTGCTGCTTCAGAAGGAAAGGATGAAGTGATAGAGGCCAGGAACCGTTCTGAGTCATGGCAAGAATATGCAGATACCACATCTGTCTGGACCACTCGGGCTTTGAGTAGTGTACAAGGAATGAGAGGAAAAGGTGGAAAACCATAGAGTAGTCGATTTGCCCAAGAGATGAGGAAGGCATCTGCTGCCCATCTGCCTGAGCTGAGATGAAGAGAACAGTAGAAGGGACTCTTGACATTGTCATCTGATGCAAAAAGATCCACTTCATGGGTTCCCCAGGCCTGAAAGATGGGGACAAAGACCAAGAGGTCCAGAGACCATTCGTGGGGGATCAAGGCATTGGCTGAGGGAGTCCGCTAGCTGGTTGTGGACTCTGGGGTGATAAGTTGCAGTGAGGAAGACTCTGATGGCCTGGGCATAGAGCCACAGGTGGACGGTTTCATGGCAGAGTCAAAGGGAACCAGAACTACCCTGCTTGTTGATGTAAAACATGGTGACCTGATTGTCAGTTTGCACAAAGAGCGACTTGTTGTGGATCCAAGAACAGAAGGCCTGAAGGGCATAGAAAACTGCACTCATCTCCAGTAGGATGATGTGTAGAGAAGACTTTGTTGGACCAATGACCCTGAGTTGTGAGATGAATGAGATGAGCACCTCAGCCCATGTGGGAGGCATCTGTGGTTAGAGTAAGTTGGTGTACTGGTTGAAGAAAAGGATGTCCTACCATCAGGCTGGACAGAAGGGTCCACCACTAAAGAGACTGGCGCAACCAACAAGTTGGCCTGGAGAGAAGAACTTGGCAGCAAAGGGGCTGAGTATGCTGATTCCAGTTGAGTTTGAGGTGCCACTGAACAGGTCACATATAAAGGCGTGCAAACAGAACTATGTGTACTGAGGCTGCCATGTGTCCCGATAGGCGCAGGATGTTGCAAGCAGAGGCCTGTGGAGAAACCAGCAGCTGAGTGGTGAGTTGTTGCAGAGTTGTTGTTGTTCTGCTTGGAGAAAGTTAAACTCACGCTAGAGTTGTGTTTAAGTGAGCTCTGATGAAGTCCAGAATCTGACGAGGTTTGCACTCGAACATTTGGAAGTTAATGATGAATCTGAGCTGTTGCAAGAGCAAGGCAGTTGTATAAATTGAGGCCACAGTCAAGGCCTTGTTGGGACCTATGATGAGCCAGTTGTCCAGATAAGGGTAAATACAGACCTTGTTTGTTCAGGTGTGCCACAGCAACTGCCAGGCACTTAGTGAAGACTCTTGGAGCTGAAGAGAGTCCAAAGGGTAGCTCCCTGTACTGGTAATGATTCAACTTGAAGCAGAAACAAAGGTACCTCCAATGATGAGGATGAATGGGAATATGGGTGTAGGCATCCTTGAGGTCTAGAGAGGCAAGCCAGTCATCCTGTCGCAAGAGGGGTAGGATAGTGGCTAAGGATGCCATCTCAAACATTTCTTTTTTGAGATAGAAGCTGAGGTCACGGAGGTAAAAAATAAGGTGAAGGCCTCTGAACATTTTGGGACTAAGGAATTACTGGGAGTAGAAGCCCTGGTTGCATTCCAATTCCAGAACTGTCTTGATTGCACAGTGGGAGAACAAAGCCAATATCTCCTCTTTCAGGATGGGTAGGTGGAGAGGAGGAATTCTGCTTGGTGGGGGTAATGCTTGAGGGGGGGTGGCTGTGAAATTGAGTTTGTAACCAGAAGAAATGATGCTGAGGACCCATCAATCTGTTGAAATGAAGTGACAGGTGCTCAGGAAGTGCTGAACTCGTCCTCCTACAGGTAGATAGTAAAACAAACTGGAAGCCGCCATGGAAGGATCAGCGAGGGGATGGCCGGTTGTTTTTTCTCTCTGCCTGGGGCCCTGAAGATAAGCAGTTGCAGGCTGATGTTGTGATGGAGGTCTAGAATAAGACTGAAAATGCTTTTGAGGGTCATACTGCTGAAAATACTGATAATAGTAACGTCTCCTATACTGAGGGTATGGAGGACAGTGGGACTTTTGAGCTTATTCCAGCGGTTGGGCTGAAAGCTCTCTCACTGTTGAGGAATGGTCTTTCACCTCTGAAACAGCTTCCTGAACTTTAGAACCGAATAGGCTATGTCCCCAACAGGGAGCATCCACCAACCGGTCATGAAGATCTTCCCTGAGACTGGAAATTCAGAGCCATGCCATGTGACGAGCAAAGAAGAATGTAGCTGTGATTCGGGCAGTCAAGTCAAAAGCATCATAGGTAGAGCAAATGATGTTATAGAGGGACTCCTGCAGATTGTCTTGAAGAGTCTGACACTCTGGAGCTGGCACGGGACCATGGTCTGGCCTCTGTGAAAGAAGATCATGATGGTATTGAAGCATCTGAAGTTGGTGGACTAGTATTCTCATTGTTAGCATCCCACTCTGAAAGGTTTTCCTCCCAACTGAGTCTAAAATTCTCTGATCTTTTCCTTGCAGAGTTTGGGTAGAAGCCTTGGTGGACTGAGTCTTCTTGAGGACTGTCTCAGAGATGACAGACTGATGAGGAAGCTGATGTTGGAAGCCCTTTATTCCACGGTTTTTCTAAAATTTAAAAAAAGGAAGGGTAGCAGTGGTGTTTGATACGTTTTCCATCCACTTTGACGACTGGCTCCGACAAAAACAGTATTCTTTCAGGGGTGATAGTCACGTTGGGATTTGTGATATACAGTTATTTATATGATTCTGACAGGTTTTTGTTTTTCTGGATTCTTGGGAAGCCCAGTGTGGGCATCACTTTGTACTTAAGATCAAGGCGATGAGACGTGGTTTGCCCTGATGCCAGCATGCTCCAGACAAATGCAAGAAGATCCTGCAAGACCCAAGGGACCAGCATAGCGAGGACCTCCTTGGGTGCACTACAAGCCTGCAAGCAAGATGGATTGAAAGTCTTTCTTGTAGTGGGGTTCTAAGAGTCACTAAGAGCTAGTGCTCTTGGTAGCTTCCAGAAAAATTTCAGGTAAGACAAATCCTCAGGAGGTTCATGCTTCATGACTGGAGATGGTAAATCTTCAATATCTCCTATGAGGGAGGGCTCCATATCCCACTGGTGGGAACAGGATGGACTTACAGCCGAGTAGTCACCCCCCCCCCCCCCAAGCGAGCAGGATTTCAGCAGTCCACAAGGGGTAGTCGTGGGGAGGCAGGAGGCTGGTAAGAAGGAATCTCTGAGGATGGTGAGCATTCGGTCGGAGGTGCAGCTTCCAGCAGGGCAGCACTGTCCTGGACGAAACAGTGTAACAACTGAAGGAGAGGGTCCCTATTGAAGGATGCATCCTCCGGCATATGAGGTAGAGGAGACAGGGTCAGAATGGTGTCCGAGTGATGTTTCAGTTTCTTGGAAGTAAGGGAGGAGGTCTCTGATGACTCACCCTCTGACTTATGCTTGTGAGGCCGCGACTCCTTGGAGCTGAGAGGACTGGTGAGGTTGCTCTCGTGGCTATGCCTCGACTTAGACTTATGTTTTTGACTTACTGTCGTATCCAGTCTTGCAGGTTGACCAGTGGAGGTTGGGCTAGGAGGAGATGGAGTCTGGCCTCTGGCCTAAGTTTTTAAGCTCTGGGTGGATTTTTTTCAACATTGGCGCCGGCAGGGGGTCTGCCTCCGGGCGCACAGTGGCCCCTTCAAGTACCAATTGTGCCTTGCCTGGGCCCAATGGGAGAGGGGAAGAGGCAGGAGCAGAAGTCATGGTACAGTAAGTGGATGGAGGGCTGCCAACACCAAAGTTGTCCGTTCTTAGTTCCTGATCTCTTTCCTTTTTAATAGCCTGTTGCCTGCTCTTCAATGCTGCTTATGTTTTGTTTTGCTTGGTTTTTTTAAAGAGCTGTGGAGAATGAGGAGACACTCCACAAGGAGCTCAAAAGAGAAGTTGGGCAATAAACTCCTTTTTTTATTTTAAAGAAACACCTGGACACGAACACGGAGAAGCTGAAAGTGAAAAGAAAGAAAGAAAAGAAAACAAAGCACGATGACTGACAAAGGAGAAGAGAGCTGTGAGCACTCGCTGAGCGGCAAACACAGACTGAGGCAGTTCAGAGCAGGACAGCAAGGTGGGAAGCGGCACACATGCTCAGAAATCCAAAGGACTTCTCTGAGCTCAGGGAGAGCCAGGCACACAGGCGCTGTCGGCAGACAGTATCTAGATTGTGCCTGCATCCCCCTGCTTGTATACAGAGAAATGGTTTGTGTTCCATTGAACTGTTTTAACTCTAAACCTTTTGGCCAACAGGAGACACTAATACGGGGACAGAAAATTCTGCATCCTATCCTGTGTCTCTTTTCTTTACTTCTTTGAGTATTAACCCAGAACTTTCCCACTGATGCTATAGGAGGCCTTCCTGGTTAAGTATAGTAGTGAAAATCACTGGATATGCTTATTTTGTTTTGATTCCTGTCTCATGGCTAGCACCAGACTTTGTACAAAAACTGATGTTCCTAAGGACAAACCACCTCCTGTTTGGTTTCCCTCAATTTCCATGTGATAGGAGGAACTGCGTGTACGGCTCCACTAAAGCTGTGCATACTAATGCTGTTTGCTCTGTGTCTTGCTGTGGTTTTGTCAGCTACCTCTCCAGTCATTTCTACCCGGTTTTTTTTTTCCCAAGTGCATTCTGTTAGTACCACATATGAAGAGAAACGCCTTCCCTTCCCTTGTCCCTTTCTGGTGCTGCTGCAAACTCTGTCGCTGCCTTCTCCAGGCACTGCCACGTCTCGGCTCTCTTGGTTCCGTGCCACTGCCCTGCTGTATCGCTGGTACCACCACCCAAGCTGCTGATGTCCGGCATGATTGTCTGTCCTGTCACAGTCTTGTTTCCACTAGGGTCTTGTCTCCAAAAAGAGAGAAATCCCAAAAAAGCATAAGAGATAATGACCTCTTCTAGTACTAGCGTTTGGGGCACTTTTGTATGTTCTGCCTTACTTTTGGCGCATTGGCTGTTCATACCACCCTAGCTGCAGCTGCTCTTTTACACTGAGGTGTTTTGTTTATTATGAGAGGAGTGCTTGGGGATAATTATTATTATGCTTGTTCTAATTAATTAATCCAGTTTGTTCTAATTAATTAGAACAAGCTGGATTGTGGCACTTCAGGACCGGAGTTCGCCATCCCTGTGCTAGAGCCCTACACGTAGGTCTGGAGTATGACATTAACTCAAAACCACACAGAATGGGACAAAGCCCCAACAGAAATTTCATATCCACAGAAACACCTCAATAATGGAGACAGAGCATAATTAGGACAATGTCTCTTACTGCTCACAATAGAGAATATACACATTTTAGTGTCATCTCAATAACAGCAACAAATGTCCTCCACTACCAAACATTCTGTGAAGTAGCACACAAGCCTTGAAAATACACTCAATAAGTGTGGCAAATCTGCCCTTCAAAACCAACATTAACACCTTTAACCAAACAGCGACAACCCTGTCAACAAAAACTAGGAAATCTAAACAGTGCAACATGCCCTGGAACACTAATACATCTCCTGTTGGGAGGCAGTCCAATGTGTTCTGTTTTCCAGATCGCTGCACAGAAACTATACGCTTGCAGAATACTTGACCTTCGTCACACATACAAAATAGACAGACCCTCATCAATTGCAGAATAAGTGACCACAGACTAGAAATAAAAAAAATATAGACAAAACCAGAACTGGAAACCCTAAAAAACAGATTCTGTATGCCTTGCAACAGTAGTTGGAAAAATAGAAAGCAAAATCCATTTCCTCTTACACTGCAAAATACAAAGACATCAAACGCACATTTCTCAAAACTATCAGAAATTGGGGGTCCCAAAAAAGAATGAGCAGGAAAAACCATATAATCCTGTGTGAAAGAGGAGAAACAGAAGCAAAATATGTTGCCTCTTGCCACCAGGCAAGAAATGTAACCTGTCTAGGGACAACACAGATCAGAACCAGCACCTGGAAATTGTCTTCTCTATATAATGTAATCTCATCTTAGTGTTACTATTACTTTCTAAATTACCTACTGTCAATTTTTTATTTCATTTTTTTTATTCTTTCTAACCCAGTGGAAATTGAAAAGAATTGAACAAAAAGAGTTAATTGATGTCTGTCTGGGGGCAAAATGAACTGTCTGAAAATTAAATGGAACAGGATGAAATGTCACATGGAGGAGAAAGAAATATTGAGTTCGAAAATGGGAAAGATCAGACTGTGGATTCCACAAAAATACCCCCCCCCCTCCCCTGAAAAAAAAAAGCCTATTGCATTTCTATGGGAGGCAGAGTTACATAGTGAGACATAACACTTGGGGAATTGCTTCTTCCAAACTGTTTCTCTCCTATTCAAAAGTCTACTTAAACTGCCCCACCCCCCCCCAAGAACTCCCCCTGCAATTGCCCCACTCCCAAAATACCAGTGCCACTATCCCCAAAAAATACCCTGCATAACTCTACCATGACCCCACAAATTGCCCCTACTCCCAAAGACAGCCCCATTACCTGGCAAACTGCCCTAACTCCAAAACTAACCCCCGCCACGACCCCATCACATCGCAAACTGCCCCTATGCTCAACAACTAACCCCATGCAGCTGCCCCAAAACCCCTAAAAAGTAATCCCCTGGAAACTGCCGCACTGCCAAAAAATACCCCCACACCACATACACACACAGATTGCAAATAATTCCCTAGCTGTGATGTTCTGCATTGTAAGTTAGTCCACCAAAAGAGCACGATACCACGTGAACAGAAAGAATCCAATACTAAAACGTGGTGTAACGGAAGGGAAACTTTATTTCTCACAACATCTGCCCAAATTGCCCAACACAGCGATTTCACTATACCTAGACGGACAGCAGAGGATTTGTGCTGAGCAATCTTGATATATAAGATTTGCGGTTTGTTTCCCATTCTCTTGTGGCTGCGATTTGAACCTTTGATTTTGTAGCGTTACACCTATGTAATCGTTTCGAAAACGTTGTTTGCCTGATTCCCCTGACGAAGAAGGGTTCGAAACACGGCCTGTGTTGGGCAATTTGGGCAGATGTTGTGAGAATAAAGTTTCCCTTCCATTACACCACGTCTTAGTATTGGATTCTACATTGTAAGTTATTCATTTATATATTTCATTTTCTTTGTGGTTTTTTCTATTGCAAAGCCTACTAATGAAATACTACTGCTTTGATATTGGTTACTGAGTGTACTTGCAACTGCTGTAATATCTATTGCCATGGATAGGGCTAGATTAAGGCACTGGCAAGCTAAGAACATACCTAGAGTCCGATGTTTAGGAGTTGCTGTCAAATATGCTCAGGACTCGAGGTTAGGACTGACAACAGCTTGGCTTTTTTTTTTCAGTTTGTGCTGATGGCTATCCTTTTAGCATGTGGACATTAATGTAAATAACATGTCTGGACATTATTCAGAGTTTAAAAACTTCTGCAGATTTCTTATCCTCCCTGCTGTGTGACTGAGCCTACTTAGTTTGCTTCCAGCATAACTAGCAGCAGAGACAGGGGGTAGGATCCAGCCAATGGGAGTTGTAGGGTTGGAATACTAAAATGTTATAGTCGCTGGAAGGGAGGAGGTGAGGTGGGGGAAGTTCCTGTATTGTAAAAATGAAGTTTCTGCATGTGGTGGGAGATAGAAGAGAAATAAAGTCCCTCCCCTCATCCCCTAAAAAATGCCCCAGAGCATTTCTATGAGAGAAGCAGTTCCAACAGCTGCAGCGAACAGACACTGGTTCTCATTAACACACTGCATCTTTCAAACATCTCTTATCTCCTCATCACAGACATAGAGAACCAACACAGATAGGACCACACACATATATCATGCCTATGCATGCATGCACACACACAAAAATGCACACATGTATACAAAAATGAATAGCTATAGTAGCCCTCAAAGATACACACACATTCAGAAACAAAACAGAGGTAAACACACAAGAGAAATAGACATGAGACAAAACGCACACAGTCAATGCAGATACAGATGGCTGCGCATATGCACCCTGCTTGAACCATGCCTATGCAAAGATGTTGGCAAGAATTCCATGGGCCATGCTCTGCATGCTTTCCCCATTTGTTTTTTTATAAAATCATTGCTCCCGCTGGATGTGCTGTGAAATGAACATGTACTCCTCCATGTCCTAGGTATTTTACAAAGAGTTCTACATTCAGTAGAGCCTTTTGTAAAATACAGAGGGAATTATGCACATCCTGACCTGGACATCTCAATCCCTCCCTCTGAGCTTTGAAGTATGTACTGAATGTCAAGAGGAAAAGGAACAAAGATCTCTTGTTTAAAATGGAAAGATCTACTTCTGTCATTGCCTGGATGTTGTGCTTTGATGAAAATGGGCATGCTGTCAAGCTTTTTATATCCACTTCAGACACTTTTTTTTTTGAGGGGGAGGGTTTAAAAAGAAAGATGAAGCATTCTATAAGACAATAACTGGACAGTTTTTATCTGGAAATAGAAACGCTGAGAATAAACATTTATAAACTTGAAGCAGGAAAGAGGAGGTATAGGCTTCCATATCTAAAAGGATGCCGTGTGGCAGCAATATTAAGGTGGATTCATATGATGCAAAATACTACTGAATCAGATTTTCAGAAAGGGTTATTTAGAAGATCTATGCAACCCATGAACGTTAACATTTTGCATGTGAAGAGTGCAGCAAATACAAACAGCTGCAAAATGTGTTTTTCCTACATTTAGGCTAACATAAAAATGGTGAAGAATCTTGTATTGCTCTGGTAATGCTGACTTTCTGCTGGGATAGGTCGATTTGTTTTTCAGTTTTTGAGAGCTCAGTCTTAATTGACCTATGTTCACAGACTTTACCGGGGAATTGTTCCACTTTTGATGAGATGAGACAAATGGAACAATCCAAATACACATGTAACAATATTTTAAAGTACTTCCTTTTATCATCCAACTACACTAGTCCAGACAAGTGGGTTATGCTCACTTGCCAGTAAGTGGAGGCGGACTTGAACAACTTTCCATAATGTCACACTTGGTATATTTTCTGGTACAGCAATGAAAGAAGCCAGTAGTTTCTGCCTCCAGCTGGTGGCAAGATGTGTGCACTGGTACAGCAGCGAAGAGGCCTGACTCTTCGGCCACACTGTGCTGCAAAGGCCTTTAATTGAGTCTGAAGAGACCAGCGTTGTTTGGAGCGTGGGTATGCCCATGTCTCATGGAGCCCATCTCTCCATGTCTCACATCCACCCTTTGTCATGCTGTTTTCCACAGGTTACTTGCACCGGTGGGCCAAAAGAGGGGCAGAAGGAGCCTATGGAACCCTTAGGGGGGGATGTAGGTAGTTGAACCCAGGTTCTCCTTCCGTGTCTTTTTTTTTTTTTTCTTACTTTTTTCCATGTGTTTTTTTTCCCATTGATCTCTGAGGAGTTTATTCCCATTGATTTCAGTGGGAAGTAATTGGCTATCTGCTGCTTTGCATAAGGCAGCTTTAGATTTAAAAAAAAGGGGGGAGGCCTTAATCAGGCTTGTGGGGGTATCCAGGGCTTCCCTAATCACATTTCCCCTGTCAGTCCAACAGGCCTTGGGATTCTCTTTTCAGGACTCCCATTTCGCTGTGGCCCTGCTCCTTAATGTCAACATGGGGGGGCTTTTGTGGTTTCTTTTCTTTTTTTGCCACCAGGCAGCCTGATGCAGCCACAGCCCCTGCATTATTTTTCCATGGCTGCTGTTTTTTTGACCCCAATGTGGCTGCAATACCCAGAGCACCATTTGACTAGCATGCTGAGACCTCCCACAGGAGTCCAGGGCCCAATGCCAAGCATGTGGCCTCTGCTGTTCCCTGATTCTTTTTCTGCAGGTGAGCTCCGCAGCCACTTTTGGTGGGCCCAGCAAAGGTGGAGCATGGTGGGGTGACACTAGCTGCATGTACAGTTGCTCCAGGGGCTCTTGAGAGACCCAGGATCCTACTTGTTGGCTGGCTTGTGTTGCAGCTCCTGAAATAGCCCCCAAGCTGTATTGAGTTGGCTAGCTGCAGCTCCCTTCATGGAGGTTTGGGTCCAGGCATCCCTTCTGGGAACCTGTGGCCCCTGAGCACTCTTCTCACAGGCAGCTAGAAAGGTCAGGGCTCCTGCTTCGTCCTTGCATTCCTTCATTCCTCTGCAAGCCCAGCATCCTCAAGTGAAGGCTCATCCTCTGAAGGTAAGTCTCTAAGGAGGATGGAGTACCTAAGAACATAAGAAATGCCATATTGGGTCAGACCAAGATCCATCAAGCCCAGTATCTTGTTTCCAACAGTGGCTAATCCAGGTCACAATTACGTGGCAGGTTCCCAGAAGGCACACGGGTTTCACAATGCTTGTCCCAGGGCAAGCAGTAGATTTCTCAGTTCATTTTTAATAATGGTTTATGGATCTTTCCTCCAGGAACTTGTCCAAATGTTTTTTAAACCCACCTACACTAACGGCTTTTACTATATCCCCCAGTAACGAATTTGAGATTGAATACGCATTGAGTGAAAAATATTTTGTCTTATTAGTCTTAAATAGGTTAAGTTGTATCTTCATTGTGTGTCCCCCAGGAGCCAGATAGGCTTCTCTAAGGAGCCACATTTTTTCTATGCCATGCCCTGTCCTTTACAGGATGTTCTGGCAGTTCCTCAGTCTATGGCGCTGGTTCTGGATGAGGTAAGCAGGCAGGTTCCCTTTATACCTGGTGGTTCCGCTGGTCTGCTATGTTCCAACTTCTCCATGTCCCAATGTGGTAGTGCATGGAATTTGGGAAGAATACCCCTGAACTAGGCCCCTGAGGTTCTGAAGTCCTGTCTTGGCTGTTCCCTCGGCACAAAGTGAACTGGATCAGCCTTTTAGATCCCTTGGAGTGGAAATCCAGTTTCTGACTGTTCCTGGGGGCAGGAAGTGCTGCACGTTACACCAATATTAAAGCAATTGCACTGGCTCCCAATAATACTCAGAATAAAGTACAGAGTTATACTCAACATTTTAAAGATTCTCATTAACTTCTCAGCAGAAAATCTACAGACTCTAATAGAAAAGGTACTGGATAACAGAAGAAGACAAAATTCCCAGAATCTACCCACAATTCCTACCCTAAAGGTCAGCAGTTGACAAACAATGTGCAAATGCGCATTTTCACTCTACGCGCCATCTGTCTGGAATTCACACCCAGAAAAAGAGAAGACCCTTAGGCTTAATAACTGAATTATGCAAAACGCTAAAAACGCACCTTTTCCTAGAATACTTTGGAGACAACGCGTAGCACAATTAATTAGGAAATGTTATGCAGACACTCGTACCTCAGTAAATGCATAACACAGGTACACTAAAAAAAAATTTTTTAAACTACCTCTAATGTTTCGATTGATTTTTACGTTTTTTGGTGCGCTGAATCCAAATCTGGTAACCAATTTGCTCCATCACCTACAGATGTTTTGCTACATTGGGTTAGCAGATTGAGGTGAACGTTTCAGATTGAGTGCGATCGAGATAAAAGTTTCTTGGATGAATTCTTTATACTAATTGTTTAGTAGTTATTCAAATAAGAATAAAGAAAATTGTAACAAGGCAGCACATAAGAATAGAGTAATGTCAACAAAACAATGACCCAATCTAGAAAGGCCCTTACATACATTATCTTGTTTTACCTAACCTTCCAGTGTAAATAGCTTATGTATATAGTTAACCCCGTTATCCAAGTTTGTATTCCTGTTCAATGTAAAACCTGACAGCTTGTTGTTATGGTCGTTAAGTTATGATGTAAACCGCGCTGATACTAAATAGCGCGGTATATAAGAAATTGTAATAAATAAATAAATAAAACACACTGTGATGGTAGCAAAATTGTCTGCACTTAAAACAGCCACATACATGTGCACAAACATTGAGCATATAAGAGCGAGGTTAGACACAAAGCAAAGCAAAGAAATGTGCAAAAAAATGTTGTACAGGTATGTATGTAAGAATAGAAAACGCAAACCGCACCATTGCAATACATGAAGACAAACACCCGATGGTGTGAAAATAAAATTCTAATAATGAGATCCGACACTGTGGTAATAACTAGCAAATTTTTTATTTCAAAGTTTAGTAAAAACACGATATTTGTCAACACAGTTTAGATTTTAAAGTCATTCTTGGGTCAATCAATCTCGCTGGTGGGCCCGTTTCTCTTTCCCCCGAATGCTTCTCTTGGTGCGCTGCTTGGCGTATTTTTCATCTGGGTTTCCCGCAGCAGCAACCAGCAGAAATCAGCCATCTAGTGGTGTTCCATCTTCCTTGGTACCTTCTCTCTGCGTCCTTGATGTCCTGGTGAAACCTTTCACCTTGTTCTTCACTGTACGCCCCCAAGTTTTCGGGAAAGTAGTTCACATGGGAGTGCAAGAAATGGACTTTCAGGCTCATGTTACAGCCTTGTTCTTTGAAGGCATTGAGGCATCCTGGCAAACAATATCCTTATAGTTCTCATCCCGCCTGTTCCCCAAGAATTTGAGAACAACATCCTTGAAGGAATCCCAGGCTTCTTTTTCCTTCTCAGGACATCGTTTCAGCGAATGCTCCATCTGAAATGAGTTTCCTTATATCAGGGCCCACAAACACTCCTTCCTTTAGCTTTGCTTCAGAAAGTCGGGGGAACTTTGAGCAAAGGTACCGAAAGCACTCACCATCTTTTGGAAGGGACTTGATGAATTGCTTAATGAGACCCAACTTAATGGGGAGAGGTGGTAATAGAATTTTATCACGAGGTACCAAGCTCTCATGAAGAACATTTTTCTCACCGGTCTCAAATACTCCCGAATTGGCCAGTCTTTTTTCCCCCAGTTGTAGGTCACGGGCCCGGCTATCCCACAAGAAAAGGAAGCAGGGATATTTGGTGAAACCGGATTGCTGCCCTAATAGCATGGATAGAATTTTAAAGTCTCCACAAATCATCCACTTATGCTCATCATAACGAATCTTCTGAAGAATCAGGGCCAAATTCTCGTATTTTTCTTGGAGAATAGCAGAGTGAACAATAGGAACTGAAGCAAATGTGTTACCATTATGAAGAAGAACACCTTTTATGCTGTCTTTTGACGAATCAATGAACAGCCGCCATTCAGCAGGATCATACTTGAGTTTAAACTTTTCCATCACTCCGTATATATCGTTGCAAAATACCAAATCTTCCTCTTTTGCTGAAATACTTCAAAAATTGTGTCTCGCGGTTGTGGTACCAATAAAAGTTGTTCCTGGTGACAATAGATTTTTCTGTTTAAGCCCGAGAACCTAGCAGTTGGGGCAGCATCTTTTGGGAGTCCTAAATCCCGGACTAAAATCATTCAATTCAGCTTGAGAGAAAAGTTTCAGGTTTCGGATCTGGTTCAGTTTCAAACCTCGGAAGTACTGGACTCATCGGGAAAAGCCATCTGATGAGTCTCATCATGATCAGAACCGTCCACACAAATATGATCCAAAGATTTTGGTGGTTCAGGCACAGGTACTTCGTTGCTATGAGGCATAGGCCTAATTGCTGAGGGAAGGTTGGGGTAATTATTACGTTCTTATTTTTTAAGTTGTATCCCTTCACAATGCAAGAGCAAAAATAGCAGTCACTGCTGTGGTCTCTTTGTTCACGCCACATCATAGGTATTCCGAAACGAATGCTTGTTTTTTACCTTTCATCCATAAGCGTAGATCTTCCTCACATGTCTTGCACACTTTGTGAGGAGCCCACGGTTTGTCTTGAATCGCCTAACTTCAAACCGAAATAGGCGAAATATACTTTTTTAATAAATGCAGAAATGTTCCTCTGCCGCTTTTTCACGGTATATTCCCCACAAATAAAACAAAAACTGTCCGGAGAGTTGACGCAACCTCTGGCTCTGTGAGCCATCACAATACACAGCACTGCAAACTACAACTGTAGTGAACCACTTCGGAATAAAAGCTGGATTACGACTGAGCAAACAAAAAAGGTAATAATGAACTTGCAAGAAACTGAAATTTGACAGGAACGTTCATGTCGCAACCACCGTGTTGAGCGAGCGAACGAGTCGAGGCGAACAGGAAAGAACATGGCGCCAGCGCGAGTACTGGATTTAGGCCCCCGCCTCCCAATTGTCCTGTTATGTATAAAATGAATACAAAACACTCTAAAATATCATGAGGGAGTGTTTCTAGTTAGTTAACCATTACAACCTCTATTTTGGGGCCAAGAAAATAAACTGCAGTCGGCTAAAAAGAAATTATGTGGAACATTCCTTATATGGGTAAGAAATCTAATTTTGCAAGAAAACGTGATGTGATGGAACATTTTGGCTATTTTTCCTGGATTCAGCACCCCAAAATCTATAGGAATCAGTTGCAAAACTGGAGGCAGTTTTTTGGTAGTGTACCTGTGCAATCCAACCAGCTTCTTTCTCTAGTTTGTTTTTGCCTGCCCTGTTACCCAACCCTTCTCATTCTCTTTACCACTTATGCTTTCAACATAACTGAATGTAAATAGTTAGTTTGTTGTATAACACCCTAAGTTAACCTGTTCATTGCAATGTTCTACAAATTCACATTAATTGTAAACCACTTTGACTTTCAGATAACGCAGTATAGAAAAAGTTGTTAAATAAATAAATGTGGGGAGTCTCAGTTTGGAAGGGACGAGGTCTTACAGAAGGCTTTGACAGTACCTGCTTTCAGCTTTCAGGTGATGCTGTCTTCATGCCTGCTGCTACTACTACTACTATTACTGATCATTTGCATAGCACTGCAAGGCATACACAGCACTGTACAGACTCCTGTAAGAGACTGCATCTGCTCATCAGAGCTTACAGTCTAGTCAACACAAACACAGCAGCTGAGGACAAGGCTACAAATAGGGGAATGATAAGGAAAGACATAGGAGACTAAGTGGATCAGGATCCAAAAGTGGCCTCGAAGAGGTGAGTTTTCAGCCTGAATTTGAAAAGGGCCAGAGATGAAGCCCAACGTACAGACTCAGTTTGTTCCAAGCATAAGGAGTAACAAGGTGGAAGGATCAAAGTCTGGAGTTTGCAGTAGAAGAGAAGGGCACAGGTAGAAGGGATCTGCCAGAAGAGTGGAGTTCCCGAGGAGGGATGTAGGGAGAGATAAGAGAGGAAAGGTAGTGAGGAGCAGCAGAATGAGTGCACTTATAGGTCATGAGGAGAAGTTTGTACTGGATATGGAAACGGATAGAGAGCCAATGAAGCAATTTGAGAAGAGGGGTTATATGAGCACAGGGCCGTACCGAGGGAAGATCACGCCCTGTGCGACTTGCACATCGGGCGTGCCCCCCCCCCCTCCCCACAGCAGGAGAGAAGAGGCGCACCCAATGTGCAAGTCACCGGCATGCTAAGCAGATCTTTCCCTCCCTGCAAGAGCAGGGAGGGAAAGATCTGCTTAGCATGCTGGCAGAACGCTTAAGGGGCGCATTTTAGCTGTCCTCCCATTGCCTGCCGCCACTGAGAGAAGAAAAGTGGCGGTGGCAGGCAACGGAAGACAGCTAAAATGCGCCCCTTAAGCCTTTGCACCTTGTGTGGCCGCACCGCTCGCACAGGGCTAGGTCCCGGCCTGTATGAGCATATTGAGGCTGGCAGAAGATTAGCCATGCAGCTGAGTTTTGAACAGATTGAAGGGGAGAGATCATTCAGGAGGAGACCAGCAAGGAGGAGGTTGCAGTAGTCTAGTCTAGTCAGGAGGTGACTAAAGAGTGGATAAGTGTCTTAGTAGTGTGTTCAGAAAGGAAGGGGCAAATTTTACTGATGAGAAAGAAACAACAGGTTTTAGCTATCAGTTGAATGTGTGTGGAGAAAAGAGGGAGGAATCAAAGACTATCCCAAGGTTGCCAGCCGAGGAAACAGAGAGTAGTAGAGCATTATCCACAGAGATTGATAAAGGAGGAAGAGGGGAAGTGGGTTCAGGGGGAAAATATAATAAATTTGGTTTGGGCCATGTTAAATTTCAACCGACAGTGAAACATCCAGGCAGCAATGTCAGATAGGCAGGCAGAGATATGGGCCTGGATTCCCGGAGAGATTTCTGGTGTAGGAAGGTAGATCTGAGAGTCATCAGCGTAAAAATGGTACTGAAAACCATGAGAGGAGATGAGTACACCAAGGGACTGGATATAGAGAGAGAAAAGGAGTTGGCTTAAGACACCATCTAAGAGCGGGATTGCAGTAGAGGAGGATCCATCAGAACAAACACTGAAAGTGTGATGGGAGAGATAAGAAGAGAACCAGGATAGCACAGAGCCCTTAAAATCAAGTGAGGACAAGGTATTGAGGGAAATGTGGTGGTCAACAGTGTCAAAAGCAGCAGAAAGGTCAAGAAGGATGAGGATTGAGTAAAGGCCCTTGGATTTTGCCAGGAACAGGTCACTGAAGACTTTGGCAAGAGCCATTTCAGTAGAATGTAAATGACGAAAGTCAGATTGCAATGGATCCAGAAGAGCTTAAGAGAAAGAAAATCAAGGCAACAGTGATGAACCACACATTCAAGTAGTTTAGAAATGAAGGGAAGGAGGGAGATGGGTTGATAATTAAAGGATATGTAGGGTCTAGTGAGGGTTTCTTGAGGAGAGGTATGACTACAGTATGCTTGAAGGCTGCCGGAACAGTTGCAGTGGAGAGCGATAGATTGAGAATATGAGAAATGGAAGGAATGACATTAGAAGAGATGGAGCTTAGGAGATTGGTGGGAACACGATCAGAAGAGCAGGTAGTGAATTTGGAGGAGGAAAGAATGTGTGACTTCTTCATCAGAGATCTTAGAAAAGGAAGAAAGTGTGGCAGAGGTTGAGGGGAAGAGTTGGGAGTGAAGAGGGGAGAGGGGATGGAGCTGATCTCATGGGGAACTGGAGTATAATCTTGTGGACTTTGTCATGGAAATAGTCGCCAGAGTTTGGGCAGAAATGGAAAGAGCAGTCGGAGGCAGAGGCACCTTGAGGAGAGAGTTGAGAGTTGTAAAGATACAGCGAGGGTCAGAGGCAAGAGAGTTAGTCAAATGGACATAGTAGTCTTGTTTGGGAGACAGGAGGGGGAAAGGAGAGGGATATGAATAAGATTTGAGCAATTGCATGAGGATCTGTCCTGGGATTGTGACAAGTCTAGTGGTGCAGGGTTGAGATTGATATCTCCAGATGACAGAAGAAGGAGCAGAAGAGTACGGGGCAGAGAGCAGATAGCACGGTGCTAACAAGGGTGAGGTTCTTTCAGAGTGAGAAGATAGCTGAATGAGAGGAAGAAAATGGTGAAGCTCAAGAGCTGATAGGATAGATGAGAAGATGGTGGGAGAAGTAAGGATGGTGGAGAGGAGATGCTAAGAAGGGAGGACTTGAGGCTGTTGATAAGAGGGAAGAAGATTAGGGAGTGTCAACAACAGGAAGAGAAAGTGATGTGGAGCCATAAGAAATAGGTGGAGAAGAGAGCAGAAGTAAAAAAAATTTATGAAGGATAGGCAGGAGAAAGATCTCAGGGGATTAGGATGCACCTGTGAATAATAGCAGTAATGAGCACAGGACAGCTGTAAGAGAGTGGGATGTGGGGTGGGGTGGGGTGGGAAGGAGGGAAGAAGAGGAACAAGAGACAGACTCCTGAAAATAGGGAGCTGACCAATATTACAGAAAAATACAGATAAGGTAAAAGCACACTAACAATGATAAAACAAGTAGATATACTGTAGATATACCAATATAGACAAACAGGACTCACAAGCAAGCAGTTAAATGCCTGACCCAAGCCAGGAGCTAGGAGCAAATACTTGTAATGGAGCTGCTCTTTCCAGAGCAAAAAGGCAAGAGGGCTCAGCACATGTGGACATGGAGGAAAAAGGGAGTTAACAATGCCTCAGTTTTGGGGGGAGGGGTGGAAAGGGACTAGTCACTCCATTTTCTGCACACACTTGGGTAGATTAGAAAAAGAACAGGCACAGGAAGATTTAAAACTCGGTGAAAACAGGAGCGATATAGTTAGAATTAAGATATTAATTTAGAATGTTAACTTGACCGCCACAAACAGAGACCAGATAGTAGAGAGAAAAAGTACAGGAGCAGTTATTAGTTATTCAGAGGAAGGCGAGACAAACTCTTGAAAATAGGAAGGAGCTGAACAATATTACAACAAATGCAGATAAGGTAAAAACACACTAACAATGAGACACAGGTTGCAGCCCCGCAAGCCCCCTGGACCCTATTCCCCCTCCTGCACTCTCCACATGTCCTGAACAGTAGAATGGGGAGAGCCAGTGGGAGGTGCAGTGGGGGCGGGGGCGGGCCAGCCCAGTAGGACGTACAGAGCCGATTCAGGTCATGGTCCTATATGTCTATGGGGACATGCTGCTTATTCCACCTCAGGGGTGGAATAAGCAGCACCGACGTGGCGATCGTGGCCGGGGATCCCTCTCTGGGGCTGGGTGCAAGGGGTCCCCCCTGCCCAATCCAGGCCCCGACTGGTTGGCTGTGGGTCAGGCGGTGGGGAAGAGAGGGGCCTAAGCCGTGGGAGTTGGGGGCACCTGCGGGGAGGGCATCGTGGCAGGGGCTAGTCAGGCTGTCCACAGGCCTAATTCTGTTCCTGTGGTCCAGAATCGGGTCCTAATGGGCCCATCTTCCTCTGGGACATCCTGATGGCCCAGACATACCCCTCTCGGAATCAGGCTTCACATCAATATAAACAGACAAGACTCACAAGCAAGCAGTTAATTGCCTGACCAAGCCATGCTTGTAATGGAGCTGCTCTTTCCAGAGCAAAAAGGCAAGAGGCTAGCCCTGGGATAAGGGCTCCACCCTCTGCAGGTGATCTGGTGTCTCCAGCCATAAGGCTTTTATGGCTCCTTACTCCTAAGCTTGCAGGTTGGTTCCTGGGAACACCTAAATTGGTTTGGGTCAAATGATCATCCAGCCCAATCTCATTTTAGATGCTAGGACACTTTCAGAGGCCCACCTAGGTGGTTGCTGCTTGTTCACGTTGGTGTTGAGTCTTTCTCAGCTCCATGGCATGATTGGCTAGTTGGTAGTGCGATGGTTCTGGTTTGTGGTGGTAGAATCCCCCTTAAGGGTCACTTTCTCTCCAGAAAAAGAGTCTCGTCCTTAAAGACTCCTGGAAGAAAGGCACAGAAGGGCCAATAGGCTGCCTAATGCTATGCATAGAGCTTGGAGTTGCCCTTTGACAATGGGGAGTCCTTCAGGATCTCCATTGCAGTAGGGGGTAGTTCTAGCAGAGCTTTTGGCATGCTCAGGTCATCTCCATGGTACCTTTGAGAACCAGTAATTCCTCTCAATTGGTGCTGGTGGTCCCTCCCGAGGTGCAGCTGGTGGGGATGTCACTCAGTCTATTCATTCTGAGCACACCCATACCACATTAAAATAGTGAGCTTCAGGACTTTTAGGCAAGATTTCTTAGCTCCTCCTATAAGTCATCTGGCTTCTGTCCTTCAAGTTTCTGGTTCAGACCAGTCTGCAACTTATGATATGCACTGTTTGAGGTACTCCAGTGCTTGCAAGGTCTCCCTGGGAGAAGTCTCCCTATGGCTCTCTGATCAGGTGGAGGACATTTGTGTGTGCTTTTTAGTGATTCCGGCTGTGACAGGTTGGTTTTCAGGGCTGAAGATGTTCTCCCTGATACATGCATATCCAGGAAAGGAGGTCCTTCTGGCATGTTCCAAACCTAGAGTTAATCTTAGTCTCTCATTGTCACATAGGGTCCTTCTGGGATATCATTGCATTGATCAGGTAGGGGGGTGCTCCCACCTCCCAAATCTTTCCCATTGTGAACAGCATTAGTTGTTTCTCTGCTCCTGTGTTCTCTACCGCCTTCTTAAGTCCAGGCCTCACCTTGGACCTAGACAAGGCTCCCTATACCTTTACCAAGAAAAGTACTTGAATCGCTACAGAGCCTAGAACATCAAAATGTCATCAATAGAAGGTGCATTATGGCTCATTGCATTAGGGAAGTTGTTTGTATATGGTCATTTCTGACAGTGGCATTCAATGTTCATTATGCTTTTTTGTACAGCAAAAATACAAAGATGCTTTGGGGTCATTTTTAAACAAGGTGCCTAGAAGAAAAGGCACAAGCGCATGCATATATTGTGACTGTGCCATAAAGGTAACCTACATGAGGTGTCTTTTTAAAATAACCTCTCTGAAAGCTCCCACACAGCTACATCTGCACCAAGGCGGATTCAAGTTTGTGTTTTATATGGTAAGTTTTCATGTGTATTTTATAAAATATGCATTCAAAAGTTGGACATTGAAAAAGATAGACAGGAAGAAAATCGATGCCTTTGAATTATGGTGCTGGCAAAGGATACTGTGTACTGTATTCCATGGACTGCCCGAAGAACAAACCAATCAGTATTAGAGGAGATCAGACTAAAGCTTAGATGATAATACTTTGACTTTCATACTTTGGACACATCATGCGAAGAGAGAGATCATTAGAGAAAGGCACCATACTGTACTTGGCAAGTGGAAGGTCAACGCAAAAGAGGAAGGCCAACAATGAGATGGATCAATACAATAACAGCAACTATGGGTGTCATTCCGAATACAGGTTAGGACAGCTATCCGTAGGGTCGCTATGAGTCGTCACCGACTCGACGGCACTTAACAACAGCTACTAATTTTGTCCCAGCAGCTCTTCCCATTCTGCATCCCAAAACATTTGCATATATGTAACATAAAATTTGCTGCTATGTTTTTCTGAGAATCTTTTTATGCATGTATACTGCCAAGCAATTTTATAAACATCTACAGTATATGAGCACAAAAACATTGTCCTACACACTCAAGTCACTTATAAAATTGCACCCTTTTTTCATCTGGAGATATATAGTAGAAATTTCTAGAGACACACTGTGGGAACTAGTGTGTTACCAGTTTCTGATTACCCCACCCCATTTTACTTAATAGTGGACATTCAGTTAGGGCTTATATATTAACAAAGGCGTTCTTGTGTTTGATTTCTTTTATCAAGTTTACAAGAGACCACAATGGTATTATTTGATAGTATTTTATATAAAAGAATGACAGCATGTAGTTTTTCATTCTTTTTAACAATGAACAATTTTTATTCATTTATCAAAGAAAAGCTGCTGAAAGATTTAGCGTGTAGGAGTGAATGCAAAAATCCAGTTACTACTTCATTTCTTACTGGATACTTTTCGCCTATGAATATTGCAGATTTTGTGACAACCTTTTCTGTTGGTATTAAAGCTGGCCTAGAAATCAAAAGATTTTTCTTTTAAAAGAGAACCTCTGAGCTAGATTCAATAAAGTGTGCTACCACGTTAGCATGTGCTAATACCATTTAAGCTGCATTATTGGCAGTAGGTCCTTCTGAATAAGCTGGGACCTGTAGTAAACGTGCTTCATTATCCAGTGACCAGTCCAGACAAATGGGTTATGCTCCGTTGCTAACAGGTGGAGGCAGACTTCAGCAACTTTCAGTGATGTCATCACTTGGTATATCATCTTGTAAAGCACAGTGGCAAGTGGCAAGGTGTTTGGACTGGGGCAGCAGTGAAAGATAGACCCGACTCTCCTCGCCCACACTATGGTGTAGAGTCATGAAGGGCCCATGGCTCAGTGCGGATATGTCCATGTCTCCTGGAGCAGACAGCCACCCTGTGACCACACTGTTTCCTACAGGTTACGAGTGCTGATAGCCCAGAAGAGCAGCACACAGTTTCGTATGGGTTACGAACACTGTTAGGCCAGAAGAGGAACAGGAGAGCTCCACAGGGCCCCTGAGGAGGGTCTGTTAGTTGAACCCAGGCCCTCCTTGCCTCTTGATTTGCTTTTCCCTGTTTTTCTTTTTTTTCATGATTATTTTTTTCCAGATTTATTTTTTCCCCATTGATTTTAATGGGAAACAAATGTTTCTCTACTGTTTTAAATAAAGCAGCTTCAATTAAAAAAAAAAAAAGACCATCCTCAGCCAGGCCTCTCCAGTAGGGTTTCCTTGGTCAGACAGACAGACTAGGGATTCCCTTTTCAGGCCTCCTCTTTTGCTGTGGCTCTTTTTCTTGCAAGGAGATGTTTTACCTTTTGTTGCCACGGTTCTCAGCCATGCAGTCTGATGCAGCCTGCAGCCCCTAGCATTTCTTTACTGCGGCTGCTGTTTTTTGTTCCATTATGAATGTAATGCCAAGGGCCCTTTTTGGCTGGCAATTTGAGATCCCCCCTCCTCCCACAGGGGGCTAGGGTTGCCAACTTTTTCACAGAGAAAAACCCGACACCTGTGGCTCGCCATGCTCCACCCATTCTCCGCCCCTAGTCCCACCCCTGCCCCGCCCCCAGCCCCACCCACAAAAATTACCGAGGATACGTGTAGGCTAACTTCCTTGGTCAGATAATAATTAAACTGGGAACCCCAAAATCCAAACATGAAATGTACAACACTGAAGAAATAAAACTATAAAGTAATTTCCTCTTGCACTAAACAAAAACGCAAAGATGTTAGCAATACACACTTCCCAGACCAGACATATTCCAGTTAATAAATTCAAAATAAAAAGTATTTTTCTACCTTCTGTTTGGGCGTTTTATTTTTCAGTTGCAATTGCTCCAGTCACTTTCTTCTGGTTTCTTCGTGTCTTCTGCGAGCTATCCATTTGTCCTTTCTTCTCTTTAGATGTTTCCAATCTCTCTCTATTTCTGCTTTAACATACTGATTGTTTCCCTTTTGCTCTTTCCCCCAATTCTTTCCTTATTCCTTTATCATCCGTTTAAATTTCACCCTTCCATTCTCAAGCCCCTCTTACTCTCCCAATACCGGCCCATCATAGACTTTTCTTCCACACAAAATATTTTTTCCCCTCTCCATTCTCATTCCCCATCCATTCTAGTCCTCCCCCAAATCAATTCCCTTATAGTTCTAGGCCCACCCAGCATCCACTCCCTTCTAGTCCCATTCTCCCATGCCCCACATCAGCCCATTTCCAGTCCTATTCCAGCTCTTCATCAGCCCATTTCCAGTGCTAGCCCTCACATCACAGGCCATTTCCAGTCCTAGCTCCCCCCAATCACAGCCCATTTCCAGTCCAAGTCCCCCATCACAGCCTATTTCCAGTCCTAGGCCCCCCCCCCCCCACCATCACAGCCCATTTGCAGTCCGAGTCCCCCCGCACCATCACAGCCCATTTGCAGTCCTAGCCCCCCTAATCACAGCCTATTTCCAGTCCAAGATCCCCCTTCCTCCACCATAGCCCATTTCCAGTCCAAGTTCCCCCCCCCCCCATAGCCCTTTTCCAGTCCAGGTCCCCTCCACCCCCATCACAACCCATTTCCAGTCCATGTCCCCCCCCCCCATCACAGCCTATTTCCAGTCCAAGTCCCTCCCCCCCTTTAGCCCTTTCCCAGTCCAAGTCCCCCCCCCCCTTAGCCCTTTTCCAGTCCAAGTCCCCCCCATAACCCTTTTCCAGTCCAAGTCCCCCCCCCATCACAGCCTATTTCCAGTCCAAGTCCCTCCCCCCCTTTAGCCCTTTCCCAGTCCAAGTCCCCCCCATTAGCCCTTTTCCAGTCCTAGTCCCCCCCCCCCTTAGCCCTTTTCCAGTCCAAGTCCCCCCCCTTAGCCCTTTTCCAGTCCAAGTCCCCCCTTAGCCCTTTTCCAGTCCAGGTCCCCCCCCCCATCACAGCCAATGCAGTCCTTGCCCCCTCCCCCCCCCCCGACCAGCATCGCGGCTGTCTGAGGCTTCAGAGGGAGCCGGGGAAGCCCGCGCGAGGCCCCGGCTCCTTCTGAACAGCCACCAGCGTGAAGAGCCTTTTCCTTCACGCTGGCGGCTATTCCTGTGAAGCCGCGAATGCTGGGAAAGGTTAAAGGGCAACCTTTAACCTTTCCCAGCATTCGCGGCTTCACAGGAACGGCCGCCAGCGTGAAGGTAAAGGCTCTTCACGCTGGTGGCTGTTCAGAGGGAGCCGGGGCCTAGCGCGGGCTTCCCCGGCTCCCTCTGAAGCGGAGAAAAGCCGGTTTTTTTGCTCTGGCCGCTCCCGATCTTGCGGCCAGAGCAAAAAAACCGGCTTTTAAAGGGCCGGTTTTGCCTCTGCACCGGCAGCCGGCCTGGCCGTGGAAAAACCGGCCAGGCCGGCTGAAAACCAGCCAGTTGGCAACCCTACAGGGGGCCCTGGACTTGACGCTGTGCCTTTTTGTTGTTCTTTCCACCAGTGATCTCTGCAGCCACTCTGGGTTGCGGCTTGCTTCTAGCAAGAGTGGAGCACAGCAGAGTACCACTAGCCATGTGCCTGGTGGTCCTTGGGGACTCTTTGGTGCTCTGGGGCCCCACTTGTGGGAAGGCTTGTGCTACAGCTCTCAAAACAGCCCTCAGGTTGTATTTGATTGGCATGCTGCTTGACAGCACCCTTTGGGAGGCATTTGGGGCCCAGGCATATCACTTTGGGACCCAGGGCCCCAGAGCACTCTTCTTACAGGTGACTAGAGAAGTCAAGACCCCTGGTTCAACCTTCTACTCCTTCATTCCTCTCTGAGCCCAGCTTTCCCCTTCAGGGGTTGTTGAAGGGCTTGAGGAGAATTTAGACCATTGGAACATAAGTCTGAGGAGGATGGAATAATGGTTCCCCTAGGGGCCATTTCCCTGTAAAATAGTTATCTCCAAGTTATAATGCCCTGTTCAATGTAATTTCAGTTTGTTCAATGTAAACCGCACTGATGCAGAATAATGCGGTATATAAGAGAATGTAAATAAATAAATAAATTTCTATGAGATCCGTGTCTTTTTCTCTGCTAGACCTGTTTAGGCCTGCACAGGACATTACGGTGGCTCTGCAGGCTGCAAAGCTGACTTTTGGGTGAATTTAGCAGCTGATTCGCATCACACCAGATAGGCACGCTGCTGTCCTACATTATCATTCCTTCATGGCCCTATGCAGTAGCACATGGGTTTTTACAGAGAAAACCCCCTGAACTGGGCCCTGGGGTACTGAGGTCCTGTCTTAGATGTGCCCTGGACCAAGGCAGGCTGGATTAGTTCTTTGGCCCCATGGAGTGAACATCCACCTCATGGTGGTGATGAAACACATGACGGTCCCCAGCAATGGGAAATCTCAGTTTAGAGGCCTTTGCAGTGGCTTGTGTGCATACCTGGAGGCTAGCCTGTAGATGAGGGCTGAACCTCTGCAGGTGGTCTGGTGACTTCAGCTATAGAGCTATGGACCTCTTCTCGCAAAGAAACAGAACCGTTCATGAGAACATCTCATTGGGTGGTGTCAAATTGTCATTTAGCCCAGTCTCCTTTCAGAAGCTAAGAGACTTGCAGTGCCCTGCCTAGGTGACTGCTGGTGCAGAGTCTCTCCCAGCTCCATGGTGATGATGGTATGGGTCAGTTACTAATACTGGCTTTATTCCAATCATAGGTCCAGTCTGTGGCAAAGCATTTCTCATTAAGGGTTGCTTTCTCCAAATGGAAAAGCTCACTTATAGAGTCTCCTGGAAGTCACACAGAGAAAGGCCAAGGGACCTTCTAAGACCATACGTAAAGCCTGGAACAACTCTAGAGAGAATGAGTTCTTTGGGACCTCCATTGAAGTAGGAACAGTACTGGCGGAGTGTCTGGTGGGCTTCAGTTGTCTTCATGGAGATTTTGGGAGCTTGTAATCCCCCTCATTGAATACCATTGGTTCCTCCCATTGTCCAGCCAGTCAGGGTGTATCTTAGTCTCTTCCTTCTGAGTGCACATGTATCATGTTAAACTAGTTGGATTCGGGATCTTTAGGTGAGTGTGGTGTTTGTCAACTTCTTCTTCATACCACCTGTCCTTGGTCCCTCAAGTGTTAGTCTAGGCCAGTCTGGGGCTTGTCATGTACATAGGTGAATTACAACAAAGCTTGAAAGGTCTCTTTCGAAGTCTCCCTGAGGCTATCTCCTTAAATGGGAGATGTTTGAGGCTGCTCTGGCACTCCTGGCAGTGACAAGTTGTTTTCCATTCCCTCCACAGTGGGGCTGGAGATATTATCCCTGATACATGCAGATCTGCAATGGGAAGTTCCTTTTGGCATGATGTGGACTTAGAATTGGTGATCTTTGGACTCTATGACTCTCATCTTCATATGGAGCCCTTCAGGTCTGCATGGTGTCGGGCGGATAGGGCAAACCTGCTAGATCTTGCCATGGCATTTGTCACTTTCCAGAGTGAACAGAATTAGCTGCTTCTCTCTATCTGCATTCTATGCTTGCCTTTTTGGTTCTGGGCCTTGCCTTTGACCTAGAAGTGGCTCCCCATATCTTTGCCAAGATGATAAGAGATAGCAGAGGGCTTGTTTGCCCACCCCTGGACTTTGGGATTGCCTGGTTAATGTCTTTGGAGTAGTCCAAAAGTGACATAGGCCAAGGGAGCTCTGCCTGGAAAGGCTGTAGTCAGAAACAGGCTATCCTGAGAGCAGCTTGATTCTCTCCCATGATTTAGAGCCTCCGCGAACCTGTTCTAACTCTCCTGAGTTAACTTTTCTCATGGTGGGGGGTTCACACAAGCCTCAGCTGACTCAGAGCAGGTGATTCTCTGGATCTGAGTCTCCTCTGGCCCTCAAGTGTGGATCATGGGTCTAGGGTGCATTTGTACTAGAGTCAGCCTAATCTTCTGGTCTCCATGTATCCCATCATTCAAACAGACCCTTCCCCTCTCCTGAGAATTCAAGGAGCAAGTGAGGTTATGGTTTCACCTCTTGTATGGGAATCACTTCAGTAGATGCTTGTTAGCTTGGCTTCCAGCCAGAAGGACTGGAGGTTTGAGATCCAGTCCAGTTGACCAGGGACTCTATCATGCCAAGGGGCCCCATGAGGGATCTTCCACCTGGAGACCAGAGTGATCACATTGACCCTGGGGAGGCTCATGCCTCCTTTTAAGGGAAGCAGTGGGTGGCGTGTTCTCAACACGGCCCTGACTGAAAGTCATGTATGTCGTCTGCTCATGAGTTTGCTCATGCAGTCATACAGCTGGGCTTTTGGTGGAGCAACAACTGATTGCCCTAGCTGCAATGCATATCAAAAGCTACTGTAGCATACAAACTAACTGTCTGTGTCAGGACTTTATGGATCCAGGTGAAGTGAGAGCTCAGACCTCCCATGAGTTATCTGATATAGCCTTCCAGTACCCCATGTATTGGCCACTCCAGATGCCAGTTGCAGAGCTTTTTCAAATGCTGGGAGACTCCACAAATAGCAGGCTGAATGGCTTTTCCTTTGGGGTGGCATTAAGGGAGGGATGCTGTGTGACTTCTTCTCTGACTCTGGGTGAGCCATCTTATGCACAGATTAATGGTCCATCTGATCCTGGTGGTCTAAGGACCCTTGCTTGAGCTTGTGCACCATGTTACGTGGCTCTTGGGCCAAATGATATGGATTTCTTTTTCTCTTCAGGATACAGACCCACAGGAGAAACTTGGTGGGGGCTCCAGCTAAGGCAGTTTCGTGGCACCTTCTCACTTAGGGCCTGACCCTTGCAGGTGCATACGAGTTGGTTTGAGCTGCTTGGTAACCTCCCTGCTTGGGACGTGGCGAGCAGATATTAGAAACCTTTAGCAGTTTGAGCTGGACCACAGCTTGGTCTGAACCCTCGGAATTCAAGTAGCAGATCTGTTCTGCCTCTAAGGGATTCCTTGGGACATATCATGGCAGGAGTAAAGCAGTTCTGACTGTTTGAGTGTCCAGTTGGGTCTCAGTGGGCTCCTGTGGTAGAGGGTCCTGGATGGACCCTTCTTTATTTCCTTATGTAAGGCCTCCCTGGTGGGTTGGTTCAATGCGGTCCACTTCGGAGGACTCTTTTATCTGCCATATGGTGTCTGTGCTGCAGCCCTTGGCTTCGAGTACACCTTTCTGTTTCTTCATATCATTCCTTTTGCTATGCAGCCTTCACCATCCCTCCTCCCACCTTCATCCTGACTGAATTGTGGGCCTACTTCCTTCGTAGAGAAGGATCTCCAAACTGACTTCTCTATGCATCTTATGGACAGGCAGAGAGTGTTCAACATAGAAACATGACTGCAGAAAAAAAAACATATGGCCTATCTAGTCTGCCCTTCCATATCAACTACTATAGTTCCTTTTATTCCTTTAGAGATCTTCTGTGTTTTGTCCCATGCTTTCTTGAATTTGGATACTGCCCTCGTCTCTACTTCCTCCATTGAGAGACTATTCCATGCATCTACCATTCTTTCCATAAAGAAATATTTCTGCATATTACTCCTGAGTCTATCCCCTTTCACTCTCATTTTGTGTCCCCTCATTGCAGAGATTACTTTCAATGAAAACAGGCTCTCTTTCTGTGCATTTATGCCATGGTCGTAAAGTTGTGGTCAACATTTGCACTCTTGCATTTTAAGTATATTGTGCACAATATCTTGAGAAATAATTGGAAATATTCCAACTGTATGTCATCATAATATTTTAATAGTATGTTCAAAAGTATACAACTAAAAAAGATGTCTGTACAACTTAGACATAGTGGTTTCAAAGAAAAAAACAAAATATGACCTGGACAAGATTAATAGCACACTTCACTAATATTTGGTTACACAACCCTTGGCAGACATGACAGCCTCCAGATGTTTCTTGCAGCTATCTATAAGTTTCATACAACTGTCTGCTGGTAGTTTCTCCCATTCTTCAACTGTGATTTGTTCCAGTTCATGAATGTTTCTAGGATTCCTTTTACCAATAGAAGATTTCAGCTCTTTCCAAAGGTTCTCAAGTGGATTGAGATCAAGACTCATTACTGGCCAGTTTAAAACAGTCTATTTTGTCCTTTTTAACTATTCTTTTATAGTTTTGGCTGTATATTTTGGGTCATTGTCCTGCTGGAGGACCCATGACCTTTAGCCCAGATCTAGCTTTCTGACAGGTAGCACATTTCTCTCTCCAGAATACCTTGGTAGTCCTCTGACTTCATAATTCCTTTAATACATTCCAGACCTATAGCCTCCACCATATTTAACTGTAGGAAGGGTATTTTTTCTTTATAAGCTTCATTTCTTCACCTGTAAATGTATTAATGGTCTGCAATGCCAAAGAGCTCAAATTTGGTTTCATTGGTCCACAGAATATTTTCCCAGAAGGATTGTGGTTTCTCAAGGTGGCTTGCAGCAAAGATCAGGCATGCCTTTTTGTCTGTTTTTGAGCATTGGGTTCCTCCTTGGCCTTTGCCCATGAAGTCCTTCTTTGTTTAGTGCATGGTGTATGATGCGGGTTGAAACCACCACTCCAGATTGCTCCAGGTTAGCCTTAAGCTCTTTGGATTTTGTGCGTGGTGTTTTTCCAACAGGTTGCACTAACCTTCGAAGACTTATTGGATTAATTTTCCACTTCCTACCACATCCTGGGAGGTTCTTGATAGCAAAGTGAGCAGAAAACGTATTAATAACATTGCAAACTGTATAAACGGAAATCCCAAGGTCTTTAGAGATGGCCTTGTACCCCATTGAAGTTTGATGTTTGGTGATAATAGCTATCTCCAGGAACAAGCAGTTTTCAATATGGGTAATGTCCCGTGACAGATCCCACGCAGGAACACTCCCCAGCATCCAATAGGAAGCATTTGGGAGCATCCCTCTGCACATGTGTGCATGCCTTCCCAGTAATTCTCCTCAGTCTTAGTTTTTCCGCAGAGCCCAATGGACGCCTGTCCTGTCACTGCTAATAAAACTGTTTTCTTCCATGCCCTTTGGTGTCCTTATTTTTTCTTTTTGCCTTCTCATCTACTTCGGTACTGTCGCTCACCAACACCGGTTCCCTTTTTGGCACTTCAACTAACTTCTGTATTCTCTTTTTTACCTCGTGGTTCCCATGGGGTGTTTTGCTGATTTTTGCCACCATTGAGTCTTTTGACCTGGCAAAGGCTGTTTTTCCTGACATGGAGAAGCCATCCAGCAGTTTCAAGGATTGTACTTCCTGCAACTACACCATTTCATCCATCAACAAGCCCAATTGGTGCTTACAGTGCTTGGGCCCTGACCACAACCTGGACGACTTGTACTTTGTAAGCAAATGACAAAGGGAGGGTTAAAAAAACAGGAAAAGCAACGTGAGTCTTTTAGGATCTGACTCGGCACACTCTTCTTCAATGTTGACATCCTCTCAGGTCTCCTATTCTTCACGCAGTTCCTGCACTCCTTCAGAACCAAAAGGTCATGGCAAGAAACAGCCGACCACCAATGCCGCATCTGCATCTCAGCCTTCGATGTTTAGGACAGATGCCGATCCCTTAGACATGGACACCAGAACTCATTTCAGTGAGACTCCAAAGCTGAGAACTCAGAGCAGCCAGCTAAATGGTCCTGTCAGGAGGAACCCACCTCCAAAGCACAAGAGGGGCTCCGGAATGCTACCAAGACTTCAACCTCTGGAGAGCCTCCGGTTTCATTGTCTGGAACGGTGATCCAGAGTCATGCACCAGAGTCCATCCAGACATCCTTCATCTCCCTTGAGCAGTGCATGCTGTCCATAGAAATGAGTTTGGCTGTGCTCCTGGTGGCTTCTGTGCCAGTGGCCTCAAGATTCTCAGGAGCCCAGGTCTTGATGCCGAGCCTGGAAATGCTGTCATTAGGACCCTTGGGATTGATGTTCAGCCTGGAATCAGCCAAATCCCATCACCTGCAGGAGGAACCAGCCTCCAGCTTCTACAGTTCTGATGCCTCAGGGCATCAGCATTGTGATCATCCAGCACACGTCCTAGAAGAAAACAAACAAACAACTGAGTCAGCACCCCAAGTGAATTCAAACACACACGCAAGGACACAACAGACAGAGCACTCTCAATGGCTGCTCCAACAATATGGAACAAACTACCGGACGATTTAAGGGCAACTACAGACCTCAAAGACTTTAGAAAACAGCTGAAAAACCATTCTGTTCATATAACACTATGGACAAATCACATAACCTCATAGAATGTATAACAGCTCATGATTCCGCCTAAACACTGTATGTATAGAAAATATCTTTATCACCACTGTATATAGCCCACATTGTACATAGCTCAAACCATTCTAGCACACATACAACACACATTGTACATAGCTCAAACCAATCTAGCACACAATACAACACACACTCAACTAAATTTCACCCTCACTGCATGTTTAACACACTCACTTTACCCGATTGTTTGCTGTGATACCACCTTGATTAATAAGATAAGGCGGTTTAGAAATACTGTTAAATAAATAATCCATCAACATCGGATCAGCAGTGGAAATGCAACAATGACTGTCACTATTTTGACTTCCTCTCCAATTCTAATGCATGGGAATCAGAGGTGAGTTTCTTGTTTCATAGAGGCACCGTGATGTGCTGTCAGACCCTTCACTACCTCATGAATGCTGCTGATCCCTGCCTGAGGTCATGTCCTTCCAGGACTTTATCCGGGAAATGGCCAAGGCTCTCTTGGTCTCAGTACACATTGAGATGGAACAGAGGAACTGAAAATACTGCAGTATCCCTTGACTCCTAAGGAGGCTGCCACTCTTCCAGTCCATCATATTCTGCAGTACCTCATGTTTAGGATGTGGGAGACCCCTCTCTCAGTTCTCTCTGTCAGTAAAATGCTAGACACCATATAAAGGGTTCCTAATTCCCTGGGATTCCAGAAACCTCAACTCCCTCACCATTCTGTGTTGGTTGAGTGGGCCATGCACCAGCTCAAGAGTATTAAGAACTACTCTTCAGTTCCTTCTGGAAGAGAATTGCTTACCCTCGATGCCTTTGGCCACTGATGCTTCCAGACATCGATGTTGGCTTGCCGCATTAATTCTTACATGTTTTATATGGGCATGTTCCTTAAGGACATTCTGAAGTATTTTGATGAGTTCTCTGCTGTAATTCCTTCAGAGAAGCTGGATACCTACCTTAGTCAAATATGGTCAGGACTGTTTCAGGTTTAATACCAGAGCAACGTTTGACTCTTTTGAGTCTACCAACAGAGCTGCAGAAGTGAGCATTTGGGCAAGAAGGCTGGCTTGGTTGCAGTCTTCAGACCTTGAACAGTGGGTCCAAGACAAGCTAACCAACATTCCCTGTTGAGGTGAGAACCTCTTTGGTAAAGGCTGGAGCGAGAAGGCTGGTGAAATTGAGACTGATGGAATTACCATGAAGCGTCTCTCTTGTAAAACAGTTGATACTTCAAGGAAGGCCTCTGTAAAGAAACCCTTCTATCCTAAGAAGAAGTATTACCCCTTTTATCCAGCTTACACTCCCTATCATGCTCACCAAAGTTAGCAGAAGTCTCAGGCTCCTCGCCATTCCAAAAGGACCAAGCCTCCTAAGCCATAATCAGCCCCACAGCTCCAGCCTTTCTGGATAACACTCCTACTCTTCCCCTGAAGGAGCTGCAGTCTATTCACATAGCAGGCAGGCTGGACATTTTGCCCATAGAGGACCCATCATAACTTCAGAGCCCTGGACTCTACAGGTGGTCCCTCAGGGGCTACCTACTACAATTTGCCCAGTACCTCCTCCCTTCTTTCCAAGGGAGTATCCTCTAGAACCTCTCATTTGATCTGTTACAGCAGGAAGTCACTACCCTTCTAAGAGAGGGTGCAATAGAACTTGTTCCCTGCGCACAGGACAAGTTAGGGTTTTACTCTCAGTATTGTCTTATTCCCAAAAAAATCATCCCATCCTAGATCTCCAGAACCTCAACAAGTTCCTAGTACAAGAGAAGTTCAAGATGATATCTCTAGGAACCCTACTGGCCTACCTTCAGAGGAACAATTGGCTCTGTTCTCTGGATCTAATAAAGGATGCGTACACGAACATCCTCATTCACCCATCTCACAGGTAATACCTCCACTTTATGTTCGGCGAGCATTACCAATACAGAGTCCTGCCCTTTTGCCTGGCATCCACCCCAAGAGTCTTCACAAAATGTTTGGCTGTAGTCACAGCCTATCTCCGCACCTTAGGCATCTTCATCTTTCCCTACTTAGATGACTGGCTTGTCAAGGGCGAGACACCACATATGGTGTATCTCTCCATTCAACACACCATATCAGTGCTTGAACAACTAGGATTTGTCATAAACTTTCCAAAGTCGCACCTTTCTCCCACGTAGTCTAGAATCCATAGGTGCTTTTCTCGACACAACTCGGGCTCGAGCTTTGCTGCTCGAGGACCATCTCAAATGCCTCAAAGAACTGGCAGACATCATTCAGCGCAGTCATCACACCATGGCAAGAGGCATGTTTCATCTGTTGTATCACATGGCCTCCACAGTCAATGTAGTCCCCTACATTCATCTCCACATGTGTCAAGTGCAGTGGACCCTCTCCTCCCAATGGAAACAAGCAAAGGGCTGTCTTCGAAACAAGAGTTGTACTCACCCCTCTTCTGGCGGACTTCCTTCAGTGGTGGCTCTCTCCTCAAAACCTTCTCGTAGGGTTATCTTTTCAGATGCCTCCACATCCATGGACGCTAACAACCAATGTGTCCAAACAGGGCTCGGGAGCTCATCTCCCAACTTCCTGGAGTTGAGAGCGATAACCAATGCCCTTCGGGTGTTTTGCCATCAGTTATCACATCCATTTATCTTGGTTCAGATGGACAACCAGGTTGCTATGTTTTATGTCAACAAACAGGGAGGCACAGACTCTCACCTCCTCTGCTGGGAAGCAGGCCACTTGTAGACCTTTGCCCTGACTCACAGAACGATTCTCCAAGTCATTTACCTGCCGGGAGATCATAATGTTCTCACAGACAGTCTCAGTCAGGTCCTCCGACCTCCTGAGTGGACTCTTCATCAGAGAATAGTCAATTGCATCTTTGGACTATGAGGAATCCCAGAGATCGACCTGTTTGCCACCCCACTCAATGCGCAGGTCCCTTGCATTTACTCCAGAGTGCCGATTCCGCAATGTCTAGCCCCAGATGTTTTCCTCCTTCACTGGGGAACAGATCTGCTATACGGTTTCCCGCCCGTTCTGCTCATAGCCTAAATGCTATTCAAGTTGCAGGTCGATAGAGGAGCCATGGTCCTGGCAGCCCCGTTCAACTCAGTGTCAGCCTCTTCATCTGGAATGCACGCCAGACCTGATCTCGCATGATCAAGGAGTGCTACTGCATCCCAATGTCCGTGCACTGCACCTGACAGCATGGCTGCTGAGAGGGTAGTCCTTTCTGACCTCAGTTTACTGGATGCTGTTAAGGATATCCTCCTGGTGTCCTGGAAGGACTCTACATGCCACACATCTGCCTTTAAGTGGCACTGGTTTGTGGTTTGGTGCACTCAGCACGCCCTCAACCCCTTCAATTGTCTGGTGGAGTCTCTCCTGTACAACCTTCTCCACCTCTCTTCTACGGGTCTCAAAACTAATTATATTCATGTCCACCTCAGTGCCATTTCAGCTTCTCATTTGGGGATTGATGGAAAACACATTTCCATGCTTCCATTGGTAGCCTGCTTCATGCGGTGTCTCCTGATTAAGCCACTGATCCAGCCCCCACTTGTCACCTAGGACCTTAATGTGGTTCTTGCTCAACTCCTCAAGCCTTCTTTTGAGCCTCTCGGCATTACCTCCACACTCTTTCCAGGTATTCTCCATCTTTTCCCCTTAAAGGGACAGGAGTTTAAGTTCTTATCAGAGCAATACCTCCCTTGTGCTAAGCTTGGTTGGGTTGTTTCGGTGCAGGGGAATAGGAAGTGTCTTATACATACCATCACACCCAGTCATTCACTTTAGGGCCCATCATTAGGGTGCTCAATTTATTCATAATTCGCTTGTGCAGAACGGTGTCAAAGGCTTTACTGAAATCTAAGTACACCAAATCTAGGGCTCTGCCTCAGTCCAACTCTCTGATCACTGTCAAATCAATCAATCAGATTTGTCTGACAAGACCTGCCTGTAGTAAACCCATTCTGCCTCGAATTCTACAATCCATTGGACTCCAGAAACCTCACTATCCTTTGTTTGAGCTGCGTTTCTCTTAATTACTCACCACTGAGGTCAGACTAACCAGCCTGTAGTTCTCAACCTCATCATTACTTCTGCTTTTGTGTAAAGGAACTATATATGCCTTTCCCCAGTCCTCTGGGACCACTCCCGAATATAAAGAAGCATTGAAAAGGTCAGAAAGTTAGCCACTGAAACTTCCCAAGTTCCTTCAATACTCTCTGATGTCAATACTCTCTGTTGCTTTGTCTATTTTTACTTTCACTAGTTCCTCATGAACACAGTTTTCTGAAAATCATTCATGATCCCCTTCACCTCTATTCCTATTAGTAGGTGTTTTCTGAGGTCCTGCTTTGGGCTCTTCATCTGTGAACACCAAACAAAAATATTTGTTAAGCAATTCTGCTTTATCCTCATCAGCTTTTACATATTTCTCCCCTTCATCCTTGAGTCTGACAATACCACTTTTGCAATTCCTCCTCTCCCTAACATATCTGAAAATGTCTTGTCCCCACATTTTATTGCATTGGCTATTTCTTCTTCTTTTTTGTATCTTTGCTTTCCTGACTGCTTTCCTAGCTTCTCTAAATCTTTCCAAATATTGATGCTTGCCTTCCTCTTTCTGTGATCTTTTGTATTTTCTTTATCTTTTCAGCTACTTCTTTTGAGAACCATATTGGCCTCCTTTTCCTTTTACATGTATTTACCTTTCTAACAAAAGGTTTGGTTGCCCTTAAAATATCCCTTTCAGTTTTGCCTATTGCTTGTCTACATCCCCCAGCTGTTCCCATCCCACTAATTACTCTTTGAGATATTGTCCCATCTTGGCAAAGTTAGTTTTTCTAAAGTCTAAGACCCTCATTTTTGAATGAGCTTTATCAGCCTTAGTCCTAATACTCGATCACACTATCTGGTGATCACTGGATGCAAGATGATCTCCCACTATAACATCAGAAACACTTTCCCCATTGGTAAGCACTAAGTCCAGTATGGCACCTTCACGTGTGGGTTGTGTTACCAGTTTCCTGAATGGTTCTCCCTGTAGAGAATCCAGAATCTCCTTACTTCTAGATGACACCATAGCAAGGATGTGCCAATCAACATCTGACATGTTGAAATCACCTATCAGTAGCACTTCCCCTCTCATGGTTATACTGTGTATTTTATTTATTTATTTAATGCTGGTTTTTTTATACCACTGTATCATTTTAATCAATGCAGTTTATATTGTAACTTTAAACTTGGTAATGCACATTAAACGGGGACATTGATAACTTGGATTCCTCTGAGGCAATGGAGGGTTAAGTGGCTTGCCCTTCATTGTGTATGTCTTCTATTAAATCTCTGTCCATTTCTCCCTGTGAAGGAGGTCTGTATATCACACTAATGCAAAAGGATTTCCCATTCCCTTTTTCTAGTGCCTCCTCGCTCCCTTTCAAGCCCTATAATTACATGGAGTGGAGGAGTGGCCTAGTGGTTGGGGCAAGGTACTTCGGGCCGGAAGGTCAGGGGTTCAAATCCCACTGGAGGACAGCAACCTTGGGCCGGAAGGACTGGGGTTTCTAGTCCCACAGGTGCTCCTTGTGGTCTTGGGCAAGCCACTTAACCCTCCATAGCCCATGTGCCCTGTAAAATAGTTCTCTGTGTGCTGTGCTTTCCTGTCTAATCAATGTGTTTATACCTCAAAAATTTCCTGTCATGATTTGACAATTTCCAATCTGTAATCAAAACTGCTGCTGATCGCTGGAAGTAGCGGTATACAAATGTATACTAAATAAATAAATAAATAGCTTCAATATTATTGCTTATATATATTGCCACTCCTCTTCCTTGCAGAATTTGTACCACGAAGAAAGATTATGAAACACAGGCTTGAGTATTAATGAAGAAATATTGGCATTCTGGCTATCCTTTTGCTGATATTAAGAAGGCATACTTGTAGGGCTTATATGCACAATGGGATTTATTACAACCTAAGGTGCAAGGAGCTTTGGACAAAGGTGAACCTTTGATCTGTGTATTACCATTTTCGGCATAGCATCTCATGTAATGGCGATAATTTACAAACATTGGTATATTTTGCAAGTTTATTCTTGTTTTGTAACTTCCCCAATAGTCACCTATAGGCACAGAAAATACATTGCTAATTGTGTGAGCAAATCCATTACATGGGAGATGATAGTATCACTTCTGTTTCATCATTTTGCCTGTGGCTCATCTGAATTTTGTTCTTGAACTATCAAAGGTGACTCTTGGCAATATCCAGTTACTGGTAAATTTTTGAAAAATAAAAATCAGACCACATGTTGGACTACTTTTGCAATATATGCTTTATTATATCCTTGTGATACAGTATAAACTTTATCAACCACACTAAACGCAGAATGAGACCACAGCTGTGTGAACATAGATACTCAGAACAGAGGAGCTCCTATTGTAGAGCATTGTATACAGCATAATCACTCTTTTGGACAATTGAGATGGCATGTGATTGAACATATGCCACCTTTTTGGAGGGGTGGTGTTCAGGAGGCACGTTTGTATTATAAAGAACAGTTTTGGATCTACACCATGAACACAGTGCATCCATTGGGTTTGAATCAAACTAGTATACTCTGCTTTAAAAGATGGCTGCTGCTGTAAGAATCCACTGCGGGCTGGAGCTTAAATGGATTAAAAAGACACTGTGGCCATTTTGGTTTAGAAGCCGGTGAAATTCCAGCTATGCCATGATGCACAGAAAATCTTTGGGCTCCAATTTTGAGGAGTTTTCCAATGTAAATTCTGATAGAAGATAATTGATCTCTGATACAGATGAGTATATCAATGTTACCCTGATGCAGAACTTATAGAAAGTTCAAAATGTGATATTGTATTGGTATTGAACATTGATGTTTTATAAGAGAGTTTATATGATCACTATTAAAAAAAATTAAAAAGAACTGATAAGTGGGGTAGTTTATTAATAGCAGCCTTTTTTGCAATAGTCCAACAAAATAATATTTCATATTGTGAGAAGGCTGGTGGTGTATATGGGATTTTGAACAGGTCACTTACTGAGAATATATTATCCCTGTACAGATCCATTGTGTGATTGACTATGACAGAACCAGCATCTATTTGTGACAGTCTTATCCAAATGGTGCAATTTCGGTGAGATCCAGTAAACCCAATGGGAGAGAAAATAGAGTGTAACATGGATGCCGAGCAAGAGGTTCAAATCTCTTGAATCCAAAAATGGGTCCATTGCTTCTTAATTAAAGTAAATCTTGTCTACTTTTCCCATACTTTCATAATACCTGTGCAACGTATTAGAATGCCACTTTTAAGTTTCTTATATATCTGCAGTGCAATTTGCCTTCTCTCTAAATGCTTTCCCATTTTTCTTTTGTAGGAATGGGAGAGGGCTCTGCTGTGCTGCATTCAGACAGTAGATCCTACCCTCTACCTCTAGAGAAGAGTGCATGGAGGGCCTTCAAGGAATCCCAGTGCCACCATATGCTTAAGCACCTTCACAATGGAGCCAGAATTACTGTACAGATGCCCCCCAACATAGAGGGGCACTGGGTCTCTACTGGGTAAGAATATTCTTTGGTATCCTTAGAAGCATTAAGTAACATGTACTTTTTAAAATTTATGTGAGTAGTTTTCTTCTCTGATCAAGTTATGCCCCTTTTTCATGTGGTTAAGAGCATACGTAAAAACATATTTTATACCTTTTTAACATGCTGAAAATCCACATCAGTAGATTCAGCCATTCTACCCATCTAACCCCCATTTTTTTCCATATATATATACGGTGGTGTGAAAAAGTCTTGCATATGTAGTGCCGAATTGGAAGTTTTAAGTTGTTTGGATCACAGGGACAAAATGTGTTACAATTTACAACCCCTTCTGCATGCCATTTTCTTCCCTTTTGTCTTTAGTACAAATCTGACAAATTTGCCATGACTTGAACATTCTTTTATGATTGTTTAATACCCATGTTCATTTGGTTGTGAATCTGTGTACAAAGATGCAATGTGTGCCCAAAAAGTTGTTGTGTTTTCTGTTCCGGGTTTGTTGGCAGTGTGCATGTTTTCAGCATTTCTTGGAATAGCTGAAATAAGATGATTATAAATCTAAAAATATTCAAACAAAAGACCTGCATTAAAATACATAATGTAGATAGTTCAAGGGCATAATTCTATATACTAATATTAACCTCATACATAAATGATATATTCAGAGAGAGGTATTCTTGACTTTCCAGGTAGTCGTAGGATAGATGCATCTCCTTCAGCAAGTGCTACATTTTTTTAAATGAGAAACTAGATTGATGGGTCAAGCTATGACCTTTTTTCATGGATGGTACAAGATTGACTATCTTCTGGTAATGTCTCTACATGGAGAGCTGTGTGCATGGATATGTATATATCAGTAATCCTAATAGGAATAAAATATAGCATCATAGATATATCCTTTTCCCCAGTTGTTGTGTTGTCTGTCTTGACTAGATTGTAAGCTCTGATGAGCAGGGAGTGTCTCTTACATGTCTCTGTACAACACTATGTACACCTTATAGCACTATATAAATGATTAGTAGTGGTAGTAGTAGTAATAAATACTAAATCATGAAAATGAAAATGCCAAAAAACTCTCATAAGCATATATATTTTTTAAACGTAGTAGGGTAAATATATAAACAGCCCTGCTAGTAAAATCTGTCATCTCAAAACTGAAAGGTAAATAGCCAGCTATCAGTCACCGTTATCTGTGGATATTCAGTTGCATTATCCAGACAGTGCTGGGATGGTCCATGAGTGGAATGAGAAGTTATACAGAGAGCAGCAATAGTCGGACAGTTGTCCATGCAACTATTTGGATAACTTTGGGACAGTAGAGAAACTCTCCTAGACTTATTCAGATTCCTATTTGAACAGTGGTCTCCATACCGCTGCTATCCAGATAGCAGCATCACTTGTCACTCTCCATGAGTATTCAGTGCCAGCCATAATATGGATATCAGTGCTGAATATATGGGCTATATGTAAATGGTATTTAAAAAAACGTTGCCCATGTGTTTCAATACTGTATGCTTTTGAGACCCAAGGTTAATGGTTAAATCTCAAAGACAAAAGCCTGTACTAGGCAGTGCTATCAGTCTTCGGAAAACTTGATTTTGTACTAGCTAAATCTTGGGACTCGGGGGAAGATTCTGTACTTAAACTGTAGAGTAGGTAGCTGCTGGGAGCGGCGTGTATGAAAGTTCAGTTTTCAACCCATCCCAGACTCAAATTTCTATATAAAAATGGCTTCCAAGTTGGTAGGAGAGGAAAACATATTTTTTGTATACCAGAAGCCCATTTACTTCACAACTGCATTGTTAACTCTGACTATAATTTTAAAGAAATAGTAAATCAATTATAAGATACTGGCAAAGAAAAATAAATGAAATAAATCTAAGGAACTTAAGTATTTAGAGTCATCCCCCCCCTCCCGCCAACACATCAACCTCCCGGAAATATCCATACCAATCAAGTTAGAAATGGAATAATCCTGGACCGGAACCTAAGCTTCCACTCCCACATAACAAGACAGCCAGGAGCACATACCACAAGCTGTCCATTATAAGAAGACTCAAACCCCTCCTAAACCAAGACCACTTCAGAACAGTCTGCCAGGTGATAGTAACACCCATACTGGATTACTGCAACATACTGCTCCTTGGCTTACCCAAATCAACAGTCCAACCCCTACAGATAGTACAAAACACAACTGCCTGCATAATTACTGGTTCTTCAAAACACCAACACATCTCTCCAATCTTGAATCAATTGCACTGTCTCCCAGTTGCCTCAAGAATTAAATTTAAGACCACTCTCAACATTTACAAAATCCAGAACAACCTTGCCTACGACATGCTCAAAGGCCTAATCAACATTATCACAAGCACAAGACCCAAGAGACAAAATACAATGGACACCATTCAGACCCCCAGTACCTACCTTAAAATCACTAACTCCACATCAAGTAAAGCATTATCTCTTGCTGCTCCCCCCCTATGGAACTCCCTTCCTCAAGACTTCAGAGCCACCACTGATGCTAGGGACTTCAGGAAAAAGCTAAAGACTCATCTTTTCACTGAACACTATGGAGTTATCACCTAATATACTCGTACTAGCCACCTCTCCACCACTTACCAGCTAACCCTCCCGCAAACTGACATCCTGTAAATACCACACATAACCTGATATGCAACACTGTATATAGCTCACTCATCTCACTGTAAATAGTATTCCCATGACACCTCCCCCTCTTTCTCTCTGCATGCCCTCCTAAGCTAGCCTTGATACAAATGCTTGTTGTAATATTATAGTTTCTATGTAAACCGCTTTGATTAAAAGATAAGGCGGTATATAAAACCTGTTAATTAAATAAATAAAGGTTGGTGCAGGCTAATGCATTGCAATGTGTGCTCTCTGCTGCAAGGACCATATGAATAAAATATACAGTGCACGCTAACCTTTAGTAAATGATCCCTTTAACAAATTAAAACTAAACATATGCAAACAGCAGTTCAGTAGCAAGATGGAAGCTATTCAAGAGTGTCACATGAATGAGTATCTACTAGTTGGTGGAAGGCTGTATGGGTGCACCCAGTGCAAAGTGCTCCTTGCTCTCAGAACAAGTCCATGATCTGAGGCTAGAATGGCAGACCTGAAAGAAATGAGGCAGAGATAAACAAGAAACCTTCAAGGACAGTAGAGCATTCCAACCTCCATTCTGGCATCTCCTGTGTATCCTTTGAAGGAGTCATTTCACTAGGTATGGGAGCAAGTGATCATGTAGCCAGAATCTGCCATCCCTGGGTATGAGACACATTCCAACATGTGCGTCCAGGCCCCTGTGTGCCCGATCGGAATCAGGACGCACAGAGGTAGACCCGATTCCAATCCCACGGGGACTAGATGTAGCCCACGGGATCAGAATCTGGTCTAGGGTCTGTATGTGCAGGCTGGGACCAGGTTCCAATCAGCCTGCACGTACAGACCCTGCCCGGCTAACTCAGTCAGGTTCTTGAATGGCGCTGTGGTGCCATAGCATCCCATTGCCATGGCACCATGTCTCCATTCAGGAGCCATGATCCCCGGCCACCAATCACGCTTTCCTTTCCTCACAGCCTGACCCTCGATCTGGTCTTTCATGGCCAGGGTCAGGCTGCAGGGAACCCCCTCACCTCCCTTGCGCTGCCCAGGCCTGCTGTCCCCCGATGTCCAGGGAGACTTATTCCACCTCCAAGGTGGAATAAGTCCCCATCCAGTCTGCTGAACCCAGACGTTCAAGGCCAACTTCAGAATCAGCCCTGTGCGTCCGGGGTTGCAGACCACACTAACTCCGCCTCCACAATGCCCCCTCCTGTCCCCGTCTAAGCCTCCCCATACAAACTCCTTGTTCGTATGGGGAGGCTTTTGACAGGGCCGGCAGGGGGGCGATTAGCAGGGATGTACTTCCCAACTGGACATCCATCCCTGCTATTCATGGGACTGAATAGATCTCTGTCTCTTTGAGAATGCATGCCCAAATGGGAAGGGAGAAGACTGCCATTACTGGAAATCTGATATTTAGTGTAACAAAAAAAAAAGAAATAAGATAAAATAAAAAAATAAATACCTGAAGAGGTTTTTTTCCTCTTCAGCCAGCACTGATTTTTAATTTTATTTTTTTTTAAAGGAGTCTCTGCTGCTCAAAGGCTGCTGATTGCAGCCTTGCTGTATTATCCAGGACCTGTCCTTAGGCTCTGGGAGAAAGTCTGGCAAGAGGAGGGATGTGTTTGGTGACACTGTAGCATGTTGGTCAGCTGTAATTGCCTATCTCTGCTGACGTACTTCACTGAACTCAGCTCACAGACACTGGATGAGAGAGAGAGCTTGATTTAAAAAATGTAATAGGGCTCCACATAGGAAAATAGAGGAGACTGGAAGGAAGAAGGAGAAAAAGACATTTAAAATAGAATGGAACTAGTTGATGAGGTCATCGGGCGTAGCAGCACTGTTCCACAGAAGATGGAATTTTAGTGAGACTGGCTTTTTGTGGCAGTTAGTGTGTGGGCTTGAATGTATATGGATGCGTACTGATTGGTGTGACTGAAGAGGCTTCTGGATGAATTTTGGAAAGTTTAATAGGTTTTGTTTGAGACTGAGTGAGTATGAGAAAGGGGTAAATGAAATAAAGTAATTTAAAGGTTTCAAATGGAGAATCTCAGGTAGGTTCAGGTGAAAGTTTAAATTGACCAGAATGAAGATTTAAGAAGAGTGTGAAAGCTTAAAGACGTTTAAAAGAAGAAAACTAGTAAGATTCTTTGGTTTAGAAAATTACAATGTGTTTTACTTTCTAATTAGAAGTATATAATGAGTTTGGGTGGAAATAACAGCAGAAGTAGTTGAAGGTAGGTTAGAGAAAGAACATAGATGCTTATGGATAAAAAATAAAAAGGGGAAATAGAGGAGATTGGAAGGGTTGTTTTTTTTTCAAACATAAACTCTTCCTTTGACACATCCTAATAAGTGAGCACCGAAGGGAAGTATATTTAAAGAAGTAAAATATTTTTAGGAATTTAATCATATACCGCCCAATCTTTATCTATTGCATTCAAGGTAATTTACATTTAAGTTGAGAATATATTTCCCTTGTCCCTGAAGGGCTCACAGTCTTTCTTTTACCTGAGGCAAAGGAGGGTTAAGTGGCTTGCCCAAGTCCACAAGGAGCCCCTGTGGGACTAGAAAACCCCAGTCCTTCTGGCCCAGTATAATCTATAAAGTGGGGTTATAAGTGAAGTTTTAAGGGGAGTTAAGATAGGAAAGATTAATGAATGAAGGGGATGAATGTTGGTGTATGGTAGCATAACAGTGAAGGGTGAGAGACTTGGGTGAGGCTCTGGTGCATGATTTAGCCTGAGGGGTTGAGCGGCAGTGGAAAAGTGAGTGATTGAAGGAAGGATTGTCACTGAGAAGGTATGGGAGAACTGATTGAGTGAATTTGTAAGAGATTTTTTTATGTCTTTCCATCAAGCAAGCTTGCATAATTTCCTTTTTTAGTGATTTTTTTTAGTAAGTAGGAAGGGTAAGGGGAAATAGTAGTAGGGAAGGTGGTCTAGAGTCTTCAAGTTGAAAAATGAGTCAGCTGCCTCCTGATTAAAAATCCACTAAGTATAGGCTGCTAAGCTTGGAAGCCGCCCACAAGATCCTGAAGCTCCGGAGGAGTACTGAACTGAAGCTCGGAGAAGAAAAAACACTTTTATGGGCCCCAACAAACTGCCTGACATTGGATGTGATAAGTATTATTCTCTCAGGAACACTTTAACTATTATTTGAGCTCAAGTAAACACTGAGACATTCAAGATATCTGAGTCATACCTCTACCAACTATTTTTTTGATAATTTTAATAGAGTAACATAGTAACATATATATAGTAAATGGCGGCCGATAAAGACCAGTATGGTCCATCTAGTCTGCCCAGCAAGGTGGCAAGAGTAGTTGCACCTGCCGCTCCATGCAGGTCACCCCTCCCCATGTCTTTGTTTAGAAGTGAACCCACCGCTCCTTGTAGGATACACCTGTTTGTTGAGAAATTAGATAGTTAAGTTTATTTTGATTTTATCCTGTCGCTATAAAGGGATCCACTGTGTCTGTCCCATGCCATTTTGAAAAAGAAAACCCACAAACAAATACAGGACATATGTTGTTTAGTAGAATCCTCTTTATTGTAATTTTAAAATATATTACCTTTATTTATTTTATTAATACAACTTTGTAAAAAGATTTATGAGTAATTGTGATCATTTTAAGTTATTTCCTATGCATTAACTAATTCCATCTCAGCTCCTATCCCTTTAGTAATTTTTTTTAAATTTTTTATTTATGCAATTTTCAATAATACAGCAAAGAGAACAAACATACCTTGCACAGTTTATTGAGTATGAGAGTAATAATACAAGAAATAACAAAAGAAGAAACAATTTAATCGTACTCAATTGTAGTTCGATATAATGGGGGGAAAAGAAAAAGAAGACATTTTAGCCAAATCAGAGCCTTTGACTAAAATCGAAGAAGGAAGTAATAAACAAAGAGACCAGATGACTGCAGGTGACCTCGGCCCACATCTAGGAGGACACACATAACATTATGATGTTCTCACAACCAGCACTACTTGGGCGAAACCACAGCAGATAGTTTAGCATTAATGAAAGCATTTAAATCATTTGGGTCAGAAAAAACATATTTTAAGTCACTATAAAACACTAAACATCAGCAGGGATATCAAAGAAAAAAGGTCCCACCTATTTGTGCAACACCGGATCTATAAAGCAAAAATTGCTTCCTCCTCCTTTGGGTTTCCCTAACTAAATCTGGGAACATTGACAACTTGAAACCCATAAAGGTTTCAAGTCGTGTCTTAAAAAACATTTTGAGAAGCCAATCTTTATCAGATATTAATGCACATTGAACTAACAATGTTGATGATATAACAGAAGAACCCTCTCCCCCAGTGTCCTCAAGAAGACCAGTAACGTCCAGAACATTAAAGTTCACCGTGGATACCACCTCCACAGCCTCAGCTTTCTTCTTCTGCCGCGGTAGATAATAAACCTTGGTAAGAGGTGGAATTAAATCAGGAGGAATCTTCAAAACCTCAGTCATATAGCGTTTAAACATATCCAAAGCCGAGACCCCAGGAAGACATGGAAAATTCAATACTCGTAAATTCGCCGCCCTGGAGGCGTTCTCCAACACCTCCAACTTATACTTCAAAAGACCATTCTCCTTAGTCAAGGCAGAGGATACATCAGATACTGTAGCAAGCTGAGAACTGAAGATTGCATTCTGTACCTTAAGTTGCTCACAAGAAGATAATGCCATATCGATATTCTCAACATTCCTCTGGATGTTAACTGAGTTATCCTGGACACGGGTCATCAATGTTGCAAATTGTGCATTAAGAGAAAACGACAAAGATGAGATTGCTTCCCAAATAGTCTCCAGGGAAGTTGATACTGCTAACACCGGTGTTGAAACCAAAGGCGGGACTGAAACTGCCTCCAAAATAGCTGGCTCCAAACATCCACCCGAAGCCTCCCCGAGACAATCGGGGGTCAAGGAACCCGACCGTTCAGGCTGCGCCTCCTCCAAAGTCGGTGCCCCCACCTCGGGAGACGTCGACGTCGCAGACACTGAGGTGGATTCCAACGGAGCAGGGCGCAAGGGGGAGTCCTCGCTACAGGAGAGAGAGAGGTCTCAGACTCCGGCAGACGCGTCACAATCTCTGAATTCGGCGCGGCTAAGCCGGCTCGAATCTCCTGCTTTTCTGCAGAGGTCAGCTTAACAAAACGGTCCATCGGACCAAGAACGGGTTGTTGAGGCTCGGAGGGGAAAACCCTCAACTTCCCCTTTCTCTTCGGCATAGATTCAAAAAGAATAGCACGCTGCAGCCCATCCCTTTAGTAATTTAATTTTCCTCCATTGTTCTCTTCCTCTTTAAAAAAAAAATGGGAAGAGTATTCATTCGGGAACATAGAGTTTCTACCCTGCTTCTCACTTTCTAGGAGATATCAGACACGATCATCTATCACGGTTGCCGTGTGCCTTTCATTTATGGGGAAACCTTACTTGTCTGATGCTTAGAGATTGTCATTAGGAATAGTAAATATGTGAGTGGCTGTTGGGTGTGAGGGGTGCTTGGAGACTTGGCTACTTGGTGTAAAGATGACTGACCTCACGTAGCACCTAACCAGCACTTCTTGCAGGGTTGGGCCAGTCATTAGGCAAGATTAGGCTGTCACCTAAAGCAGCAACAGCTTCTGAGGAACAGCAAAGAGCAAAACGATAGATCCTGGCAGCCACACAAGCTTAAAGAACCATCAGCACATTGTTTACCTGCAGGGAGAGTGGGCACCTGCATAAATACAAAGCAAAATTTAATATTTAAAAGTATGATGTTCAATTATGCATTTTTACAGGATTACTGCGGAAGGGGTAGTTAATTATCAAAATCTTTGGGGGGTATAAGACTGAAGGTTGGCCTAGGATGCTTGATGCCTTTGCTCTGGCCTTGACTTCTGAGTGCTAAAGAGAAGCCAGTCAGTGATTCGGGTACCAACAATATAGAAAGATGCAGAGGAACATTCTAGAGGTCAAATTTAGGATTTTAGTTAGGAGATTGAAATCCAGAATTTCCAGGGTAACCTTCTCAGAATACTTCCAGTACCATGTGCAGTATCCTGACTTCAATACTGTTTTTTTCTTAGTGCTGCATGTTCATTGCTCCTGATTTAAAGAGAATTGTAAGATATGAAAATATTTGCAGTTTTAAAGGAATTATTGCCAGGTTTGGTAAAATGAGAACCTGAAATCTCTGAAGCATACATTTTTTAATCTATGTGTTTAATTTTGCCTTGCATTATTTAGTCACTGGTTGATTGGGGGAAGTATAAATTGTATCAATATATTTTTGTAAATTATGGGGCCCCTTTCTACTACTCTGCAACTGCTGCTTTATGGTGCTTGTAAATAGAGGCTGTCTCTTTATAGTGCTGTGTCTGATACAGTTGTGATCAACATTATTGATACCCTTGCATTTTAGTTTTGTTCCCTATCGTCACTCCAGTCCAGTCCCGGAATCTTTGGGAATATACGTCCTCCAGCAGCTTGGAGACTGAACAATGACACTCTTCTGATGTCACTGGTATAAGTACCCGAGGGACCGCCTCCTTACTCCAGTTAGTTCAGTCTCCAAGCAGCTGGAGGTTGTATGAGCCCAAAGATATTGGGCTCACTAGAGGATTAATTAAGCAGATTGAATTAATTGATTTTATTGTCATTATTTTAATTATTGATTAAACAATTATTTGTTTAGTTTATTCTATAGATTATTTTTAGCCTAAGAGGCATTGTAGTCCTGTGGTGTGCCCCCCCCCCCTCTTTTTCTTTTACCTTTGCCATTTTTTGATTCTTAGTATGTTGGTGGTAGAAACACTTTTTATTACATGTGCTCCCGCTCCCGATCCCACTACTTTAGGGTGAGGAGCCAGATTTTCAAGCATTTGCCAGCGCTGACTCTGAGTGCTGCACTGCTGATCAGCGGTCCTTCAAAGTTGTCGGGTCTCTAAATCGCTGAAGCTGCAATTACAGCTGAGCGTGCAGAGAAACCGACAGGCTGATGAAAACAGTTTTTAGAAGTGCAGTAAAGCATCTGGCAAGGTAAGAGGGCCTTTAACGCCATAGAGAAGACATTCGGTGGTTTATTTGGGGCCTAATTTTTAACAGACGGTTTGTCGGAGCCGCGCTGAGTTGTGCACGTGTGCGGGAAATGATCGAGTGAATCGTCAGTTTTTTATTTACCAGAGGGATCTGGTTTAAAGGGGGGAAGCCTCGTTTTTGTTTTTTTTCACAATTAGGTGTTACTGGGGGGGATAGCTTGAGTTTTTTGTTTAAAAAAAAAGTTTTTATGCTTATGTTTGAGTGAGCAGTTTGTTGGCTGTGGTAGTGGTTTCTACCTACAGTTATTTAGTGATCTGTTCATTTTAAGAGATTTTTAGTGAAGTAATGCCTTCTAGGCCACATTGCTTAGTCTGTGGCACTAAAAGAGGTGTTGTGTCAGACACAGGAGTCTGTAGAGGCTGCATCTGGGAGGCAGCAGCCATGGAACAAACTTTGGATATCAATGCAGAGGGTGCTAAAGGAGCATCTTTGTCTTTGGCAGAAGCTGAGTTACCTCTGGTACCTTTGCAGGATCCGATAGCGGGACCTTCCTCCACTCCGGACTTGTCTCAGCCACAATCAATATTGTCTGGTGGTTTGGCTGCATTATTTTCAACAGACTTCGTTACACTGCTTCAGCAGGCCTTTGGTAATGGGCAAAAGGGTCCACAGTCCTCCTATACTGGGGGGGGGACTCGGCGGTAAGCAGCTGGGTATCCCCCTGGAGGTGGCTGAGGGCTGTGTTCCCTCAAAGTGGTCGAGAGCCACGAGAGAACGTCAAGAACACTCGTTAACCTCGGAGGAAGTCCATTCTGAAGATTTGGATCCAGAATTAGAGTTGGAAGGAGAACTGGAGGAAGGAGAACTCACTGAACAAGAGGATCAGGCCAGAGTAGTTAGTGTTTTCCGTCGAGATGAGTTACCAGCGTTGATTGTGGAATCATTTAAAGCTCTTAATATGCCTGCCTCAGGACCTGCAGAGGATGTCACTTTAGAGGATCCCTTGTTGCAGGCATTTTGGAACACTCAAATGGCTTTTCCGGTGCACAGAGTAGTGCGCGACATGATTCAACAAGAATGGGATATGCCTGAGGCAGGACTTAAGGGATCCAGGGTTATGGCTTGCCTTATCCTCTGGTGGACCAAGATCGGGAGTTGTTTAAGTCTCCCAAAGTGGATGCTGCGATCTTGGCAGTTACCAAAAAGACGACAATTCCAGTGGAAGGTAGTGCCGCTCTTAAAGTTGTTCAAGATAGAAAGCTAGATATATTGTTAAAACAGGTGTTTGGTATTAATGTGTTATCTATTCAAGCTTCGATTTGTGGTGCATGGGTAGCCAGAGCCTGTCTTCATTGGTCTCGGCGAATTCAGGGACAGCACATGGATGATTCTGCTGCAGAAGCCTCTCGGTTGGAGACCGGGACAGCTTATTTGGCTGACATTCATTATGACCTTATCAGAGGGCTGTCTAAGAGTATGGCTTCAGTAATTTGTGCAAGAAGATATCTTTGGCTACGTAATTGGACTGCCGATGGATCTTCTAAGGCAAGACTCAATAAGCTTCCTTTTAGGGGTAAACTACTGTTTGGTGAGGATTTAGACAAACTAGTAAAGGAGTTAGGTGAATCCAAGGGCGGTAGGCTGCCAGAAGACAGGCAGAAGCTCAGGCGTTCAATTCCGGTGACCAGGGATCAACAGAGGGATTTTCGTCATTTTCGTTCCCCTTGGTTCAGACAGTTTCAAAGAGGATGTCCCTTTTACAGGAGTCAGGTTTTTCAGGGATATAGAGGAGCAAGCAGGGGCTTTACTACCTCCTCTTCCTCGAACCTTAGAAAGTCACAATGAAGCCAGGGGGCCCAGGCAGGTTTAGTACCGGTAGGAGGTCGGCTATGGGATTTTTATCTGGCCTGAGTCAGATCGCTGGGTGTTGGAGATCATTCAAGAAGGGTATGCTCTGGAGTTTCAGCGTCCAGTAGTCAATTCTTTCGTTCAGTCTCCTTGCAAGGGACGCATGAAATACAAAGCTGTGCAAGAGACCTTGCAAAGACTTCTGAACTTGAACTTGGTAGTTCCGGTTCCTCCGGACCAGTGTGGCTACAGTCGATACTCCATCTATTTTGTGGTTCCAAAAAAGGAAGGAACTTTTCGGCCAATTTTGAATCTACAAAAAGTAAATCGTTGTCTTCGGGTGACTCATTTTCGTATGGAGACACTGAAGTCGGTCATAATGGCAGTGCAAAGAGAATTTCTTACGTCTACTGGACTTGTTGGAGGCGTATCTACATATTCCGATTCGACTAGAGCATCAGAAGTTTCTAAGGTTTGCACTGCCCATGGGGCATTTCCAGTTTCGGGCATTGCCATTCGGTTTGGCAACGGCTTCACGAACATTCACCAAGGTTATAGTAGTAGTTGTGGCGGTATTGCGAAAAGAGGGAGTGTTAGTTCACCCATACCTAGACGATTGGTTAATTCGAGCAAAGTCCAAAAGAGAAAGCGAGTTGGCAACGTCCAGAGTAGTACAATTGTTACAATGTCTGGGTTGGGTAGTCAATCTGCAGAAGAGCAGGTTGATACCATCGCAAAGTCTAGAATACCTAGGAGCTCTCTTCGATACAAAGAGAGGAAGGGTGTTTCTTACTCAACAACGGGCACTAGACTTGAGAAGGTTGATTCACAGTTTTCTAGTGAGAGAAAATCCCACAGCTTGGCATTTTCTACAGTTGTTAGGTACCATGGTGGCAACACTGGAGTTAGTTCCAAGGGCAAGAGCCCATATGCGTCCGTTACAAAGGGCACTACTCAGGAGGTGGTCTCACCAGAAAGAACCTCTCTCTCAGAAATTACCCTGCCCGCCAGAGACGCGTCGGGCTCTTCAGTGGTGGTTACGACCAGGAATTCTGGAAATAGGAATGCAATTGGAAACACCAGCTTGGAGTCCTCTTACGACAGATGCCAGTCTCATGGGCTGGGAAGCTCACTTCAAAGGTCAGTTTGTGCAAGGCCAATGGACCAAACGAGAGGGTTTGGTCAATCAACAGATTGGAATTGAGAGTGGTAGTTTTAGCACTCCAAGCGTTTCAACCTTACCTTCAGGAAAAGGCCATTCGGGTACTATCCGACAACGCGACTGCAGTGGCTTACATCAATCGCCAAGGGGGCACAAGCAGTGTTTCTCTAGAGGTCAAGGCCAAGCAACTGTTCATTTGGGCCGAAATAAATTTAGGGACACTGTCGGCATCACATGTAGCAGGGGTGGACAATGTAGAAGCCAATTTTTTGAGCCAAGTCAAGGTGGATCCCGGAGAGTGGGTTTTACATCCGCAGTATTCGACATGATAGTGTCTCATTGGGGAGTGCCAATAATGGATCTTATGGTGACTTTCAAGTTGGCAAAGGTCAACCGATTTTTCAGTCGAAGAAGAGAAAGAATGTCGGAAGGACTAGATGCTCTCATGCAGAGTTGGCCAGAGAAGCAACTTCTGTACGTCTTTCCCCCTTGGGTGTTGATTGCTCATGTTCTGCAGAGAGTAGAACTACACAAGGGGCACGTAATTTTGATAGTGCCGGATTGGCCAAGGCGGCCGTGGTATGCGGACCTAATAAGATTATTAGTAGACCGACCGTGGCTATTACCGATTCGAGAGGACCTGTTACTGCAGGGTCCGTTGCGCATGCCGCAGGTGGATCGATTCTCTCTTATGGCTTGGCTCTTGAAAGGGCAAGGCTAAGAGCCAGAGGATACTCGCCTGCGGTGATTTCCACATTGTTAAAGGCAAGAAGGAGATCTAACTCTTTAACATATATTACAATTTGGAGAGTGTTCGAAGCATGGTGTGACGAGAAATGTCTTAATGCATTAAAGGCTCCTATTTCTCAAATTTTGTCGTTTTTACAGGACGGCTTTGAAAAAGGCTTAGCCGCGTCGTCATTACGAGTTCATTTGGCTGGGCTCTCTTGTTATAAAGGCAAAGTAAACGGAGATGTGCTAGGGGCACATCCTGATGTTAAGCGTTTTTTGAGAGCAGTGTCGCTGTTTGAGGCCGCCATGTAGACCGGCAGTACCAGCTTGGGATCTGCATTTGGTTTTACAAGCGTTGGTACGGGAGCCATTCGAGCCGTTATCGTGAGCTTCTTTAAAGGACCTTACTCTTAAAGTGGTTTTTCTGCTAGCCATATCGTCAGCACGCAGAATTTCAGAGTTACAGGCCTTATCCTGTAAAGAGCCATTTCTTTCCTTTTATGAAAAGAAAGTGGTGTTATGAACAGTACCATCTTTTCTACCTAAGGCGGTCTCGGCTTTTCATATGAATCAGGTGGTTTCTTTACTGGTATTTGAGGATAAGGACAAGGAGGAACATTTTAAAAAATTACATCTTTTGGATGTACGTAGAGCATTAAAGAGGTATTTACGAAGAACACAAGATTTCCGTAAGTCTGAAAGGTTGTTTATTCTTTTTGGAGGAATAAGGAAAGGGCAAGCAGCTTCCAAAGCGTCTATTGCCAGATGGATAAAAGAAGCCATAGCTTCAGCGTATTTGTTGAAGGGCAAAACAATACCGGATGGGCTTAAAGCGCATTCAACAAGGGCGCAGACGACGTGGTCTTCGTTAAATTCATTTCTCAGACATTATCGTCTGGATGTTCAGGCGGAAAGGGATACCTGTTTTGGATCGGCGGTTCTTCAGGCTGGTCTAACAGGTCCCTCCCATTGATGATGTTTTCTTACTGCTCTGTTACATCCCCAAAGATTCCAGGACTGGACTGGAGTGACGATAAGGAAGATAAAATTAGACTTACCTGCTAATTGTTGTTCCTTTAGGAACTCCAGTCCAGTCCCACATCCTTCCCTTGGTCAATACAGCCTGAAGCGAATAGGTATAGAATTTAACACGGTAAGTTCAGGGATTAATTATATAAATTATAGTCCATAAAGGGAGGGTAAAATAATCGGGGATTTTAAGTTGGTCATATTCTTCGTTAAAGACGGAAGGCGGACCATATCAGGACAACACTAGTAGTTTGTTAAAAGCACATTCCGTGGCTCATTTTATAGTTCTTAGTTGTTTGAATTGGTAAGCGTTGTTTGCTACTTAATTATTGCTCCGGTGAGTCTGCTTTATCAATAGGTTACTGGAGCAAGGAGGCAGTCCCTCTGGTACTTATACCAGTGACATCAGAAGAGTGTCATTGTTCAGTCTCCAAGCTGCTGGAGGACGTATATTCCCAAAGATTCCGGGACTATACAGGAATTCCTACAGGAACAACAATTAGCAGGTAAGTCTAATTTCATCTTATGTACAATATCTTGAGAAATCATTGGAAATATTCCAATGCTATGTTATCAGACAGTAATATTTTAATAGTATGTTCCTTATCATCCCTCCAGTCCAGTCCAGAATCTCTGGGTAGTCAACTCCTTCCAGCAGCTTGGAGACTGAGTACATCATATTCTTTAGAATGGTAGTAGTACTATCCCTGGCTCCTCCCATAAGCTCCCAGTACATTCAGTCTCCAAGCAGCTGGAGGATGTGTGAGTCCAGGTTGGGACTCACTGAAGTAACAAATAAGGACTTTTTAGTGTTTTTTTTCCTTTTAGTTTAATGGCATTTCATTTGGTTTGCTTTAGTTTAGTTAATTCGTGCTGATAAAGTTTAAAAAACAGAAAAAGGGAAGTAAGCCGGACAGCACTCGGAGGTGCTTCTTTCAGCTCTTTGATTTTTTGTTTTTATATGCAAAGCTTTGTTCCCGGCACTTTGGTGGCTCCTGATCCCGTCAGTGGGTGAGGAGCTGTCATCTGATCTTACAGCACAGTTCGTCGCTGGTGCTGCTTTTTTCTCCCTGACGCCGAAGCCGTTTGCCGGCTGAGCGCGGGAGCTTACACAGACCGTTTCAATTTGGACCTACTCATTTATGTTTCTTTTTGCGATCGGTGGTAGGTCTTTTTAATTTTGTTTGAATTTCTTGGGGCTGCGGCTTTATTTTAACGACCAGATTGTTTTCTAAGTCTCGGCTGCAATTTTAACGCGGTTTTTGCCTTAAGGTGTTTGTTGAGTCTATGTGAGGAGACAGTTGGGAGTTGTTTTTCCAGTGTTCTTTCCTCTCAGGCTTCTTAGGGCCTCCATTTTTGTAAGCTGTATTGCTGTCTGAGGCCCACTTTTATATGTTATATATTATATTTTTATTTTATTTTATTTATTCAGTATACCTGAGGCATTGTATACCTGGACGATTTAAGGGCAACTACAGACCTCAAAGACTTTAGAAAACAGCTGAAAACCATGCTGTTCATAGAACACTATGGACACATCACATAACCTCAGAGAATGTATAACAGCACATGATTCCGCCTAAACACTGTATGAATAGAAAATATTTTTAGCACCACTGTATATAGCCCACATTGTACATAGCTCAAACCATTCTAGCACACAATACAACACACACTCAACTAAATTTCACCCTCACTGCATGTTTAACACACTCACTTTACCTGATTGTTTGCTGTGATACCACCTTGATTAATAAGATAAGGCGGTTTAGAAATACTGTTAAATAAATAAAATTGTCTGAGGACCGCTAGGATTTTATTCAATGCCTGCTCGCCCGCGGTGTTTGCTTTGTGATACCAGGAGAGGACACCTGTCAGAAGCAGGAGTGTGTCACTCCTGTACTGCAGCGGCCTCTGATATGGAGCAATCACTTCTGGATAAAGCCAAGGAACCTTTTCCTTCAACATCTCAGGTTCCGCCGGGCCCTACAAAACCTTTACTTCTCACTGAAACACGTTTCCTTCTGGTGAGTCTGGTTCCGCTGGGGCAGACCCATCAGCATCTCTCAATTTGGGAACGATGACTCTGGGAGGTGTTTCACCAGAATTTCTGCATCTTTTGCAACAGGCTTTCTGTTTGGGCCAGCAAGGGGGCAGTACAAGTTCCACTACTACTGCTACCATGGTAGTTTCCTCCGGCTTCCAAAAGGAAAAGCTTCTGGGTCCACCACTCTCTAAGAAGGCCAGATTGGATGAGGATCATCCAAATTATTGTGATGATGATATAGATTTTGAACCAGATATGGAAAACGAGGAGCTGGAGGAAGGTGAAATTTTAGAGCCCGAGGATCGTGTGCGTGTTGTGTGGGTGTTTCGGCGAGAGGAACTGCCTGCTTTAATTGCAGAATCTCTCCAAGCCCTTAATTTACCAACTAATTCTGTGGTGGAGGACGCTTTAGAGGATCCTCTCATCCAAGCAGTGCAGACTTATCAAGCAATCTTTCCCGTTCACCATGTGGTAAAGCAGATGATACAGGACAAGTGGAATTTGCCAGAAGCAGGCCTGAGGGGAGCTAGGGCATTCTCTCGTCTTTACCCTCTTTCGGATGAGGTGCGGGAGATGTTTCATTCTCTTCACGTGGATGCAGATGTTTCAGCTGTAACAAAGAAGACTACCGTTCCAGTAGAGGGCAGTGCAGCCCTAAAGGATAGTCAAGACAGAAAGTTGGATACGCTTTTGAAACAGGCGTTTAATGTTAGTGCCTTGTCATTGCAAGCTTCTATTTGTAGGGCCTGGGTTGCCAGAGCCTGCCTTCGATGATCCCAATGGCTTCAACAGCCGGAGGGAGCGTCTATGGAGCATATGACTGATGGTGGTAGATTGGAATCAGGAGCCGCTTACCTGATGGATGTCCATTATGATCTCATTCGCAGTTTGGCATGCTGTATGGCTTCAATGGTGGCTGCTCGTCGCTATCTATGGCTGCGAAATTGGGCAGCAGATTCTTCGCCTAAGTCCCAGCTTAGTAAGCTTCCCTTTAAGGGGAAGCTTCTTTTTGGGGAAGACTTGGATAAATTAGTCAAGGAATTGGATGACTCCAAGGGAAGACGCCTTCCAGAAGATAAATCTAAGCAGGTGCGTACCCCGGTACCGTCTCATGGGCAGGTACGGGATTTTCGTCGCTTTCGAACCTTTTGCCAGTCGGGGTTTCAAGGGGGAAGATTTTCATCCTGAGGTCAAGCATTCAGAGGTTTCCAGGGTGCAGGTAGAGGTTTCTCTGCTCCTTCAACTTCTGGTTTTAAAAAGACACAATGAAGTACGGAGGGTCCAGGCGGAGGTGCAGCCCACGGGAGGTCGACTACGGGATTTTTACTCTGCTTGGACCTGAATAACCTACGACCAATGGGTTCTGGAAATTATTTGCGAGGGTTATGGTTATGGTTAGGCATTTGATATACCGCCCTTTACTTATGCATCAGAGCGGTTTACATGTATATACTAACAGGTACTTTTATTCCCTTGTCCCCGAAGGGCTCACAATCTAAGTGTACCTGAGGCAATGGAGGGTTAAGTGGCTTGCCCAAGGCCACAAGGAGCAGCCATGGGACTAGAGACCTCAGTCCCTCCGGCCTGAGGTTACTTGTCCCCATGCGGGAATTGAACCCCCGGCCCTCCGGCCTGAGGTAACCTGTCCCAACCACTGAGCCACTCCTCCCTCTCGAGTTCACAAAACCCATAACCATCTTTTTTATCCAGTCTCCCTGTGGAGTGTCAGACAAGGCTTTGGTGGTAAAGGACACTCTAACAAGGCTTCTACAGTTACGAGCAGTAATTCCGGTACCCAAAGGCCAATATGGCTGCGGTCGGTACTCAATTTATTTTGTAGTGCCCAAAAAGGACAGTTCTTGGCATCCAATTCTGGACCTCAAGGGAGTCTGCGGTCTGTCTGTGGTGCCACATTTTCACATGGAAACTTTGCGGTCCGTAATAGTTGTGGTGAGAAAGAGGGAGTTCTTAACGTCCCTAGATCTCACAGAAGCGTATTTACATATCCCTGTCAGGGCTGTCCATCAGCAATTCCTGTGATTTGCGGTTCCAATTGGGCATTTTCAGTTTCAAACATTGCTGTTCGGGTTGGCCACGGTGCCCAGGACTTTCACCGAGGTTATGGTGGTAGTGGCTGCGGCGCTGAGAAAGAAAGGGGTGTTGGTTCATCCTTATCTGGACGACTGGCTAATCAGAGCAAAATCCAGACAAGAAAGTGTACGAGTCACTGCTCGGGTGGTTCAGTTTCTAGAAAGTCTTGGTTGGATAGTCAATCGGACCAAGAGCCAACTGCTTCCATCCCAGAATTTGGAGTACTTAGGAATCCGCTTCGATACACAAGTAGGGGCAGTTTTCCTTCTGGACCACCGAGTACGCAGTTTACAACATTTAGTTCAGTTGTTTTTAAAGATCAAGTCTCCCACTGCATGGCGGTACCTACAGTTATTAGGCACAATGGCAGCAACACTGGAAGTGATACCATGGGCGAGAGCTCATATGTGCCCTTTACTTATTTTATTTATTTTTATTTATTTATCTATTTCTTCTATACCGCCCCTTCCAGAGATCAAGGGCGGTTTACATGGAACAAGTTAACAATTATGTATACTTCGGTATACATTTACATTGAACAGAAACTTTCTAACTTTTTACAAATAATAAATGTGATAAACTGTCCAAACTATTTACATTGGTTATTTACAAGTGGTTATATACAATGTGTTACAGAATAATCATAGATCATGTGTAAGTGGTGGAATTTATTTCCATTTTTTTATCATAAGTTTTTTTTTGTGTGTGTGTGGGAGGTCTGTGTGGGGTTAGCTAATTGTGGTTTTGGGAGTTTTGAGTTTGTGTGTCTGTGGATGCTGTGGGACAGGATTTGGGGGTTAGGAGATTTCGAAGTGTTCGGAGAATAGGTAGGTTTGGAGTTCCTTCCTAAATTGGGAGAGGTCTTTTTTGATACGGAGGCCTAATGAGAGATCATTCCAGAGCATGGGGGCAGTGAACGTGAAGGCTCTGGCACTTGAGGATTTTTTAGTCTTTGTGAATGTTTTTGGTATATCAAGTGAGTGGGCTGCGTTTTGTCTGGGAGCTCTTGATTTGGATGGGGCGTGAAGTAGTGTGGATAGGTGTGAGGGAGCGATGTCGTTTAGGAGCTTGAAAGTTGTTAGGAGAATTTTGTATCTGATTCGGCTGTTTATAGGGAGCCAGTGTAGTTCTAGCAGTATAGGGGTCACATGGTCTGTTAGACGAGCTTTAGTGATTACTTTTGCACAGATGTTCTGGGCTCTTTGTAATAGGTATGTGTTTTTTTGTGGTAGGCCAATTAGGAGACTTGCAATAATCAAAATGGGGTGTGATGAGTGTATTGACAACCGATCTAAAGTCATGTGTGTCAAGGAGGGGCCTTAGGTGTTGTATGGTTTTGAGTTTGTAGAATATGGTTCTTACTGTCTGCTTTATGTGCGGTAGCATGGTGAGAGTATGATCTATTATTACACCCAGGTATTTTACCTCTTTTTTAACAGGTATAGATGTATTGTTGATTGAGATTGTTGTTGGAAAAGTGTCCTCGGTCACGGGTGTTCTTGTAACGAACATTGCTTCCGTTTTTTTGAGGTTGATGCTGAGGTAGTTGGCTTCCATCCAAGAGGTGGTCTCAGCCATGCATTCGGATAGGGTGTCGTAAGTGGGGTTTTTTGGTGGTTATGGGGATAGCGAGCATGATATCGTCAGCATAAATAAAGTGACTAATCCTGTGTTTTCTAAATATGTTTGTGATAGGTTGCAGGTACAGGTTGAAAAGGAGGGCAGAAAGGGCTGATCCCTGGGGTATTCCTTGTCCTTGGGGGAAGGTTTCTGATGCTTCTTGGTCTATTTGAACACGTATTAGTCTATGTGTGATGTAAGACTTGAACCATTTGAGAACAGTCCCACCTATTCCTAAGTTTTCTAGTCTATTGATTAGAGAACTTTACAGAGAGCACTTCTTTGATGATGGTCACATCAGACAGGCTCTCTAACCCAGCGACTCCCGTGTCCATGGGAGGTAAAGGCAGCTCTTTATTGGTGGCTCAAATGAAAGAACCTAACTGCGGACATGCCTCTCGAACAGCCAGATTGGATTCCAGTCTTAACCGATGCCAGTCTGTCGGGCTGGGGAGTTGCACTGCAGGGGGCTCTATGTTTAAGGAACTTGGAGCAGGCAGGAGTCCAGTTGGTCGATCAAAAGATTGGAGTTGAAAGTGGTGTTCTTGGCATTCAAGGCCTTCGAAAAGAATCTCTTGACCCAGTCGGTGAGAGTCTTATCGGACAACGCGACGGCAGTAGCGTGTCTCAATCGTCAGGGTGGCACAGGCAGCTTACCGCTCAAAGACCTAGCAGAGAAGTTATTTCTCTGGGTAAAACCTCGACTCCAAGTGTTATCGGCAGCCCACATTGCAGGAATAGACAACGTGGCAGCGGACTACCTCAGTCGAGTTCGCGTAGATCCAGGAGAGTGGGTACTTCATCCGGAGGTATACTCTCAGATTGTCCACAGATGGGGAGTGCCACTAATGGATCTGATGGCAACCTTTGATTCTGCAAAGACCAGTCGTTTCTACAGCAGGAGGCGAAAAAGAATGTCAGAGGGCATTGATGCCCTGTTGCAGCACTGGCTGACAGAGGGAATTCTCTGTGTTCCCACCATGGGCCTTGATAGGCCCTGTAGTTCAGCAGATCGAGGAAAATCATGGATATGTTATTCTAATAGCTCCAGATTGGCCAAGACGTCCTTGGTACGCGGACCTGATGCAAATTCTGGTCGATCGGCCATGGCGTCTGCCGCAGCGCAGCGACCTGCTCTTGCAGGGTCCTCTGCATATGCCCCAGGTGAGTCGATTCTCACTTACGGCTTGGCTCTTGAAAGGGCAAGGTTGAGATGGAAAGGTTATTCAGCGCAAGCCATTTCAACCATTGTAAATGCCCGGAGGAAATCTACTTCGCTCGCCTACATACATGTTTGGTCAACAATTACAGGCTTCTTTGGCAAAGGTTCCTCATATTTTAGCCTTTTTACAGGATGACTTTGATAAAGGGTTAGTGTCTAGCTCATTACGAGTGCAACTCGCGACTATTGCTTGTTTTCACGGAAAGGTCAATAAGGAGCCTCTGGGTTCACATCCAGATGTACTGCGTTTTCTTCAGGCAGTAAATCATATGCGACCACCTCGTCAGGTCTTAGTTCTGTCTTGGGATCTCAATTTGGTTCTCAGAGCATTAATTAAGGAGCCATTTGAGCCCTTGTCTTGGGTTACATTAAAAGATTTAACTTTGAAGACAGTTTTTCTGGTGGCAATTTGTTCCGCACAAAGGATTTCTGAATTGCAAGCTTTGTCTTGCAAAGAGCCTTTTCTATCCTTTTCTCGGGAGAAGGTGATTCTCCGCCCTGTTCCATCTTTTCTGCCAAAAGTGGTTTCGGTATTTCAAGTCAATCAGACAGTTTCTTTGCCGGTTTTGGACAGTTTTGATGTGTCAACCATTGGGCGTGACCTGCATCGGTTGGACATCAAAAGGACCCTCAAGTGTTATCTAAAAAAATTCCAAACTTTTTCGTAAATCTGAGCGTTTGTTTGTCCTCTTTGGTGGTCCGCGTAAGGGTGAAGCGACAGCTAAGGCCAGCATATCCAGGTGGATTCGGGAAGCAATTGCTTCTGCATATATTTTGCAGGGGCGTGTAGTTCCTTTAGGGCTTCAAGCACATTCCACTAGAGCCCAAGCTGCTTCTTGGGCTGAGTATAGTTTGATTCCCTCGGTGGAAATCTGTCAGGCGGCTGCTTGCTCTTCATTGCATACTTTCAGCATACTCTATCACCTAGATATCCAGGCGGTTGGGGACGCCTATTTTGGTTTGGCGGTTTTACATGCCGGATTAGCGAGCCCCTCCCATTGTTCCACTATATCTTGCTGGAGGGCACATGAACTTTGACCCAGACCTAGCTTTCTGACTTGGTAGCACATTTCACTCCAGAATATCTTGTTAGTCCTCTGACTTCATGATACTTTTAATATGTTCCAAGTCTCCAGTTCCTGAGGCAGCAAAACAAACCCACAACATTATGGAACCTCCACCATATTTAACTGTATGACGGGTATTTTTTTTACTTATAAGCTTCATTTCTTCACCTGGATCACTAGTCTGCATTGCCACAGAGCTCAAGTTTGGTTTCATCTGTCCACAGAACATTCTCCCAGAAGGATTGGTTTCTCAAGGAGGGTTTGGGCAAAGATTGAGTGTGCCTTTTTATATGTGTCTCTGAGCAGTAGGATCCTCCATGGCCTTCACCCATGAAGTCCTTCTTTGTTTAGTGTGCAGCTATGGTGCGGATTGAACCACCACTCCAGATTGCTCCAGGTCAGCCTTAAGCTCTTTGGATGTTGTACATGGTGTTTTTCCAACGATTCACACTAACCTTTGAAGACTTCTTATATTCATTTTCCTTTTTCCGCCCCGTCCTAAGAGGATCTTGACTGTTCCATGAGCAGAAAACTTCTTAATAACATTGCAAACTGTAGACACAGGAATCCCAAAGTCTTTGGAGATGGCCTTGTACCCCTTTGATGTTCGGTGATAATAATTTTTCTGATGGTCTCAGGCAGCTCTCTTGTCTTCATCATTGTGAAAATGGAACAGGGAGTAAATGTGGCCATTTTAAACATTAGAACCATCATTGATTCAAGTAATGTGAGTACTGACAGTTGATCACAGGTGTGCCTAATTTTATTGCAGTGGGAATGTGGTTCTTCTATTCAAACTGATTTGAATTGTTTATAATAATGCCAATAATCATGTCCTGGCAATGTTGCAGTTGTTATACTATTTATTATTTCCTTTTTTAATTAGTCTTGTTTTATTTGAGTCTTTTATGTGTCAAATATGTGTGCATATATAGTCAAAAGTCATTTCACCGGCCACTTTTTTTTAGGAGATACTGGACATCAAGAGGTTGACCTGCAAGGGTGCCAATAATGTTGACCATAACTGTAGCACTATACACATGATTAATACTAGTGGTAGACATGCAGACTGAAGTAACAGAGGGTTGGCAGCATCCGAACACAGGATGGGTCAAATGTTGTTTTTTGTTTCAATTTTTATTTATAGAACCAAGGTTTTAAACAATCAGGTCAATATTTAAACATTGTGGCATATGTTTGTATAAAATGAAGACCACAGCATTTTAAAAAGCACCTAGACTGAACACAGCTTTCTGGATATGCGGTGATGCTGAATATATGTTGACAGCACTTGCCACAGCTGCTATACGGTACACATAGCTAAGCTATGAATGGCCTAATGGATAGAGCCGCATACTGAGACCAGGAAAGCCATCTTCAAATCCTACTGCCACTCCTTTTGATCTTGAGCATGTCACTCAACCCTCCTTTGCCTCAAGTACAAACTTAGATTGTTAGCCTTCTGAATGTAACTTGCCTTAAGCTACCACTGAAAAGAGATACAAGCTAAATCAATAACTCCCTTCCTTTCCCTAAGCAGTCTTCAGTAATGTCTCCGTCCTAACTTAAACCACATAGCTATACAGATAGTGGCTGAATATGACTGTAATACATATAGTTGCAGTAGCACTGTATGGCTGGTATAGGAGTGGTAACATTTCGGCAACACTATCCATATACTACTGCTGAAAATTAAGACTGGGATTCATCTGCATAGCAGCTGCCACTATACAGAAATCCTTTTCAGTATATGGCCAGATGCATATACAGTATTTTGTCCCCTTCTTCTCTCTGCAGTTCCTTCTACCGCTAAACTCCATTTTTTTTCCATTTCATTTATTCAGTCGGTATACTGCTTTCTACAGTGTAGTTAAGCAGTGTACTCCTCCTGAAAATTAAGAATATGTAATACATAAAATAAAATGTACATATATATAATTCAATTTATAATTCGTAGTAAAAAGTATTTTAGCAACATAAGCTTTGTCCGGGTGGTACATGAACCCTTTGCCCCAGCGATGGAGGAGCTCCTCCTCTGAGGAACACCTTCAGCCAGAAGGGATCATCACGGTAGGAGAAGAGGCTCCTTCATCCTTCAAGACAAACTCCATCAAATCTGAACCCAGGTCTCCTGTACTGCAGAGCAAGAAAGGGGGGAATCTGGATTAAGTTCACGCCTTATCTTAGGAACTAAATATGAGTTACAATCGGGCACAGTAGGTATTTTCCTGTCCCCAGAGGGCTTACAATCTAACAGCCCAATGCAGAAAGCGATTGCTGAAGTTGCGTTCTACCAGCTTTTTACGCATGTTTGCAGCGCATCGATAGCAAATGACTTCAGCACAGCCATGCAGAAAGTTACAAGTATGCAAATTAGACTTGCATTAAACCGTGCGCATGCAAATGAGCCACCCCTTAAACTGGGCACAAAATGTCAGCATTAAACTGAGAAAACAAGCCAAACATATGCGTATAAGAAGTCTGCACTAGTAAGGCATACTCTCCCATACAAACGGGCACCATGTGGCTAATTTGCATGTTGGCCCCAACAGTATTTTGTTGGCATCGGGGGTGATTGCGGCATCGGGAAAAGCCCCCAATGCCATTAAAATACTGTTGGGGACCAGTGCCCTGCCAGAAAGTGACTACTTCGTGGGCTAGCAGCCCCTGAACCTCCCCCCACCCCACACCTGACTTAAAAATTAACCTGGTGGTCTAGCGGCTCCTGAAACCGCTCCCTCCCCTGGGTACCTTACAAAGCAGAAGCACTGCCTATGCGATCCCATTCTCGATCCACCATCTTGAAAAATGGCAGCGCCTAGCCCCACATGGTGCATCCTGGGATGCACTGGTTGGGGTCAGACTGCCATATAAGGTAGAATATGCCAGGATGCGCCATGCAGGGCCAGGTGCCAATATTTTTCAAGATGGTGGACCGAGAATGGTGGCGTATAGGCAGCGCTCGCTTTGAAAGGTACCGGGTGTGGGGTTCAGGGGCCACCGGGCCACCAGGGAGTCACTTTTGTGTCGGGGCATCAGCCACCAACAGTATTTTGATGGCATCTGGGGCTTTTCCCAATGTCGTGATCTCCCTCGATGCTATCAAAATACTGTTGGGTGGGAGGATCGGGGCTGCTGGGCCATCATGGATTTGCTTTCTATATCTTGATAGCATTGGGGGCATTGTCAGATGCCTGGATCATCTGAGGGGAAAATGTTCCAGGTATCTGTGAAAGCACCCGATGCCATCAAAATACTGTCGGGTGCACACACTAGAGGTTTAAGCCACTTCAGACCCAAGTGTAGAGATATTGGCGCTAAAGCTGGTTGCGAAATCCTCTATGCCTGTCTCTGCATCTGGCGCAGCCGTTATTTGCATACCAGTTTAGTATATGCAGCTCATTTAGCCTACATTTAAATACTCTTGGCGTTAATTGTATGCTAGTTTTTCTGTTTATGCGCATGTCTGTCTCTTTTCTGCATTTGATGTTAACTTAAATGTACTTAATCGTGCTATTTTCTGTGCTTAAAGGCCACACTCGTTTTCTGCATCATCCTGTAAGTTTGTACCTGAGGCAATGGAGGGTTAAGTGACTTGCCCAATATCCCAAGGAGCAGCAGTGGGATTATGAACCCTGGCTTCCCTGGTTCTAGCCCACTGCTTTAATCATTAGGCTACTCTTCCATTCCAAGGACAGCCCTAAGGATTTGATTTTGGAGGATTTGACTTTTACATTTCCTTATCATCCTACTAGATGAGTCCAGACAAGTAGGTTATGCTCCCCAGCCAGCAGGTGGAAACAGACTAGAACAGCTTTCAGCAATGCCATCACTAGTATATAGTGCACTGAGAGAAGCCAGTATTGTCTGCCTCCAGCAAGTAATCAGGTTTGTGTGGCAATACAGATTCTGGGCTCCTTTGGAAGGCCTCCCCCAAGGATCTGACCCTGAAGGTGGTATTTCTGGTGGTTACTGCTTCTGCCAGAAAGATGTCAGAGCTACAGGACTTATCCTGTTGGGTGTCCTTTCTGGTCATCTCATCAGCATCCCTGCTTCCCCGACGATTGTGCTGTCCTTTGTCCCCAAAGTGCTGTCTCCCTTTCACCTTGATCAACCTGTGATCTTACCCTCCTCCTTGGAGCAGGACCTTCAGTCAGATCATTCACTGTTAGACATGAGGAAGGTGTTGGTGAACTATCTGGAAACTACTTATTCCTTCTGGTGATCAGAATATCTTTGTCCTCTTCAGCAGCCCAATAGATAAGCAGTGGTCTGATGATTTAAGGAGGCTTTAGTTCAGCCTACCTATTGTGTGGAAAACGCATGCCAGAGGATGTCAGAGCTCACTCCACTATGGCACAAAGCTTGACATGAGCTGAGTCCACCTTGTTGTCTCTGATAGACAACTATATGGTAGCCACCTGGTCATCCCTAAGCAACTATGTAAAGCACCACAGTTTGCATGAGGGACCTGGAACAGATGATGCCTTTGACAGAGCATTTTTATCCTAAGTGTCTTCTTCCTCCCACCCTAGGTCCTGACGGTTTGGGTACATCCTACTCATCTGAACTGGTCTAGCCGGATAAGAGGAAAACTTTTACATACCTGATAATTTCCTTTCCTGTGAACCTGCTAGACCAGTTCAGTAGTCATCCTGCTCGTTTTAGAGCCCTGCTACCTTTTAAGTGCATTATCATATCTGCCTGATGCAGCATCAAGTACGGTAAGAGCCAAAAAGTGTTTATTTGTACAAAGTTATTGTTGCTTAATACTTTGAGTTTCTGAGTTTTTCAGTCTTGCTTCTGCCTGTGAAGTGCCATACTGGCTTCTCTCAGTGCTGCACCAGAATATATACTAGTGATGACATCGCTGAAAGCTGTTTTAGTCTGCCTGCACCTGCTAGCTGGTACCATAACTCACTCAACTGGACTGGTCTAGTAGGATTCAAGGAAAGGAAATTAGCAGATGAGTAACATTTCTCCTTTACCAGGCTTGATAGTTTTCTTTAACATTCACCCGGAAACCTAGGTGTCTAATGAGAGGTGGGGGTTTTTCTCCTTGTAATTTCATAACAGGAGTGGCTCAGTGGTTGGTACAGGTTACCTCAGGCCAGAAGGCCAGGGGTACAATTCCCACATGGGGACAAGCAACTTCAGGCCAGAGGGACTGGGGTTTCTAGTCCCATGGCCACTCCTTGTGGCCTTGGGCAAGCCACTTAACCCTTCATTGCCTCAGGTACACTTAGATTGTGAGCCCTTCGGGGACAAGGGAATAAAAAGTACTTGTTAGTATACATGTAAACTGCACTGATTCTAAAGAGCGCAGTATAATATATAAATAGCAGGTGTTTATGTGACATGTCAAAAAAGTGCCCATTTTATAACGGCAAAATAGGCACCCATGTGACTTTATAAAATAGGTTTTCAGAACTATCCCTAATAAAGCCCAGATTTATGCCTGCTCCAAAGAAGTATATAATCTATGAATGTATATATGTATTTTATAAAATACACGTGGCATAAGACCTTTACCAAAACACTGACTCCAGGAATGCCTATGCACAAATTGCAGTCTTGCAGCGTGCCTACTTTTTTCCCACATATACCCCTGTTGAATTTTATATGAGCTACTTTGTCTGTGAAACTTGCTTTGCATGCAAAAAAGGCTTTATAAAATTACTTCTTAAGTGGTTAACCATCAAAATAATATATGCCCCATGAAGCAGCTGGTACTTGTGCATTGCTTTGTAGTCTTACTTTTATTTAGAAAAATGTTTCATTTTTTGCTCATAAAACAAAGCAAAGTACTGTTGAAGCCATATGGTTTCAAAGATGGTGCCACAGTGCAGCATAGAACACAGACCCGTTGAATGGACCCTTGTTTCCATAACCACATAGTATAGCGTGCCCATCTGAAGTCTCATTAGCAAGGGAAATCAAGACGCTTTCTTTCACCACCCTGAAAACACAAGACACAGATGCTTGTTTATACCTCACAGCTATGGCCAGTTCAAAGGATGCCCTGGACTTGGCTTAAACTACTACTATTGAAAAGTTGTGAAATAGATGTAAATAACAAAAAATAAACTAAAAATGTTCCACTGATTATGTATTGCCACTTTTGAAGTTGTGGTTTTGCTTTATAAAGCTTTCACAAAGCTTATGTCTGTAATATGAGTTAGATATATATATACTACATCTTTTTTATGTATTTAAAATTCCTTTGGAAATGCACAAAGCAAGGCAATGTATTTGTTGTTCCATTTTGTAATCGAATGGGTCAGTATTCAAACTCCGCAATTGGCGTTTTTTTAAGCGCTGGCTGCAGTGTTTAAAATTTTAAACTGGAAATTCAGCACCAGAATCAAGAATATCCAGTTTCAGTATGGACCATGGCGGTTGTCTGGATAGTGGCGATATTCAGCCACTGTCCAGATAGCTGAACCACAAAGTTAGGCCAGATTTTTCCTAACCTTCCTTTACAAGGTTACTTACCTGGTGGCCACTGTTGGAACAGGATGCTGGGCTTGATGGACCTTTGGTCTGATGCAGTATGGCAGATGTTGTGTTCTTATGACTGAAAATTGCCACAAACTGGATAAGTGCAGATGCCGCCCTCACACTTGCCCTTGCCCTCCCTACAGACCACCCCTGCACTGACTGCATATTGCCGCTGTTAGAGAGGTTATTCAGAGGTGCTGTTCAGATCGTGCCACAGAATATCGGGGGGTTCAGCAGGGTTTATCTGGTTAGAAGGTCCTGCTAACTGGATACACCCTTTTGAATATCGGTCCAGTTTGATAGTATTGGATTTTGAGTACTTGATGAACTTATTCATTGCTTTCTAACTTTGCATTTATTTTTATGCAGCTGTGAAGTTCGATCAGGCCCAGAGTTCATCACCAGGTCCTACAGGTTCTACCACAATAACACTTTCAAGGCATACCAGTTTTATTATGGTGGAAATCGCTGCACAAATCCCACATATACTTTAATAATTTGGGGCAAAATTCGTCTGCGCCAAGCATCCTGGATCATTCGAGGGGGTACAGAGGCCGACTACCAACTACATAAGGTGCAGATAATCAGCCATAGTGAGGCTATAGCAGAAAAGCTCAGCCGAATGGTCAATCAGACATGCCCTGGATTTATAATGACAGATAATCCCTGGGAGCCAGATGTGAGCTATGACCTATGGAGGGAAGAGAATGGCTGTGAATGTGTCAGAGCTCTCAATTTTGCCATGCATGAGCTGCAACTGATCCGAGTAGAGAAACAGTACCTGCATCACAATCTAGACCATCTTGTTGAGGAGTTGTTCTTGGGAGACATTCATACAGATGCTACCCAGCGAATCTACTATCGGCCATCTAGTTACCAGCCACCTCTACAGAATACTAAGGTAGGAACATCACTAAGCTACAGCATCACTTTTGAACCAGAAAATGCAATTCCTTTGTGAAATAGATGATGAATGTCCTGTTAACTTAAAGTGTTACACTCTGACATGAGGGTGTTCTCCCAATTGTAGCATTGAGTTAATTATGACATGACATACACTGCTTCTTATGAGGATAATTTTGTAAAGTGTGTAAAGCCTGTTTTACATGCACAAAAAGGCTTTATAAAATTGTGCGACCACATACGTACATAAAGTTTGCAAATACTTTTACAGAATCTGTGTGGTGGCATTCCCAGGAGTATAGTTTGGGTGGAGCAGAGGCTGAGTTGCTATATGCATGCATGTTTTATAAAATACATGGGTACACATACATTTATACCAGCTTCAAAGCAGGTGTAAAATTAGAGTTGAACAGACCCAAAACTTTCATTTTGTTTTGTTTTCCCTTGACGTTTGTGGGATTTTGTTTAAATTTTGTTTTGGGGAAACTGTTGTTAACAGGGCACACTATTGCTTAATAGTGTACACCCTCACTCAATAGTGTGCTGTAATGGGGCATATAGAATGTTACCCAGCCCTCTGCAAAGAGATTATCAACAGTCCCCTTTAGGAGAATCTGCAGCACAGAGTTCAGGGCTGGGAGGGCATGGATCGGAGGGAGAGGTTAAGAACCCTGCAGGCTGCAGGAGGGCGAGAGGCCCTTGGAGCCAGGTCCTTCTAAGGCAGACCATGCAAATGAGTTCTGAGGTAGGAACTTTAACTGGAGATGGAAGAAGGACCAGGAGAACCAGCTTGTGAAGGTTTAACAAGCTGGGACAAAAGTAAAGCTGCTCTTGTTTTCCTTGAACTGCTGTCCTGGGTTTTGTTTTCTGAAAGTTTAACATGTTGGGATAGAATAAAAATTGCTTTTATTTCCCTGTACAGCTGTCTGGCTTGTGTTGTAAAGAAAACCTCTTCCCACCACATGTCACACTAGCACATATGTGCTATGGGTAAATAGTGTACACTATTTAGCAATAATGCTCACTATTTGCACATGCACGAATAGTGAGCACTATCACTCAGTAGCATGCACTATTGAGAGAAAGTGCACACTATTAATGACAAGATGGGAAGTGATGAAATTTCAGGGTTTTATCTTCTGTTTTCATTCAAAAATGACATGAAACGATAATGGACATTTCATTGATGATTCCGTTGAAAGGGACTTGAAGTGGGGCACCAGGGCCCTCTGAAAGGGTTATATTGGAGAATGGCTTGGAATTTTGCTGACAGCCTAGTACAGGAGCCTTCAGGACTGGAGTTTGAAATCCTCTGGCCTAGTAGAATGTGTTATACAAGCCAAGGCTGTTTTTTGTAGATGTTTGTGAAAAAACGAGACCTAATGTTTTGCTTGACCTGATTAAGTTGAGTAATGTCTGTGCCTCGTTTGACCTAAAACATGTAGAGCACAATTCCATAATGTGCACATCCGGCCCATGAATGCGTCTGAATTAAAAATGGGCCCTGTTTGAACCTAATTCCACTTGCACGGGTCTGGAACCGGGGACATAGATGTGTTCAGTGCAGCATGCACAAACCCTGAGACACAGGTATATGCAGCAAGCAACATAGATGTCCCTGCCCTTGATGAATTCCAAAAAAGATGTACGGATCTGCTGCTACCTGTCTCCATGCAGCCACGCCTCCTCAGTTAAAAGGTGCATCCCCGAAGCTACTCCTCACACTAGCAGTGTGGTGCTCATGAAAACTACCCATGAAAATGGATGATACAGATGTGTTGATGCAAAATAGACCATATAAGCTAGTCCTTTACATGACCAGAACACTGGAAAATGATCTCTGTGCACATCAGCAAGTAGAAAGTGATATGATTGTCCTGACTTACCTTGCAGCAAAACATACATGACAGTAGGAGAATATTGTAGTTGTGCTTACATTGGTCATCTCCTTCAACAGTCTGTACAATGCTATGTATGGACCAGAAGAAGTCAGAAAAGGTCTTCTACAGTTAAATGTCAGAGCATATCCCTGACAATAAATAGGGACCCTCAGATTGAGTGCATGCACTAGTGCAAACAGTACTATTAGATGCCCAAGAGGACCGGCATCTGTCTATGCAAATGTACACATTAGTGAGACCTCTGATGGTGCTGTGTGCCCTGTTGCATGCACTCATTCTGAGGGTCCCTTATCACTGACAGGGATATGCTTTGACATTCAACCATAGAGACTCCATTCTGATGTATCCTGGCCAGTCACACTGGCACCTGGACACACTGCGGTCATCCCTACAGACCAGGTACTGGCCAGGCACTGATGTCCCCCCAAAATTGTGGTTGCACGCACCAGGTCCCCTCCATGCATCCCTCACTCCATGCAACCACACACACTCTCACTTGCAGTCACACAAAACATACATCTGCAGTAAAGATGGCCTGCACCTCTAGAAAACAGCTGGTATAGCATAACAGTATGGAGTCCCAGGACTACTAATCTGATCTGTGTTTCTCACCCACACATGAATCCATCCTATACTCACCCACATACAATCCCTACAACAGCCCTACTTCTTGGATGACAGGAATTGTCAGGGTGCCCTGGATTATCTCCTCTAGCTCACACAGCAATTGTGAGCATAGCCAGAATAATCACCATTGCACCTCTGAATATTTCTGTAGTGGTGTTTATTAATGTGTCTTCACCATGCAACCTTCCCCCACTTTTGCATTCTGTTCTTTACAACTGCACCTTGGGGTTTTCCAGACTTGTAGACACACTGGTTCAAAACATCTTTGTCACAGCCATTCATCTATATGGGATGCATTGCACAGCAGAGCAGAAAGGTTTCTAAGTCCTGGCCTTATTCTACATTTTTGCTGGTATAACGTGGAGTCTGCAGGAAACACGCAGAACGTACATGGGCCTTTCCTGAATATGCATTGTATCTGCCTGCCACCACTCCAAATCCAAATCAAGGTGCAATCATACTATGGAGTGACTCAGAAGTATTGTGATATCCCTTTTTTATTCTCCATTCTTTTCCTTATGATTGCTAGCTTTCTGTTTGCTTTCTTGGCTGCTGCTGCACACCGAGTGGAGGATTTCAACACATTATTTACAATGACGCCTAGGTTCTTTTCTAGGGTGGTGATTCCTAATGTGGAACCTTGCATCATGTAGCTATAGTTCGGGTTGTTATTCCCTAAGCACCTAATTTTACACTTGTCTGCATTAAATTTCATCTGCCATTTGGATGCCCAGTATCAGTTTGTCAATGTCCTCTTGCACATTTTTCATAATCTTCTTGTGATTTGACAACTTTGAATAATTTTGTGTTGTCTGCAAATCTGATTACTTCACTCATTGTTCCCATTTCCAGGTCATTTATAAATATGTTAAGTAGTGGGTCAACACCGATATTTGGGGTACTCCATTATTTACCTTTCTCCATTGAGAAATTGACCATTTATTTATTTATTTTATTTATTTAACAGTTTTTCTATACCGCCTTTTCATTCAATCAAGGCGGTTTAGAATAAACTTCAACTTATACGAAGAACTTGCAGAATGTTAACTTATACATGCAATGCAATGTGTGCCTTCGAGTCAGTCCTGACTCCTGGCGACCCAGAAGCTCCTGGGGTTTCTTGGCAGTGTCACCGATAGAACTTGCAAAATGTCAACTTATACAAAGAACTTGTAATTATCAACAGTAACATTATAACTTCAACAAACTCTCTTGTTTTCTATCTTTTCACCAATTCCCAGTCTACAATGGGATACTGCCTCCTATCCCATGACTTTTTAATTTCCTCAAGAATCTCTCATGAGGGACTTTATTAAAGGCTTTTTGAAAATCCAGATACACTATATAAACCGGTTTACCTTTATCTGCATGTTTATTCATATCTTCAAAAAAATGTAGCAGATTGAGGAAAGGCTTCTCTTGGTCAAATGCATGTTGTCTTTTTCCCATTAAACCATCATTATGTATATGTTCAGTAATTTTGTTTTTGTAATGATTTCTACCATTTTGCCTGGCAATGACCAGAGGCTCTGTGGTCTGTAGTTTCCTGGACCCCCCCCCCCCCCCGAGCCCTTTTTAAAAATTGATGATGCATTGGCCATTCTCCAATAATTAGTATTTAGCTCACACCTTCCCAGTAGTAGTTCATGGAAAATTACGTTCAGGTACTGCAGGTATTTCCTTGTCCAAGGCCAAAAGAAGTGTCAGTAGGAATTGAACCCTGAACTTTCTGGGCCCAGGCTGATGCCCTAACCATTAGTCTATTCCTCCATGCCTGAGGTACAGTCGTAAGCCTTGCTCCTTTTAGTTGTTTCTTAACCATTTTCCTCATTTTATCATAGTCTCCCATTTTTGAAAGTTAAATGCTAGCACAGTAGATTTCTTCTAACTACAGTACTTGTAACCAGGATTGGCCACTGTTGGAAGCAGGATACTGGGCTTGATGGATCTTTGGTGTGAGCTAGTACGACAGTTCATATCTTCTCTATAAAGTGGTGATATTACAGAGCTGTCAGGTTTACTTATTTTATTTATTTAACAGTTTTTCTATACCGTCTATCCAAGGCGGTTTACATTTAACAACATGACAATTACATGGTAATTGTTTTAATATTGAACATAAGAATTACATTGAACAAAAGAATTAAACATAGTAGTTACATGTGACAGGTTACCCAGTTCCATGTGACAGATACTTGGTCAGTCCTAGTTTTGAACTTTGGATCCTAAGCAGTGTGGTATTTATAGTTTCTGATTCAGGTCCTATAATTCACCTGGATAGGGTTGTCAGAAATCTAGGAATGGCTTAAAAATTTCCTTCCTGGAACTGGGTAACTTGGAATGCTTGGGATAGGAAAGTTGAAAGTAGTGAGGATCAGCAGTTCATCTCAATTTTCTTGGCTGAGTCTCAACTGTTTGGTTGAAATTAAATGAAAATATTAAACATATAACAGTAGGGTCAGTTCTAGAAAGAATCCCTGAACTCTGGATGGTGGTGGTAGTGGTTGTCGTTGTTGTTTAGGAGCTGAGTGATTTAAAACCAAGAGAATTATTTATGTAAAACTATTTATATTCTGGTGATAAACAATTAAAACATAAGAAATAAGATCTAAAACATAACAGAATGATCACTTATTGACAACCAAAGGTCTTGTGTTTACATATTATACTTTCTTCTCCCATACCACTGCTAAATAACCTATTAACTGGGCCTCTTTAAAACTTTGCTTTTGAGAGACCATTAACATACTACCAACAGCATATACCAGTCGTATGTGTTTTCTTATATGTGAGAGAGTTGCCTGAAATCCAATGCATGGAGGTATTGAATTAGATTGGCTTTTAGTGGTGTATAAAGTAATTCATCCCAGGGTCTTGTAAGTGCCAGCTACAACATGGATGTTTCTTAAGATTTCAAGTACACCATTGCAGTTTGCTATCCATTCTGATTGTGTGGTTGCCACAGCAAATTTAAAACTGAAGCTAGTGATTATACTTTTGAGAATCGTGTGGTTTTACTGATGACCTAAGAACACCAACTATAAAACAAAGCAAACACGATATATCTTCTTCTTGGTCTATCTTCAAACAAGCCATCTGCTGCTACAGAGGCATATAAAAAAATCTTATGGAAGGGATCTTAAGAAAAACTTAGGAACTTTACTTGAACTATACATTTAAAGGCATATTTTAGAAAGGCAGTTTATGTGGTTGCAGTAACGTCCACGTGAAAAAACTCTGCAATCTCGGTACATTTTAGAAGGGAGGGTGTGAATGTATAAGGCTGATGTAAAATGGACAAAACACCACCCCTCAAAATGGACATTGACGTGCAGCGGGACCCACCATTTTACAAACATACTGTCATGAGGCTGGTACTAATAAAGATGCAAAGTTGAAAAGAAACCCTGTTTCTCACAGAGATCTAGATGTGCAATTACCTCAAAGCACAGCTAGAGGGGGCAGGAGTGATCATACAGAAGCTAATGAGGCTAGGAGATCTAACCAGTTGCACCTGGGAATGAGCCCGGGAGATTCAAAGAGAAGATCCCTTTATAAGCAGAAGTTTAATTCTAGCAAAGCAGAGTGGGAGAGAAAAAGCCAAACAGTAAGGAGCACGGTTGCAGAAAGGGAAGCAGCAGAACAAGGAGCAGAAGGACTTGGAGAAGGAACAAGGAGCACGGCTAAGGAAAGAAGGAGAGACCTGAAGGAAGGAATCCTCCTTGAGCAAGCCCAAAGGAACGGAATTCACAGAGGTGGAGTTCAGAGGGGCCAAGCTACCAGAGCAGATGTTCAGAGGGAGTCTGCTTGGGAAAGCAGTCAGGCTGGTGAGTGTGCCACTCCCTGCTCAAGCAACGTTCCTGAGTCCAAAGCTGAGAGATGTATCCAGAGTATCAGAGAACCAGGTTTGGAGGAAGACCTGCAATCACTGGAACCTGCTGGAAAAGTTTTACCAGGTACTCGAGGAAATGGAATTTCTAGCAAAGCTACTTTACCACTGAAGCTTAGAGCTGAATCCATACCAGGTTTTGCTAAGCTGCCAGGAAGCACAGCACTGCCCAGAAGCTACCGACAGAAAAACTGTTGCAAAAGAGACATTCTTGGGAGAGAAGGCTCCAAGGAGTCCAGCTACAGAAACCCAAGGTATGAAAGCTTTATTCCTCCTAAAGAATGCTTAACTCCTAGAAGCACTGCTAAAGCAAATACTCACTTTGTAAGAAGAAGAAAGAAACCAGAGTGGTTTCAAGAATTACCAAGAGAAATTAAAACCCAGTCTTATTGGAGGCAGGTTAGCGGAGACAGTCCATGTAATGCTGTAACAGCCAGGGACAGTATTTACTCCCCGGGGGAAACTAGTGAGGCAGAATCTATGGACATAGAAGATATAAATGCTATTCCCATGCCTCAGGAAGAAGATATGGATTGTGGGTTGTGTATGGCTACTAGCCTAGAGTCTATAGCCACCGTGTAAATAAGAAGAAAACTTGTTTAATTGTTTTTGTTTGGAATGAACTGAATTCCTCCATTTTCCTTGGCACTAATTGTGAAGCTACTAACAGTTAGCCCACCTGTTTATTACTGGAACCTTTTCAAACAAAGGACATTCTTTGATTTCCACTGTCTTAATTGAACCCTTGCACAGACGGGGAATAAAAGCCTTGTTTCCCTACACTCTTGGCTGAATTATTATGTGCACACAAGGAGCTGAAAAGAGATAAGACCAAACTCCATTTTTGGCCTTACATTACACCACACTCCTTGAAAAATAAATACATCGTGGAGCATGCCCTTACCGCCCTTGGCCACTAGGGGCTGCCACCATGACAATACACATGGTAAGAATCAGTGGAGGAAATTCGGCAACATACACATGTAAGTGCCAATATTTCACAACCCACATATGTGGAGTGGAGGAGTGGCCTAGTGGTTGGGGCAAGGTACTTCAGGCCAGAAGGTCGGGGGTTCAAATCCCACTAGAGGACAGCCACCTTGGGCCGGAAGGACTGGGGTTTCTAGTCCCACAGGTGCTCCTTGTGGTCTTGGGCAAGCCACTTAACCCTCCATAGCCCATGTTCCCTGTAAAATAGTTATTTCCAAGTTATAATGCCCTGTTCAATGTAATTTCAGTTTGTTCAATGTAAACCACACTGATGCAGAATAGTGTGGTATATAAGAGAATGTAAATAAATAAATAAAAATAAATCTAAATGTCGGCACTTACATGTGCAACCTTGCCATTTGGCAAAGCTGGACATGCAGTCACTCTTAATCACAGAGGACGCAATCTTTACCTCATTTCAGTGGGAGGGGTAAATAAATATGAGGGCATTAAGGAGGACATCCCCCTTAATCCCTCCTAAAAAGGCTTGGCCAAAAGGAACACCTTGGAGAAACCTATATGTGCCAGGGAGCAGGTGTAAATGCAGACGGGGAGAATTTGTGATAAGGAAGCTTATCATAGTTCAGGAGGGAGCTATAAAAGAGGTGAATTGGCTTTGAACAAGCAACCTGTCTTTGCTGGTAGAAATAATAAAACAGAATGTTTTCATAAAAGACTACCAGTCCCAGAATGCACCAGGTTTCAAACAGCCTCTAGGAGGGCTGAAGTGGGGAAACGTGTGTTCAATCAGGAGAGCTATGAGGTAATCCCCAATCACTCATCTCCAAGGGCAGGGCTTGATTCAGCACACCTGGGCTGTGCTAGGGTGGAGTGTCCCTCTAAGCAGGTTAAAAGTAAAAGATATTCTCCACAGAGAAAGAACAGAGAGAACCAGGAGAGCAGACAGAAAGAAGAGAGAGGACTACAACAGCAGAAGCAACGTGGAAGGAAGAAGAGAAAGACATCTTGGAGGTCTAAAGAAGGAGCCCACAGCAGTACGTGTGTTAGGAGTGATTCCAGAGGCAAGCATACTCCATTGGACTGGAGGAAGCCAGAGGAGTGGGGTTATAAAGCCAGGAATTCCCAGACGGCACCTTTGAAGGAGACGGCTGCATTTGGAAGGGACCCTAAGACCGGTGCAAGAAGGTATGTGAAGAGAGACCCAGTGTCCAGGCATCTTGATTGGAAGGCTGGACAGAAAAGCTGGACTACCTACTGGCCAGGATACCTGGAGAGGAAACCTAACAGCAAAGGAAGCTCAGGTATGAACTTTGATCTATGCCCTAGCTCTTCTCCAGGAAGACAGCAGGGAAACAAATATTATCCTGAGAGTTGTCAATTAAGGAATTCCTCTGAGCCAGACCATGATATTGATTCCATGATATTTGAGGAAGAAGGAGATATCTCAAATGATCAGAATGAATACATGGATTGCTCTCTGTCTAGGCTGCTGTTTTAAAGTACTTTCTCACTAATACAACAACCACCAAAAGGAACTGTAACTTGTTCTTTTATCTACCCAGAAAAGTCTCTGCAAGAAAGCTTTAGGGTAGGATTGAGCCACGTAGAGAGAGTGAACCAGCAAAGGGGTTTGCAGCTGGCTAATTATTGGTGATTGAGCCAGGCACAAGTGCACGTGAGCTCTGGAAGGAAACTTTTCTTTTTTTGTGTGTGTGTGAATAGAAGAAAGTTATCCTTGATAAAGAACAAGGTTTTTTTGTTACTTTTGGGTTTTGTTTTTGCCTTTTGAAGCACTGCTTAGAATGTCATTAGCAGGAGCCATCAAAAAGACCTTTTCTGTTTCCCATCAAGGTCTTTATTGATTTATTGCTTAAGAAGTTCAGTTACCTTATAACATGTTTTGTTTTTCCTGAGTACAATACTGGAAGCAAGTGTCCTTTTGTGTTACCAAGTAAATCTGTGTGGGAGAATTAACCCCATGAATAAAATCTGTTTTTCTTTGCTTACACTCGAGCATCACAACTCATTATTTTGTGAACGGCTGATTCTGGTATAAGTGAACTACATTCCCCACAATCCTTTGCAAGTCATAATAATACTTTGCCTGTGCTAAGACTGTGGCCCTTCATGACCAGCGCCCCCGTTGACAAATTTCAGCTTTGCACATGCATCCCCATATGAAACGGGGGCTTCGCGTGTATCTTTATGTTCTGCCCAGACCATGCTCCCGTGTAACTTGGGCGTGATTGGGATAGCCACATGTAAATTTTGACCTAAGATGTCTATTTGCATGTGGAAGTAGTTTGTACGTGTAAGTGCTGGAACGAGCAAGGTTTCTAAAATAACCCCCTTAACAAGGTTAAGGATGTGGCCTCTCTGATCCTTCCAGGTTAAGGAGGATATTAGGACTGGTGATTTTCTATGGAGCTCCTTTGTCTGGGCAGCTGTGAGGGAATTCACCTCCTTTTATATGGCAGAATTCTCTAGAAAGTTAATCCTTGGTGATTTAATATCTATTCTAGTCAACCTTCCTCAGCTGAAGGAGCTAGGGGGTTTTGTATCATATCCAAGTTTAGCTTGAAAGACAAAACTGTCTCTCTCTTACATTCTGAGGGGCATACATTCAGTTTTGACCTAGGGTCTGTTTGAGTGGGGGTTGTTTAAAGGTGACATTTCCCTTGTCTGATCATTGTTTAAATGTGTTTCTCATCAGGGAGTTGGAGGGTTCTAGGTGTAAAGCAGGGGTTATAAAACCTCAGGACACACACAACCAATCTGGTTTTCAAGATATCTATAAAAAAAAAAAAGAGAGATATCTGGGGTTGGAAACACACACATGCCAGATTTCTTTCATGCATATTCATTGTGGATATACTGAGAACCTGATTGGTTTTGGGGTCTCCAGAAAGGAGTGGGAGAAGCAGATTTGCCATTGTAGCTTGTGCTCTTTCAGATATATGTATACCTGAGAGAGGCCTTAGATTTTTCTCCACCGTTCATTACGTAATTGGATCTCGCTGTAGAATGAAGTTAGAATCTACCCTAGATTTGATAGTACCAAAGGGCAAATTATTCCAAAAGAGCAGCATATTATCATCTTCTGAAAGATAGATGTACAAAGCTTCTAGCTATAGGGTGGTTGTTAGGGGGGTTAAAATGATTATTAGTGTAAGAAGCTTTAGGAGCCATAAAAGCTGTCCCAGTCTATTAAGAGATTTTATTTTCTTGAAAACATTTCTGTGAGAAGGAGACTTACTTGTGAGAAGAGCATATGGACCCTGTTTGGACCATATGGAGCCTGGTCAGAGCATCATAGACAGATGAAGAGGAGCAAAGAAAAGCGTGCCAGATCTCCTGAGTGTAGGACCATCCCTATCTTGAAGTCCTCATTTGCTGCCAGAATCTGGAATCTTTAAAATCCAGTTTTCCTGAGACCCAAAGCCAGTGGTGCATGACTAAAGGGACATACAAAAGGGGTGTGCTCCTTTAGTGCCCCCTCAATGCCAGTGCTGTGCTTTATTGCTTTAGAGCCTGAAGATGGGGAAAAGAAAAAAAGAAATAGATCATCAGTTTCCCCCAGTTCAATGACAGTGTTAAGTAGATCTGTGGATAGACATGCCCATATACACCCAGGTATTTCTACCAAATTGACTCCTCAAGAGAATGACTCTCTAGGGTTTTGGTGCTTTTCTGAGCCTACTAGAGGACTCCACCACCCCCCATTGGGAGAGGTGGGGGCCAATATGTCCACATCCCATAAGCTCACCTGAAAGTGTTGGAATTGTCTCTCAAGACCTTGCAATAACCCCTAGGATGTGTAAGGAAATAGAAAGTCTTTGTTTGGGATGTGCCACTGTTTTAAAGTTATTACACAGCCTCAGATATGACTAATTAAGGGATTGGTGGTAATAAAGGAGAAGTGTCCTTGGTAGACATTTGGAAAGCTGTCTCTCACACGGATTCCTTATTACAGGGCTTTACTGAAAAGATCTGTGAGGTTTTTCAGCTAGCTAAATTAAACCATCAGTTCCAGACCTATTAAACTACTGGGATTTCTAATATTATAGACAGCTTGTCTTTACACCACCAGACTGAGTCCTTGGAGAAACTGATTAGACCCAAAAGTCTTAGATTCCTTATCCTGCTAGACCAGTCCAGATGAGTGGGTTTTGCTACCCAGCAGACTTGAGCACCTTTCAGTAATATCACCACTTGGTATATCCAGTGGTATATATTCGTTGACGATACGGGTTAATGGTATTAATGAAAGAGCCCTGCATATAACAGGCAGTGAAAAAGGTGCCAGTACTCCAGCGAACTGAAATGGACTGGCATCGGGCACTTTGCATCAGATGATCTCATGGTCTACTATGCTGGAAATGAAAGACAAAGAAGAAATGGTGTTGCATTTATAATAAAGAAGAAACTTGCAAGAACTGTAATGAAATGCAATGGAGTCAGCGAACGCTTAATCTCTATTCGTCTACGAGGAATGCCTATCAACACAACTATAATTCAAGTATATGCCCCAACAACAGCTGCAGAAGAGAATGAAATTGAAGAGTTCTATGAACAAGTACAAGCTGAAATTGACAGAACATGCAAACAGGATATCCTGATAGTCATGGGTGACTGGAACGCAAAGGTTGGCAACAAAGAAGAAGGCAATGTAGTTGGAAAATATGGACTTGGCAACAGAAATGAAGCTGGAGAAAGACTGATAGAATTTTGCAAGACCAACGATCTATTCATCTCAAACACCTTCTTCCAGCAACACAAGCGGCGACTGTGCACATGGACTTCAATGGATTGTATAAAAATCAAATTGACTACATCTGTGGAAGTCAACGATGGAAAAGCTCTGTAACATCAACAAAGACAAAACCTGGAGCTGACTGTGGTACAGATCATCAACTACTAGTATGCAAACCCAAGCTAAAGTTGAAAAAGAGCAAACCACTCATGAATGCAGCAAAATATGACCTTGAGAATATACCACTGGAATTTAAAGACTGCCTGCAAAATCGATTTGCTGCTTTAGATACAAATGACAGAGCTCCAGAAGAGTTATGGAATGACATCAAGAAGTTTGTGTTGGAAGAAAGCGAGAAGTCTCTACAAAAGGTGAAAAAGAAAAAACGGCCAAAATGGATGACGGAAGAAACTCTGAAAATTGCCCAGAAACGCAGAGAAGCTAAAGCCAGAGGAGAAAGAAAGACAATCACAGATCTCAACAGAGATTTCCAATGTGCAGCAAGACAGGACAAGGAAAAGTACTACAATGACGCATGCAAGTAAATAGAAGCAGAAACTATTAGAGGAAGAACAAGATCGGCTTTCATAAAGCTATGAGAGTTAAAGAAAAAGTTCCAGCCTCAAACTGGAATGTTACAAGATGCTCAAGGTTCTATGTTGAATGATGCTGAGAAGATCAAGAAAAGGTGGAAGGAATATACAGAGTTTTTATATGATAAAGATCAAGTGGACCAACAGCCGTTTCAACCTGTACCTTATGATCGGGAACCATTGGTAATGAAAGAAGTTGAAGCAGCATTGAAAGCCTTATCAAAGAACAAAGCACTAGGCATTGATAGCACTCCCATAGAAGTATTACAGCAATCTGATGCAGCTGTTACCATACTTACAAGGCTCTGCCAAGAAATATGGAAGACAACATCATGGCCAACTGGCTGGAAAAGATCTGTGTTTATACCAATACTAAAGAAAGGTGATCCAACTGATCCCACATGCCAGCAAGGTTCTACTGAAAATTATTCAAAAGAGACTACGACCATACCTGGAACAAGAACTACCTGAAGTGCAAGCAGGGTTCAGGAAAGGGCGAGGAATGAGACATCATTGCGGATGTGAGATGGATCCTTGAAAAGACTAAAGAATACCAAAAGGATATCTATTTGTGCTTTATCGACTATAGCAAAGCTTTTGACTGTGTAAACCATGAGAAACTCTGGGCCACATTAAGAAGCATGGGTATACCAAAACACCTGATCGTACTCTTGCACAATCTGTACATTGATCAAGAAGCAACAGTTCGAATGGAACAAGGAGAAACAGAATGGTTTAAAATAAGAAAAGGTGTAAGACAAGGCTGCATACTTTCCCCCTACCTGTTTAATTTATATGCAGAACAAATCATCAGAGAAGCAGGATTGTGTGAAGACTACAGAGGTGTGAAGATTGGTGGAAGATTCATCAACAACCTTCGCTATGCTGATGATACCACATTACTGGCTGAAAGTGAAGATGATCTGAAACATTTGCTTCTCACAATCAAAGAACATAGTCTCAAAATGGGCCTGCACCTTAATGTAAAGAAGACAAAGATTATGACAACTGGCATAATCAACAGGTTCATCGTTGAAGTAGAAGAAATTGAAATCGTGAACAACTTTAACCTACTTGGATCAACTATCAATAAAGAAGCAACAAGCAGTCAAGAAATCAGACGACACATTGCTCTTGGCAGTATGGCTAGGAAAGACCTAGATAAGATTCTCAAGAGCAGAGATGTTTCTCTCTGTACAAAGATTCGACTTGTTCAAGCTATGGTATTTTCAATAACATCATATGGATGTGAAAGCTGGACAGTGAAAAAGATAGACAGGAAGAAAATTGATGCCTTTGAATTATGGTGCTGGCGGTGAATACTGTGTATACCAGGGACTACCCGAAGAACAAACCAGTTGGTACTAGAGGAGATCAAACCTAAGCTTTCTTTAGAAGCTCAGATGACAAGACTTCAACTTTCATACTTTGGACACATCATGCAAAGAGAGATCATTAGAGAAAGACATCATGCTTGGCAAGATAGAAGGTCAACGCAAAAAAGGAAGGCCAGCAATGAGATGGATCAATACAATAACAGCAGCTACGGGTACCAGTCTGTTAACAATGAGCCACTTGACTGAAGACCGAACACAATTTAGGATAGCTATCCAGAGGGTCGCCATGAGTTGACTCCGACTCGACGGCACTTAACAACAACAACTCCATACCGCCGCATACCCCGTCAAAAACAGCCCTGCTTCTACCACAAATGACTCTGTCAGGCACTAAAATTTACAATGCAGTCAGGAAGCAACAGGGAGATTTGTCCAGAACAGGTCTTGGACTGGTCTAGCAGGATTCAAGGAAAGAAAATGATCAAGTATTACAATTTCTCCATATGGATTCAACCACTTTGAGACTGGTATGGTTTTGAATGTGCACAAAATATGTAGTTATCGTCCTTTCTTAATATCTAGTTTTCCCATAGTTTTAGTTTTGTGAGATGTATAGCTTTATTTTATTTTTTTTTATTTATGCAATTTTCAAAGTTTTACAAGCAAAGAAAACTTGTACAGAAAAGGACCTTTTACAGTCCACAAGTCCACTATACAACAGGCAAGATGGGTCACAAAACAAAGGAAAATTATTTCCAAGCAATACAAACAGGATAAAACAGACGCTGAGAGAATAGTGCAAAACATTCTAACCGTTAATGGACACCTAATCGTGGGGCCCAAGAGGGGACAAAGAAGGAGGAGTAGCCACTAAGTTTACCCTACTTTTTGAATTTATAAAGGTGGCTAGTTGAGAGGGCTCAAAGAAAATATATCTGTTACCAGATAATTTTACAAGACATTTACATGGAAATCGTAAAAAAAATAAACCCCCCAACTGAATAACCCCCGCACGATACATAAGAAACTGCTTCCTTCTTTTCTGGGTCACTCTTGAGACATCGGGAAACATTCTAATCTGCGAGTCCAAGAACTTCTTACTGGAGGACCTAAAAAATAATTTCAGGAGCCAGTCTCGGTCAGCTTCAAGGGCAAAGGTCACCAAAAGCGTAGCGGTCATCCCCACCGCAGTAGGGGACCGTTCCAAAAAGGTAGAGAGATCCAAACTGTCCGAGGACATTAGCAGGTTTTCTCCTTCGCCCTTCGCTCCAATCTTTGTAGTTGGCAAATAGAAGGCTTTGGAAATTGGGGGAATTACTTCTGCTGAAACCTTTAAAACGGTCACAAGAAACTGCTTAAAAAGTTCCAAAGGTGAAACCGACGGAACTTTTGGAAAGTTCAACACACGAAGGTTACAAGACTTAGCACTATTCTCAAGAAATTCCAACCTCCTATGCACAATCGAAACATCCTTCACCAAAGATTGGGAAACATCCTTTACCTGCACTAAGGACCCCTCGAAAGAGGCCACTTTGGCATTGATTTTGGTACTAAATGATTCAAAAACTTGCAATTGTTGCCCAAAAAGCTGAAACTGTTGGGAGATAGACTGGAGCTGAGATGTTATATTCAAATGCATAGCTGAAAAGGCTTCCCACAGAGAATCAAAGGAAACTACCTTGGGCTTTTCCAGAGGACGTCCTTGGGCACCAGCAGGAACTTGAGAGGGAAAAACTTGAACGCTCAAAGAGGAATCCAGAGGAGAAGACGGAAACCGCTGGGCTTTATCCTCCACAGCCCCCACCACACCAACAGCCCGATCCTTAGAAAGCTGCCCGGCAGGGATACCTCCCAAACCGGTAGACAGAGCTGAGATTCCTCAGAAGGGCAAAACACCCCTCCTTCCACTACTACAGGATCCTCCTGCATAATCACAGCATCGGGCTGCAATGGTGGTATACGGAGCTCCGGGCTCAACGATGCCTCCAATCTCACGGCGTCCGGGGACCTTCCTTCCACCCCAAGGACGCCTAGCGAGTGCACCGGATCTGCAGCACCTCTCTGAGCGGTCTCCAGAAAAGAATCCATGGGACCGCAAACCGCCGGTTTTTCCACTCCTGAATCCTCTGCCGTCGCCAGCTTTGCTTTTCGTTTCCTGCCCTTATGCGGCATTGAACAATTTCACAAGACAAGGTAAAAGAAAAAGCCAAAAGCAACAGGACTCGGAGCCTCACTGGCGTGCGTCCGTTACCGTCGCCATCTTGCCAACTCTTCAGGTTTTTGTGAGATGTATAGCTTTAAAAAACATTTTTGTAATTAGTGGACAGAATAAAAGTATTGGTCATAAAAAGTGATATTTCAGATGTAATCCCACTGCTCCATGCACAATGATGTGGCCTAGTAGATTTCACCCAGATTACATGCTGCAATTTTTAACAGTTTGTAGATTTGTAATGTGTGTGTATCTATACAAGACAATTTTGTTGCAACTTCGCCATCATCTCGCTATTACAAATACGTTACATCCCTATCAATATGGATTTAGCCTTCATCAGAGTACATTAACATGCCACTTGTCCCTCTTTAGTGAAATAAAGGAACAGCTCGATGCAGGAAAACAGCACTTCTAGTATCATTAGATCTTACGGCAGCATTTCACCTCACAAGATACTGCTTTCTTATTTATCTGTTATGGGCCTTCACGGAATAGTTTTGAGCTGGTTTAGTTCATTCTTGTCCCACAGGTTGTTTAGAATTGTGTTTAATTCAGGATGTTCATGGTTACAGTCAATAGAGTGGAATGGTGCAAGTTTCTTCCCTCTCTCCATTGCTATTTAATATCTTTTGAATCCATTGGCAAATTTAATCAAGTCCAAGGAGATTAGTGCTTTCCTGTTTGCAGACAATGTCAACTGGTTTATTTTGTGGACCCTGGGTAACCTGATCTTGCACGTCTATATCCCTGTTTAGAAGAGGTAGCACAGTGGATTATCACTAATAAACTCAGATTGAACCAATTAAAGTATTTCGTAATGTGGATTCCTGTCTATTGTTCCATCCCAGTCTTGGTCCCTGTAATATAGTATGGACTACTGTAACCCTTTATATAATGGGCTTTCATTGGCTGCAATTAAGCAGTTGCAGTCAGTTTGAAATACTGCCATAAGACTGATCCACTCAGCTAAGATCAGTGACACTATAACTCCTTTACTATATGATAGCTATTGGCTTCCAGTGTTGCATCAGATAAAATTTAAGTCTTTTTTTCCAAAATTCTAGCAACAGGGCAACCCTTGCCATTGACTGATTTATTCGTTCTTTCTTGTCCCAGGAGGTCCGTATAGTTGCAGGATGATAGATTGCTGGAGTTTTACCGCTACCGTCACATGCATGACTTGAAAATACTCAGCACTCCACATTTTATTTTCTAACTCCATTTTTGTAGAACTCTATACCTAAAGTCAGACAAGTTTAAAATTGGCCTGATTAGCATGGCTTATGGACCGCTGGGGGGTGGTAGTAGTAGATGGATATAGTAGTAGGTTGGTAAGTGTTTGTTTTGTCTTGTCTGTTGCATGTCTGTTTTAGTAAGACTTATAAACCGTCTGATGTTGATTTAAGGGTGGCAGAGGAAGCATAGAATAAGCAATAAAGAATAAAACAGAATTTATCTTTTGGCCAATGATAAAGTCTAGCATTGTATGCCATTGTATAGATGAATTTAGCATAAAACATACATTTATTATTACTCTTTTAAACATTATTCTAATGCTAACAGGGTGTGATCAAAAACTATTTTATTTACCTCCGTCTTGATTGGTGAAAGGAAAATGTCTTCATCTCTGGGATAATAATATAGCCTAAATTGTGCCTTCATTTTAATTTACTTAATTTGCCCCTTGATGTGCCTTCAGATCTCTCCGGATACATCTTTCCTTTCAAGTTTGCTCTTCATGTTTCTCTCCTCCTCCCCCCTCCACTCTGATTTTAAAAATTCCTCATACAATGAGAAAATAAGCATTCCTAATGTTCACAGTGTCTAATATGGATTTTGATGTTTATATGTTCCTGAAGCCTAAATGTTTGCAAGGAAATGTTAACTTTGTTGATCAACTTCTCACACTAAAACAAGTAGTTGTTGCCTTGGGACTATTCATACATCACTACATTTTGCTTTGTTCTGGCAAGATTCGGGAAACTGGAATACTACCGGTTTCAGAAAACTAAAATGCAATTCCTTTTTAGCATTTGTAAAGTGCCAACAGCGTACTCTGTGCTAGCCTACTCTTGGGAACCGCCGTTACTTTAAACATCCAAAACCAAGAGCCAGAGCCAAGGGTATCTTGTGGCATTGCTGTAAACAAGCAATTCCTTTTTTACCAGCAGGATGTTAACTTGATTTGGGAAGCAATATTTTCTAAGCTTAGAAGGAATGGCCACAAAGGTTTGGCTTTATACAGACCACACAAGCTTAGGACGTGGGGCTTGCCCTTTTTTTTATTCTTTGAACTCCTTTCCCTATCAAATTGTTAGTCCCACAGGGCCCAGCTGAAAATGGGTTGAAATACAAATTTGAGTTTAAAACCACTAGTCACAGACTCCTGTGGAAACTGGACACGCTGCATAAAGAGCATCCTTAAAGAAACTTGTTTTTCTAAGGTTTCTGCATTTGTACGGGAAGCACAGGAAACGATTAATGGCAATCAAAGCAATATAGGTGCCTGGTGCATAATTTGTGTTTTTTTGCTTTTATTTTTCACAACAGAACCAGACAGTCAAAATGACGAAGTGATGTCTGATCTATTTCTAAAATGAAGCCTCCGAGAAAAGGACTGCCTCACCCCACAGAATTCTGTAGGTTTTATCCAGTCTAAAAGTTGGATGCAATAGTCCCTTTCATTATTTATGCAGTATAATTAAATAGTAATTAAAAACAAACGATTGCTGGATGCTTGAGTAATGCCAAAGCCACAGAAATCAGACTTGAAACAAATAGAACTGGCCCCCCTCCAAACTCCAGCAGTACTTCAACCACAAGATGGTGAATCAAAAGGCTTGTTTGAAGAAAAAGTCAGCTTTTATCCAGCCTAAAAGTCTGAATGAGTGCAGATATGTCACTGAAACAGGCTACAAATAATCTATTTAAAAATATATATTACATCTTCTTCTTGCTTTCAGAACTAGTGCAGATTATTAAGTTCTCTAGGTAAACTTTCAGCCTTGCGCCTCCCTCTGCCCTGAGATTTTGTTAACTAAACTCAACATTCTTTCTCGTCCTGTTAGGCCAGTCCAGACAAGTGAGCTATGCTTCCTTGCCAGCAGGTTGAGGCAGACTTGAGCAACTTTCAGTGATGTCATCACTTATATATCTGCTGGTGCAGTACTGAGAGAAGCCAGTATTTGTCTGCCTCCAGCAGGTGGCAAGATGTCGAGTGGTGCAGCAATGCAGATAGACCTGTCTCCTCTGTTCCAGACCAGTCTTCTAGATTATATGACTGAGACTGTAGGCTCAATGTTTGCTCAGAGCTTGGTCACATCCTGTCTCGTGGAACAGACAGTTTGCCCTGAATCCAGCACTGCTATTTAGTTTTCTAGCACGTGGTGAGCCAGACAGGAAGATCCCCCTCAGCGCCCTTAAGGAGGATGGTAAGTTTGAGCCTAGGCCCCCCTTCCCTCTTGCTCCTCTATATCTGCTTGCTGATCTGTGCTTACTTTTCTGAAGGTTTTCTGTCCTAGCCATTATTTTGAGTTGGTTGTATTTGGCTCTTTTTGCTGCTTGGAATAAAAGCAGTTCCAAAAAAATCTTTTTATTTAAAAGATCTTCTGTTTTTCTCCGGCAGCAGGGCCTCCCGAGCTTGGGAAGGCCACTGGGGAAGCCCTTCTCAGCTTTCCTTGAAAATTGCAAGAGGACCTTGATAAATCTGGAGATTGGGCATCCAAATGGCAGATGACATTTAATGTGGACAAGTGCAAAGTTATGCACTTGGGTAAGAACAATCCAAGCTACAGTTACACAATGCAAGGTTCCACATTAGGAACTGCCACCCAAGGAAAGGATCTAGGCGTCATCATGAACAATACGTTGAAACCCTCTGCCCAGTGTGCAGCGCCAGCCAAGAAAGCAAATAGAATGCTCAGAATAATAAAGAAAGGAATGGAGAATAAAACCAAGGATGTTATAATGCTTCTGTATCGTTCCATAGTGCAACTATACCTTAAATATTGTGTGAAGTTCTGGTCACCATATCTTAAAAAAGATATAGCATAATTAGAGAAGAGCAACAAAAATGGTAAAGGGGATTGAAGGAGGTCCATACGAAGAAAGTCTTAAAAGGTTAGGGCTCTTCAACTTGGAAAAGAGACAGCTGAGAGGAGATATGATAGAGGTCTATAAAATAGTGAATGGAGTAGAAGGGGTAAATGTAGATAGGCTACTTATTTGTTCAAAAAGTAGAAAGACTAGGGGACTTGCAGTGAAGCTACAATATAGCCCCTTTTAAGACCAATAAGAAAAGATATTTTTTCACTCATATTGTAATCAAACTCTGGAATTTTTTACCAAAGGATGTAGTAAAAGCTGTTCGTATAGCTGGATTTAAAAGATTTGGAAAGGTTCCTGGAGGAAAAGTCAAACACCAGGGTATACTACCCAAAGAGCAACACCCAACGCAGACTCATACACATACATGTGCAAGACCCTAAGCTCATGCAAAAATTAATCACACCTCCCATACAAATAAAATGCATGCTCATTAATGTGAGGTCCATTAGAAATAAGATTCCTGTCATACTAGACTTGCTTAACGATGAAAACCCTCATCTACTATGTATCACAGAAACCTGGATATCAAACACTGACACTGTCCTGCTAAACCAAGCTTAACTTAGATGGCTACCTCCTATTTAACTGTCCCAGAGACACAAAAAAGAAGGAGTACTCATTCTCCAGGAACAAGCAGGAAGTCAGTCCTCACATTGGCACCGACGGAGCCCTCGTGCAGAGCAATTCCTCAGCTTTCAAAGAAAGCCTTTGGGATTGCATCACGCATGCGCGGTCCCCTTCCCGCCCAAGGGTGCCATCTTGCTCTTCTTTTTTCCACGGAGTCCAACGGACGTGGTCCTGTTTTCACCATGGAAAAAGCTGAAAAGTTTCTTTATTTTTGTCACCTTCCCGGTTCGACACCGGTTCCTCTTCCCGCCTTCGTTTTGGTACACCGGTACCGAGTCCGGATCCTATTGTCGTTTTTTGTCCTTCGTGACTAGCGTTCGCGCTTTTTTTCTTTTTCACTGGCAGCCCGGTTGTGTGACCTCGCAGGGGCCCTTTTTCCCCCGATGGCTGCCAGCGGGTTTAAAAAGTGTGATCGGTGTAAGAAACTGATGTCTCTCACCGACACACACGACTGCTGCCTCTGATGCCTCGGCCCTGACCATGACCCGGTGGTTTGTGGGCCGTGTGGTGAGATGTCTTTGAAGTCTTTGAAGAGCAGGCAGCAGCAGTATGACAGAAGTTTTTTCTGAATCCGCAACCGGCCGGGCCCGGACCTCGTCAGAAGCCTCAACATCTCGGGAATCGGAGCCCGAGCAGCATCATGAGTTTATGAGCGGTGGTCTCCCTCCAGGGAACACCGAAGGAAGAAGAAGCTCGTGAGGGCGGCGTCCCTGGATGCCTCTGATTGGCTTGGGCCCTCGGGTACCAGGCCACGGAGCTCGGACCGCCACCCCGGGTCCTCGGAGTCGGAGCGACCAGCTAAACAACCTCGCAGGGAGTCGGAGACGTCGGAAAAAGTAACTTCAGTTGTCCTCGTGGACGCTCCTCCGGGAGAGCTGGCGTCAGGCCCGATGGCATCGGGACCCAAGCCGGGAGCTGCAGAGCCTTCTGAGCTCAGTCTCAGGTTGGCAGCCTTGGATAGCAGCATGGCTGCCTTCATGGAGCAGCAGCGGGCACTGATGGATGGTCTCGCCGGTACATCCGCCCCGACCACCGGGACGTCAACATCCAAGTCGAGGCCGGAGGCTGAGCTGATCCTCAAGTCGATCAGATCTCAAGTCAATCCTCGGCCAAGGTCCCCCTCGACCTCCCGTTCTGGACCAAGGTCATCGACGCTGGTGCCCTCGGCGTCGGGGCGGTCAGGCCCGAAGCGCTCGAGGCCGGAGCCCATCGAGTCCTCCTCGGAGGACTTGGCGTAGGAGACTGAGGAGGAAGACTCCCCTGATACCTTCCGGACCCGGTGTATCCCATCGGACTCTCCGGGTTTGGAGCCTCGGAATAGGTCCTCTCCACAGGACACTCAGTTCTCGGACTTCGTCAGGCTTTGGCATTCCCTGCCGATGCCGAGGAGGAGCCTCGAGCTGAGGAGCTCGATGCCCTCCAGTATGACTCTCCCCCGAAGGAGGCCCTTACTGTAGCGGTGCCTCCGATGTTGGAACGGCTGATGCTTCGCATGTGGGAGTCCCCAGCCTCGATGCCGGTGCTCAGCAAGTGGGTCGATTCCATCTTTCGAGTACGCAAGAGTCCTGGGTTCCAGAAAGCGCAGCTGCCGCACAACTCCATGGTTGTGGAATCGGCCATGCAATGGCTGAAAAGCCAAAAGACGCACTCCTTGGTGCCTCCCGGCCGGGAGGACCGGAACCTGGACGCCCTTGGCAGAAAGTGCTACCAGGGCTCAATGCTGTCATGCCGTGTCCAAACTTACCAGCTGTACATCGGCATGTACTTGCGGGACCTAGCAAAGGAGATTGCCGGGTTCTCAGCTGGCCTATCCAAGGAGCCATTGCAGCTCTTCAAAGCATTGTCCACGGGGATCAGAGAGTGCTCGAAGTTCATGTCTCGAGCAGCTTACGACGGCTTCAAGGCTTCAGCCCGAGTAGCCGCAGCCGGCATCGGTGCACACCGTCAGGCCTGGCTCATGTCGTTGGACCTAGAGCCATGTGTTCAGGACAATTTGGTCGATGTCCCGTGCCAAGGAGACAACCTCTTCGGCAAACCCATGACTGAGAAAGCTGCAGAAATCGAGTCAGAGTACCTGACCCAGACAAGGTTGTTGAAGAAAACATCTGCACCTTCTCACAAGAAGAAGGCCTCGGGGAAAAAGCCCTTTTTCCTAAGGAAGAGTACGGCTTACAGAAACTACCCCACTTACCAGGCCACCCCAGCTTCCTAACAGGGGCAGCAGGACAGGGAACAGGGGCATGGCCCACGTAAGCCGAAGACCCCCAAGCCTCCAGCTCTGGCTCCTGCCCAGCAGGGAGGGTTTTTTTTACTCCCAGTGCATAGCTCCTCTCCCACCAGTGGTTTGGCTCTGCACAGGAGGAAGGCTGGCCCTATACGCCCACAGGTGGCCAGCCATTACTATCGACATCTGGGTTCTGAAAGTAGTCCAGTAGGGCTATTTGCTTCATTTCAACCAGGTGCCCACCTCCTTTTTCCCAGGAGAGCCTCTCAGGCCCCCTCTTCACAGGAACCTCCTCCTACAGGAGTTGGCAGGTCTCATAAAGGATCAGGTGGTGGAACCAGTGCCCCATCACCTGCAGGGGCAAGGCTTCTACTCCAGGTATTTCCTCATACCAAAAAGAAAAGGAGGCCTACGCCCCATCCTAGACTTGCGAAATCTAAACAAGTTCCTGGTGAGGAAAAAGTTCAAGATGCTTTCCCTTGGGATCCTACTGCCTTACCTCCACCAGGGAGACTGGCTATGCTCCTTAGATTTAAAGGATGCTTATACTTGCATCCTCATATACCCAGTCCACAGACAATATCTCAGTTTGTGGTTGGAGAAAACCACTTTCAGTACAAGGTGCTTCCTTTTGGCCTAGCTTCTGCTCCCAGAGTATTTACCAAATGCCTAGCAGTGGTGGCGGCCTTCCTCAGAAACCAGGGTGTCTTCATCTTTCCATACCTGGACGACTGGCTCATCAGGGGCCAATCGGCACAGGAGGCACAGCAGGCCACTGTTCGCACAGTCACCCTGCTCCAGCACCTAGGATTTGTTATAAATCAGGAAAAGTCCAGTTTACTCCCCACTCAGAACTTGGAGTTCATAGGGGCAAGACTGGACACTCTTCAGGCAAGAGCTTACCTACCGCTGGACAGGGCAGGGCGGTTGCTGGACTTGGTACAGCAGGTCTAGCACAGGACTCAAGTCTCCGCAAGGGTCTTCCTATGCCTCCATGGCCACATGGCCTCCACGGTGCATGTGACTCCATATGCTCGATTCCACATGCGCACAGCTCAATGGAGCCTCAGAGACCAGTGGACACAAGCCACTGGCTGCTTCAGAGACAGAGTAGCAATTTCCAAGCTACTGGTGTCAGCCTTGCAATGGTGGCTTCACCCCCCCCCCCCCAATTTATTTCAGGGGGTACCATTCCAACCTCCCTCGCACACCAGGGTGCTGACACCAGATGCCTCCTTGCTGTGCTGGGGTGCCCATTGCCAGGGTTCATGCACTCAGGGTCTGTGGTCCTTGCGAGAGGCCACACTTCAGATCAACCTTCTAGAGCTTTGAGCCATCCGCCTAGCTCTTCAGGCCTTCTGTCATCTTCTTGCACATCAGTCAGACAGACAGACAATCAGGTAGCGATGTTCTACATCAACAAACAGTGGGGCACAGGATCTCGCATCCTATGCCAGGAAACTCTGTACCTCTGCTCTTTTTCAGTGGCACATCACATGTCCCTGAAAGTAGTTTATCTGCCAGGTCAGGAGGACATCCTGGCCGACAAGTTGAGCAGGATTCTTCAGCCTCACAAATGGCAACTGAACCGGGATGTAGCCCAGCGGATCTTCAACCGTTGGGGTCTCCCATCCATGGATCTCTTTGCCAGTCCGCAAAACCATCAGTTGCCCCGGTTCTGCTCAAGGCAGCCGCATCCGATGAGCGTAGTGGCGGATGCTTTCCTGATCTCGTGGGCACAGGGCCTTCTCTATGCGCTCCCACCCACGCCCCTGGTGGCACGCACTCTCTTCAAGATTCTTTGGGACAAGGCCTCGGTCATCCTGGTAGCCCCCAGATGGCCCAGACAGCCTTGGTTCCCTCTTCTCCTTCAACTGACGGTCGACACTCCACTCCCACTGGGGTTGCAGCCCGACCTCTTGACCCAGGAACAGGGTTCCTTGCTACACCCCAATCTCAGATCCCTCAACTTAATGGCCTGGCTGCTGAGAGGGTAGTACTTTCTCCTCTGCTCCTTCCCAAGGAGGTTGAGGAGGTGGTGTTGGCCTCCAGGAGGCAATCCACTAGAAGATCCTATGCATTCAAGTGGCGTGGGTTTGAAGGGTGGTGTACCCAGAATAAGGAGAACCCATTCACTTGTCAAGTACCTCAGTATTACAGTACCTGCTCCACCTCTCTGAGTTAGGCCTAAAATCGAACTCTGTCAGGGTCCACCTGAGTGCGCTATCAGCTAACCACTCTCCAGTGGACGGGCAACCTCTTTCAGCTCACCCTCTGGTATCCCGATTCCTCAGGGGCCTCCTACTCTTGAAGCCTCCAATTCGCCCACCAGCAACAGAGTGGGACTTAAATGTGGTCTTGCAGCGGCTTACTTGCCCACCTTTTGAACCAATGTTCAACTGTCCTCTCCGCTTCCTTTCCTAGAAAGCACTTTTCCTGGTGGCACTCACATCTGCCCGCCGTGTGAGCGAGCTACAAGCTTTAGTATCGGATAGACCGTATACGCGGTTTTATTAAAAACAGGATGGTACTACGTACTCACCCCAAGTTCCTTCCAAAAGTGTTTTCCTCGTTTCACCTCAACCAAGAGGTGGTTCTTCCAACCTTCTTTCCCAGGCCGCATACCTGCAGGGCAGAAGCGGTTCTGCATACCCTGGACTGTAAGAGTGCGCTCGCCTTCTACCTGGAGCGTACGCGGGGGCATCGGAGAGCGTCTCAGCTCTTCGTCTCTTACGACCCTAGTAAACTGGGTCTCCCTGTCTCCAAGCGCACGTTATCCACCTGGGTGGTGAACTGCATCGCCTGGGCGTACAGGGCAGCTGACCTTCAGCTGCAAGGCCGAATCACGGCCCACTCGGTTAGGGCTAAGGCCACCTCAGTGGCTAATCACCACTCTGTTCCATTGGGGGTTGTGGTCTCAGAGAGAAATTCTATCACTGCTTCTGCGACTCTTCTAGAGGGAACCATTTTTCAGCTATGGGTTCTCGGTAGCCTATAGCTAGGGATTCCCATATGTGAGGACTGACTTCCTGCTTGTTCCTGGATAAAGCGTAGTTACTCACCTGTAACAGGTGTTCTCCAGGGACAGCAGGAATCAGTCCTTACAACCCTCCCTTCTCCCTTGGAGTTGCAGTCCTATTATTTATTTTACTCTTTTGCTATCTTTTTAGCTATGTCATTAGACTGAGCAAGATGGCACCCTTGGGCAGGAAGGGGACCGCGCATGCGTGATGCAATCCCAAAGGCTTTCTTTGAAAGCTGGGGAATTGTTCCGCACAAGGGCTCCATCGGCGCTGACGTCACCCATATGTGAGGACTGATTCCTGCTGTCCCTGAAGAACACCTGTTACAGATGAGTAACCACGCTTAATATGCAAGCAAGAACTAAAACCTGCACTCGGCATATGCAACAACATAAATGACATGGATATAATTAAGATAAAAAATAAAAACCTGTCCATCTGCCTAGTATATAGACCACCCATCCTCAACCATGACAATCTCACTGCCATCCTGGAAACCACATGCTCAACTTCACTAAGAAAACCCCATATCCTACTAGGGGACTTTAATCTTCCATCCTTACACAACACCCAATCCACTCTATTCATCAACTCTATGACTGACATGGCATTCCAACAAACATTAACCTCCCCCATGCATTCTAAAGGTAACATTCTAGACCTGGTATTCATCCCCAAACCCATTACCTCCCACCCACTTTTCACTCCCCCAAAAACATACCATGTCCCATGGTCAGACCTCTTCATTATACAATTCACCATATCCATAGAAACACACATCCCCCCCCCCCAACCAAAGAGACAACCCACAAAAAGAGATTCACACACTTCAACAAAGAAGCCTTCCTCAAAAACATACCCCCCGCCCCCATCTAAATAACCCATCTACAGACATTGACATCTCAATACAATCCTGGAATACCACAATATCAAATGCCTCTACTGTCACAAAAATACAAGAAAAACCTATACAAAACCCAATGATATTTGGTACATTAAAAGTTTAACAGTCCTAAAAAGAGAACTAAGGAAGAGAGAACACAAATGGAGGGCAACCAAATCGCCAGACAGCAAAACCACCTACATGGAATCCCTTCAAAAATACAAAGAAGCCATCCTCAACAGAAAAAAAGACTATCACACCGAAATACTCACTAAATCACTCAATTGCCTGAGATAACTTTTTGAAAATAGTTAAATCTCTAACCCAAACCTCCAACAACAATACATACAACCCCACCATTAAGCCACATATCTTTGCAACCTATTTCGCTAGCAAACTGAAAAAAACATCGACTGATGATGCTGCGCCTTTATTCAAACCGTCCATTAACTCTATAACCAGGAACTCCTTCCACCTTATCGATCAAAAGCAACTCCTAAACGCAAACACCAAAATTAACACCACCACATCTGCCCTTGACCCAAACCCAGTCAGCTGGATCAAGGCAACTAAAACTGAATTAGACCCACATCTCCTTCCCATAATAAATCAATCTCTTACACAGGGATATATGCCACCCGAACTTAAATAACACAGGTACACTACCAAAAAACTGCCTCCAGTTTTGCAACTGATTCCTATAGATTTTGGGGTGCTGAATCCAGGAAAAATAACCAAAATGTTCCATCACGTCACGTTTTCTTGCAAAATTAGATTTCTTACCCATATAAGGAATGTTCACATAATTTCTTTTTAGCCGACTGCAGTTTATTTTCTTGGCCCAAAATAGAGGTTGTAATGGTTAACTAACTAGAAACACTCCCTCATGATATTTTAGAGTGTTTTCTATTCATTTTATACATTAACAGGACAATTGGGAGGCGGGGGGCTAAATCCAGTACTCGCGCTGGCGCATGTTCTTTCCTGTTCGCCTCGCCTCGTTCGCTCGCTCAAACACGGTGGTTGCGACATGAACGTTCCTGTCAAATTTCAGTTTCTTGCAAGTTCATTATTACCTTTTGTTTGCTCAGTCGTAATCCAGCTTTATTCCGAAGTGGTTCACTACAGTTGTAGTTTGCAGTGCTGTGTATTTGTGATGGCTCACAGAGCCAGAGGTTGCGTCAACTCTCCGGACAGTTTTTGTTTTATTTGTGGGGAATATACCGTGAAAAAGCGGCAGAGGAACATTTCTGCATTTATTAAAAAAGTATATTTCGCCTATTTCGGTTTGAAGTTAGGCGATCAAGACAAACCGTGGGCTCCTCACAAAGTGTGCAAGACATGTGAGGAAGATCTACGCTTATGGATGAAAGGTAAAAAACAAGCATTTCGTTTCGGAATACCTATGATGTGGCGTGAACAAAGAGACCACAGCAGTGACTGCTATTTTGCTCTTGCATTGTGAAGGGATACAACTTAAAAAATAAGAACGTAATAAGTTACCCCAACCTTCCCTCAGCAATTAGGCCAATGCCTCATAGCAACGAAGTACCTGTGCCTGAACCACCAAAATCTTTGGATCATATTTGTGTGGACGGTTCTGATCATGATGAGACTCATCAGATGGCTTTTCCCGATGAGTCCAGTACTTCCGAGTTTGAAACTGAACCAGATCCGAAACCTGAACTTTTCTCTCAAGCTGAATTGAATGATTTAGTCCGGGATTTAGGACTCCCAAAAGATGCTGCCCAACTGCTAGGTTCTCGGCTTAAACAGAAAAATCTATTGTCACCAGGAACAACTTTTTATTGGTACCGCAACCGCGAGACACAATTTTTGAAGTATTTCAGCAAAGAGGAAGATTTGGTATTTTGCAACGATATATACGGAGTGATGGAAAAGTTTAAACGCAAGTATGATCCTGCTGAATGGCGGCTGTTCATTGATTCGTCAAAAGACAGCATAAAAGGTGTTCTTCTTCATAATGGCAACACATTCGCTTCAGTTCCTATTGCTCACTCTGTTATTCTCCAAGAAAAATACGAGAATTTGGGCCCTGATTCTTCAGAAGATTCGTTATGATGAGCATAAGTGGATGATTTGTGGAGACTTTAAAATTCTATCCATGCTATTAGGGCAGCAATCCGGTTTCACCAAATATCCCTGCTTCCTTTGCTTGTGGGATAGCCGGGCCCGCGACCTACACTGGGGGAAAAAAGACTGGCCAATTCGGGAGTATTTGAGACCCGGTGAGAAAAATGTTCTTCATGATAGCTTGGTACCTCGTGATAAAATTCTATTACCACCTCTCCACATTAAGTTGGGTCTCATTAAGCAATTCATCAAGTCCCTTCCAAAAGATGGTGAGTGCTTTCGGTACCTTTGCTCAAAGTTCCCCCGACTTTCTGAAGCAAAGCTAAAGGAAGGAGTGTTTGTTGGCCCTGATATAAGGAAACTCATTTCAGATGGAGCATTCGCTGAAACGATGTCTGAGAAGGAAAAAGAAGCCTGGGATTCCTTCAAGGATGTTGTTCTCAAATTCTGGGGAACAGGCGGGATGAGAACTATAAGGATATTGTTGCCAGGATGCTCAATGCCTTCAAAGAACAAGGCTGTAACATGAGCCTGAAAGTCCATTTCTTGCACTCCCATGTAAACTACTTTCCCGAAAACTTGGGGGCATACAGTGAAGAACAAGGTGAAAGGTTTCACCAGGACATCAAGGACGCAGAGAGAAGGTACCAAGGAAGATGGAACACCACTATGATGGCTGATTTCTGCTGGTTGCTGCTGCGGGAAACCCCAGATGAAAAATACGCCAAGCAGCGCACCAAGAGAAGCATTCGGGGGAAGAAGAAACGGGCCCACCAGGAGATTGATTGACCCAAGAATGACTTTAAAATCTAAACTGTGTTGACAAATATCGTGTTTTTACTAAACTTTGAAATAAAAATTTGCTAGTTATTACCACAGTGTCGGATCTCATTTATTAGAATTTTATTTTCACACCATCGGGTGTTTGTCTTCATGTATTGCAATGGTGCGGTTTGCGTTTTCTATTCTTACATACATACCTGTACAACATTTTTTGCACATTTCTTTGCTTTGCTTTGTGTCTAACCTCGCTCTTATATGCTCAATGTTTGTGCACATGTATGTGGCTGTTTTAAGTGCAGACAATTTTTATTTCAAAGTTTAGTAAAAACACGATATTTGTCAACACAGTTTAGATTTTAAAGTCATTCTTGGGTCAATCAATCTCCTGGTGGGCCCGTTTCTTCTTCCCCCGAATGCTTCTCTTGTTGCGCTGCTTGGCGTATTTTTCATCTGGGGTTTTCCCGCAGCAGCAACCAGCAGAAATCAGCCATCATAGTGGTGTTCCATCTTCCTTGGTATCTTCTCTCTGCGTCCTTGATGTCCTGGTGAAACCTTTCACCTTGTTCTTCACTCTACGCCCCCAAGTTTTCGGGAAAGTAGTTCACATGGGAGTGCAAGAAATGGACTTTCAGGCTCATGTTACAGCCTTGTTCTTTGAAGGCATTGAGCATCCTGGCAACAATATCCTTATAGTTCTCATCCCGCCTGTTCCCCAAGAATTTGAGAACAACATCCTTGAAGGAATCCCAGGCTTCTTTTTCCTTCTCAGACATCGTTTCAGCGAATGCTCCATCTGAAATGAGTTTCCTTATATCAGGGCCAACAAACACTCCTTCCTTTAGCTTTGCTTCAGAAAGTCGGGGGAACTTTGAGCAAAGGTACCGAAAGCACTCACCATCTTTTGGAAGGGACTTGATGAATTGCTTAATGAGACCCAACTTAATGTGGAGAGGTGGTAATAGAATTTTATCACGAGGTACCAAGCTATCATGAAGAACATTTTTCTCACCGGGTCTCAAATACTCCCGAATTGGCCAGTCTTTTTTCCCCCAGTGTAGGTCGCGGGCCCGGCTATCCCACAAGCAAAGGAAGCAGGGATATTTGGTGAAACCGGATTGCTGCCCTAATAGCATGGATAGATTTTTAAAGTCTCCACAAATCATCCACTTATGCTCATCATAACGAATCTTCTGAAGAATCAGGGCCAAATTCTCGTATTTTTCTTGGAGAATAACAGAGTGAGCAATAGGAACTGAAGCGAATGTGTTGCCATTATGAAGAAGAACACCTTTTATGCTGTCTTTTGACGAATCAATGAACAGCCGCCATTCAGCAGGATCATACTTGCGTTTAAACTTTTCCATCACTCCGTATATATCGTTGCAAAATACCAAATCTTCCTCTTTGCTGAAATACTTCAAAAATTGTGTCTCGCGGTTGCGGTACCAATAAAAAGTTGTTCCTGGTGACAATAGATTTTTCTGTTTAAGCCGAGAACCTAGCAGTTGGGCAGCATCTTTTGGGAGTCCTAAATCCCGGACTAAATCATTCAATTCAGCTTGAGAGAAAAGTTCAGGTTTCGGATCTGGTTCAGTTTCAAACTCGGAAGTACTGGACTCATCGGGAAAAGCCATCTGATGAGTCTCATCATGATCAGAACCGTCCACACAAATATGATCCAAAGATTTTGGTGGTTCAGGCACAGGTACTTCGTTGCTATGAGGCATAGGCCTAATTGCTGAGGGAAGGTTGGGGTAACTTATTACGTTCTTATTTTTTAAGTTGTATCCCTTCACAATGCAAGAGCAAAAATAGCAGTCGCTGCTGTGGTCTCTTTGTTCACGCCACATCATAGGTATTCCGAAACGAAATGCTTGATTTTTACCTTTCATCCATAAGCGTAGATCTTCCTCACATGTCTTGCACACTTTGTGAGGAGCCCACGGTTTGTCTTGATCGCCTAACTTCAAACCGAAATAGGCGAAATATACTTTTTTAATAAATGCAGAAATGTTCCTCTGCCGCTTTTTCACGGTATATTCCCCACAAATAAAACAAAAACTGTCCGGAGAGTTGACGCAACCTCTGGCTCTGTGAGCCATCACAAATATACAGCACTGCAAACTACAACTGGTGTGAACCACTTCGGAATAAAGCTGGATTACGACTGAGCAAACAAAAGGTAATAATGAACTTGCAAGAAACTGAAATTTGACAGGAACCTTTATGTCGCAACCACCATGTTTGAGCGAGCGAACGAGGCGAGGCGAACAGGAAAGAACATGCACCAGCGCGAGTCCTGGATTTAGCCCCCCGGCACCCAATTGTCCTGTTAATGTATAAAATGAATACAAAACACTCTAAAATATCATGAGGGAGTGTTTCTAGTTAGTTAACCATTACAACCTCTATTTTGGGCCAAGAAAATAAACTGCAGTCGGCTAAAAAGAAATTATGTGAACATTCCTTATATGGGTAAGAAATCTAACTTTGCAAGAAAACGTGACGTGATGGAACATTTTGGTTATTTTTCCTGGATTCAGCACCCCAAAATCTATAGGAATCAGTTGCAAAACTGGAGGCAGTTTTTTGGTAGTGTACCTGTGTAATCTGACCAATCCTAAAAAACAAATCCCTAGACAAGATGAACCCCAACTCATACAGACCCATAGCAAATATTCCAATTGTTTCTAAACTATTTGAAAAAATTGTACAAATCCAATTACAAGACAACATAGACCTCAATGCTCCCCTAGTTGAACACCAATACGGTTTCCGCCCCTTTCACAGAGTGGAAACACTACTGCTAACCCTCATAGACAAATTCATATGCAGAATAGACAACTCAAAACAAGCTTTCATACTAGTATTCCTTGACATTACTTCCTCATTTGACTGTGTCAATCACAATATACTCATCAAAAGACTTGAACATCGGCATCACAGGTACCACTCTTCGCTGTTTTAAATCATTTCTTCAAAACCGCACACAACAAGTACTAATAGGCACAGAAACTTCCCCAAGTTTCAAGTAAGAACAGGGTATTCCACAAGGATCTGTATTCATGGCATGTTCTTAACAGTACACCCTGCTATGTCCCCCTTCATCAAGGAGGTGAAGCAGTTCCATCTGCCTGTGCATCCAATTATACCTTAGTGAAGTCTCTCTGGTGCTGAAGATGCTGAAAGGTCCCCTCTCCCTCTGAGTCCCTTTGGATAGCCTTTCTCAAAGCCTAATGCTTAGAGCAGCAACTTGGAAACCAAGAGACCAGGGTTCAATTCCCACTAGCACTCTTTGTGGCCTTGGACAAGTCACTTAACCCTCCATTGCCTCAGAAAAATCCAAGTTACCAATGTCCGTCTTTAATGTACATTACCAAGTTTAAGTTTTTATACCACATTGACTGAAATGATAAAACGTATTAAAAAAAAAAATTTGACCCTGATGGTGGTATTCTTGATGTTAGTTGTATCTGCCAGGTGGGTCTCAGAGCTACAGGCCTTGTATTTTAGGGAGCCTTTTCTGGTCATCTCTAGAGTATCTGTCTCTCTGAGGGTGGTGTCGTCCTTTCTCCCTAAGGTACTGTCTTCCTTTCATCTTAATCAGTCTAATCCTGCCTCTTCCTTAAAGGAGGACCTTTGGATGGACCCCTCACTGCATCTGATGGATGTGAAGAGGGTGTTAGTGAAGTATCTGGAGCTTACTAATTCTTTTCATTGGTCGGACCGTTTCTTTGTCCTATTGAGTAATCTGAGGAAAGGACAGGCAGTGGTCAAGTCCTTGATTGCCCACTGGATTAAGAAGGCTATTAGTTCAGTCTACCTCCAGTGGGGGAAACATGTGCAAGGGGGAGTCAGAGCTATCTCCACTAGGGCACAAACTTCCTCCTGACTTTAATGTCTCCGGAGGACATCTGTAGTACAGCTGACTGATCATTTCTGAGCACCTCTGTGAAGCACTACAAGTTGCAAGTGGGAGTGGGGCGGAAGGCACCTTTGGCAGAGCAGTTCTGTCTGGAGCATCGTCTTCCTGCCACCCTGGGTTTTCTTTGCTTGGGTATGTTCCACTCATCTGGACTGGTCTAACAGGATGTTAAGGAAGGATAAATTTACATGTCTGCTAATTTCCTTTCTGTGAATTCTGCTAGACCAGTCCAGGACCCTGGAAGACTACTCTTAGAGATCTGGGAGTTCTGCTGCTTTTTAATTGTGTTTTCAATATCGGTGTCTGTTGCAGTATGGTAAGAGAGCCAAATGTTTGTACAAAGCTTTTTTGTTGATTAATATTTTTTTCTGAGTTTTTCAGTCTTGCTTTATGCTTGGGAAGTGGCCTACTGGCTTCTCTCAGTGATGCCAGCATATACGTATACAAGTGATGATATCACTGAAAGTTGCTGTGGTCTGCCTCCTCTGCTAGCTGGATTGGTCTAGCAGAATTCAAGGAAAGGGAATCACCGGGTATGGAAAAATTCTCCTTCAAAGGGATCAATCTTGCCCAGTGGCGTAAATACCACTCAAACAGCCACTGCAATGCTGGGGGGGCAGGGGTGCCGGGGAGGGGGGGGCAGGGGTGCCGGGGGGGGGGGCCCAGGCCAAAGGGCCAAGCGATCCTAACATGACAATGGCAAACATCACACACTGTCAAAGAGGTTTGCTGTGCCATGCTGTGCCCTGCCGCCTCTGCTGCTTTTTTCTTTGTAAAGCGCTGCTCCGCAGCAGCCGGCAGTCTGGGAAGGCATTTCCTATTGAGGGATCAGATTCGCAATACATATAGCGAGACTTTGGCCCCTCAGTACGAAATGCCTTCCCAGGCCTCTGGCTGCCACAGAGCAGCACTTTACAAAGAAAAAAGCAGTGGAGGCTATGTGGGGCGGCACTGCAAACTTCTTTAAAAGTAAAAGTGATGTTTGCCGCTGCCGCTTGTGCTTTGTAGGTTTCTGGGGGGAAGGAGGATGTGGGAACAGGAGGGGGAAAGTGTTCGCCCTTCCCCCTTTGTGGCCACAGCCCTTGTTGTTATGAATGGCCATAAGCACATTTTATTTGGGGGCCCCTCATATGAACTTATGCCAATCATCGTGCCACCTAAAGCTTTAGGAAGCATGAATTTGCCGCAGCTGCTTTCCCACATCCTCCTATTTCTGAGATGCTGTCCGTCTCCAACATGTACTCTAACTAGAAGATTATCTTCTTCCAAGACATACCTAAGTAATAAGCATTTTGGCTTGGTGGTTTTTTTTTTTGTTCTAATCCAGAGGGGAATTTTTGTAGACCAATTTTTGTGTGCTTTCAGAAGATCTAGGAAGCTCGATCTGCTGAGGCTATGCTGTAATTTTCTGACTTTGGAAACTGGAACAGTTTTTAAATAGCACTTACTGAAGACATATGGATAATAAGCATTTTAAATTTTGTAGCAGGGAAGGAGAGGGGAAAAGGAGGGCAAGGAGCAAATGAAAATTGCAAAGAATTACAAATAGTGAAAAAAAATGGAAGATAAGGTGGAAATGATAGTAAAAGCAGACAAAAACCAAATAGATGCCTGGAAACAAAGGCTGGAAAACTTTCAAAAGGAACATATTAAAAAAATGAAAAAAAGTTAACTTGATATGAAGCAGAATGTACTACTTTTACCATTCTTCCTTTTTCATTTGAGTGTGTTGCTTATTGGAGTTCATGTAACACTGTGCAACATGCACATACTGTAGGACTTGAGCCGTTTGAGAGATTTGCTCACAGTCACTCTGCACGCTAGGAAATAGATGAGAGGTTACATTACCCCCAGTATGTTCCCATGTGCATCTTATTTCCCAACACTTCCACCATCTCCTATAATAAAGATTGGAATGTAGCTCCCTTCTGTTCTTTGGTAAGCTGCTTTTGACTTCTCCACCAAAACGGCATGAGCTGGGAGGACGTTCAAGAGAAACATTCCAGAAATGACACAAGTTTTTATATTCAGTACTGGATTTTAGCTTTCCAAAACGTTTTTGGAAGTCGATTGGTTATATCACCTCCTTCCAGGACAAAATTCAAGTCAACAAGGAATCCAGCTTTTTTCTTCATTGCTCCATGCTTGTGGAATGGATGTCCTTCAACTATCCCTTTTAAAGCCTAACTTTAAGAAATTTAAAAAACTCTCCTAAAATGCATTTATTTGAGCAATCATTTGGGACAGACTAGGGGAAATCAATTAAAGGAGACAAAACTGTGGCGTGTAGGAGTAGCCTAGTGGTTAGCACAACTGCCAGAAGATCAAGGGTTCAATTCCCTCTAGCACTCTTTGTGACCTTGGGCAAGTCACTTTACCCTCCATTGCCTCAGAAGAAAAACACCTGGCAATCTACTTCCAGCAATATATTGCCAAGAAAAACCAGAGGCAGCTGGGTTGCCAGGATTCAGCACTGACTTGATGGCACTAAAAAAAAAACCTGATACCCTCTTCTATCTTTGTAATGCTAATGCTCTCTCTTCATACATATATGTGGTTGTGTGTAGTCACTTCGTAGGTTACTTTCCCATAAGTACTGGAGTTCCTTTTCTAATTTCCGCTGTCTTTTTTTTTTTAGACCTTGCAAACTGTTCTGTTTATCCATTAATAAAGAGCAATATAGCAAATGTAATATTTATTTATTATTTTTATTTATTTATTTATATTCTCTTATATACCGCGCTATTCTGCATCAGTGCGGTTTACATTGTCCAAACTGAAATTACATTGAATAGGGCATTATAACTTGGAGATAACTATTTTACAGGTAACATGGGAACTAGTAATAAACTATAAACTACTGTATTTAGTAACAGCAACTTGATACAATATGATGATGATGCAAGAGTACATTTTTATTATAATAGGTGAGGATGGCATGAACGTCTCTTCTAGTGAATAGGACTATTGGCCGCATGGGAGAAGAACAAATACATAAAGCAGATCAACTTCATAAAGCTCTGGCAGTACTAGTGCCAATAAAATCAGGCTGTTTGAATGCTCATATGAGTCTTACAAAATAAATCTGATTTAGCTTTTACAGCTCTCCCCTTTCTATTACAGAGTTTATACATATTAGATTCCATATGTTTGTTTAATACAAACCAGCCCACAGACCTCATTCCAAATGTAAAAGCTAAGGTGGTCGGCAGATAGCCCAGTTCTGGAATCAGTCTGTTGTCCATCAGATGCATTGCTTGGTTTTTACATTTTTGTCTCATTTTTACTTTTGACCCCTTTTTATACATGGCTGTCTCTTTTTTTTACAATAATGCTTTATACATACAGTGCATTGCAAAAGTATTCATCCCCTCTGTGTTTGTCCTATTTTGTCACATTACAACCTGGAATTAAAATGGAGTTTTGGGGATTAGCACCCTGTGATATACACACCATGCCTATGACTTTGAAGGTGCAAAATATCTTTATTGTGAGAAAAAAACTAAAGCAGGAGTGTGCATATGTATTCACCCACCCAAAGTCAATAAGTTGTAGATCCACCTTTTGCTGCAATTACAGCTGCAAGCCTCTTGGGGTATTTCTTTATTAGCTTAGCACATCTAGCCACTGGGATTTTTACCCATTGCTTAAGGCAGTGATGGCTAACCTTTTTGAGCCCGAGTGCCCAAACTGCCGCACAAAACCAAAGAATTTCCTCAAAGTGCCAGCACGTCAATTAAAGCCCCATTTGCATAAGGTGCTTCATTTGCATAAATATTTGCATAATGTTACCATACACTAACTTTTAGTAAACATGCCTCTTAATGAGTATATGGATAAAGAAAGACTAAAAGGTTTCTACATTACTATAATCCAGTACCAACCGCCAGGCACATTAGGAACTACTACAAACGCTGCCCATTTAGAACCCATAGCAAACCCGCCGTATCCTAACAGCACTACCAGGACTCACAAAGCACCATACTCTACCTATCAAAAGGCAACACTGCAAATATTAAACCAATACATCTCAGAGAACAACAATACATGACCTACTGGGGAAAGAACAAGTGGCAATGTCAAATAGGAATTATATAAACAGAATACCTCAGCTCAGTTACACATGCAGAACAGACCATCACCAAACAAGGAATCACAATTTAGAAACAGGAAGACAATAATTAAACTGGGAACCCCAAAAGCCAAACTTGGAATATACAACAACACTGTAGAAATAAAACTATATATTAATTTCCTCTTGTACTAAACAAAGCGCAAAAATTAATGATGCACATTTCCCAGAGCTGACATATTCCAGTTAATAAATTCAAAATAAAGAGATATTTTTCTACCTTTTGTGCATTTTTTTTCAGTTGCAATTGTTCCAGCCACTTTCTTCTGGTTTCTTCGTGTCTTCTGCTAACTCTCCATCTGCTGTCCATTTGTCCTTTCTTCTGTCTTCTTGGTTTTTTTTTCCATTCTCTCTCTACATCTGCTTTAACATACTAATCTTTCTCCTTTGGCTCTTTCCTCATTCCTATTTCATCTACTCAAAATTTACCCCTCCATCCTCAATCCCCACTTACTCTCCCAATACCCGGCCAATTGTAGATTTTTTATCCCTCCCACACAAAATATTTTTCCCCTCTCCATTTTACTCTCCCAGCCCCATCCCATTCTAATCCTCCCCCCAGACCCGCTTCCTTCTAGGTCCAGCCACACCCAGAATCCTTTACCTTCGAGTCCCTGCATCAGCCCATTTCCTGTCCTAGCAGCCCCCCACCGCACTTCCTGTCCTAGCCCCCCCTCTTCAACCCACGTCCAGTCCTAACCCCCCATCACCCCATTTTCAGTTTAAGCCCCCCCCTATAACCCATTACCAGTCCTAACCCCCCACTTCCAGTCAGCCCCCCATAGCCCATTGCCAGTCCTAACCCCCCCATCAGCCCACAGTCCATTACCAGTCCTAACCCCATCAGCCACCTCAAGTCCTAACCCCTCCCCATCAGCCCATTTCTTGTCCCAGCCCCCCCATAGCCCATTATCAGTCCTAAACCCCCCCATAGCCCATTACCAGTCCTAACCCCATCAGACCACCTCCAGTGTTAACCCCCCATCAGCCCATTTCCAGTCCTAACCCCACCCAACAGCCCACCTCAAGTCCTAACCCCTCCCCATCAGCCCATTAGCAGTCCTAACCCCCCCCCTAGCCCATTAGCAGTCCTAACCCCCCTCTCTAGCCCATTAGCAGTCCTAACCCCCCCCATAGCCCATTACCAGTACTACACCCCATCACCCAATTTCCAGACACCCCCCATCAGCCCCCAGCCCATTAGCAGTCCTAACCCCCCCTAGCCCATTAGCAGTCCTAACCCCCCCCTCCTAGCCCATTAGCAGTCCTAACCCCCCCCTAGCCCATTAGCAGTCCTAACCCCCCCCCAGCCCATTAGCAGTCCAAACCCCCCCCCCCAGCCCATTAGCAGTCCTAACCCCCCATCACCCCATTTCCAGACAGCCCCCATCAGCCCACAGCCCATTAGCAGTCCTAACCCCCCCTAGCCCATTAGCAGTCCTAACCCCCCCCCTCCTAGCCCATTAGCAGTCCTAACCCCCCCCCCTCCTAGCCCATTTGCATTCCTAACCCAACCCCTCCTAGCCCATTAGCAGTCCTAACCCCCCCCAGCCCATTCGCAGTCCAAACCCCCCCCCAGCCCATTCGCAGTCCTAACCCCCCCCCCCCCCGGCAAATTTAAAAACAGAAAAAGCGGGCTCTGGCTGCTGCCGCGGACGCGGCAGCATGCAGTGTCCCGCGGGGCCCCCTCCGCCCGCTAAGCCCCTCTGCAAGGGCTTTCAGATTCGCGAGGGAGACAGCGTCTCCCTCGCGTCTCTGTTAAGCCCGCAGGGGCTAATGGGAAATTTCCCATCAGTCCCTCGCGTCTAAAGGGGCTGATGGGAAATTTCCCATTAACCCCTGCGGGCTTAACAGAGACGCGTGGGAGACGCAGTATCCCTCGCGAATCTGAAAGCCCTTGCAGAGGGGCTTAGCGGGCGGAGGGGGCCCCGCGGGACACTGCATGCTGCCGCGTCCGCGGCAGCAGCCAGAGCCCGCTTTTTCTTTTTTTGCGGACCTTCACGCGTGCCAGCTGCAAGGCCTTCGCGTGCCACAGCTGGCACGCGTGCCATAGGTTCGCCATCGCTGGCTTAAGGCAAAACTGTTCCAACTCCTTCAAGTTAGATAGGTTGCATTGGTGTACAGCAATCTTCAAGTAATACCACAGATTTTCAATTGGATTGAGGTCTGGGTTTTGACTAGGCCATTCCAAGACATTTAAATGTTTCTTTTAAACCAACTTTAGCTATATGCTAGAAGATGAATCTTTGTCCCAATCTCAAATCTCTGGCAGACTGAAACAGATTTTCCTCAAGAATTGCCCTGTATTTAGCACCATCCATCGTTCCTTCAATCCTGACCAGTTTTCCTGTCTCTGCCAATGAAAAACATCCCCACAGGCCTGCACATACATGCCTATTCGCGATTCTGATCCCATGGAGCTAGATGTGCCCCGCGGGATCAGAATCGCGATCTCTTTTGTACATCCGGCTCAGCCTTGACGTATAAAGGAGATGTACGTGTGGGACAGAATCGGGCCATAGCGTTTCCCATGATGGCCAAAAAGTTCAATTTTTGTCTCATCTGACCAGAGAACCTTCTTCCATGTATTTGGGGGGTTCGCCACATGCTGTTGTGCAAACTCCAAACGTGTTTTCTTATTTCTTTCTTTAAGCAATGGCTTTTTTCTGGCCACTCTTCCATAAAGCCCCGCTCTGTGTATGGACAGATACTCCCATCTCCGCTGTGGATCTTTGCAGCTCCTTCAGTGTTATCCTTGGTGTCCTTATAACATCTCTGATTAATGCCCTCCTTGCGCGGTCTGTGAGTTTTGATGGGCGGTCTTCTCTTGTCAGGTTTGTATTGGTGCTATATTCTTTCTATTTTGTTATAATGGATTTAATGGTGCTCTGTGGGATATTCAGAATGTGGGATATTTTTTTATAATGCAACCCTGATCTATACTTCTCCACAACTTTGTCTCTGATCTATTTGGAGTGCTCCTTGGTTTTCATTTTGTTTGCTTAGTGGTGTTGCAGTCAGGGGCCTTTCAGAACAGGTATATTTATGCAGGCATCATGTGACAGATCATGTGACACTGATTGCGCACAGTGGACTCTAATCAACTAATTATGTGATTTCTGAGGTTAATTGGTTGGACCAGATCTTATTTAGGGGTTTGATAGTAAAAGGGATGAATGCATATGCACTCACAACTTCTCAGTTTTTACTTGTTTTTTTTTATATATATGAGGTATTTTATTGTTATTCCACTTCACCAATTTGGACTATATTGTTAGGTCCATTACCTAAAATCCAAATGAAACTCCATTTTCATTCCAGGTTGTATGTAATGCGACAAAAACAGGACAAAAACCAAGGGGATGAATACTTTCACAAGGCAATGTATATTTACACTATATATGTTTTTACCATATCAACTGGGAACATTTTGGCAGATCTCTGTATATACAGATGGATATATAAGATGGTGTTCACTGTGATGGTTTTATAAAGCTGATAGTGGGTGCCCTGGTTTTTGTTTTTCATGGTTTTTTTTATTTTAATTAGCTTTTATCTCCCGTGGTAATAGTCAAATATATCTTTTATTCTTAGTGATTCTAGGTGATAATCTATCAGTACAGTACACACAACTTCCACTTTTGTTTTGTACTCCTCCTTTGCTCAAGTGGCTTAATACAACAGCATCAGTATCAAGGATGCTCACCGGATACTTGCCCCCTACAATTTTCATACATGCCCCTCTAAAGTTCTTACTTCATATTCTGGGGAGTTTTATTGTGCTACCCTCCTGTTTACCTTCCCCATTCAGTTGGATTTCAGTCCGTCACACCATGCTTTATGTGATTCCGTTAAGTTGTTTTGTGGTTCTGTAAAACTTATGGCTCGGGTAACTTGACACACTATAACATGATATTATGGGGGTTTTAAACACCGTTTAATGATCTGGGGGCCTTTCATTCTTACAGTACTTTGAATTTATTCTACTCTATTATTTTTACTACTGATGCACTTCTAATAAAGGATATCCATTTTCTAAATATTAGGTCATATCACAGTTTTCAAGTAATACACATATCCGGGCTCCGTTTCTTCCTTCATCTATAGAATATTAACTAGAGGTCTGAGTGTGTACTTTTTTCCTGCTGCATTTACCTGGTGTCTGATTTGGAGCCACTGTTCCGTGCCAGGGGGCACTGGGGACCACGTGACCAGAGCAGGCTATATCACCAGAGCCCCCACCGCGGGACACTGAGTGTGTGTTTTTCTCCTGCTGCATTTACCTGGTGTCTGATTGGAGCCGGTGAGCACTGGGGACCACGTGACAAAAGCGGGCTATATCACCTGAGCCCCCACCGCGGGTGCATGCCCGTGGGCGCATGTCCAAAGAGGCAGGCACGCCCCTTTGGAGCCCCTTCGGAGCACGAAGGAGTACATAATCCAGGTCAATTATTATATTAATGGGGAAACGCAAGAAGAGACCTTTGTTACCTTTATCGTCTACTGCCAAGTTTATTTAAGTGCATGATTGCCTCCTCCTATCGTTGACTTGTCGGAGAACTCTTCTGCTTCTGTAAGTACTGTGTCTCCTGTTATGTCTCCAAATACGCGACGGGTTTTATCCCCACCCAACAAAGAGGTTGGTTTAGAGGTCAAGGACTCCACACTTTGTATGGGTGGAGCCCCCCCCCCCCCACCATCAGATCTCCTTTCTGGTTCTTTTTTGAGGTTAAATACCCGGAATGTTGCACTGCCTCTCTTTGAATTTTCTATAATTCCCGAGGATCTTAAACCACCGAAAGATGTAACGCTTCAAGACATTTGGCAGCTTGTTTCTAGAACTGAGTTATCGTTACAATCGTCATTAGTGAAGTTTTCTAAGTTTACTAAAGAAACCATAGACTCTTCGGCTGGACATGAGGATAGATTAGCTTCTCTAGAGATTCATAGATCTAAGATAGATCCTTAAATTACGTCCTTGCAGGGAGTCGTTGCTTCTTCTGTTCAAGATTCCCTTACATTACATCACCAAAATGAAAACTTTGAAAATGCTTTTCGGATGAAAAATCTTCGTTTGTTGAATTTCCCCCCGCACTCACTATCTTTTCTCCTACCATATTGTTTACTAAATATTTGAAAGATATCTTGAAAATTCCTGACCCAGAATCTATAGTCTTATCAAAAATGTATTATCTTCCAATGGGTGTTAGGGAGGCTCAGGTTTCTGATCAACTTAATGAGAAAGATGGTGTAGTTATGGGGGAAATGGATCAATTGTCTGTGCCGAGTTTGGATTTGTTGGCTTTCTTAGAGACCTCTTTGGAGGAGATTACTACTCGGGCTACTCTATTAGTCTCTTTTTCACTTGAAAAGGATAAAGATTTAATTCTTCGTTCTTATTTTTCTCATAGACATGGAAAGTATTTTGGCTATTTGGTACAAGTTTTCCCGATGTATCTTGTAGTACACAGAAGAGAAGGAAGACCTTTCTTGAGCTTCGACCTCGTGTCGTAGCACTTGGGGCCCCCTTCTTGCTTAAATATCCTTGTAAATATGTTATTGTTTTTCAGGGTAAAACCTATGTTTTCTTTGATTCCTCTAAGTTAGAGGGGTTTTTGCAGGGTCAAGGATGAGGAGATTTTTACTTTCTTCCTTTATCATTGTTTCTTGCTTCTTTGTTAAGAAATAAGGATTGATAAATTGTGGGGCTCCAATCAGCATTTCAGGTTTGTTAATTGTTTTGCACTCCATTTTGTGGGCTGTGTTTTGATTCTAAGGTCATTGACGTATTGCTTTGTAATGTGATTCTTGTATTACCTTTGTGATTCCTTAATAAAAGAATTTAAACTAAAAAAAAAAGAATATTAACTAGAGAATTATGGATAAGAACTTAAGAACATAAGATATGCCATACTGGGTCAGACCAAGGTCCATCAAGCCCAGTATCCTGTTTCCAACAGTGGCCAATCTAGGTCATACGTACCTAGCAGTTTCCCCAAAAGACACAGGTTCCGCAATGCTTGTACTGGGTCAAGCATTGATATCCTGGGTCCCTTCTTAATAATGGTTTATGGACCTTTCCTCCAGGAACTTGTCCAAACCTTTTTAAAACCCAGCTACACTAACAGCCTTTACTACATCCTCCGGTAACAAATTCCAGAGTTTGATTACACGTTGAGTGAAAAAATATTTTCTTTTATTAGTCTTAAATAGTTTACCCTGTAGCTTCATTGCATGTCCCCTAGTCTTTCTATATTCTGATATGTAAACAATCGATCTACGTTTACCCGTTCCACTCCGTTCATTAATTTATAGACTTCTATCATATCTCCCCTCAGCCGTCTCTTTTCCAGGCTAAAGAGCCCTAACCTTTTTAGCCTTTCCTCATAGGAGTATCCTTCCATCCCCTTTACCATTTTGGTGGCTCTTCTCTGAACCTTTTCTAATAACGCTATATCCTTTTTAAGATACGGTGACCAGAATTGCACACAATATTCAAGGTGCGATTTCACCATGGAACGGTATAGGGGCATTATAATATCTTTTGTTTTATTTTCCATTCCTTTCCTTATCATACCTAGCATTCTATTTGCTCTCTTGGCTGCCGCTGCACACTGGGCCGAGGGTTTTAACATGTTATCCACAATGACGCCTAAATCTTTTTCCTGGGTGGTGGTTCCTAATGTGGAACCTTGCATTGTGTAACCATAGTTTGGGTTGTTCTTCCCTAGGTGCATAACTTTGCACTTGTCCACATTAAATTTCATCTGCCATTTTGATGCCCAGTCTTCCAATTTATCAAGATCCTCTTGCAATTTTCCACAATCCTCTTGGGTTTTAACAACTTTAAATAGTTTTGTGTCATCTGCAAATTTGATAACCTCACTCGTTATTCCACTTTCCAGGTCATTTATGAATATGTCAAAAAGCAGCAGACCCAGCACAGATCCCTGGGGTACACCACTATTCACCTTTCTCCATTGGGAAAATTGGCCATTCAGCCCAACCCTCTGCTTTCTATCTTTTAACCAGTTCCTGATCCACAGTAGTACACTGCCTCCTATCCCATGACTCTTTAGTTTTGCCAAAAGTCTCTGATGAGGGACCTTGTCAAAGGCTTTCTGAAAGTCCAGATACACTATATCAACCGACTCACCTTTGTCCACCTGTTTATTTACACTTTCAAAAAAACATAACAGATTAGTAAGACAAGATCTTCCTTGTCTAAAGCCATGTTGGCTGTCTCCCATTAGGCCTTGACTATCTACATGCTGAGTAATTTTATTTTTTATGATGGTTTCTACCATTTTTCCCGGTACTGACGTGAGGCTCACCGGTCTGTAGTTTCCCGGATCACCCCTGGAACCCTTTTTAAAGATTGGTGTTACATTGGCGATCCTCCAATCTTCAGGTATTAGAGATGATTTTAATGATAGTTCACAGATTACTAATAGCAGGTCTGCAATCTCATATTTCAGTTCTTTCAACACCCTTGGATGTATACCATCCGGCCCTGGTGATTTGCTACTCTTCAGTTTATCTAATAGTTGTAATACATCTTCCCGATGTATCGATATTTCCTTCAATTCTTCTGCACCTTTAAATACCACTTTCAATCATGGGTAACATCCCTACATCTTCCTCAGTAAAGACCGAAGCAAAGAATTCATTCAGTCTCTCCACTATCGCCTTGTCGCCTCTTAGTGCCCCTTTAACTCCTCTATCATCTAATGGTCCAACCGACTCTCTCACAGGTTTTTTGCTACGAATGTACTTGAAAAAATCTTTATTTCACGTTTTTGCTTCCGCAGCAAGCTTCTTCTCAAATTCTCCCTTTGCCTTCTTTATCAATGTCTTGCATTTGACCTGCCAGTACTTGTGCTGTTTCCAGGTTTCGTTGTTTTGGCTCTTTTTTCCATTTCCTGAAAGATGCTTTTTTGGCAACAACAGCCTCTCTGACCTCACCTTTAAACCATGCTGGCAGTTTTTTGGACTTCCTTCCACTTTTCTTAAAGCGTGGAATACATCTGGTCTGGGCTTCCAAGATAGTATTTTTCAACACCCAAGCTTGATGTAAGTCTTTAACCTTTGCAACTGCTCCTTTTAGTTTTTTCTTAACTATTTTCCTCATTTTATCATAGTCTCCCTTTCGAAAGTTAAAAGGTAGTACTGTGGATTTCCGTACTATCCCTCCTCCACTAATTAAATCAGAGGCGATCATACTATGATCACTTATTGCCAAGTGGCCCCAACACCCTTATCTCTTGCACTAGATCTGGTGTTCCACTAAGAACCAGGTCTAATATGGCTTCCCCTCTGGTCGGTTCATGAATCAGCTGCTCCAAGAAGCAGTCATTTATGTCATCTAGGAACTTTATCTCCCTAGCATGTCCTGCCGTGACACTAGCCCAGTCGATACCGGGGTAATTGAAATCACCCATTATTATTACTGCGCTGTAACCTTTGTTAGCTTCCTTGATTTATTTCAGCATTTCATCATCCATTTGTTCATTCTGGCCAGGTGGTCGATAGTACACCCCCACTGCCATCGCCTTCCCCTTTTTACATGGAATTTCAATCCATAGAGATTCTACAGCAAATTTTGTTTCCTGCAAAACTTTAATCCTTTCTGACTCAATGCCCTCTCTAACATAGAGCGCAACCCTTCCACCAATTTGATCAGCTCTATCATTACGATATAGTTTGTACCCAGGTATCACAGTGTCCCACTGGTTGTCCTCCTTCCACCATGTCTCTGATATTCCAATCATATCTAACCTCTCATTTAGTGCTATATATTCTAACTCTCCCATCTTATTTTTTATACTTCTAGCATTTGCATACAAGCATTTTAGAGACTGTATTTTATTCATATTAATTTGGCTATTGGTAGACATGGGTAATTTGGGATCTTTAAGCTCTGTCTGCTCTGTACTCGAGGGCATTTGGGCTACTTTACTCTTTTTTGGAACCTCTCTGCTTTTGGTAGTATCCTTCAAGGATACATTCTTCCGAACCATCTGCTCATGGGCGACTGTCGGCTTTCCCCTATTATCTAGTTTAAAAGCTGCTCTATCTCCTTTTTAAAGGTTAATGCCAGCAGCCTGGTTCCATCTCGGTTAAGGTGAAACACATCCCTTCGGAAGAGCCCCTCCTTTCTCCAGAATGTACCCCAGTTCCTAACAAATCTAAACCCCTCATCTCTGCACCATTGTCTCATCCACGCATTGAGACTCCGGAGCTCTGCCTGCCTTTTGGGTCCTGCACGTGGAACGGGAAGCATTTCGGAGAACGCTACCCTGGAAGTTCTGGATTTCAACTTCCTACCTAAAAGCCTAAATTTAGCCTCCAGAACCTCCCTTCCACATTTTCCTATGTCATTGGTACCAACATGTACCAAGACAGCAGACTCCTCCCCAGCACTATCTAAGACCTTATCTAGGTGGTGCGTGAGGTCCGCTACCTTCGCACCAGGCAGGCATGTTACCAGGCGATCCTCACGTCCACCAGCCACCCAGCTATCTACATGCCTAATGATCGAATCACCAACTATAGCGGCTGTCCTAACCCTTCCCTCATGGGCACATGGCCCTGGAGAAACTTTCTCGGTGCGAGAGGGTTTTACATCACCTGGAGGACAGGTCCTAGTTACAGGATCACTTCCTGCCACACCAGGGTGATGCTCTCCTGTCACGTGACCTCTCTCCTCCATCGCAACAGGGATGCTGCCAGACTGGAGGTGGGACTTCAGGACTATATCCCTGTAGGTCTCGTCTATGTACCTCTCTGTCTTTCTTATGTTTTTCCAAGTCTGCTACTCTAGCCTCTAGGGAACGGACTCGTTCCCTGAGAGCAAAGAGCTCCTTGCACCTAGTGCACACGTAAGACCTCTCACCAACTGGGAGAAAATCATACATGTGACACTCAATGCAAAAGACTGGAAAGCAGCCATCTCGCTGCTGGACTGCTGTCTGCATCTTAGTTTTAAGTTTTTGTTTAGATCTTTAAGTTCTTTACTTACTAAGGATCTTCCATATAGTTATTTTTTTGACTCTCCATCTGATGAACAGCACAGCTACAACTTCTGATGATCACCCTAACATCTGCATCATGACATCATAGCCTCGATTTAAATTTGGTGCCATAATGAATGAAGAGTTCTTTCATACTGAGCACATTGAGCACCTGTGATAAGCTGGGCAGTTGTTTTTAAGTCTGCATAATTTGGTGATACTGTATAACAATACAGGCTTAGCACAGTATTGGCCTTTGAACTCTTATATGGTTCTTATTTATTTATTTAAATTCTCTTATATACCGCACTATTCAGCATCAGCGCGGTTCACATAGAACAAAAAATCTCAGTACAGTCAACATGCATGAGTTTACAGATAACAAGGGAAGGAACTTGGATAACAAGGGTAACTATCTACAATCTATTTACAAGGAAAACATTACTGCATAGGTATCAGTTACAAGGAGCAGTTACTATGAACATAATCTTTACTTATAGAGAATCAGACTTGGCATGTTAATTGAGACACCAAGGAACTGTATTAATGGGTGGAATCGCTGAGGTCTATGGGTGCCGTTGACTCTATAAGGTACTTGTTAAAGAGATGGAATTTATACCCTATTTGCCAGTATGTTGAGTTTCTCAAGTGAGATACTCCACAGTCCTTCACTTACCAATGTTATCCTTGCCCCGGGCCCTCAGAATGGCTTCATGGGTGGTTTTTTGAATGTATGATGGCTCAATTTGAGTTAGAGGTAGAAATATAACTGTAACTTATCTTATCTTTGAGTGCTTTTCCTATTTGTTTTTTTATGACAATTTTCTGTTGATAAGTAATTGACCTCTTGGTTCTCTGCATATATCTTTTGGTTTCTTGTTCTCTGGGTTCTTTTAGACACCTATAGGTATTTTTTTTGAATTAACATTCAGTGCAATGTTTATCATTCACTTTTTAGTATATTCTCACAAACAGTTTAGCTCTGCAGTTGTATCTTATGTCTATTTTTGATGGCTTTTTTTCCCTTGCACTGTTTTTATGAAATTGACATATCTTTGTATGTTCATGTTTAGCATACTTTTCATATACATGAATTGTCTTATTTTGAAATGTCAGGTTGTGCCTCCGGTTTTTACTTCTTATACTGTATGTTTTAACTTTCCATTTATTTATGCATTTATTTATTTATGGGTTGATTATTATTTATTTATTGTGATGTTTTTAATCATTATAATATTATTATTTTATTGTAGAGGTCTTATTCCCTTGAAGGCCCGCCCAGCCGAAACACGTGTTGGGAGACCTCATGTATGGCTGATTAAAGTAGTCCTTCCATGGTGAATTGTGTCCTGCTCTTTGTTTGTTCATTTTTATCAGTAGATCCACTACATTCACTGCTTTCTACTGAATAAAACTCATTAATCAATTTTAAAGACTTTGTTAAAAAGCCATGGTTTAGTGCTTGCCTAAAAGTTTTGAGATATCATAAATCACATGGTTAATGAGAGAGGACAGGGCTGGGCTTTTCACTAGGCGGTCGCCTAGGGCAGCAGACCCTGGTGGGTGGTATTGCTAACCCCCTCCCCGTGAAGCGGCAGCTGAAATGCCACTCCAGTACCATGGTGGGCTTTAAAATGCCCGCACGCATGCATGCAGTTATGCCTGCAGCTCCTGCCCCCTCCAAGGAAGTTGTTTCAGAGAGGGGCAGGAGTGGCTGGTTGTGAGCATGCATGCACGTGGGCAATTTAATGCCTGATACAGCACTGAAGCAGCAGTTCAGCCACCGCTTTGGCGGCAGGTCAGACAGCAGCGCAGTCCTTGGAAGGTGAGGGGGGTGGCACAGAGGGTCTGCCTAGGGTGGCAGAAACCCTGGGGCTGCTACTGCGAGGGGATACCACAAACTTGCTGCCTTACCCAAGATTGTTTTGTTTACAGTGCATTTCAGCTTAAAAGTATTAGACGGCAGTATACAGATCTTACCTAATTCTGTTGACCTTAGCATTCAATTTGGGGTGTATACAGGGTGGCCCAAAAAAAGTGAGAACATCTTGTAAATTAAAAGCTTAAATAGTTTACTTATTTACCTTTTTTAACTATATAACCTCTTTATTTCGACAATTTCTGGTCACCATCTTTTATTTTTTTTAAAATTTGTCAATCGTTTACATCTGTCTTTTTGAATTTTTAAATAACTTATATGCTACGAGATGTTCTCACTTTTTTTGGGCCACCCTGTATATGGCTCTAAAAATACAGTCATATAACTTGGTGATAGACCATACAAGATCTTAAATGTAAACATAGTTCCTTATGGTTCCTACAGTTTAGTCCTCCACCACTGGGTAGTGAACCTCCTCCTGCAGCTTGGAGACTGGGCATGTCAAAATCACTGGATCTAGCCTTCTGGTCTCTCCCATCAGCCCCCAGTGTGTCCAGTCTCCATGCAGCAGGAGGACGTAGTGAGCCTAGGTGCTGGGCTCACTAGAGGAACAGATAAGGAGCACTACTTTAGTCAGGGTGTTAGCTTTGATTCTAAATTTGCCTTTGATTTTAATTTTAACCTTTATTTCCTTGGGTTTGAGGTTAATTTTCTTCAGTAATTGTTTTTTTGGGGTATGGCCCTTTAAAAAAAATAAAATAAAAATAATAACAGAAGCCTCTCGCCTGACTGTCTTCCTTATTTTCTTTCTGTGGGGCAGTAACTGAGGATCTCCCCTCTTTGAGGAGACAGGGGTGAGCTCCGCAGGCAGTATCCACGTTTGGTGGGGCTGTGTGCTGAGGCAGAGAGCTGCAGCGATCACAGCACGTTACCTCTCTTAGCTGGGACAGCGTTTCTCATCGCGGCAGTGGCCGCGGCGCTGTCAGATCACATCGAGGCTGGAGTGACCGCCTGATCCAAGTTCTGGAAGTGATCCTGGGGTCTCCGGCACGGCGGGTAAGAGCCCTTTGAGTTTTGAGTGGGGGTTCTGATTTAATTGTAAACCGGCGGTTTTGGCGCCATTTTCAACGCGACGGGCAGCGGCGCCATTTTAGGCCTCTGCCCTTTACCGCATGGCGGGAATTGCTGCAGCCGACAGGCCCGATCTGGGGGACCGTGCTGTGGGCAGAGAGCTTTCTCGCTCTTTTTTTCTGGTTCTCTCATTGTTCTTTTAACTTTTATTTTGACTTTTATTTCCTTTCCTTTTCTTTGTTGAGGTTTTTTCCATCGCTGTCCCTTGTGGGGGGGGGGGGCTTGGATGGTACCTTAGGTCTGTGTTACTTGGGGGTGGCATTTCTGTGTATTTTCCTTTAAAAAAAAAAACACTTTAGGAACAAGGGAATAGATTGCCTCTTATCCACGCTGCTTTGGGCACGGCAGTGGTTGAGGGCTCAACTGATGTCATTGCGCACGCAGTGTGTGGTCTGCAGGACACGGAGGGGCACGGTCGCTGACACCGGAGTCTGTCGGGGCTGTGTTGCGGTTTCTTCCACTGTGGAACAGCAGATGGAGCAGGCGGGGGTTGTGGAGGTTCCGAGCCCGAAACCTGCATCCGGCGGTGAGGCCGTAGTGGTTCCGCCTTCAGTGCCACCTCCGGAAGGTCTCACAGGTCCTTCAGGTGTGGGGTTCACTGTAGGTTCTGAGTCACAGTTGGGGGACTTCTGTCCGGATTTTTTATTGCTAATGTACCAGGCCTTCTGTTTGAGGCGTCAGGGGAAGTTACCTGATCCTGGTCAGCTGTCGGCTCCAATACAGCCACTTCGCTCGCGACACCCAGGGGGTGTCGCTTCGAGGGCTATTAAGAGAGCTCAGTCTGGTGAGTTCTCCCCTACAGGTCTCGAGTGGCGCGACACGGAAGAGACAGAGTTGCAGCTGGAAGCCGGTATGGAGGACCTGGAAGAATGTGAGATTCCTGAACCTGAGGATCAGGCGAAGATCATTCGGGTTTTCCGAAGGGAGAAGCTAACGGCTCTGATTACAGAATCCCTTCAGACTTTAAATCTCACCACGGTGCAACCAATGGATGTAGAGGATGTGGAAGATCCTGTTATTCAGGCGGTGAGGCAGACACAAGTGGTGTTTCCTGTGCACCGCATGGTAGATCATATGATCCAGGAGGAGTGGGATCAACCTGAGGCAGGACTCAGGGGGGTCCGCACCATGAACAGACTCTACCCCTTGGTGGATAAGGACAAAGAGAGATTTCGTTCCCCTCGGATTGATGCAGCGGTCTCGGCGGTCACAAAAAAGACCACTATTCCGGTGGAAGGTAGCGCGGCCTTAGAGGACGCACAGGATAGGAAAGTGGATGGTTTATTGAAACAGTCCTTTGAGGCTAATGCTTTATCTTTACAGGCCTCCATTTGTGGGGCGTGGGTGGCGAGAGCTTGTCTTCGGTGGTCTCAACACGTACGCCAGTCTCCGCATCTAGATCAAGAAGGCCTAAAGGAGATTGATCGCCTAGAGTCTGGGTCGGCGTATTTGGCAGATGTGCATTACGACCTGATCAGAGCATTAGCCAATAGCATGACTTTGTTGGTCGCTGCCCGGAGATCCTTGTGGTTGAGAAATTGGGCGGCCGATGGGTTGTCTAAGTCATGTCTCAGTAAGATTCCTTTTAAGGGAAGGTTGTTGTTTGGAGAAGATCTTGACAAGTTGGTGAAAGATCTGGGTGAGTCTAAGGAGGGTAGATTCCCGGAGGATAAGCCTAAACAGGGAAAATTTTTACCAAACCTCCGGGGTCAGTTTAGAGATTTCAGAAGACTTCGGACTTCTAGGCCAGGTGGTTTCCAAAGAGGAAGATTTGCCTCCAGAGCCCAGGGGTTTCGTGGGTTTCAGGGAGCAAGTTGAGGTTTTGCAGCAGCTTCCGTAGCAACCGCTAGGAAACCACAATGAAAGGATGCGGGTCCAGACAGAAAGTCACCCGATAGGGGGGTGTCTTCTGGAATTTCTTTCTGCCTGGACCCAAATCACGTCCGACCAATGGGTGTTGGAGATCATCCGCGAGGGTTACGCGCTGGAGTTAGCAAGACCGGTGCGGGGCTCGTTTGTGATGTCTCCATGCAGAGGACAGCAAAAATCACTAGCGATTCGTCGAACATTAGACCGTCTTTTACAATTGGGAGCTGTCGTCCCGGTCCCTGTAGCGGATTACGGCGTGGGTCGATACTCCATTTATTTCGTAGTACCAAAGAAAGACTGGTCACTCCGACCTATTCTGGATTTAAAAGGGGTCAATCGCTGTCTTCGAGTACCGCATTTCAGAATGGAAACGTTGCAGTCGGTCATCGTCGCGGTGCACCAGGGGGAGTTCTTGACCTCCCTCGATCTCACCGAAGCGTATTTACACATTCCCATCAGAGAATTTCATCAGAAGTTTCTATGGTTCGCGTTTCCTTGGGGACATTTTCAATTCCAGGCGTTACCCTTCGGTCTAGCGACGGCGCCGTGCACCTTCACCAAGATTATGGTGGTGGTGGTGGCGGCTTTGAGGAAAGAGGGGGTTCTAGTTCACCCCTATCTTGATGATTGGCTGATTCGGGCGAAGTCAGAGGCCGAGAGCGTTCAGGTTACAAACAAGGTGGTGAAGTTTCTCCAGAGTCTTGGTTGGGTGGTCAATGCGTCCAAGAGTCACCTAGTTCCATCCAAGGATCTCGAATATCTGGGGGTCCAGTTCAACACGAGGAGCGGAGCGGTATTTCTCCCGCTTCGCTAAGTCCAAGTACTGTGGTGTTTGGTTTGCAAGTTCAGGGCTACGTCGGCGCCTTCGGCATGGGATTACCTTCGTGTGCTAGGAACCATGGCGGCAATGTTGGAGGTGGTGCCGTGGGCCAGGTTTCATATGCAGCCATTACAGAGAGTGCTGCTTCGCCAGTGGTCGCATCAGTCCAACTCATTGAGCAAACAACTCCCTTGTCCACTCTCGGTCCTGCAATCCCTTCGGTGGTAGCTGCTTCCGGGAACTCTGATGGCGGGAATGCCTCTGGAACAGCCGGAGTGGCTTCCCTTGCTAACCGATGCAAGCCTTGCGGGATGGGGAGCACATTGCAGAGTTTGCTTTGCGCAGGGCACCTGGTCACTGCAGGAGAGCAAGTGGTCAATCAACCGGCTAGAACTCAGAGCAGTCAGTCTAGCATTGCAAGTGTTCGAGGCTACGGTGACAGGTCGCATGGTGCGAGTACTGTCCGACAATTCTGCAATGGTGGCCTACATCAATCAGCGAGGCGGCACAGGGAGTGTGGCCATGGAGGAAGAGGCAGAGTCTCTTTTCTCTTGGATAGAAACCCGACTGTTAGCAATATCGGCGGCTCACATTGCAGGGAAGGATAATGTGATGGCAGATTTTCTCAACAGGGTCCGAGTAGATGCCGGCGAATGGGAATTGCATCCAGACATCTTCGCGCGCATAGTTCACAGATGGGGACGGCCCATAATGGATCTCGGTTTCAGTATAAGTTCCTCATTTTGATTCACCGCATTATCTATACCGGCAATCCGTTGTATCTTGCAGGCCTTATTTCCCTCCATACGCCCTATCGCCAACTTCGGTCCTTTCATGCTAACCGTTTATCGTTACCCTCTCCATCACAAGCCCATCTGGAACAAAACCGACACTCTGCTTTCTTCTTTCTAGGCCCACTCCTTTGGAACTCACTACCACCTTCCCTCCGGTTAGAACCCTCCTACCCCCAGTTCAAGACACTACTCAAAACTCATCTGTTTCAGCAAGCCTTTGATCTTCCCGCTAGTACCCCTCCCTGAATTTGTTGCTGGTTTTGTTTTGTTTACTGTTTGTTTTGGTGTTCTGTCTCTCTTTGTTCGTCTTGTTTTGCTCTTTTGGAAGTTCCTGTTTTAGCTATATGGTTTTTATTTACTTGTGCTGTCTTTCTTTTGCTTTCCTATTATTCATGGTGTTCTTTTCTATAGTTTGCAGTGTGGACTTTTTGTTTTTATTGTACACCGCTTAATGCTTCGGCCATAGCGGTTTATCAAATGTTTTAATAAAGATAAAGATAAAGATCTCATGGCAACCTTTCAGTCGGCGAAGATGAGTCGTTTCTTCAGCAGGCGCCGCGAAAGGATGTCAGAAGGAATTGACGCACTGATATAACGCTGGCCGTCGTCAGGACTCCTCTATGTTTTTCCCCCGTGGGCGCTGATAGGGCGAATGGTTCAGCAGCTCAAAGCTCATTGCGGAAAGGTGTTGCTGGTGGCGCCGGATTGGCCAAGGTGCCCGTGGTACGCCGATCTCATTCGGTTGCTCGACGGGGATCCCTGGAGGTTACCAGTGTCGGAGAATCTGTTGTTGGTAGGGGCCTCTGCGGATGCCTCAGGTGGATCGGTTTTCTCTTACAGTATGGCCATTGAAAGGGCAAGGTTGAGAAAGAATGGTTACTTGGCTGCAGTCATTGCTACTTTGCTTTGAGCAAGGAAAAGGTCCATGTCTATGATGTATGTGCACATCTGCCGTATATTTGAGGACTGGTGCTCGCGTAGGCAAGTACGCGCATCTACAGTATCCGTCTCCTTGGTGTTAGGTTTTTTGGAAGACGGGTTTGATAAGGGTCTGGCAGCAAGTTCCCTGAGAGTTCAATTAGCATCCCTTTCGTGCTATAGAGGCAAAGTCCAGGGAGTGGCTCTGGGGTCGCATGCGGATGTTTTGCGTTTTCTTAAGGTAGTATCCAGACTGTGCCCTTCTCATAGAGTCACGGTTTCACCGTGGGATCTCAATTTTGCTTTGGGGGCGTTAGTTAAGGAACCATTTGAGCCGTTATCTCAGGCATCTGTGAAAGATTTGACCTTAAAGACAGTGGTTTTGGTAGCCATCTGTTTGGCGCGGCGCATTTCAGAGCTGCAGGCACTGTCATGTCGAGAGCCGTTTTTGACTTTTTCCAGGGATAAGGTGGTGTTGCGGCCAGTGCCGTCATTTTTACCAAAGGTAGTGTCTCCGTTTCATCTCAACCAAATGGTCTCTCTTCCAACTATGAGTTTGGCGGAACGGAACGATTCGGACCATAGTGTACGCCGTTTAGACATAAAACGCATGTTGCGTCAGTATTTAAAAGTCTCAGAAACGTTTAGCAAATCAGACCATTTGTTTGTGTTGTTCGGAGGCCCTCACAAAAGGGAGGCAGCTGCGAAAGCTTCCATTTCCAGGTGGAATAAGGAAGCAATTGCGTCGGCATATCTGTTGCAAGGTCGCCCGGTGCCATCAGGTTTAAGAGCTCATTGTACTAGAGCGCAAGCGGCTTCCTGGGTGGAACACAGTTTGGTTCCACCAGTGGAAATTTGTAAAGCAGCCACCTGGTCTTCGCTTCATACTTTCAGCAGGCACTACCACCTGGATGTTCTGCCGGCAAACGATGCCTGTTTCGGGTAGGCGGTGTTACGTTCCGGTTGGAAAGGTCCCACCCAATGATTACTGCTCTGTTACATCCCAGTGGTGGAGGACTAAACTGTAGGAACGATAAGGAAATAGAAATTACACTTACCTGGTAATTGTCGTTCCTGGAGTGACTACAGTTTAGTCCTCATTCCCGCCCAGGATGAAGCTGTTTGCAGTGGTGGTTCACTTGGGAGACGTACAAGACTACAGGTGAGTTAGTCTTTCATTAGGTCTTGTTGGGCTCTACACTTCTTCTCGCTTTTCTGTCCATTATTCCCTCTCTTATCATTGGTCAGGCATAGAGTGCGAAAGAGAGGTTAAAAAAAAAAAGAGAAAAGACAGACGGTTTCCTTCTTTCAGGAAGGGGGTTTCATAGTTAAACATGTCAGATTATGCGTTCAGTTTAAGTTTAAATTTGAAATTGAATTAGTTATGATAGCTACTTATTTGTTGCTCCTTTGAGTCTACTTTGTCAATAGTTCACTGGGGGCTGATGGGAGAGACCAGCAGGCTATATCCAGTGATGTCACGATTTTGACATGTCCAGTCTCCAAGCTGCAGGAGGAGGTTCACTACCCAGTGGTGGAGGACTAAACTGTAGTCACTCCAGGAATGACAATTACCAGGTAAGTGTTATTTCTATTTTTAAATTCTACCCCTTGCTTGCACTGGTAACCAGTGAAGTGAATGTAGGAGTGGGGATGTCCTATCCCACTTAGATGCTCTAAAAGTTAATTTTGCCATTCTGCCATAATATTTTGCAGCAGTTGTAATCTAGATACTGTAGCTGCTTGTCTGATACACCCACTAGAACCAGATTACTGTAGTCTAACTGAGGCATAATGATACCCCACACTATAGATTTCAAATGATCTTCAGAAAAATAAGCCATAATTTAACTACTAAAGAAATGTGCTAATTCATAGTAAAAGATAGAATCAGTTATTACTCTCAGGATTTTCAAAGTATCATGAAACATTAGTTTATTCTAACTAACAAGCCATTTTCTGGGAAATCATTCCAGATCCTACTCACCCATCATAATTTAGTCTTTTCCGGGTTCATTTTCAACTTATGTATCTGCATCCATAAAGCAATATTATTAAAGTAGTTTTGAATTTTTTGCATATATAGCATTGAACTAACTCAAGATATGATCTGCTAAAGAGTAAAATATAACCTTAGTTTCAGGGCTGGCCCGTCCACTAGGCAACCTAGGTGGCGGTCACAGTGGGAGTGCACGGTGCCCCCCCCTCCCCCCCCAGCTGTCGCAGATTCCGTTTGTGGTGAGGATGAAGGCAGCGGCAGTATTTCCAAAAGTGGCAGCAAAAACACATCGGTTTTAGGAAATGCTGCCTGCCTCCCCCTTCTGAGACAGAATTGATGTCAGCGGGAGGGGGGATATCAGTGGGGGGGGGCAGTGTCAATGGGGGAGGGTGGCAAAGCCAGGATTTTTGCCTAGGGTGGCAGAAAATCTTGGACCGGCCCTGCTTAGTTTCCATAAAAATTTGCCAAAGGAACTAAAATCTATGTTAAATAATATCTGTGAAAAAGAGTGTTAAGAGTTTGTTGGCTTATACAGCAGAAGTTCACCCAATGAGGTTCAGAAGGGAAAACAGTTTAATGAGCAATTACATGCACAGGATACATATAATTGAGAATTGACATGAGATATACAGACAGCGCTCCATACTAAGAAAGCTATAGGCACATGGATGTCTTAACAGAACTGAACAACAATTGCTACTGGGAAACAGGAACTGGAAACTGCTTCCTCCTATAGGGCTCCTGGGATGTATAGTTCCTTCTGTATTTCTTTATTTTTGTATTCAAAAATTTGATATAATGCTTAGCAGAGGCAACAAAAAAGTAATTTGTACTCTTGTCTATACAACAACACCACCTACTGTCTTTTACTGGTATACTTCTAGGACAGAAAACATTATTCATTAAACTGTCAAATCAGCCTCTCTCTATTGCGTGCTTTTCAACATGGGGCAAACAAAGGTTTGAAAGATTTCCCTTCCAAGAAATTTGACAAAACCTTTTCTTTAAAAAACCCTAAACCATCTCCAGTTCCCAAAATTCCAATCTAGTTTAACTTACTAGATCACAATATTTTACTATGTAAGTCAAATGCTATATACATATCTATTTGTAGCAACAGCATTATATTTTCTCTATCTACTTGCATCCATAACTCATTTAAAAGAGTCTAAAACAGTTTCTGTACTATAACAAGGTCTATTACTGGAAAGGTGTGAGTTAAATATAAAAAAAAGTCTAAAATCTGAGATCCATCAAGGATATCGTAATCGGGGCCAGCCCATCCATTGTGCGAGAATGTTGTTTGCACAGGGCCCTGCACTTCAGGGGACCCCGTGGCAACAACATCCCGCATTGAATGGCAGGCAGGGTGGCTTTAGAGGGAGCCGGAGAGGCCCCGGCTCACCTCTAACAGCTGCCGAAGTGAAGCGCATCTTTTTCCTTCACTTCGGCAGCTGTACGGAAGTTTAGAACGCTACCGCGCTGAGCGCCGGGAAACAGGAAGTCCCCTTTGTCCTCAGCGCAGCAGCATTGTAAACTTCAGTACAGCTGCCGAAGTGAAGGAAAAAGATGCGCTTCACTTCGGCAGCTGTTAGAGGTGAACCGGGGCCTCTCCGGCTCCCTCTAAAGCATTTTAGATAGCCATGGGGCTCTTCGGGAGGGGAAGGCAGGGAAGGGGGTGGGCTTGGACTGGAAATGGGCTGTGGGGGAGGAGCTAGGACTGGAAATGGGCTAAGTGGAGGGGGGGCTTGAACTGGAAATAGCAATGGGGAGGGGGGCTTGAAATGAAAGTGGGGAGAGCTAGAACTGGAAATGGACTGTGGAAGGGGGGCTAGAACTGGAAGTAGCTAATGGGGAGGGGGCTTGGACTGGAAATGGGATGTGGGGGGGAGCTAGGACTGGAAATGGGCTGGGGGAGAGAGATAGGACTGGAAATGGGCCGAGTGGAGGGGGGCTTGAACTGGAAATAACTGATGGAGAGGGGCGCTTGGACTGGAAATGGGCTGAGTGGGGGGGGGGAGCTAGGGCTGGAAATGGGCTGTTGGGGGGCTTCGATTGAAATGGACTCATGGAGGGGCTAGGACAGGAAATAGGCTCATGGGGGGCTTGGATTGGAAATGGGCTGAGTGGGGGGCTTTGACTGGAAATTGGCTGAGGGGAGCTAGGACTGGAAAAGGGTTAATGGTGGGGCTAGGAAAGGACTGGAAATGGGCTGATGTGGGGCTAGGATTAGAAATGAGGTGATGGAGGGGCTAGGATAGGACTCGAAATGGATGAGGGCGCTAGGACTAGAAATGGGATGATGATGTGGCTAGGATAGGACTGGAAATAGGCCTAGTGGAGGGGGGCTTGAACTGGAAATAGCTAATGGGAGGGGGGTTTGGACTGGAAATGGGTTGAGTGGGGGGAGCTAGGACTGGAAATGCGCTGATGGAGGGGCTAGGATTGGAAATGGGCTGGTGGACGGGCTAGGATAGGACTGGACATGGACTGTTGAGGGAGGGCTAGGATTGGAAATGGGCTGATGAGGGGCTGGGATTGGAAATGAGCTGATGGAGGGGCTAGGATAGGACTCAAAATGGGCTGAGGGAGGGGCTTGGATTGAAATGGACTCATGGATGGGCTAGGACTGGAATAGGCTCATAGGGGGGCTTGGATTGGAAATGGGCTGAGTGGGGGGGAGCTAGGGCTGGAAATGGGCTGATGGGGGGGCTAAGATAGGACTGGAAATGGATGGGGAGCTAGGACTGGAAATGAGCTGATGGGGGGATAGGGTTGGAAATGGGCTGATGGGGGGGCTTGCATAGGACTGGGAATGGATGGGGAGCTAGGACTGGAAATGGGCTGATGGTGGGGCTAGGAAAGGGCTGGAAATGGGCTGATGGGGGGCTTGGATAGGACAAAATGGACTGATGGGGGCTAGGGTTGGAAATGGGGTGATGGGGGGCTTGGATAGGACTGGAAATGGATGGGGAACTAGGATTGGAAATGGGCTGATGCGGGGACTAGAAGGGAGTGGATGCTAGGTGGGGCTGGAACTAGAGGGGAGCTGATGTTGGGAGAGGACTAGAATGGGATGGGGCTGGGAGAGTGAAATGGAGAGGGGAAAATATTTTGTGTGGAAGGGAAGAAAAATCTACGATTGGCCGGGTATTGGGAGAGTAAGTGGGGATTGAGGATGGAGGAGTGAAATTTGAGCAGATGAAAAAGGAATAAAGAAAGAGATGGAGGAAAGAGCAAAAGGAGAAAGATCAGTATGTTAAAGCAGATGTAGAGAGAGGATGGAACAAAAACTAGAAGAGAGAAGAAAGGACAAATGGACAGCAGACAATGGAGAGATAGCAGAAGACGAGAAGAAAGCAGAAGAAAGTGACTGGAGCAATTGTAACTGAAAAATAAAATGCCCAAACAACAAAAGGTAGAAAAATACTTTTTTTTAAATTTATTAACTGGAATATGTCAGCTCTAGGAAATGTGCTTCTTTAATGTCTGCATTTTGTTTAGTACAAGTGGAAATTAATTTATAGTTTTATTTCTACAGTGTTGCTGTACATTCCAAGTTTGGCTTTTGGGGTTCCCAGTTTAATAGTCTTCCTTTTTCTAAATTGTGATCCCTTGTTCTTTGTTTGGTGATGGTCTGTGTTCTTCATATGTAACCGAGCTGAGGTGTTCTGTTTATGTAGTTTATATTTGATAGTGCCACTTGTTCTCTTTCCCCAGTAGGAGATGTATTGGTATTTTCTGAGTTGCATTGGTTTAATATTTGCAATGTTGCCTTTTGATAGATAGGGTTTGGTGCTTTGTGAGTCCTGGTAGTACTATTATAATATGGTGGGTTTGGTATGGGTTCTAAATAGGCAGTGTTTGTAGTACTTCCTAATGTGCTTGGCGGTTGGCACTGGAGAATAGTAATGTAGAAATCTTTTAGTCTTTCTTCATCCATACACTCATTAGAGGCATGTATACTAAAAATTAGTGCATGTTAAAATTATGTAAATGTTTATGCAAATGAGACCCCTTATGCAAATAAGACCCCGCACCGAGTCTCCACACATGGCCCTGCACCCCCCCTTGTGCCGCCCCTGATCGTAACCCTCAAAATCCTGTTGTAAATGAGATGCTACTGTCGCTTCAACCAATTTAATTAGAACATGAATGTTAACAACAGAGCAATAATTTAGGCCAATAGAAGAAACATAGAAACATGATGACAGAAAAAGACCACATGGCCTATCTAGTCTGTCCTTCCATAACAACAACTACAACAGTCCACTTTTTACCTTTAGAGATCCTCTGTGTCTAGATTTTTCCCTTTTAAAATTGGGGTCAAACTTAAACCTTCCAAACTTGAGGGGTAATAATCTCTCTTCAGGATTTGATTCATGAATCTGTTATCCAGCTACGGATTTCTGGTGGCTGAACACCTGGACAAGAATCAAAGGCATCAGGGCCGGCCCGTCCATTGAGCGAGAATGTTTTTTGCACAGGGCCCCGCGTTTCAGGGGGCCCCGCGCAAAAAACATTCTAATCCAAAAGTAAAATTAAAATTTTTTTTTAAAAAGCTGTCTGCTGCCGCTTCCGGGGCCGCCGCGGCAGAATCGAGTGTGCCGCTGGGCCCCCCCCCTGTGCCCGGCAGAGCCTTCCCTCCCCGGTATCAGCTCTCTCCAGCTGCAGTCACACGCGCCGGTTTCAGAGCGCGAGAGGAGAGTTTCTCCCTCGCTGCTCTGTTAAGTCCGCGGGGGCTGATGGGAACTTCCCATCAGCCCCCGCGGGCTTAACAGAGCCGCGAAAGGGAAACTAGTCCCTTCGCGCTCTGAAAGCCGGCGCGTGTGACTGCAGCTGGAGAGAGCTGATACCGGGGAGGGAAGGCTCTGCCGGGCACAGGGGAGGCCCCGCGGCACACTCAATTCTGCCGCGGCGGCCCCGGAAGCGGCAGCAGACAGCTTTTTTTTATTTTAAATTTTCCCTGGGCTGGGCTGGGCTGGGGGGGGGTTAGGAGTGGTGATGGGTGATGGGCGCTGGGGGGGGGTTAGGAGTGGTGATGGGCGCTGGGGGGGTTAGGAGTGGTGATGGGCTATGGGGGGTTTAGGAGTGGTGTTGGGCTCTGGGGGGGGTTTAGGAGTGGTGATGGGCTATGGGGGGTCTTAAACTAAAAATTGGGTGATGGGGGATTAGGACTGGAAATGGGCTGGTGGGATTAGGACTGGAAGTGGGGTGATGGGGGGTTAGGACTTATAATGGGCTATGGGGGTCTTAAACTAAAAATTGGGTGATGGGGGATTAGGACTGGAAATGGGCTGGTGGGATTAGGACTGGGAGTGGGCTGATGGGGAGGTTAGGACTGGTAATGGGCTATGGGGGGCTTAAACTAAAAATTGGGTGATGGGGGATTAGAACTGGAAATGGGCTGTTGGGATTAGGACTGGGAGTGTGCTATGGGGGGCTAGGACTGGTAATGGGTTGGGGGGGTGCTAGGACTGGAAATGGGCTGAGTGGAAGGGGGGTTGAATTGCAAATTGCTGTGGGGGAGGGGGCTTGGAATGGAACTGGGCTGAGTGGACGGGGGCTTGAACTGCAAATAGCTGATGGGGACGGGGCTTGGAATGGAAATGGGCTGAGGGGAAGTGGGGGGCTTGAACTGCAAATAGCTGATGGGGAGGGGGACTTGGAATGGAAATGGGCTGAGTGGAAGGGGGCTTGAACTGCAAATAGCTGATGGGAAGGGGGTCTTGGAATGGGCTCTTAGGGGAGGGAGCTAGGACAGGAAATGGGCTGATGGAGGGGCTAGGATAGGACTGGAAATTGGGTGTTGGGGGGAGCTAAGATTGGAAATGGGCTGTGGTGGGGGCTTGGATTGAAATGGACTCATGGAGGGGCTAGAACTGGAAGTAGGCTCATGGGGGGCTTGGATTAGAAATGGGCTGAGTGGAGGGGAGCTAGGATTTAACATGGGCTGATGGTGGGGCTAGGAAAGGACTAGAAATGGGCTGATGGGAGGCTGGTATTGGAAATGAGCTGATGAAGGGACTCGGATAGGACTGGAAATGGATGGGGGAGCTAGGACTGGAAATGGACTGATGGGGGGCCAGGACTGGAAATGGGCTGATGTGGGGACTAGAAGGGAGCGGATACTGGGTGGGGCTGGAACTAAAAGGGAGCTGATGTTGGGGGAGATTAGAAGGGGATGGGGCTGGGAGAGTGAAATGGAAAGGGGAAAAATATTTTGTGTGGGAGGGAAGAAAAATGTACAATTGGCCGGGTATTGGGAGACTAAGTGGGGATTGAGGATGGAGGGGTAAAATTTGAGTGGATGAAATAGGAATGAGGAAAGAGCAAAAGGAGAAAGATTATTATGTTAAAGCAGATGTAGAGAGAGAATGGAAAAAAAACTAGAAGAGAAGAAAGGACAAATGGACAGCAGACGATGGAGAGATAGCAGAAGACACAAATAAACCAGAAGAAAGTGGCTGAAACAATTGCAACTGAAAAAAAATGCACAAAAGGTACAAAGATATCTCTTTATTTTGAATTTATTAACTGGAATATGTCAGCTCTGGGAAATGTGCATCATTAATGTCTGTGCTTTGTTTAGTACAAGAGGAAATTAATTTATAGTTTTATTTCTACATTGTTGTTGTACATTCCAAGTTTGGCTTTTAGGGTTCCCAGTTTAATTATTGTCTTCCTGTTTTTAAATTGTGATTCCTTGTTTGGTGATGGTCTATGTTCTGCATGTGTAACTGAGCTGGGGTATTCTGTTTATGTAATTCCTATTTGACATTGTCACTTGTTCTCTTTCCCCAGAAGGTCATGTATTGTTATTCTCTGAAATGTATTGGTTTAATATTTGCAGTGTTGCCTTTTGATAGGTAGGGTATGGTGCTTTATGAGTCCTGGTAGTGCTGTTAGGATACGGTGGGTTTGCTATGGGTTCTAATTGGGCAGTGTTTGTAGTAGTTCCTAATGTGCCTGGCAGTTGGCACTGGATTATAGTAATGTAGAAATCTTTGTCTTTCTTTATCCATACACTCATGAAGAGGCATGTTTACTAAAAGTTAGTGTATGGTAACATTATGCAAATATTTATGCAAATGAGGCCCCGCACCGAGTCTCCGCACATGGCCCCGCACCCCCCTTGGGCCGCCCCTGAAAGGCATTACTCCCTTTTGCATGTTTCTTTGATAAAACTGAGATCTTTGAGAGAGACCAATATAAATTCTTCTCATAAACAGTCTCCAATCACTGGTCTAGCTTCTCCTTAATCTTCACAGGACCTTCTGATCTATTTATCTGAACCTTATAACTCACTTTCCATGGTCTTCACCATCCTGGTTTGCTTTTTTGTACAGGTTCTTTACTATCTTTATAGCAGATTCAGCTTTTCCATTAGCTTGTGGGTACTTTGATTATAATAACATGTTTACATTCCCACTCAACAGAAAACTGATTAATTTGCATGAAAGTAAATTGAGGGCCATTATCTGAGATCACTCGATCAGGTTGGCCATAGTGTATAAACTGTACCCTGCAACACTTGATTGCAGCTTCGGCAAATATGTTTGGGAGCAGTTCAATTTCCCAGAAGTCTAAATAGTGATCCACTATCCACAAGAATTCTTTCCCAGCAAAGCTAAATAAGTCCATGACAATATAATCTTCAAAGGCCGCAGTGGTATGTCATGTGACATCATCCTTTCTTTTTTTCACTCACATGCATATTAATTGTAGATGGAACAATTGCTCAGTCTTTAATTTCACCTTGAATGTTAGGCCAGTCAAGGGTATTGCAGGCTAGCCAGTAATACACTTCACCTCCAATGTGGCTTGAATTTATATATGTTAGCATCTCTGATTGCATTGATTTATGTATAATAATCTTGGACCCTTTGTATTAAGAATGCCATTTGGTATGCTGATTTCATCCCTAAATGACTAATATTCCCTAATTTCAGCTGGCGTTTCTTCCTTTGAGTCTAGCCATCCAGTCAGGACTACAGACTTCAATACTTGCTAGGAATCATCTTTGCAATGGTCTGCCTGATTTGATACAGCCTCCACATTCAGATAATCTGCCTGGTTGGTTTCTGTCATCTGAAGTGACTCTGCTGGATATGTCGCTAACAAAAGTCTCAAGATCCAGCTCAGATTGTAATTGTGCAACATTAGTCACATGCTCTGGAGTCACTTGCGTACACACAATAGGGGCTTTTTGAAGATTGCTATTAGTGACTTGTGGTATGTTTCTGCTGTAATTATGTCTCGGCCATAGAGGTAATGATGAAAGCACTGGCTGGCAGACACAATGCAGAAACATTCCTTTTCAATTTGTGATAATAAACACTGGATGCAAAAGCCACTGGCTGACACTCTTGCATTTAGCAGCAGCCAAGTCCATTTTTTGCTAGTGACATCATAGTTCCACATACAGGGGATCTGTGATCAAGCACTTTACTTCCTGTACTGCTTAATCATGCTTTGGAAGCCAGTGCTAAATTTCATCCTTATTTAGAAGCCTTCTCAAGGGCTTACATATTTTATAGATGCAGCATGAATTTTGCTTTGTAAGTTACAAATCTAATGAAGCATTGCGCTAATTTTGCATCTGCAGGCGGTAGCATATACTGCATGGCTTTAATCTTATGTGAGTCTGCTTTCAGGCTTTGTGAAGACAGGCTATGTCCATAGAAGCAGGCCTCATTCACCTTGAATTTAAATTTCTTCACACTTAACAATAGCTTTATCTGCCTGTACTGATCCATTAGGGCCAAGAGCTTGTTGCCATGGTCACTTTCTGCCTCTTCATCACAGGCCCCTCCAGCCAACAATGGGGATGTCATCTACTATTGACTCACTGCTATTAAACCCAGCTAAAAGTTCATGCTTCTTCCACTGACACACCTCTGGTGCTATAGAAACTTCATATGGGGGATTGTAGAGCCATCCAGCAAGTGAGAACAGAATCGCGGCACCAGCAGCCTGGTGGTTTCAGCAGTGAGACTGGCACTGTGAGTAGAGGGTTGTGGTAAGCCCCACCTACCTAGATGTGAGGTCATTTCAGGCTGTTCAGGAGGTTTAAAATTCAGTGTTGCTGCGCTGCGGGTGCACAACTGAAGGGCTGCGAGACCAAAGGGCCATGCCTCTTTGGTGCCACTTGGGGCCTAAGAGCTGGGTCCCATGGTGAATTGGTGTGAAGAATTCTCAAAGGATACAAGAGGAAGGCAAAAGGTAAGACTGATTCTAAAGTTAAGCCCAACTCTAAGCTCAAGATGAACATGAAGCCACTTGCATCAGCTTCTGTTGGGCCAATGGGCAAGCATGTTAAGACTGTGTCCTCTGGTTTTAGCTCTGCTACACCTGAGCTATTGGAATCAACTTCCTTTTCCATTTTGGGTGCTTCCATTAGCTTCATTGAACGTACTCCTTCTCCTGCAGGCTCTGTACAGGCTCAGTTATCCCAGGATGCTGTCTGTCCCCAGGAGTTAACTGGGGTTGGAGAGAAAAGCACCCCCTCCAATGAGAATGTTTGTTTGTGAGGGGCATTCCCTGGTGTCTCTTCCAGTGGTGATTTCTCCCTTGGAAGGGGTGATGACTTCTGAGTTGGACACTGTGGGCCCAGTATTGAACTTGGACAGCTATGTGCCCTATGGCACATAGCAGTCACCGCCAACCCTTTAACTCTGGATATTCAGTGCCGGGGTCATATGCAGCCCCGGCATCGAATATCCGGGATCACCGCAGCCGCAGCCACAGTAGCTAACCGGGTAGTAGCGATATTGCATGCTGCCCTATTAGCTCCTGCGAGTAAAAGGCCAGCTTTTTCTGCACCTCTTTTACCCACAGGTTGCTAACTGGGCAGCATGTAATATCACTGCTGCCTGGTTAGTGACTCTCACTGCCCCATGGAACACCCCAATGCTAAGCATGTAGCAGCATTAATCAGGAATATTGAATATCCCTCTAAGCAGCATTTACATGGTTTACAGGTCTGTAAATCATGTAAATGCCTTCAAATATCAGGCCATGTGCCTCCTGTTAATGTTTCTTTGATAGATATCTGGCAGCTTGTGTATCAAACTAATATGTTATTAAAATAGAAAATTGAGCTGATTAGTCACTTTTCTGTGGACACTGTGTCTAAGTTGCAGGAACAGGACTCTCATGCTTGTGCTTCTTGCAGCTCCTATCGCAGGGGTTTTGCGGCTCTTTTTGTCCCAAGTGTGATGTAGTACTTGATTTTGCTGCCTCTACAGTGTCTCCCACAATTTTTCTATTGACGAGAACAATGGCCATCTTGGATGGCCGTATGGTACCTGTGAAGGAGAAGAATGATGAGGAGGCCGCAGGCTCAAGCTGCCAGGGCACTGGGGTCCATTCTCATCCAACTTTGAGCAGCAGCTCCTGAAACAGCTCACGGAATGCTTTCAATCTCTCCAAGACCCTGATGTCACCTATGGAGGACTGGGAACCCTCCGGCATTTCTCTTGCTGATGACGTTAAGCACCCCCATCCTGCCTTTTCACCTGTCCGTTCCTCCAGGAGCCTAGCCCTGTCCCATATTGGGGGAGACTGGAATAATGAAGAGGATTCCCTATCTCCAGCACATGAGGCAGTGGAGGAAGGGGAACTTCCCCTGGTGGCGGGTGAGGATTCATTGGTGATCCGCCTTTTCACAGAGAGGATCTTTCCATCCTTATTCACGATGCCCTGACATCCATATGCCTTTCAGAGCCACTGGTTAATCCTATCCTGGAGGATTTGTGGCATCCTTCTGGCTTATTTCTCTTCTTTAAGAAGCTCAAGATCTCTAAGTTTGAGACACCAGAGCTGGGGCTGAAGGGCCCCAAAATCCTAGCTTGGCTGTATTCTTTGCCCCAAGGGAACATGGAACAGCTCCCCTTGGTGGATGCCCTGGTGACGACAATGATGAAGCACATAACCACTCTGGTGGAAGGGAGCACCACACTAAAGGAGACCCATGATAGGAAGGTGGAAAGCCTCCTCAGGAATGCCTTCACGGCTTCAGCCTTGTACATGCAAGTAGCATTTTGTGCAGGAATAGTAGCCTATTATGCTGGATCTGCTGGATGTCCCAAAGGTGGTGAGATTGGAATCTGGAGCATCATTTGTGGCAGATGCCCTGTATGACTTGATCAGAATCTTCTCCAAGACCATGATGGTGGTTTTAGTAGTCCAATAGTGGCTTTGGCTCTGGAACAGGTCAGCCAATGCCATCTCCAAGTTGTGGCATCCCTTTAAAGACAGATTGCTCTTTGGGGGGATGTGGAGAAGCTGGTGAATATAGGTCAGGAGGTTCCAGGGGTGTATCAATGGAGAGAATGGGAGCAGCCTAGGGCTGGTAAGAGTTTGGGTGTAGCCTATTCCTCCTATGGGTGCAAACGCAAGAAGGGTCAGCCTTTTTGATTGAGCCCAGCGTTTTCATGACTCAGCAACTGCCTCCTCTGGAACCAGTAAGCCCTCGCAATGAGTTCCACCAGGGCCTGTGACCCTGGCATTGAATATCCATGTTTAAAGTTCAGTGGCAGTGGATACGCTATTAGATTGGCTAGTCACTGCTGAATATTGGGCCCTGAGTTTTTAACTTTCTAAGTCTTAATCTCTGTTCTCCTCTTTGGCAGTTTCTGGGTGATTTCTAAGTAGGACTTCACTCTATAGTTCTCCACTTTTAGACATTCCTGCAGTTGTGGGAATTCCCATTCAGCAATCTCCCAAAATTCTTTATCAAAGAAATATTCCAAAACTCCCTTGACACAAACTTTTGCTGGGTACCCTCTTTCCCCAGACTATCTACTGCTCACGGCCCCATCAGCAAATCACCTTTAGCTGCAAGTTATCTCCCCAACTATTCTATAGTCCACTTCTGGCTAGCAGTCCTCTCCTCCAGTTCTCCCAACTGGTCCTAGATTCTGTGCAGTCTTCCTCTTAACTTCCCATACAGGTGAAAGAATGAATAAACCTTCTAAACTTGTCCTAGGCCTAGATCAGCACCCAGCACCCCACTGTGAAGGGAGCTGAACATCCCCAGTCAGTGTGGCAGAAAGAGGGTAGTGAGATGTTTTCCTCTAAATCTCTCCCATTTATTGACTCTTATGTCATCTGATGGCTCCCTTAGCCTTCTGTATTGGGAAGCCAGTTAAAAAATTCCTCACACATTATAAATAGGGTTTATGATCCTAGCTGTTTATCATTTGGAATTTTAGGAGTTTATTTTTGTGACAATAGATGCTTTCCCAGTGTCAGAACATTCAATGACCCAAAACCCAGTTTTAAAGTGTTTTATGCTCACAGCTTCTTTCTTCCACCTCCTCCCCCAGCATCTGCCAGCGTCAGTCCCTTCTCCAAGCACTTTTCCCCCAGTTCTAGCATCAATAGTATCAGATCTCCCCACACTTCTTCCAGCCTCAGATCATCAGCAACATCAGCACCCCCTTGTCCTAGTTCCAGCCCCCTTCTACTTGCCATAGCCAAAATGATGTCATCAAAGTAGGCCTCCTCCCATAATGCCAGCAACAGGGGACAAAGAAGCAGAGAGCAGTGGGAGCAAAGAGACAAGCTCCCACAATCGCTGAGGAACTCTTCTTTAGCGGCCTGCTCTGATGATGTCATTAAGCTGCAATGGCAGCTGACAGGTCATGGCATCGGAGTTTCCAAGAAAGCAATTTTCATGGTTTTTCAGTTATAACCAGAAACCTCAAATTCTCCATCCAGGGTATATTATCGGGATTTTCTAATTATAACCAAAAAATGGAAACCCTAGTTATACCTAAGCCTGGGGCCAAGGGAAGGGATACCTCTGCATGGAAACAAATACATAATCCATTACATAGAGACATATTGAGAGCATCCCTTGAATGCTAGGGCACCTTAATTTTTAATTTAATTACAGTATTTATAATCCATTTTTACAATCAAAGATGTACAAAGTGGAGTGCAAAACATTACCACATTACAATATAAAATCACTATCACATTAAACTCTGAAGAACATTTTGTGACCATAAGTGTCAAACATACATAATACAGCCAAGCAATAACTGCCCAAACAAAATAATAGCAGTCTACTTATGCTCTTATTTCTAATCAAAGGCTTGAGAAAACAACAAACCTTAAGTTTTTGAACTATAGATAGGCTGCAGGGTGACTAATTCTTACTAGAAGAGAATTCCAGACAGGTGTGCAATTGAAAAGATAGTCTTCCATGTCACTAAAAGGCAAGCCTTTTTTAAATTATGATTAGTTAATCTATATCTGTGGATTGTAATGAGTAAGATAGCTCATAAATAGCAATCACATCTTTAAGATGACTGGGGCAACCACCTTTTAAAGGCACGAAAAATCGATGTACAGATTTTAAACTGACTACTAATCAGTCAGCATGTCCAATGCAATGCTTTTAACCTTGGAGAAATTTGTGCATGAAAATCACAGACAGCATCTGAACTGCAGCATTTTGAACAAATCATAATACTCTAAGCCATGTAGCTAATAATCAAAACCATTTGTCTTGGGTTATTGAAATTCTATTTACCACCAGTGAGTGAATGGTTTAGGAAACTGACTGGATGTATAAAAAAAAAATCTAACAAGATGTAATTTATAAAAGATGTGTCAGGCCGTAGTCTTTACGTGATTTTTGAAAGTAAGCCCAGTGCCAAACAATACTCTGAGATTTCATAATCCAGTTAATACTGGAAGTGTTGGGTCACCCACCAGAAATTGGGTGAGAAGTGGTACGGGGAGGAGTGGCTTACCCATCCCTCCTCAGCTTTAATGAGGCTTATTTCGAAATCAAAAACTATGCTTAGGCTTTTTGCCTGTGATTTAGCAGAAACCATTGGCCCGTCTAAATGAATCTGTAGTACAAGACAACCTGATATGCATTAATGGCCAATTTTTTTTTGAGAGCTGTTTTGGTTATTCCACATAATCTTTATGTTTTTTGGTGCGCTGAATCTGAAAATGACCTCCATTTTGTCATAGGACATCACGTTTCCTGGCAATTTAGGTAACTATGTTAAATAAGGCAATACCTCAAAATAAATGGAAATAGACTTATAAAATTAAAGTTTTATTACAATATTTTCATGAAAATCCTTTTTTGAACTGAAATGAGCTCACCTACACACACTAAACTCAATTCTTCTTCCTTGTGAGGCTCCTCTTGGTGCATTTACGCTTGTGAGTAGCATGTGGAATGTCTCTCTGAAGCATCCAACAGTAGTCTGCCATCATTGTAATGCTCCATTTTCCCTGGTATCTCCTTTCCATCTCTTTAATGTCTTGGTGGAATTGTTCACCTTGTTCCTCACTCACAGCTCCCGAATTTTCAGGAAAGTAGTCAAGGTGGGACTGGAGGAAATGCACTTTCAAACTCATCAGGCAACCTAAAGCTTGAAATGCTTTCAGCATTCGTCCGATGATCTTTTTGTAGTGAGGATCTTTGTTATTGCCTAAAAATTTCTGTACGACTTCTTTAAATGCAATCCACCCTTCTTTTTGAGGATCCATCATGGTATTGACAAACTCTTGATCAACTATAAGCCTTCTAATGTCTGGTCCGACGAACACACCTTCCTTCAATTTTGCATTCTCCATCTCTTGGAAGTAATTTTACGAATTGCTTCATCAATCCCAATTTTATGTGGAGAGGTGGTAGAAGAACTTTATGGGAAGGTACCAAAGTTTCTCGGAGGACATTTTTTTTACCATCTGTTAGCACCCTCGGCTGCCAACTCTTCTTGGTCCAGTGATTTTGTCGGTGTCGACTGTCCCATAGACACAGAAAACAAGGATATTTGGTATACCCAGCTTGTTGCCCGAGCAGCATGCACAAGACCTTCAAGTACCCACACACTTGCCAACCATGGTCTTCATATTTAAGTTTGCGAAGAACCAATTCCAAGTTCTCGTAGGTTTCCTTCAAGTGTACGGAATGACCTGCAGGTATGGAAGTGTAAAAACCGTTGTGGAGTAAAACTGCTTTGAGACTTCTTTTTGAAGAATCTATAAAAAGACGCCATTGCTCTGAATCATATTGGATTTTAAATTGACCCATCAGACCTTCGACATTGATGCAATAAACCAGCTTGTCTTCCTGGGCGAAGTAAGGAACGAACTCCTTTTCACGATGTCTGAACCATGAAGATGACACTCCTGGCAACAGTAAATTCCTGCTTTTCAGCCTTGATCCGAGTAACTCAGCGGCATCTTTGGGAAGATTCAAGTCTCTTACCAAATCATTCATCTCCTCCTGAGAGAACAATTTTTGTCTTGTATCATCTTCAAAGTCAGAACTTGATTCGTCATCTGGTTCAGGTATGACTTCACCTTCATCGGAGCTAGGTATCTCTTCCAAGGTAGCAGGGGGCTTGGGTACTGGTATATCTGTGCCATGGGCGATGGGACGAATTGCCGAGTGAAGATTGGGGTATGAAATGGAATGCTTCCATTTGGAATTAAACCCTTTCACATCGCATGAACAAAAGTAACAGTCGTCACTATGGTTCTTTTTGCTCTCGCCATACCATAGGAATCCCATAACGGAAAGATTTTTTCTTACCCTTGAACCAGTTTCAGAGGTCCTCAACACACCGTTTGCACACTTTATGAGGTGCCCAGACTTTATCTTGATCTCCAATTTTTAGTCCAAAGTATGCAAAGTATACTTTTTTCACAAAGTCTGTAATATTCTGCTGTTGCTTCAACACTGTATATTCACCACAGATGAAACAGAAACTGTCTGGTGAATTAATACACTTTCGCGGAGCCATAACATAATGGTTGAAGAATGATGAGCTAAAACGAATTGCCATGAAAAAGTGTGAACAGCCTAGAACCAAGAACCTAATGATGATTCGTGCACAAGTGTGGCATGCAGGAGAGAGCAGCTCTGTGTCTGTACACGAGATGTCACAGTGCTGGCCACGCCCCCCTGCACTGACCGGAGCTGCTGCTATCTGCCCTGTGTCTCCCTCCCACTGGATTCTTCAGGAAAGATTAACCCCTTCTACCATTAGAAGCACGGACTTAAAACTTGCTTAGCTTATGTATATATTGCTGACCATCAGATTTACAGTGCTATATTTTTTTTTTTACATAACTCGGACAGCCCCTTTAAGGTTTTTTTGGCATTTTATATCTTAAATGCACTTATGTGAATTAATTAATAGTAATTTGAAAAAAATTGATAAATTTGAAGACAATTTTGCATGTTGTGGCAAATCATGACATCTAGGAGTTTTTTCAATATTTTATTTGTTTTCAGCACACCAAAATACATGGAGATTAGATGAAAATAATCAAACAGCTTTTTAGTCGCAGACCTGTGTGGTTTTAACACAGTGAACAGAATTACACTCAGTTGGGCAGTAGGTTTTTCAATCAGCATGGCACTGAAATCGAAAAAGCAAAAGATCCTATATCTAAACAAGGGTGGAAATAAACATCAAATACTGCAGAAGGAACTACCCCTTGAGGAGCCCCACATATCAAAGAACTGATCAATAAGGAATTTTCCCTCCATTTCACTGACTGGCTGAAGTCTTTGAAGGACCTAGCTTCCCATGCATGACTCTAGACAAAAGTACTATACAGAAACAACCACACTGGGAGTATTCATATACAAAGAAAAGAAAAGAAAAACAGGTTTCTACTGTACACAGAGCAGTCAATCGATCAATCTCAAAACCTCAAGTACTCTTAAGGGTATGTTTACTAATCAGTGGTAGCGGCTTCCATACCATTGCCTTTCTGTCCTTTGAGAAGAGCAGTGCTCTCCTAGAGCTCTCCTGGAAAGGTGATTTTGCCGAATTTGCTGCTTTGCTGTGAGTTCTATCTGTCTGTTTGTCTCCACATATTTATTTATTTATTTATTTATTTGTCATTATTCATGTGCTCCCTTAAATTTGCACTTTTGTTCAGCTCTTTTCAGCTGAATAACTTATCCTTTTCCATAACTAACTGCAACTTTCTTTTCTTCCTCCTTCAACTATCTGGCCTGTCTGTGTTGGCCAGGTTAACATTTAATTCCATATCTATCCTTGCTCTGTCTCCATTGCTGTAGAGCAGTGGTTCTCAACCTTTTTTGTACCGTGACCCCTTTTACCATTGGTCAACTTGTGGTGACCCCCAATGATAAAATCATTTGTTGAATTATTAATATATTATAGGCCTTTGCAATATGTTTTTATTTATAAAATTTACTTATTTAAACCACAATAATTAATCACAATAACAAGTAACAATATTTGATTTCAAAATTATGATGATTTTGTAGTCAAATCACTAATATGAAATAAAATTATTTTTTCTACCTTTGTTGTCTGACCAATTTATTCTCTGATCATGCTGGTCCCGATCTGAGGCTTCTGCTTTCCTGTCTTCTCTTAGCTCTCTTTCTGTGGTCTATGGTCCATCTACCATTTCTTATCTCTTCTTTCGTTTTCTTCACTTCTTTCCATCAGCCTATTTCCAGTCCCAGTAACCCTCCATCATTGCATTCCCATGACTGCCACTGGTTCCCTTCCCTTCCAGTCCCCCTCCTTCCCCACTGACCAGTCCCTTTTAGTACAAATACCATGGCAGCCCCCTCTCAGATCCACTCCCTTCCATTCCATTCTCCCATCCCCTTGTATCAGCCCATTTGTAGCCTTAGCCCACAGTTTTCTTCCAGGGCCAGCAGCTCTATCCTCCCCACCCCACAATCAGCCCATTCCCAGTCGAAGCCCCCCCCAATCAGCTCGCTTCCAGTGCTAGTCCCCCCTGAACCCCATACCAGTCCTAGCCTCCCCTACCCAGCCCAATACCAGCCCTACCCCCCATCAGCTCCTTACCACTCCCAGCCTCCCCTAATCAGCTCATTTCCAGCGCTAGTCCCTCCTCAACCCCATTGCCAGTGCTAGGCTCCCCTAATCGCCCATTACCTCCGTATCCAACACAAGAAGACAGAGGTTCTATTCATTACAAGGACCACAACTTCACCCCACCATCATATGTAAGAGTTAAAGAAGCAACTGCAAACAAAATCCACAATTCGTTATCTGGTGGTCACACCTGGATCAACATCTTGATATGAAAGTGCACATAGAGAATGTAGTAAGAACAGTTTATTTCAAGATTCGTTCTCTCAGGCATCTTCGCTCCTTATTTGATCCAGAAGACTACAGGACAATATACCAGGCGTTAATTCTACCACATTTCGACTTTGCTAACGCTATCCTACAAGGCCTTCCTCAATCCACTATTAACCCTCTACAACTTGCAACACCGCAGCTAGGGTCCTTCAGGGAGTCGCCAGATTTGAGCACGTGACTCCTATATTAAAACAACTCCACTGGCTCCCCATACATGGTAGGCTCACTTACAAGACCATACTGCTGACCTTTAAGGCCATCCATGGACTTTCATCCTCCTCACTCTCAAATCTCATCCATGTAACTCCATCTACTAGATCCAGAGACCGACGGCTATAAACACACTCACACTTCCTAAGGCTGTAACAAAATGCAACCAGATAACGGCAAGCAGATCTTTATATTCTATGCCCCAAGATGCTGGAACGCCTTACCACCAAGCGTTCATGCCTTACCGGCTTAACCCATTTAGGAAAGCACTTAAATATCACCTTTTCCTCATATACTACCCACCAAACATTACCCCCAGCAAAAGCCCCCCCAAATAAGAGACACACCTTATCTTCAATAGCCTCTCCCACTTTCTCAGTAAGATTACTAGACTTTTGTGTTGTCATGATACCTTTTATATAATCATGTTTGTAATAAGTTAACCTTATGTTACCGTTTATATACCTGTTTGCTGTAAACACGGAATAGCCTGTTATTCTGTTGATGTTGTTGTATGTGAACCGCTGATACTACATAAATAAATAAATTACCGCCGCTGCCGAGAAGAGGACTCGGCAGTGGCAGCAACTTGTGTACTTTTTTTTTTTTCGACCCCCATGGGGGTCGCGACCCACAGGTTGAGAACCGCTGCTGCAGAGTTTAAAACTATTTTCCTCTCTTTGCTCTTAATCTACCTGAGTAACTACCCCACCCCCCTGCTGAGGTATTGTTTTAGACCCCATTTCCTGTCCTCCAAGTGTGCTTGCTCTGATTGCCTTTCTGTCCTTTGAGAAGAGCAGTGCTCTCCTAGAGCTCTCCTGGAAAGGTGATTTTGCTGAATTTGCTACTTTGCTGTAAGTTCTATCTGTCTGTTTGTCTCTACATTTGTATTTATTTATTTGTCATTATTTGTGTGCTCCCTTAAATTTGCACTTTTGTTCAGCTCTTCTCAGCTGAATAACGTATACCCCACCCCCTCTACCCACCCACCCCGTGACTGGCTGTCTTTTATAGCTGTCATCTGCTCATTATCTACTTTATGCACAGGTGCACATAATCCCTTGATTCTCATACCGTCTATATACTCTGGCCTTTGTTCTCCTCTCTATTCGTCTTCTATGGCTCCTCATCACATTGTCTTCCTCTTCCTCATACTCCCTGTTTCCTCTCATACCAGCACCTTCACTCCTCCCCTCCTTATCTCCCCTTTATCGTCCTCACTTCCCCCTCCATCCTGTCTTCTACCGTATCATCAGCTCTTGAGCTTCATCACTTTCTCCTTCTCATTCAACCATCTCCTCTCTCTCTAAGGCAACCTCACCCTTGTTTCCGCCATACTGTCTCCTCTCTACCCCATACTCTGCTACTCCTTCTCCTTCTCTCATCCGGAGATATCAACCCCAATCCTGCCCCCCCCCCCCCTAGACTTCTGTCTCACTCTGAGAAGAGATCTTCATGCAACATGTCTAATCTTATCCATATCAATCTCCTTTCCCTTCCACTCTCCCTTTCTCATGTGCCTTGCGGAACGCACACTCTGTCTCTAATAAACTTGCTTTTACTCATGATCTCTTTATCTCTAATGCTCTACATCTTCTTGCTCTAACTGAGACCTGGCTCCTCCCAGATGATACTGCATCTACTTCTGCTCTCTGTCATGGGGGCTATCAGTTCTCCCACACACCTCGTCCCACTGGCCGTGGTGGTGGTGTTGGGCTTCTACTTTTTCCCTCTTGCCAATTCCAACCCCTCCTGCTGCCTCAGTCTCACTCCTTTCTCCCTTTTGAAGTCCACTCCATCTGCCTTTTCACTCCACTTCCTCTCCAGGTAGCTGTTATTTATTAACCTCCTGACAAGTCTGCTTCTACCTTTCTCACTGACTTTGACTCGTGGCTTTCCTTCTTTCTGGATTCCTCTTCCCCCACTCTTATTCTTGGGGATTTTAACATTCATGTTGATAACCCCTCTGATCCTTATGCTTTAAAGCTCCTCTCCCTTACCTCCTCATTTGACCTCCAACTTTGTTCCACTGCCCCCACTCACCAGCATGGCCACTGCCTTGACCTGATATTTTTCTCTAGTTGCTTACCCTCGAACTTCTGTAGCTCAGTTCTTCCCTTATCTGACCATCACCTTTTAAGCATCATCTTTATCACCTGCTGCCTCAGCCTCGTCCTGTCTCCTCCAACCTATTTAGAAATCTTCATGCTATTGATCCCTTGGCTCTCTCTTCCACTATTTCTTCATCTCTTTCTTCTACTATGTCATCTAAGTCTGTTGACGAGACAGTAACTTCTTATAATGCTGCACTCTCCTCTGCTCTGGATGCTCTCACTCCGCCCATGCCACATCCTGTGAGACGTTCTGCACCCCAGCCCTGGCTTTCATCCACTACCCGCTATCTATGTTCCTGTGCCCATTCTGCTGAGCATGCTTGGCTCAAATCCCGCTCCCCTGCAGACTTTCTACACTTCAAATTCATGCTTGTCTCTTTCCAGTCAGCTATAGCTCTTGCCAAACAAGACTATTATGTCCATCTGACTAACTCTCTTGCCTCTGATTCTTGCCGTCTCTTTACTACTCTCAGCTCTCTCCTCAAAGTGTTTCCGCCTCTGATCCCTCCCTCCCTTTCTGCCCAAACCCTGGCTGACTATTTCCATGACAAAATCCACAAGATCACCCTCCAATTCCCCACAAAGTCAGCTACTTCCCCTCCTCCCCCTCTTCGCTCCCAACTCCCCCCCCCCCCCCCACCTCTGCTACCCTCTCTTCCTTTCCTGTGATCTCTGAAGAGGAAACTGCACACCTTCTTTCTTCCTCCAAACTCACCACCTGCTCCTCTGATCCTATCCCCACCCATCTCCTAAGCCCCATCTCCTCCACCGTTGTCCCTTCCATCTCTTATATTCTCAACCTATCGCCCTCCACTGCAACAGTCCCTGCAGACTTCAAGCATGCTGTGGTCATACCTCTCCTCAAGAAACCCTCCCTTGATCCCACCTGTCCTTCTAATTATCGACCCATCTCTCTCCTTCCCTTCATTTCTAAACTACTTGAACGTGCAGTTCACCGCCACTGCCTCGACTTCCTCTCCTCTCATGCCCTCCTGGATCCCTTACAGTCTGGCTTTCGTCCTTTACACTCTACTGAAACGGCTCTTGCCAAAGTCTCCAGTGACTTATTCCTGGCAAAATCCAAGGTCCTGTACTCTGTCCTCATCCTTCTTGACCTCTCTGCTGCTTTTGACACTGTTGACCACAACCTTCTCCTCGATACCCTGTCCTCGCTTGGTTTTAGGGGCTCTGTACTATCCTGATTCTCCTCCTATCTCTCCCATTGCTCTTTCAGTGTGTGTTCTGGTGGCTCCTCCTACTCCACTACCCCGCTCCTAGTTGGTGTACCCCAAGGATCTGTCTTGGGTCTACTCCTTTTCTCTCTCTATACCCAGTCCCTTGGTGCGCTTATCTCTTCCCATGGCTTTCAGTACCATCTGTATGCTGATGACTCCCAGATCTACCTCTCTACGCCTGAAATCTCTCCAGCGATCCAGACCCGGATCTCTGCCTGCCTTTCTGACATTGTTGCCTGGATGTCTCACCACCGCTTGAAACTGAACATGGCCAAGACTGAACTTCTTATCTTTCTCCCTGCCCACCCCGACTCCCACCCACCCCTACCGAGCAGTTTTGCTTTATAGGGCACCTCCCCATTTAACAAAGCACAGTGAATTGGACCAGCACATTTTGAATATAATTAAAGAGATTTAACTGCTTTTTCTCTGAAAGGACAGCTGGGAAACCAGCTGGTACTTGGTAGATCTCTCTCTTTTGCTTTAACAGATACCTAAGCTCCACAAACAGAACAATGGCTGGGAAAAATCATATCGTTAAAGCTGTTGCCCCCATTACAGCTTCTGCCTCAGTCCAGACAGAGGTCCTAATGCCAGTTGAAGGACCGGTTCCATGTGCAGGGTGCCTGCATGCTGAAGCTCTGAGGAAACAAGTGGAGGAACTCAGAGAGGGGGTGGTGAGGCTGAGGAGCATTCAAGACAGAGAGAAGTGCATTGATGAGATGCTTCTTGCAGCAACCAAGCTGTCCAGCATAGGAGAAGATGGGTGCCAAAAGAATGTTGATGGTTGGATACAAGTCACCAGGGCCTGCAAAATCACCAATCCAACTTCTCCATCCCTTGAATTGAAGAACCATTATGCAGCCCTGGAAGTGGAGGAGGTGAAAGCATCTCTGGAAAGGGAAGAACCAGAGCTCAAGTACCCCAAAGTTGCAGAATCAGTGACCAGAAGGAAATGAAGGGTAGTGGTGGTTGGAGACCCTCTTCTGAGGGGTACTGAGGCGTCTATCTGCCGACCAGACTTGATGTCCAGAGAGGTATGCTGTCTGCCTGGTGCCAAAATCCAAGATGTTAAGTTTGCCGAGACTCATTAAGCCCACTGACTATTACCCAATGTTGCTAATCCATGTTGGAACAAATGATACTGCCAGGTATACCTCGGAATGTATCAAAAGTGACTTCATGGCTCTGGGACAGAGGGTGAAGCAGTTAGGTGCACAGGTGGTGTTCTCTTCAATCCTCCCTGTTGAGGGTAAAGGCCGAGAGGCTCGCATCCTGGAGATGAATGCATGGCTGCGTGGATGGTGTCATCGAGAGCGTTTTGGTTTCCTAGACCATGGGATGCTGTTCCAAGGGTTGCAGAGCAGAGATGGCATCCATCTGTCCAAGCAAGGTCAACGCGTCTTCGGTGGTAGACTGGCTAATCTACTGAAGAGGGCTTTAAACTAGATTCGTTGTGGATGGGTTAAGAAAGCCCCCAGGTAGGTGATACATTAAATACCTTTATGGAAATAGGTAACAGGGGTAACATATGGAAAGCAGTGTGTATAAATGCCCGTAGCATGGGAAATAAGATCCCTGATGTTGAAGCTTTGTTGGGAGTGGTTGACTTGAATTTAGTGGCAGTTACAGAAACATGGTTCACAGAAAACCATGATTGGGATGTAACAAATGACAGGGTAGGAAGAAGGGGAGGAGGAATGGCACTATATGTAAAAACTACTATTAAAGCTTTGAAATTACAGAGCTTAAAAGGGAGAGAGGAGGCATTGTGGGTTAAACTAGAAAGAGGGAAAGAGAAATCTATTTGCATTGGTGTGATATACAGACCTCCCTCACAAGAGGAAGAGGTGGACAGAGTTAATTGAAGACATACGCAGCATTGCTAGGAAAGGGGAAGTGCTACTGATAGGAGATTTCAATATGCCAGATGTTGATTGGCACATTCCTGCTGCGGTATCATCTAGAAGTAAGGAGATCCTGGATTCTCTACAGGGAGAACTATTCAGGCAATTGGTAACAGACCCCACACGTGAAGGGGCCATACTGGACTTGGTGCTTAGCAATGGTGAAAGTGTTTCTGATGTTGTAGTGGGAGATCATTTTGCATCCAGTGATCACCAGATGATGTGGTTCAGTATTAGGACTAGGGCTGTTAGAATCCATTCAAAGGTGAGGATCTTAGACTTTAGGAAGACTAACTTTGCGAAGATGGACCAATACCTCAGGGAGTCATTAGTGGGATGGGAACAGTTGGGGGATGTAGAAAAACAGTGGGCAAAACTGAAAGGGGGTATTTTAAGGGCAACCAACCTATGTTTCTATGTAAAACCTCCCCTCCTCTTCCTCCTTTCTCAGTCTCTGTGGATAACTCTGTACTCTTTCCTGTTTCCTCAGCACGCAATCTGGGGGTTGTCTTTTACTCCTCTCTCTCTTTCTCCACACATATCCATCTGATAGCTAACATCTGCCGTTTCTTTCTCTATAACATCAGCAAAATCCGCCCTTTGCTTTCTGAACACACTACTAAAACGCTTATCCACTCCTTATTCACCTCCCATTTTGACTACTGTAACCTACTCCTTGCTAGTCTCCCTTTGAATCATTTCTCGCCTCTTCAATCTGTTCAACACTCTGCTGCGTGGCTAATCTTCTGCCAGCCTCGTCATGCCCATATTACTCCTCTTCTCAAGTCACTTCATTGGCTCCTTATCCGTTTCCGCATCCAGTTCAAACTTCTCCTGCTGACCTATAAATGCATTCACACTGCAGCTCCTCACTACATTTCTTCTCTTATCTCTCCTTACAACCCCCGTCGGGAACTCCGCTCTTCTAGCAAACTGCTTCTACTTGTGCCCTTCTCTTCTATTGCTAACTCCAGACTTCACTCCTTCCACCTTGCTGCATCTTACGCCTGGAACAAACTACCTGTGTCTGTACGCCAGGCATCTTCTCTAACCCTCTTCAAATCCAGGCTGAAAACTCACCTCTTTACTGCTGCTTTTGTATGTTGACTCACCTGATCTCCTTTTTCTTTCCACTTGCTTAATTCCTGCCTACACCTTCTGTGTTTGTCTTGACTAGATTGTAAGCTCTGATGAGCAGGGACTGTCTCTTACATGTCTGTGCAGTGCTGCGTATGTCTTGTAACGCTATACAAATGCTCAGTAGTAGTAGTAGTAGTAGTAGTAGATATCGGAGCCGTGGAAGCCGCTACCGCTGATTAGTAAACATACCTCTTATTGTTTGACTACCTTTTAAGAACTTTTGATACTTTATTAACTGGTTAAAAAGGATCTCTTAGTGAATTTGTACTTTATATTCTAGGTATGTTGGTCAGCCCAGATTGTTCTGGAGTACAGGATAAGGGACACTGAACCAACAGTGTCAGTCATTGCACCCATTGAATATAGGGCGGTGTGATTTAAAACATATCCTTTCGAGTGTTGCCAAGAATGGAAAGCTAAATCGTATTGATTTGGGAACTTTAAAGTTTTTTTGATATATAAAATAATCTAAATGAAAGAGTGTAAAGTATTTGGCGGCTCATTGATATCCAGCTAAGCTTAGCTGGATTTTTTAATAATAAAAAAGTTAAGAATAAATAAAACCTCTGAATTTGTTATTGCTAGGAGGAGATTTTAGACCGGTGATGCTGTGAAAGGCAACTCCCCTTGGCAGGAGACTGCCCCATAGAGGGATATCAACTTTTGAACTGAGGTCTTTTCTCCTTCTTGTAGACTAGATTGTATACATTTAAAATAAATGAATAAACAAAATAAATAATAGCTCAAGAGAATCCATTGACCAATGATGTTGAAGGCAGCCAGCAGATCCAATAGGGAAAATACAAGCTCTTCTTTCATCAAAATCCAACCTCAAATCATCAACAATAGTATATACCATGGCAGATGCAATACTAAAATTAACAGGAAAGATATTTTGACAAGTTTCAAGACAACCATAGAGAGATGTTTGTCCAATTGACTCAGAACTACTCCACTGCCTTGGCCGCAAATGAACAATTAGCTACTGGTCTGTAAGTGGCCACTCTATTGACATCTGATGTTGACTAGTTTAACCAAAGTTTCATCACAGTTTGCTTAAACAATATTGAAAAGAAGGACTTACAGAGATACACTGATACCTGTAATAGAAATTATCTCACCAATTGCCCTCTCAAGAGATTTGATCAAAGGCTCTTCATTTTAAACCAATGCTACTTCCACCAAAGCTGACAAAGCTAGATAGCGTACGTGGTGCTAAATAAAAAAAAATACGTTCATATTTATTTTTTAGGAATATTTTAAGCTACAGCAGGATTGTTTCATGTCCCTTTCTCAGAACATTTCTAGCTATTTGCACTGTCATATGGCTGCAGTTTTAATTTTTTGCATATTCCTGCATGTCAAACCTAGCTCTTCATAAGCTCTCTTGCATAGTGACAGCTTGGCTCAAAGGGACGTGCAGCATAAAATTCACTAGCTGTGGTTGGTGAATTGCTGTGCATCTCTTAGGGGGAGAGAATATAGTTCCCTCCTCAAGATTGCTGGGTTTCTTCACATGATGACCCCGTTGTACAAAATCTATACTAAATCCCAGCCAGGCAACACTAAAATTGAAGTATGGTAGGAAAGAAAAAGAAACATACATACTGGCCGCTCGTCACCCGGGATAAAAAGGTGCCCACCCATAGCTTATGCACTAGGGCTAACGATGGTGGTTGCGATAGGGGCAAGCACTGCAGATGCAGGTAACATCCCTGCCACAGATAAAGGCATGGTGAATGTGTTCATGGACCCACTGTGGCAGGAGATAGACCACAGAAATTAATGAAAAAGTTGAGGATTAACTACGAATTAAGTGGACTTCTTCAGATAAAGAGGAGAGAATGAACTGCTACTTTTATGCTACAAGCATTAGTAGTAAGTTTGAGACTGAGATCATACTTCTCATAGCCTGGCTTAGAAATGAGGTTCTTGACTGTTATGGTATGCAAAACTAAATCGCCAATATCCAGAAGGCTACTTACAGGTGCAAACTGATATCATCCGAGCATCAGTCACCAGTCAAAATCTCCTACTATTCTCTGTGTTTCCCAATACTAAATACTATTGCACCGGTGACTTCCACCTTGAATATTCTAAAAAATACTAATGAACTTCCCTATTATTGTTAATGAATAGGTAAGTAAATAAAGAGGGGGTTTTCTGACCAATGAAGATTGGTGTCCTTACTCTGCAAACAAAAGGATCCAGTTTTAGACTGAAGGGACTAACCGAGGTCTTTTCCCCTCTGTATTTACTTATTTATTTACTTACCTATTCATTAAAAATGATTGGGATGTTCATTAGTATTTTTAAAAATATTCAAGGTGGAAGTCAATGGTGCAATAATATTTAGTATCAAGAAACAGAATAGTGGGAGATTTATGACAGATAATTGGTGTTTGGAAGCGCAAAACTAACCCAGGTGGAGAAACTGACAGCAGCCTTTTGAAAATGCTATTCATAAACTCAATAAGGGCCCTATATCCTTAAGCACAGTAAGCTTTTGCAGTTACCATGCATTAATTGTCAAAATTAACATGCAGTAACTTTGCAGCCTCTGCATTAATGCTGGGGGTGTTTCCAGCATCTTGCCATACAGTTAACACAGAGAAAGGTTCTTTGCCGTGTGTAGCGCTCCCATGGTCAGTCATCGTCCAGCGTGTCCCTAGGTCTAGAACTGATGTGATAGGAGTCCCCTTCAGGCAGGCTCCATCAGTTCCCTACTACTTGATGCCTTTTGTCTCCACCCAAGAAAGAAGGGCAATGTTAAGTGTCATCGAGTGGGTGTCTACTCCTGACGATCCTCTGGATAGTTGTCCTAAACTGTATTTGGTCTTCAATCAGGCGGCTCATTGTTGACAGAGTGAAACCATTAGCTGCTGTTATTGTATCAATCCATCTCATTGCTAGTCTTCCTCTTTGGCGATACGTAAAAAGGCGCGGGCAGGGTCCCGGCACCTGCCCGTAACCGGGTGCTCTGCCCGGCGCGGGACCCTGCTCGTGCACGGCGGCGGCGCAGGGCCGCGCTGGGCCGTGCACGGGGCGCATTCTTTGAATTGATTGGCTCCGCTGGGAGAAGCAAGCCAGCGGAGCCAATCGGAGGGCAGGCGGCCATGTGCTCCGGAGTGCGTTATCGCGCCGGAGCACAGGTCGTCTGGCGGGAGGCTCGGCAGGAGAGGACCTAGAAGCGGCGTTGTCCCGGGCGTGGAAGGCTTTTGTTGGGGGGCAGGAATCAGCCCCAATCCAGGTCGTGGCGCAGGGAGCACGGGAGCTCGAATCCCGGTCGGACCAGGCGAGTGGGAAGGGCTTGAGGTTGGGGTAAGCTGTTGCGGTGCTTGGCAGCCTGCAGGCGTTGTCCGGGACGGTTTGGGGGGGGGGTGAACTGAGGAGCGGGGGTCGAGCCGGAGCTGCGGCGCGAGGGCGAAGGCTAATAAAAAAAAAAAAAAAAAAAACACGCTATACGCGTGAGCCTCAGCTGTCGCCGCAGCGGGTGGTGAGTGAGTGCAGGAACTTTGTTTCTGCCTGGGGGAGCTATGGCGGGAAAGCAGCCAGCAAAAAAGGGGGGGGTAGGGTGGACAAGGGGAAGCAGGCCGGCGGGCAGAGAGGCCGGGGGTTGGGGAAAGCACTGCGGTCTGGGGCCGGGTCGGCGGGGGGGGGTTCAAAAAGGGGGGTTCGAGGTGCACGGGGTTCTGGGAGGGGGCAGAGGGGAAGTAGGCCGGTGGAGGGCCCCAGTGATGGTGGTGCCGGGCAGAGTGTAGGTGCTGAGCCGAGGGGACAGGCATTAGCCTCAATAGGTGCTGGGCCAGACAATGTAGTGGCGATGGGGCACAGTGGGGGGCTGTCAGATGGTGGGGGAGTGGGGGGGTCGAGTGTTGCTCAAGTGCCGGGGCCGAGCTGGGGCTTAAGCCCTACGAGCCAAGGGGGGGTAGGCCCGCGGTCGGGGGGTGGGGGGGCAGGGGGGGAGGGCTGGGGTTGGCGGTCACCGGCTGGGGGGTGCGGGCCTACGGGGGGGGGTCTGCCACCGACGGGTTGGTACGGGCAGTCGGGGCAGCGGGTGGGGTGGGAGCACTGGTTGGGAGGGGGGCAGGGTTCGTCCAGGTCTGATTGGACACGAGCGTGGCCCCCGGGGAGTGCCCCTGGGCTCTCTTTTGGTTTTCCTGTTTTGTCTTCGCAGGTGCCGTATATGTCTTCCCCAGGTGAGGGTTTGTCAGCGGGCAGGTCAAGCGGAGAGAGGAGGATGGGGGCGCAGCCCCACACGGAGGTGGGGTCCGCGGGAGTTGGGGTCCAGGCGTCTGTGAATGAGGAGCGGCAGCGGACGATGGGGCCTGGCGCCGATGGGCGCCCCTCGGCTGAGGTCGGCGAAGTCGCGGATGAGACAGGTGAGTTGCGGGCGGCGGACGGGGGTGTTACGGGGGAGGTGGGGTCTTGGCCGGAGAGGTCTCGTAAGCCTCGCAGAAAGAAGAGGCATGGGTCTCGCCGCCGGCGCGCCTCGTCATCGTCTACCTCCTCGTCGTCGTCTGATTCGTCCGATACGGCGGAAGGGTCCGAGAGGGGGGGCGGGGTTGATTTGGAAAGGGGGTCTCAAGGCAGAGCAGGTGGGGGATCCGCGTCCATGGTGGCGTTATCGGAATTGTGGGAAGGGGTCCCCAAGAAGCTGAGGCGGAAAATCCGCAAGCGGAAATATATTGATATTTTTCGCTTGCTGGAGGGGCGGAAGCGTTCCGGGGACAGTAAGAAAAAACGGAAAGAAGATGAGAAAGCGGGGCGGCTTCGGAAAGTGTCACGGAATGTAGTGAATTGGGTGCGCTCGTTTTTACGTTTAGCCAGCGTGTGGGGTCATCATTTTCCTCACCAGTATGGGCTGTTGTTGTCCTATGCCGATTCGATTCTCGAGGCTTCTCAGATGCACGACGGATGGTCGTGGCTGAATTATGATGAGAAGTTTCGAGATAAGATGGAGGAGAATAAGTTGCTGACTTGGGGTACCCAAGATATTAACCTGTGGCTAACGCAAATGTCGGTAAAAAGCGGGAGTGGTGGGGGTGGTGGGGGAAAAGGAGGGACAGTAGCGGTTGGGGGGGCACCGCGGTCCTTTCGGGGAGGGCTCGCCGCGGGGCCGGCCAAGTCGACTCTTGGGACGGGAGGCGATGTCTGCTGGAGATTTAATCGGTCCATGTGTCCCTTCCCGGACTGTAAATTCCGCCACGCTTGTTCGGTCTGTGGGGGTCCACATTCGGCCGCAAAATGTGCAAAAAAGGTGCCTGGTGCCCCTCCAGCGGCGGGGCTCAAGTAAGGGGCATGCCTTTGAGATTGCGCCTTCCCCGATTAAGGTTCCGCTTTTATGCCAGTGGTTGCTGGATTATCCGCAGAGGCGGGATAGGTTGGTTTTGCAATGGGGTTTTAGTTTGGGTTTTGTGGTTCCGGTACAAGGGGTGGTTTATGGGTCTTCGACACGGAACTCTCCCAGTGTGCGGCGCTGGGGGGATATAGTGTGGGAGAAGCTAACAGAGGAACTGCGGTTGGGTAGAATTGCGGGGCCCTTTAGGCATCCGCCATTCGCAGATTTTGTGGTATCGCCATTGGGCATTATTCCGAAGAAGGAGCCCGGGAAGTTTCGGATTATTCACAATCTGTCTGCCCCGGTCGGCTATTCGGTTAATGACGCGATTCCGCAAGAGTTGTGCACGGTTCGTTATGAGTCGTTCGACAAGGCGGCGGACTTAGTCAAGAGAGCGGGACGCGGGGCGTTGATGGCGAAGGTTGATATTGAGTCAGCTTTTCGCTTGTTGCCGGTTCACCCGGCTTCCTTCAGGTTGTTGGGCTTCCAGTTCGAGGGGGATTTTTATTTTGACAAATGTATGCCCATGGGCTGTTCGGTATCCTGTGCGTACTTCGAGAAGTTTAGCTCATTCTTGCACTGGCTAGTGGTATCTCGAGTCGGTAGGGGGGAGGTGGTCCATTATTTGGATGATTTTTTGTTTGTAGGGGCGGCAGGGTCGGCGGATGTAGTGTGCTGTTGGCTGGCTTCATGCGTTTAGCGAGCGAGTTGGGAGTGCCCTTGGCGGAGAGTAAGACGTTAGGCCCGACGACGACGTTGTCCTTTTTGGGGGTGGAGTTGGATTCCCAGAGTTTGGAGGCGAGATTGCCGGCAGAGAAGGTGAAGAAATTGAGAGTACTGGTGGCTAATACACTGGCATCTTCTAAGTTGAATTTGCAGGAGCTGCAGGCATTAATTGGATCCCTCAACTTCGCTTGTAAGGTCGTTCCCATGGGGAGGGTTTTCCTCCGGAGTCTGGAGGCGGCGACGGCTGGGGTACGGAAGCCTCACCATCGTATTCGAGTCTCTGCGGTTATGCGGGAGGATTTCCGGATTTGGGATTTGTTTTTGCGGGACTTTAATGGCATTTCGGTCTTGCGGGAGGCAGAGGTATCCAGCCACGATTTGCAGTTGTATTCTGATGCGGCAGGGGGTGTGGGTCTGGGGATATATTTCAACGGGGCTTGGTGTGCGGACAGTTGGCCACGGGAGTGGGCGGTCGAGGGGCTGTTGCGGAATATTACTTTTCTTGAGTTGTTTCCAATTTTAGTGGCTCTTTCATTGTGGCCTGATAGATTGGCTAACCGTAGGGTGGTGTGGTGGTGCGATAACGAGGCGGTGGTGGCGGTGGTGAACCGGTATACTCCACGCTGCCTTTCGGTTGCGGCCTTAATGCGTCAAGTGATACTAGCTTGTTTGCGTTTAAATGTGGATTTGAGAGCCCGTCATATTCCGGGGCGTACTAATGACATCGCTGATGCTCTTTCTCGTTTACAGTTGGAGCATTTCCGGCAGTTGGCACCGGAGGCGGACGAGGAAGGGCTCCGGGTCCCGTGGAACTTGTGGACTTGTGGCCCGCCGAGATGAAGCACCTCTTGAAGAATTCGGTGGTTGAGCGCACGTGGGACGCATACCGGCGGGGATGTGAGAGTGTGTGGGAGTATCTGTGTGGCACGGGGTGTGTGGGAAGTGCGGTGTCGGAGCATATGCTGGGCATGTATGTTGGCTGGGCGAAGTCGCGGGGGTTGTCGAGATCGGTGGTGCGGGGGCAGCTGGCGGGGTTTGAGTTTTTTGCCAGGGCAGTAGGTTGGCAGAGCGCATTGCGGGGGAGGCTGGCACGGCGGTTACTGCATGGGTGGGAGCGGGAGCTACCGCCGCAGAGGGACCGCCGTCTTCCGATCTCCCATTGCTTGTTGCAGCGTTTGTGTCGAGGGTTGCCGGGGGTGGCGTCCTCTCCATATGAGGCAGTCCTCTTTCGGGCAGTTTTTTGTTTGGCGTTTTTTGGGGCATTTCGGATTGGTGAACTGGCGGTGGCTTCGGTTAAGGCAGGGCTGGGTCATTCTTTGCGGTTGCAGCACGTGTGGCGTGAGTCGGGGAGCATTCGCGTGCTCTTGGCTAAGTCCAAAGCCGATCAAACAGGAAGGGGTTTGTGGGTGGTACTGGGAAGGATTGGGGGAATAATGTGTCCGGTGGCGGCCCTCGAGAACTACTTGGGTGTGCGCCCGAGAGGTAGCGAAGGGCTGTTCGTGCATGAGAATTCTGCACCCGTGACCAGGTATCAGGTGGCGGCGGTGCTACGCATGGCGCTGCGGGGGATAGGCACCAATCCGGCGTAGTTTTCGGCACACTCGTTTCGTATCGGAGCAGCCACTAGTGCGGCAGCGGCGGGTCTGTCGCGGGAAGAGATTCAGCTTATTGGCCGATGGCGGTCGAAAGCGTTCCGGGGTTATGTGCGGCTATGAGAGGCCGTGCGGGTTGGGGGGGGGTACTAATGTTTTTTACTTTCTGTTGCAGGTGTGGGGCAGGCTACAAAAAGCTGCTGGATGCTGGGACACTCCTTTGTCTACTGGGCGGGGCAGAGAGCGGCTGTGCGGCCTATCGGGGCGAATTTAGGAGTGGACCCGGCGCGGCTGGCGATTTCATGGCTGGGTGAGCGGGGGCTGCGGTGGTCTCAGATGCTCCCTTTGCTGAGGCATCATCTGCAGGTTCGTGGACAGCCAGCGATCGTCCTCGTCCATCTTGGGGGCAACGATTTGTCGGAGTGGTCCTGCAAGCAGCTGATACGGGCGGCGAAAAAGGACTTGAAGACTCTACTCAGTTTGTTGCATGGAGTGGAGTTAATTTGGTCAGACATTATCCCGAGACCTTCTGCCTGGGGCCAGCGCAGGTGGTCCCGAGGTTTGACCAAGATTAATAGGCAACTTGGAAGATGGGTTTGTGAGCAGGGGGGCTGGCAGGTGCAGCATCCCTGGGTTGATGTGGCCTGTCCCGGGTTGTTTCGGGCGGATGGGGTGCACCTCTCGCCAGTAGGTATGGACTTGCTCTTAAATGACTGGCAAGAGGTGTTGGAAAGAGTTTTCGGGGTGTGACACACTGGTCGCAGCTGCCGGTAGGTTTTCCTTTGGGGGGGGCGGCACAGGTATGGTTAGGCCTGTGCCGGTGGCGGGATCCCGGAGGTTTCCGGGGTCCGGAGCCTTTGGCGACTCGGGACGAGGGCGGGGTGCCCTCGGCCCGGACTGCCCCTGGAAGACTTTTGCTAGTAATATGGCGAAGTCGGATAGGGGTAGTCGGAACGTTGCCGGTGGTGTGAGCTTGGCTAGAGCGGAAGCAAGGTCGCTTTGCTAGTAGCATGGCTGGTGATGCAATGCTCCGCTGGTGGGGGGGGGGGGGTTTGAGATCATTGTTACTGTTGTTGTTTTGAAATTTGATAAAATAAAGCTGCGACCAGTTGTCACCATACTTGGAGTCTGTGTAATCTGTGAAAATGAAATGGGGAATGTCTAGAAAAGGGGGTGTGGGTTGGAAGGGGGAGCTAAGGGTTGAAAGGAAAGGAGGGAGCGCCGGGTCTGGCTACCCGGTTAGTAAAAAGGCGCGGGCAGGGTCCCGGCGCCTGCCCGTAACCGGGTGCTCTGCCCGGCGCGGGACCCTGCTCGTGCACGGCGGCGGCGCGGGGCCGCGCTGGGCCGTGCACGGGGCGCATTCTTTGAATTGATTGGCTCCGCTGGGAGAAGCAAGCCAGCGGAGCCAATCGGAGGGCAGGCGGCCATGTGCTCCGGAGTGCGTTATCGCGCCGGAGCACAGGTCGTCTGGCGGGAGGCTCGGCAGCCCACCCGCCCACCCAGCCTTTTTGTGATGGGACTGGAGTCGGGGTGTCGCAGCTGGGGGGGGGAGCGAGGCGGGATCCCGGAGGTTTCCGGGGTCCGGAGCCTTTGGCGACTCGGGACGAGGGCGGGGTGCCCTCGGCCCGGACTGCCCCTGGAAGACTTTTGCTTGTAATATGGCGAAGTCGGATAGGGGTAGTCGGAACGTTGCCGGTGGTGTGAGCTTGGCTAGAGCGGAAGCAAGGTCGCTTTGCTAGTAGCATGGCTGGTGACGCAATGCTCCGCTGGTGGGGGGGGGGGGGTTTGAGATCATTGTTACTGTTGTTGTTTTGAAATTTGATAAAATAAAGCTGCGACCAGTTGTCACCATACTTGGAGTCTGTGTAATCTGTGAAAATGAAATGGGGAATGTCTAGAAAAGGGGGTGTGGGTTGGAAGGGGGAGCTAAGGGTTGAAAGGAAAGGAGGGAGCGCCGGGTCTGGCTACCCGGTTACTTGTCAAACATGATGTCTTTCTCTAATAATCTCTCTCCTCTCATGATGTGTCCAAAGTATGAAAGTCGAAGTCTTGTCATAGAAACAGACATGACTGAACAAAGCTTGCTGGCAGCATTTCCAAGTTTTATTAACATTCAGCTGCAAGTTCATAAAGTATCAACCGTGCATTTAAACAGTTGAGATATTAATCCCCTGAAGCATAACTGTTCAAACAACAATAATAAGTCTCACCCATATATAGGAGTACAGCTCTACCCTTCCTGAGGGAGGACATCACTCCACTACTTCTCTGTTGCTGGACCCCACTCCCCTTGGAGGTCATTGCTCCACTGCCGCCTCTCAGCTGCGGGAATCTCAAAATCCCAGAGCGCCTTCCTTGCTGGCAGGTCCGTGGCTCAGTAGTCAGTAATAGCTGCCTATGTTCATAGCTTGTGGGTCAGCTTTTCCCTGTTTGGCCATACAGCAAAGAGCCAGGCAGGAAATGACAGATAAGTTGTCTCCTGCCTCAGCCATTTCTTTCTGCTTGAAACCCTGCTATCCTAGGGTTTCATTCCTACACGTTTTGATCAGAGTGAGAACCTGCCTGCCCAGTGAATGCATTCTTGGAAACTTACCACACATTCCCCAATATATATTCAACATATATTTTCTACGTACATATATCTTTCCCAGCCTTCGAACTGTATTACTATATGTGTGATATTTAACTATCGGTGAAAGTCAAGAATTTGTGTGTCCCACCCCTAAGCAGGTCTCTCTCAGAATTCACACCTTATTGTCCACTGACGTCTCACATTCGATGGAAGGAGTTTGTAAATCTTACTCTTCTGTGCTTGAAGTTCATTCCAGTAATCCCTTCCCCACCCCAAATCTATTACAGATAATGCAATTCAGTTAGCTACAGTTATTAAGGTGGCATTAACTGCATTGCATTAGCTGCTGTCTCACCAATTAACGTGCAGCAACTACCTTCGTTAACAGTAAGGTGCAGTCCTTCCCCATTCCACACCTTCTGCTTTAACCCATTCTAACTGTTGTGTGAACAACCAACTTCCAAGACATTGCTGACATGGCAAATAAAATCTGCTAACGGTTAATATGGTTTTGTAAATAGGCCCCTGTGTATGGCTACTTGTATTTTATAATATACATACACCCTTATATTGCAACTCTATCTCAGCCTGGTCTAAACTACATCCCCAGGAACACCTATCTGCAGATTGTTTAGGAATACGCACAGTGTGCCTCCTCTATATGCCTCTATACCCCGCACACTTTTATAAGAATGGTTTTCCACTTACAGAGAAAGCTTTATAAATTTACCCTATAAAGTGTTTTCACTGACAAGACACTACCAATGGCCGCCTATTGGCTCATATAATGGACAAATCCTTAAAGTCAGACATTGCTGATAAACAGCTGGGAGAGTTTATTTGATTCAGGTCTTTAACTTTGCTGGCAATTATCAGGAGATGCACGAACCTGAAGGGAGTTATTGTTTTAGATTCCTACTTCTTAAACATGAAATATGAGCTGCGTTTGTGTAAGGCAGATTTCTATGCTTATTCTGAATTTCTGGTGGATAATTTTTAATATGGATCAGTTGAAATTCAGATTGGCGTGAGCAAAAGGTTAACCCATAACCAATGAGATGTTTATTCCAATATGGCTCTAGTTTAGAAAAGAAACAATTCTCTTAAATTAAACTGGAATAAAAGATGGCTCCCTCTGCATCCCCGATGTCCTCCACCTTTTCCATGTGTCATCTCTCTGACCAGCAGTTAGATGCTCTTGAAGAGATACCTGGTCAGTGGACAGGACAAAATGAATGAAAGAGAAGGTAGAGCAGGAAAACTAACGACCCATCAGCCTGTTTTCCACTTCACATTCATCAGAGAAGAATTATACTCTTTTTCTAAATTGAGACTGGTTTCAGAACATGGTCCTTGCACTACTTTGTTTTCTACAAAGTATAGGCTGTCGTCTACAAAGTATTTCTACAAAGTATAGGCTGTGTCGTCTACAAAGTATTTCTACAAAGTATAGGCTGTGTCCCCTGGGGAAACTGCTAGGTACATATGACCTAGATTGGCCACTGTTGGAAACAGAATACTGGGCTTGATGGACCTTGGTCTGACCCAGTATGGCATATCTTATGTTCTTATGTTCTTATGTCTTCCTCACCAAAAAAACTAGGGAGGGGTTTTTCAGCGATTTAGCCAGTTAGCAGACCTGATATCCAGTTAAAGCATGGCCAGCTCAATATTCGGCAGCACTAACCTGTTAGTACCGCTGAATATCTCCACAGACTGCCAAAAAAAATGCCCCGTTAAAACCAGGGTGGTTTGTGGGCAGATCGGGGCAGTCACAGCCGTGGCTGGTTAATGGCAATATTCAGTTGCTAAACTGGCTAAAGTTAAGTCACTCTCCAGTTCGTGGCAGAATATCTCTGCTAACCAGGTAGCAATGCCGCTATCTAGCCAACTTGGATATTCAGCTGCAAAAAAACAGATATTTTCTACAGCTGTGGATCTGGTTTTAGATAAAGCAGCAATAGCTAGCCGCTTTTAATTAGCCTAGCCGACACCATTGAATATGCTCCCTGGAATTTCTTTATGAGTAAGAGACCGCTTTAATGAATAAAATCTATTGACTTGCAAGTAAATGGAATTCAAAAATCCCAAGGTTGTTCTCAAAGCTCCTCCTACACTCACGCTCTCTCCTCACTCCATCCAGAAATACATTAACTAAGCCCAAGGTAAACATTTCCTATTGATTAAAGAGTCAGTTTTGCTATGGAAGAACAGGATTTAAAATTTTTAATCTTGGATTTGAGATTACTGCTTTCCCTACTATGCACTGGGATGCTGTCTAAAGACCTTTATATCTGTTTGATCTTCCAGAATCACGACCATACCTGTATCGCCTGCAGAATCATCTATCGTTCTGATGAGCACCATCCACCTATTCTACCCCCGAAGGCTGACCTCACCATCGGACTGCATGGAGAGTGGGTGAGCCAACGCTGTGAAGTTCGCCCTGAGGTTCTCTTTCTGACCCGGCACTTCATCTTCCATGACAACAATAATACCTGGGAGGGACACTACTATCACTTCTCTGATCCCATCTGCAAGCACCCCACCTTCACCATCTATGCAAAGGGGCGCTACAGCAGAGGTGTGCACTCATCCAGAGTGATGGGAGGAACTGAATTTGTGTTCAAAGGTAGGTGTACCTTCTGTTTTTTAATGATTAATAGGTTAGCAAATTCAAAATAGCTCCACAAGCAGTAGCTCACCCTCAACCTTGCCTTCCAACTCCCCTTTCAAAAGGAAAAATCCAAATGAGGAAAATTGTGTTTCAAATGTATTGAGGAGAAAACTAATGCAATCTGCTTCAAAAACAAATATTTAAACCTGGTACAGGTACAGGTACAGGTACCTGGTACAGGTATGGAAGTGGAGAAGTCATATCTTATCATAAAGACAATTACAGAGCTAACCGTTAAGATCTTATTTTGAATAATTAGTATAGATCAATGACAACAACTGTAGCTTTAGTTTGATATTGCATTATATATACTTTGCTTTGTCTGAAAAAGATTTAGTAGAGAGAAACACAAAATCAACAATACCACTAACTCCCCACCCAGTTGTGCCTGGAGTTAGTCCTATTGTTCTCGTAGGCATTGATAATTGTCCTTTGGAGAAAACGTTGTATGGCTTGATACTAAAATTCACCTAATTGTAAATGTAAACGTAATTTATTTCATTTATTTTTTGCACTTGTATTTTACCCTTCAGAAAAGACACCTAGGTGACATAATAATCAAAATTTTAACAGCATACAGCAGTCCATATAAACAGTAAAATCACCCAATTACTTATTAGAGAAATAATAACCTTCCCCAACTATGTACCTGTATATAGTTTAATCTGTTCTGTATTTACATAAGCTGTTTAGTTATTACATTGTTAGTTGTTATAAGATGTTCCATTTAAAACAAACCCTGCTTTGTTGATGTTGTTTATTGTAAACCGCAACTGATCTCTGGAAGATGCGGTATATAAATGAGTGTTAAATAAATAAATAAATAAAATCATCACTGCCAATAACCATCAGAAAAAACAGAACCCATAAATCATATCATCACTGTAGAAAAATCAGCAAGTTCTAAAAAATCTGATTTAGGAAAATGCTTCCTTTAAAAAAAACAAAAGTGTCTTAATATGTCATCTAAAAGATGTGTAAGCACATTTTGGAAAGGCTGTTTATGTGTTTTCAGCGATATCCTAGTGAAAACATCTGCAGATCTCTGCAAATTTTAGATGAGAGGGTAGGCACATATAAATCTGAAATAGAATCCAGGGCCGGTTCGATGTATGTGCAAGAATGTTGTTCGCACAGCGCCCCGCGCTAACCTCATGCCACACATGCTGCCTGACATACTGAGAGTGTGTCCTGACTCCTCACTGTTTACAGGGTTGGCCCACACATGGCCCTGCAGCTGCCTGACTGGCTTCAGAGAGAGCAGGGGAGCCCCGAAGCCCCGCTCACCTCTGCACAGCCGCCAGAATGAGGAGTGGCATTTTCCTTCACTCTGGCGGCGTACTGAGTGCTGGGAGGAAATGCCCCCGTTTAAGTACCTCCTGGCACTCAGCATGCTGCTGGAGTGAAGGAAAACACCGCTGTTCACTCCAGCAGCTGTTTGCTGCGCTGCTCTGCTCTTGTAAGTCTGTCATGGACCATGCAGCTGTTCCTCACTGGGTCAAAGTCTTCCGAGAACACTCACACCACAAGAATTCGGCCCAGCGGGGAACAGCCACCGGGCCCGCAGCGAAATTACAAGAACGGAGCAGCATGGCAAACATGATAAAGTAAGTGGGGCACACTGCTGCTGCCACCGCTGCCTCTGCCACATGGAAGGGCTGCCACACAAAGTGGGGGCAGCACGGAGGGAGCAAATGTTTGCTTGGGGGCCTCTCATTGTAACTTACGCCACTGGTTCCTTTTATTCCCTTCATCAAATTAGAGCCATCCATCCATTTCTTTCAATTTCTGCCTTAACCATACTACTTATTTCTCTAGTCTTGTCAAATCTAGACTACTGTAACATCATCTATGCTGGTCTCTAACTATCAACTTCAGTGTTTACAAACTGTTCAAAATATGGCCATAAGATTATTAGCTCATTCCTCTAAGTTCGACCACATCACACCCCTCTTCATCCATTTTCACTGCACTCTGGAATACCTTCCTATCCCTCATTTTCTATTATTCTTACAGGGCCAGCCTGAACACTACGCAGGCTAGGCAGCCACTTAGGGTGGCAGACCTCCATGGGTGGCATGGCACACATGGCCTGCCTCATCCTCATGCTGAGCCACCCCCCCTCTCCCCACCACTGCTGCTGATTCCAGCGGCAGGATCAGCTCAGTGGCATGGCAGGCCATTTGCTTCGGCACACATGGTCTGCCGCTTCTTACCCCCCGAAGTTGTGTCGGAGAGGTCAGAAGCAGCAAGCCATGTGTGTCAAGTACATGGCCTGCTGCTGCTGCCGAGCTGCCTCCCCAACCCCACCAGCAGAATCAGCAACAATGTGGCTCAGCATGGGGGGGGGAGGGTGGCGTGGCTCAACATGTGGGAGGACAGCACACCTGGGCTTCTGCCTAGGGTGGAAGAAACCCTTGGGCCAGCCCTGTTCCTCACATTCCCTCAGACCTTCTACATTCCATTCATTGTAACTGCCTTTATCTCCCTCTCCCCGTCCCATGTGCGATACGAGTCCACCCATGACTCAGCTTTCTGTTTTCTTGGTCCCAATCCATGGAATGCATTGCCATCTCACCTTCGTCTAGAACTCTCCTACACCAATTTCAAGTGTGTCCTCAAGACTTATTTATTTCGCTTAGCTTTTGAAATCCCTCAGTAATGCAGGATCCTGCTTCCCCTCCCATCCGTGACACCCTTACTATATCCTCTATGACCCTACCCTACTCTCCCTTTCCCCATGTTTCATTGTCATGTAAATTTGTGATACTCCCTCTTTCCTGTTTTTATTGGAGTTCTTTTCTCCTTTTAATTTTATTATGTACACCACTGCTGAACCAAAGGGTGGTATAGCAAATTTTAATAAACCATAAACCATAGAAATTATAAGGAAAGAAATGGAGAATAAAACAAATGGGGAAAACATGCAGAGCATGGCTCATGGAATTTTTTCCAACCTTTATTTGTGTGCATGCATACACCCATCTGTTTGTATCTGTATTGCCTGTGTGTGTTGGGTGGGTGTGTATGTGATATCTGTGTATGTATGTACACACTCTAACACTACACAACGCACACTTAGAATACACACAATACAAAAAACACACCACAACAGCAACACCATGCCACACACACAACACCAACATCAAACAACACAGTGACACCACACACACAAGCATCAATGCCACACAACACAACACACACACACACACACACACTCACACTCCACTCAAGCACCACACACTATCTCAAGATAGATACAAATCTATAGATGCCACCAGACAAAAGATTCCTCATAGAGCCTCACAGCCCCTGCCATCCTAAGGAAGCACACTTGATCATGTCTGTTCGCCACACCCCCTCTCCTCCTTACAAAAGGAGGAAGGGAAAACGTGCTGTTTTTTCACACTGTAAGTTCATTAATCCTCTTGCAAGTCTTAAGTGCTCCATCTACTCTTTCACATATGGCAATCATGCACTCCATCAGTGAAACACTCCTTTTTGCAGTACTTACAGCATGCATTTGTCAACTTGCTATGAACTGTTGCAACTTTTCCTATAGGCCCAGGCACAAAAAGTTGATATCATGCACTACCGACATCATTATTGCAAAGACTGACAAGTAGCGGCACAGTTAGTGCACCATCTGTTGTTTATAGTAGGTCATCTTTGATGTCGTTCTGCTCCTCCATACTTGGCTCTGAACAGTACACCTAGACTTTCTCAGATGGTGTTTTATGATACATTTTCTTCCAAAGGCTAGAACACTCATTCCACTATTCATTAAATTTGCAAAGGCTCTCCATACTAACAAATAAGCTCTTTCTAAGAAGCCTTAGTTCTACTCAGTGCCCCACAGTTTCCTCTGCTAATAATTCCCAAACATTCCAAAGGAGAAAGGTCACATCCCTGCCTAAGTCCCTCTTCATCCTCCCAAATTTGGTACTCCTGCCTGTAGCTACATGCATGTTATAAAGGGGGAGATACCACTAAAACTGCACCACATACAGATAGCAGTACAGTCTTACAAGCCTCTCTTCAGACAGGCTAATAAATTAGGCAGATACACCACAGTTACTTAAGCAACAAGACACAAGATCTCCCTTTTTATGTAATAACATACCCTTCAATGAAAGCATAAAGCATGAGACCACGGATAGAGACGTATAAAGTATTTTGACAAAAAAGTCAAATCAAATGAATTTTAGAGGTTTTTTGATACATTTTAATCTTTTCGGATTTTCCCCAGATTCATCAGGAAAATATCATCAATCTTTTTCTCACAAATCTAGGCCAAACCATATTTGTAAACCGCACTGATGCAGAATAGCGCGGTATATAAGAGAATGTAAATAAATAAATAAAATAAATAAAATTTACTGAAATTTTGTGTGGATTCAGTAGTTGGTGGACATCCACATTGGAGTTTTGCAAAAGGGTTGTTCAGTAAACTACTCACTTGAGTAAGGAAAGACATGCCAGTCCAATTGAAGTAAATAAATAAAGTCACTTGACAAATTCACAAATTCTTGCAGGTTCATCAGGCTAGTTCACCTTCTTGTTTTTTAAAGTTTGTGCATTTCTAGCCTTAGGTTACATCAAGAGTTCTCAACCCAGTCCTCAGGACCAAGCCCGGTCCTAAAGTTGTTCCAAAGTGTTGATGCCCTAGGCGAACCTCAAGCTTTATACCCCCTCTAGCTGTCAAAATCTATTATTTAGCTTTGAATGCCCTACTTTTGCTGCTCTCCTGAAGTTGCTGCCTTAGGCAAATGCCTAGTTAATCTAGTGGTTGGGCCAGCCCTGCTCGGGACACCTAGCCATATAGGCTGTCTGGGTAATCATAATGGATATGCATGAGAGACATTAGCATACAATGGAGACAGTGCTTGCAAATCTCTCTCATGCATATTCAATGTGGTTATCCTGAAAACCTGACTGGCTAGGTGTGTCCTGAGGACTGGGTTGAGAACCACTGGTTAGATGCATGATCTATAGCACATAAAAAGAAATTCACAGACCTGGGTTGGTAAAAGATTAGGTGGTTGAATAGATGCTCTGGTGTCCAAGCATCCCAATAGCCTGGTAAATTAGTGCTCAGCAGTCAGTGAATCATAGCGCAGCATCTGCGTATGCCTAGTAGAGCTATATAAATGTTTAGTAGTAGTACTAGTAAGTCAGCCATTTTTATTTATTTTATTTTACTTATTTGTATTTAGCGCATGACTTTCCTGAAGTAGTTCAAGGCGCGTATGTACAGTGGGTCTATCCCTGTCCCCAGAGGATTTACAATCTTATGGGTCTGTCTACTAAACAGCGTTAGTCTTTTTCCAGCTAACGCAGGGTGGCAGCTAAGTCACTTTTGTAGCTCTCAAAGGCCCATGGAAGCTGCAGTGTGCATTCCCAGCATTTTCCCCTGCAGATTCCACAGAGAAAACCCTGGCTTCACAGGAGACAGTTTCATGGATGCAGCTTTTGCCACTCCTTCAGGTGGTGGTAGCTGCATCCACGAAACCTGTAAATCAGAGCCGCTATTTTGCGATGCTATTACCTGCAGTTGTTGCGCCCGGCAGGCCTGCCTACACGCCGCCCACTCTCTGCCCTCATCCTGCCTTTGCCTGCAGCTACAGTAGAAAGTGTAGACATCGCAGAAATGCCCTGTGATGTCTGCACTTTCCCCGCGTTAGCTGCTACTGGTTGGCACTATTTCTGCATTAGCCACGCAGGAACAGCTAACACGCTTTAGTAGATAGACCCTAAGTTTGTACTTCAGGCAGTGTATAGTTAAGTGAATTGCCCAGTGGTATCTTGAGAGAAGACTCCCAAGTAATTCTTCAACTTCGATAAAAGTGTAATAGGCTAAAAAAAATCTGCCTCTGTGTCACTTTTTGAAGCATATGCCCTGTTATTAAGGTAGAGATAGAATGGGGTTCTGTTCAACTCAGCTTATGATTAATGGGAAAATAACAGAGAACCTGAAACTTCAGAGGGGTATGGGTACCAGGCAGGGGTGCCCATTTTCCCCCATGTTTCTGTTGACGCTGGAGCCCTTGGCAATGAAGATAAGAGAACCCCTGTAATAGAAGAAATCAAGATGGGGCAGAAAAAATATTAGATAAGTCTATTTGCAGATGATATGCTCCTTTATATAACTAATGTAGGGTTTAATACGTATGTCCAAGATAAATGACTAATTGAGCAGTTTAGTGGCTTTGCAGGTTAAAAATAACCTATGGAAAATCAGACAATGTAGATCTTTCTGAAGATCGAGTGAGAGGGAGGATTACAGAATTCCCTTTGGTCCGAGTATCCAGTGGTATGAAATATCTGGGGACTTATAGCACAGGAGTTACCTGCTTATATACCAACAGAATATAAGAGATTGAATAGAGCAAATAAAACTTTTATGTGATAAATAGAAAGAATTAGCTGTCATTAATATGGTAGTATTACCAAAATTATACCTACGTAAATGAATCAAAAGGGGCAGATGAAATGAAATACAAAAGTATATTGAAGGAGATTTTCTGGAATTCAAAGTCCCAGGGTTGGGTATCATAAATTAATGTTTAGGTAGAGAGCGAGTCCGTTTAGGACTACCAGAGCTGCATTTGTACAGTGTATTAGTGTTGATGCATTGGATTTATGACGTGCATAGGGGTTGATATAACTTTTCACCAGAAGGATTGTTAGACTACATGCTGGTGTTCCTCCTATACATTTATTAATCTATTGCACTTGAGGAGGCTTCGACAGGAGCGGCTTAGGGATAAATAGCAGTCTTTGAAACCGTTTTGTATGGCAAAGAAATGGTAGAGTACAGGGAGGAGGAACGCCAAGGGTATTGCATTTCTTCCATCTGGAGGGAGATCCAGATTTTTGCCCAGGATTGGGATGCATAAGATGTATAGATTAGATAGAGAACGGCTGTAATTCTATAGGGCAATTATTGGAACTTAATGAAGGCACATTTCCATCTTCTGAATTGGTAAAACACAAATGTCAGTCCCCTAATAACCCAGTTACTGTGCTACCTTCAAGTACAGCAATACTATGGGTCTTTAAGACAGCACAATAAAGGTCTACAAACTACAGAGTTAGATCAGGGCTGCTTCAACCACTTATGGGACCATGGGCAAACTTTTGAAGATGAGCCCCCTACTATTTTTCCCAGATTAAGCCCACCCTCACTCGCTCTTTTGCTCTTCTCTCACTACTCATTTCTCCGGCTCTCTCCTCTTTGCCACTGTCTCCCCACACACATTCACACCCTCTGGATCTCCCAGTTCCCACTACCATAAGAACACTACATAAGAACATAAGATATGCCATACTGGGTCAGACCAAGGTCCATCAAGCCCAGTATTCCGTTTCCAACAGTGGCCAATCTAAGTCATATGTACCTAGCAGTTTCCTCAAGGGACACAGGTTCCACAATGCTTGTATTGGTTCAAGCATTGATATCCTGGGTCCCTTCTTAATAATGGTTTATGGACCTTTCCTCCAGGAAATTGTCCAAACCTTTTTAAACCCAGCTACACTAACAGCCTTTACTACATCCTCCGGTAACAAATTCCAGAGTTTGATTACACGTTGAGTGAAAAAATATTTTCTTTTATTAGTCTTAAATAGTTTACCCTGTAGCTTCATTGCATGTCCCCTAGTCTTTCTATATTCTGATAAGGTAAACAATCGATCTACATTTACCCGTTCCACTCCGTTCATTAATTTATAGACTTCTATCATATCTCCCCTCAGCCGTCTCTTTTCCAGGTTAAAGAGCCCTAACCTTTTTAGCCTTTCTTCATAGGAGTATCCTTCCATCCCCTTTACCATTTTGGTGGCTCTTCTCTGAACCTTTTCTAAAATCGCTATATCCTTTATAACACTAAAACAACTACGCAAATAGTATGAGCTGAAAAAAAAAATTCAGACCAAGCAAACATGGAAGACAGCCAAAAATGAGAGCAAGCAAACATGCCCCTTCCTCCTCTCTTACAATTTTTAAGTGTTAGAAGTTTATCACCTGAGGTAAGATTTGAAAGAACTTGGTGTATTCACTGCAGGTGGCTTAAACAAAAAAAAAGAAAAAAGGGCTAAGTTCTGCTTAACTCTGTTTTCTGTTCACAATGCTTCACATACCTTTCGTGGGACTGAGCTTGCCTTGGAACACTGTGGTCAAACCCACACAGGCCATAGATCCATTTTCTGGGACTGCAACGTAGGCCGCCAGATGGCGACTCCTGCAAGACGTGACTCTGGGGTGGGAGCTTACATTTCTCCTCCTTGCGCTCTTCTAACCTTATCAGGTCTGGAGCTCCTGACCCACACGCACTGAATGCTGGCCTTGGGAGCCCGTGCTTTCGCCCTGTCCATATGGACCTAGGAACCTGCTCCTCATCTTTCAATTAGTTGATTTTTGCATCTTTTGCAGTGTGCCTCTTTAACACAAACACACACACTGTTTACGGAGCTGAGGTTCATCATGTAAAACTGAGGTGGCTTGTGGAGTAAAACAGAGTGCCTTTGCGCCAACTGTGCAGATTAAATATTCAAACTGTTGGCCAAACCCATGAAACGATTGTGCTGGTAGTAATGACCATATGATCTCCAGCATATGAATGAATGGCCTGCCACTGGCACAGTGGCATTGAATAAAAAGAACAGCCACAGTGCCCCGGAGGAAGAAGAAAACCATGCAAACCAATACATTTAACAACCTGGATTTAGGAATAAACTTACCTGTGGGCAGCTGGTATGCAGGGGTCGGGGCAGCTGCCCCTTTTTGCTCATTGGTAAAAGTGACCCCTGAGTTAGCTAAAGTGTTCTTATAAATCCCACATTCCCAGAATCAACTGCCTAGGTAGTATAAACTTGGAAAGGATCAATTCAATGATCGATATCTTGAGTCCTTAATGAGAGAAGATAAAGAGGAGGTGACTGCAGTAGTCTCAAAAGAAAGATTTGAGGGACTTGGAAAAATGACTCGAGATGTTGGATTATAAGAAACGAAGTATAGAATATTGTATAGATTGTATATTACAAGACTGAGGGGTAAAGCAGTGAAATTGTGGAAGTGCAGAGGTGTTCAAAATGCAAGAAGGCATTTATAAACATTGCTTCTTACAGGCTGATTGGCGTGGGATTTTATGAAGTGCAAAGCTGCAAATAGTTTTTGGATCAACTGTAGAAGAGGATTTAGTGAATGAATAGAGAAAGTCCATAGAGGCTCCTCGATGAAGGAGGGTGGATGGGTCAGTGAATAAAACAGGGAATGAATGGCAAGATGAGAGCGAGTGGGACAAAATAAAATGTGGCAGGCCAAACAAGAGAGATGTTGGTTTTGTAAAAGATGTACTGGATAGTAACACTAGTCAAAGTGGTGAACATTATAATGAAAATATAACCCCTTCCACTTCTTCAATAAAGTATTATCCAAAGAAAGGGGGTCTGCACAATAATGTCTTGAATTTCAGTTGATGTTCTGCATTATGATATATCTTTTGAGACATCAGAAGTGAGTGTTCCCTGAGGGGTTTTTATGCTATAGAACACCTGGACTGCCTTAATTATTAAAAAAAAAAGAACCCTGAAAGTTGCACTTTATATGCAAGAATCAGATCTTCCAATTTGTCCTCACATCTCAGTGACACCCCCAATTTAAGTCAGTCATTTTCCTCTCCATTTAATTTCCTTAATCAGCCCCATAAATAGTATATTACTCCATACTATGGCCTTTCTTATTTCTGTTTAATGGGCCCTTTTACTAAATTGCGGTAAGCAATTACTGCGTGAGTTCGAGCGCACAGCCATGGTAACAGCTACCGGGCTGGAATGACACATAGCACTCGTTCACAGATAGTGAAATGAGACAGGAAATGGGCAGGTTATGAGTGGGGAATGGGCACGATCTGCGTGCCTTGCAATCAGCCCATGATGTAACTTATCACAAGCTGTCACAGCCGCACAGCCGTGCAACGAGCATTGTCGCCTCGTGCTTTGCCCCCCCCCTTTCCCCTTTTGTCCCCTCCCCCTCCCTCTCTCCCCCCAATAAGTCCACACGCTTTGCCGGTTTTCTTTCAACAAAACTCCATACATTTATTGCTTCTTTTACAATGGTATTAACAGCCTCAACACTGTTGGCCACAGCATGCCCAATACATTCAACAAAACACTGTAACATTTGTTTTCTTTCCGCCCCTCGAGAAGACACAGCCACTATCCCGCAGTCCTTTTTTACTGTCCTTATGAGGTAGCCGTTCAAGTTTTCCCCATCTTTATTCTTCTCCATCTCTTTTAGTCTCAACGGTGTTACGCCTGCCGTTCAAGCAGGTTTAACTTTCTTGGTTCACCCCATTTGCCCGCCGTCAAAGCGAGGCCTGTGGGCCCTCTGCGCCGTGTTTCTGGTGACCTGATCTATCTCTCCGGGGCAGGTCCAGGTTTCTCTCCTGCAACTCTCCCCCTTTACTTAAAGCCTAGGCTGTGTTCTCTCTCACCGGGTGCGTTTCTCCTGCCTTCTCTCGCATGCTGCGACTATTCCCCTCCGTTTGGCGATCGGGTGGGTCGGGAGGGCGTCCGCTGCTCCTTGAGGTAGCGAAGCGGGGGGGGTGGACGGCGAAAGAGGCCGGGCAGGCCCGAGCACGTTGCTTTATTCGCGGCCCTCTGCCCGCCCCGTTTCGCCGTCCCCCCGTCCCTCCCCCTCCCTGCCGAGCCCGCGGCTGGCTCGTGCGCGTCTGTGCGCCGCCGCGGTAATTCGCGGCTGAGTCTCAGCCGTGCAACGAGCATTGTCGCCTCGTGCTTTGCCCCCCCCCCTTTCCCCTTTTGTCCCCTCACACTCCCTCTCTCCCCCCAATAAGTCCACACGCTTTGCCGGTTTTCTTTCAACAAAACTCCATACATTTATTGCTTCTTTTACAATGGTATTAACAGCCTCAACACTGTTGGCCACAGCATGCCCAATACATTCAACAAAACACTGTAACATTTGTTTTCTTTCCGCCCCTCGAGAAGACACAGCCACTATCCCGCAGTCCTTTTTTACTGTCCTTATGAGGTAGCCGTTCAAGCTTTCCCCATCTTTATTCTTCTCCATCTCTTTTAGTCTCAACGGTGTTACGCCTGCCGTTCAAGCAGGTTTAACTTTCTTGGTTCACCCCATTTGCCCGCCGTCAAAGCGATGCCTGTGGGCCCTCTGCGCCGTGTTCTGGTGACCTGATCTATCTCTCCGGGGCAGGTCCAGGTTTCTCTCCTGCAACTCTCCCCCTTTACTTAAAGCCTAGGCTGTGTTCTCTCTCACCGGGTGCGTTTCTCCTGCCAACCCCGTCAACTGCGAATCCTCGCTTGTTGACGGGGCCCCCACACTTCAAGACGCCGCTGTGGCCAACAGCTTCTTTTTCCAAAGTCTCTCAACCGCATCCTGTATTGCGCATAGAAAAATGTCCATCCCTATGTCTGACAAGTGTACACCATCCGGCCGATAGAGTCCCGGGCATCTTTCTTCTATGAGTTCGTGCCGGATGCTGTCTCCTCCCATCATCCCCATGAAGCGGGCCATCCACTTGTTCACTTTTTGTCTAGTCCTTTCGACCGCCTTGTGCGATATCTCGCCCCTCCATACCCGCCTCGGTATGATATGTGACCATGCCAGTTGCGTCTCGGGAAATGCGTTAGCCAGCATCAGCATGTCGCTCTGCATCTTCTTGGTGAGCTCGACACTGCGCATAGCCGCGAGGTCGTTGCCCCCTAGATGTACCACAAGCATGGCTGGGCCCCGGGTCATCCCCTTCCTTTGTAGCAGGAATGGTACTAACTGATCCCATAACATACCGCGTCGTCCGAGCCATACCACTGAGACTTCTGCGCCCGGGAGTCCCAGATTTAAACCCGGAGGCCGGCCTTTTGCTCGCTTTTGTGCCCAGTGAACAAATGAATGGCCGCATATCCATGCTTCACGGGGCCATAGGCAAGGACTTGTTCCTAAATTGGATCACAAATATGGTTACATCCACACTTCCGGCATCACTACAGTATCATAACCCTGAATTCAACATTGTAAACAATATCCCTACAGTAACATAACACTGAATTCAAAATTGTAAACATTACATTGGCATATAGAAGTTATCCTAGATCGAGATATACAAGTTATCTTCTCTTTACCGTAATTAGGTTTGGGGGGGTTTTTTTTTTTGGTTTTTTTTTTTATTCTGTTGGCCGTATGTAGGTTTTGTATCGGTCCGAACGCCATCGTCCGATACTCATAATTTGGGCTCTTGACATCCCTATGCTGGCTGCCGTTGAAGCAGCTCCAATTCGAAATGAGTGCGAGCCGTAAAAGCTTGCATCTCGTCCTGTTCTTTCTATCGCCTGTTTGAGTACTCTGATGAATTGAAAACGTGACAGTGGGTCGCCGTTTGCATGGACGAACCATTGCTGGTTTGTGTGTGCCCGTAGTTGTTGATAGGCCAGAGCATTCCTCAGCGGGCATGAAGGGTCCTTACGCAGTGCCGACAGGACTATTTGCGTCCCTTTGCCTTCGGTATCCGTTTTGGATCTGCGCAAGTTCAACACTATTGCATCTTTACTAATAGTGACGTCTCGTTCTTCCAGACCGCCATATGTCCTCCCGTTCTTTGCCGATGAGGGGGCAACTATCTCGCCCACTCGGAATGCTCCGTAAAAGGCCCATGAAAAGGCACACCTGAATAGCTTGGCCTCGTAGTTGTCATAGCACACCTGGCTAGTGTTCCCTATCAGTTGCTGTAGCATTTGGTGTGTGATCGGGCGGCGTTGGTCAACCCTTCCGGGCTGCCCTAAGGACCAGCCTCTCATCACTTTCCTAATGACGAACTCCGCATTCGGACTCTTTTCACCCATGGCTTTTGCAAAAAATGATAAAGCGGCTAGGCGTGCTTGCACCGCCCCTTTTGTATACCCTCTGCCTTTGCATTGCAAAATCCATCTCAGAAGCGATGACACTTCAAATTTGTCTTCATGATGTATTCCAGCCTCGCTGCAAAAGGATTGGTACGTTTCCCATGCTGCTACGTATTTTTTGCGGGTTTTTTCTGCTAGGGAGCACAGCACGAGCTCCCATACCTCGGTGGGCCATACTCCCAGATGTGCTCGGGGACTGGTGTCTTGACCGCGTCCGAGTCGGGCGCCATTTGTTGGAAAAGCTTGATCTTAGAACGAGAAAGAGCGTCGGCAATGTTATTGCTTTTGCCAGCGATATGTTCCGCTCTAATGCTTATGTTGTGCCCTAGGCATAGCGAAACGATTTTTCTTAGTAATGTTACCACTCGTGGTGTCCTAGCTCTCATCCCATTCACCGCCCATACCACTGCTAGATTATCGATATGGAAGGTGATAGCTCTATTGGCTAGGTCTGAGGCCCAGATAGTTAAGGCCACCATAATCGGGAAAAGCTCCAAGAACGTGATGTCCTTGGTGGTCCCTTCGGCATGCCATGCAGGGGGCCATGCTTCCGCACACCATGCCCCTTTATAGTAGATGCCGAAACCGTTCCCCCCCCGACGCGTCTGTGAAAAATTCTAGTTCCGCATTTGACACCGGGGATGCTTGCCAGAAGGCAAGGCCATTGAAGGTGTGGAGGAATTGCGTCCAGACCCGCAGGTCTTCCCGTATTTCTTTGGTGATTCTGATCCGGTGATGCCGTTTCTTGATCCCCCTCGTTGCCCACGCCATGCGGCTGCAGAAAACTCTCCCCATTGGCATTATCTTGCATGCAAAGCATAGCAGGCCCAGGAGTGATTGAAATTGTTGCAGGGTCGCCTTGCGCTGAGTGTGAAGTAACTGCAGCTCTTTCCCCAACTTTGTCACCTTCTCTGCGGGAAGGTGAGACCTCTGCGCTATCACATCCAGCTGTAAGCCTAGGAAAGTAATGATTCCAGTCGGGCCATCGGTCTTTTCTCTTGCTAATGGGATCCCGAACAGCTTGGCCGTTTGCTCAAAGATGCTTAAGATCCTTTGGCAATCGTCATGGTCCTTTCCAATGAATAGGAAATCATCTAGATAGTGGACCACTGTGTCAGGTCCTGCAATATCCTCCACTACCCAGTGCAGGAAAGAACTGAATTGCTCGAAATATGCACATGATACCGCGCATCCCATGGGTAAACATTTATCGTAGTAAAATTCACCATTGAACCCGAAACCCAGCAGTGGAAAAGATTCTGGGTGCACCGGCAATAGCCGAAAGGCGGCCTCTATGTCGGCTTTTGCCAACTGCGTGCGTCGTCCTTTATTGCGAATCAGCTTAATTGCCTGGTCAATGGTTGCATATTTGACTGAGCATAATGCTGGGTCAATATGGTCATTAACGGATCTCCCCTCTGGGTATGACAGGTTATGAATTAACCGGTAGTGCCCCGGTTCCTTTTTTGGGATGACCCCTAGGGGTGAGATTATGAGTTGCTTGAATGGTGGTACCTGGAAAGGACCTGCCACTCTCCCTAGACTTATTTCTTTGTTTAGTTTACTGCGTGCTATGGTGTTGTATTTTTGTACAGATGGTGGGTTCTTAATAAACCGCGGTATTGCTTCTTTTCTATTTATTAGTGAAGGGATGCGGAAACCTTGAGAGAAGCCCACTTCTAAGCTGTTCGCCATGTCCCGCTTTGGGTAGGCTCTGAGCCATGGGCGCATATTGTCAAGCTTGATGGGCGTGGGTGCCAGCTCCCTCTGCCGAGCGCTGCTGCAAGGCTCTATACGGCTTGGCCTCCCTTGCTGCTCTGCAGGAGACGGCGGGGTGCCCATTTCCACATATTGAGCATATGTGTCTGAATTTGCAGGGCTGCCATGTGCAGCTCCCCGCGTTGTACTGCCGGCATGCCCGCCTCCCCGTCCATTGATTAACTGGCCTCCCTTGTATGCTTTGGTTAGGCTGGTGCCATTGGGTGCCTGGGAGGGGTTGCATCATCCCGTCCTGGCACCATGGCCTATTGTGTGCCATTTCCTCTGACCATAAGTCCAGATTTCTGTGATGCCAAGCTAGGGTGGGATCTTCGGCCATGCTTCTTCTGAACTTCACATCGTAGTTCAGCCAAGCCCATCCACCATATTGTTTATATGCCCTAGTGATCGTATCAAGGTACCTTGATAGCAAGAAACATGCTTTTATTTCTGATCTGCCTTTACTCTGCAACATGAGCTCACGCGCACACAAAGGTATGTTACCGTATGACTCACCGTGCATTCTAACTCTATAGTGGTGTGCTGAACTGCCATGCGGCATGCGCCCGGCTCTCCCTACCCTGAACCGTTCCGGGTGCAGGAAATTCCACCAGCAACCCTCTGGAGCTGACTCGCGTTTGTGTCCTCTCCATCTTCCCCCGAAGGTACCTCCCCCCCCCCCCTCCACGGGCCTGTAGGCCGTTGCCCCGCATGGCTGATGGCCTCAAAGGCCGCTGACCCCACTTATGTCCGCCATTGCTGGCCTTTAACTCCAATATCTCCCCCCACGCTGCTTTCTCGGCCGTACAGTAATTAACCTTTAATTTCTTAGGCCTTATATGTGCCTTCTCTCGCCGCGCTGGCCGAGCCTCACATCTTCCCCCCCCCCCCTCGCCCGATCCTTACTTCGCTGTTCCTTAATTTACCGTCCGCTGCTCCTTGAGGTAGCGAAGCGGGGGGGGTGGACGGCGAAAGAGGCCGGGCAGGCCCGAGCACGTTGCTTTATTCGCGGCCCTCTGCCCGCCCCTTTTCGCCGTCCCTCCCCCTCCCTGCCGAGCCCGCGGCTGGCTCGTGCGCGTCTGTGCGCCGCCGCGGTAATTCGCGGCTGAGTCTGATAGCGTGGCTGTCTCTGTCAGTGCGCTTAATGCATAGTAAGGTTGTTTCCCTCTACAGTAGCTGCATGACCAGATGCTGAGAGTGCCGCCAATTGTTACTGTAGAGGCTTTGCAGGTACCATGCAGTAATCTGGGCACTTACCACTTGGTAACTGTGAAACCTTACCATACTTTAGTAAAAAGGTCCCAAATCACAAAATGTTAAACCTCTTCTGTTGGGTTCACAAACAAAGGCTTCTGAAAATCTCGTTGGCAAACAGAAATATACTTGGAGCTGAACGTTTTAGGGGGTGTTTTTGAAGCTTTATTCATGAGTTGAATATCTGAAAATAGGCACATAGATATGCAAATCATGGGGACGTCCCTGGAGACATCTTAGAAAGCCGGGGATATAGACGTCCCCTGTGCAACGTCCAGGTAGCATAGGGTGTAGTAGAGGTGTGATTTCAAAAAGGCACATGCATGTCAGGCCAAGGTTGTTGAAGCATCCATGCCTATACCTGCTTCTGACCATGAATAAGATACAAAAAAGTGCTTGTTTTATGGCTGCAGTGCTTCCAGAAGAAGAGCAAAATGTGCTTGCATCATATTTCCTGGCCAAAGAAACCTGCCCGTAAATACATACGCCAAACATATTAATGGCCTACCATTACACCTCTCAGTATCTGAAATGGCAGGGCAGGATATGTTAGTCTCATAACATATACACCCCTTCTGACTTACCCAGGCTGCGGTGTCCAAGTACACAGCTCTGTGGGCATCCACTTTGAGGACGTCCACATTTGTAAATGGCCTACACCTCTGCACATACCCAGCCTTGCTATCTGAACAGGGCCCATCTCCAGAACCAGTTACTGGATTGTTAATTTTTCTGGTTGGAGACGGAGCGATTTCAGAAGGTATGGCTACCACTCCCCTGGTTATTGGACATTTGCTCTGGACATCCCAGATGTTTCCTAGATGTCCCTTTATAAAATGCCACTTCACATCTTCAAGATAATAAGTTCAAACTTTATTTTAAAGAATTTGCCCAAATCATAGATTTTAGTGCAATGTTTTCTAGAGCTTGTTTCTTCTGGAATGATGATGGGTTTTATGGGTCCTGGGTTGTTTTCTGGTTTTGTTATTGAGGGCCTTGATGGAGAGGATTGTTTTTATTTTTGTAAATAATAGTTGTGTGATTTTATTGACATAGGTGTCTTTTCTGAAGTGCAAATAAATAAAATATATTCTGCTTTTAATTGGGTGAATTTTAGTATCAAGCTACAAAATTATTATTTTCTCCAAAGGACAATTTCCAATGCCTACAACAGCAATGAAACTACTTCAAACTACACAAGTGAGTGAAGAGTTGGCAGGATTATTACTTAGAGGTTTAGCATACGTTAACAACCCATGCTAATCGCTACCACATGCTAAGAACAGCCAGCATGGTAAAAATCCCATGCTAACTGCTTTTAGTGCTTCAGGGCAGGATTGCGGCAGAGAATGGGTGTGTTGGCTATTGCGTAAGATAGCACCATGCACTAGCTATCATAACAGCCAATAATGCGCCTGCATTTAACGCCACCTCAAGAGGTGATGTTAAGTACAACCACCCCACTGCCTCAACCACCCTTCACAGAAAAGCTGCTGTGGCAACCAGAGCTGACGTGTCAACCCCCTTCTCACCTGATCTCAGCACAGATGAGGCATGAAACCCCTTCTCATCCAATCACAGCCCCCCTCACCAGGATAGCCACCCCCATCCGCAAACCCACAACTATTGGCTTCCTTCCGTGAAGAATCCCCCTCAATCACAATCACCCCTACTCGAGGTTTTAAGTGTAAGGAGTGTAGGATATAAGCTTTCTAGAAAGTCAGTCACATTTTTTCTTACCAAAAGCATTTTTGGAATATATTACTGTAATGCTTCTAATTGTCTGTTAGTTTCAGTCACTAACAAATTTGCAACTCTTCTTTCAAGGATTTAAAAGTACTTAGGGCCACTATTTGTCTCAAAAATCCTTTATTATAGCCTAGTTCCACAAGATAACTATATTGCAAGATAAGATGAAGTAATTTACCCAAAGGCACACAATCCTTGGCAAGATATATGGCATTCCAGAGATCAAATTTACAAACCGCCATCCTTACGTCTTTCCTATCTCATTTCTTCCATTTGGGCTCTAGCCAGTTCTGTAGAGATGACTCCTTTACTTCCTGTGCATGTTTGGCTTGCATTCATTTCTGGTTTTCTTGCTCCAGCTGTACACACCATCAATGCCAAATAAAAGCAATAAGAATAAAATGCTAGTTAATCTTCATATATGCAATGCTATACAAGGGATGATGGGCGCTTCCCCCTGCTATTCCCTTCTGCACCCCTTTCTTCAACTTATTCCCTATGCTATGTGTAGCACAATCCTTGCCCCCCTCATAATGCTTTGGCTTCCCCCCCTGCTAATCATTTTAGAAGTGTTTGTGATTATATTAGGGCAATTTTATCTCTTTCTTCTTTGCAGTAACTCTGCTGTTCTTTGGTTAATGTACGCAAAACATAGCACTGGCAGTCACTGAAAATGTGAATGATTTAAAAAATAGTAACCCCATCACTGCTGTTTTCCCATTTATGGGGAACATGATTAAGTACTGCCCTATAGTTTTAGGGTCCAATATAGTTTCTAAATGTCATAAGAACAAACAGAACTGCAGTATAGAATAGCCATAATACATGTATGTGTTGGTGTAAACCACACTGAATTTAAGAAATGTGGTATAGAAGACCTGTTAAATAAATAAAATAAAATAAAATAATCCACAAAACATGCATTTATTCATCCAGAGAAAGGAATACTCAGAAAAAATCTGTGATTTCAGATGAAATGAACTCCAAAACTCATTTCTGATGCTTACCTTTACACAATTTGAGTTGTGGAAGTAATTGCTGAATTTTTCTGTCTCCTCGTTTGTTCAATAGCTAATGTTCTTTGGAGAGAAGAAAAAAGTCCATTTTGTTCTGTTTTTATTTCATCAGTAAATCACATGAAGGTCACCCCCATGGATGTAGCCACAGCCTCCCTGCTGAACGTCTTTAATGGGAATGAATGTGGGGCAGAGGGCTCATGGCTGGTCGGTGTGGAGCAGGACGTCACTCACACCAATGGATGCGTAGCTCTAGGAATCCGGCTCCCTCACACAGAATACGAGCTCTTCAAGATGGAGCAGGATGCCCGAGGTAGATATTTGCTATATAATGGCCAGAGGCCAAGTGATGGATCTAGCCCAGATAGGCCAGAGAAGAGAGCCACCTCTTATCAAATGCCTCTTGTTCAGTGTGCGTCATCTGCCCTGAGATCTGAGGGGCCTCTGGAAGAAAGTGAGCATGGCCGATATAGGAATGCCGCAGTGGAATGGCGCTCAAACCTTTTCCCCCTCACTCTACTCATGGTGTTTATTTGTACTGTTCCACATCTGAAGATTCTCAGCTAAAGAAAGAAAAAAGGAAATGACTTTAGGGAACTGTTATAAAAAGAAAGTACGGGGAGCTACTGCGTGATGGAGTGCTTTCTCTGGAAGAAAGAACATTTATTTACGTGATGCACTTGAACGCCTGAGAACTTTTGCCCTTTTTGTCATTCTTCTTCCTCCCTCCTCCCTGTCTTCCCACCCCCCCCTCCCTTTTCCGATCCTTCTTTAAATGAAAGAGGCTTGTTTGATGTTTTTGCTTTGAACTTCCTCCAGTCTGATCCCAGCTTGACATGACTGCACAACAGTAATTGTACTAGAAGACAGCAGGCAGTTTTTATTTTTATTTTTATATTCTTGGAGCAAACTTTAGCTATAAGAAAGATCAATTACATTTTCTATCGGTGTTATTTTGCTGTTGTGATCTTCTCTCCTCTCTCTCCATCTTTCCCCTCCTTTCCCCCGACCCCAAAGCTCAGTTTCTTATCCGTGTTCAATGATCAGGAATTGCTTTTGTGCGGTATTGTTTAATACTGTGACACTGCCACCTTTTTTGTTAGACGGTTGTATATATGTATATTTAAAAGACACAATGATTTATCTAAAATATAATCTTACAGGTTCTAAACCAAAGGAAAAAAGTCATCAGTTATTTTTATTGTGAATGAAAAGTATCTCTAAATTAAAATTATTTTAAGTTACTTTACAGTATTTTTTTAAATTAATGTTTTCAGACTTATAAAGGATATGATGGAATCTGAGCAGTACTCAATAATATTTCTCATTAACACTACTTGTCTGTTGTTTGACTTGGTTACAACAAGCAATTCATGGAAATGTTCCAATTAAGTTATGTAAAATCATTTATATGTTTAGTATGCGCATGTCCAGAAACTGAAAAGTTGCATGGAGGATAAAAGGGTTTTTCTGCTGCACAAAGCTTTCCTGCCCTAAATTGCATTTTCTAAGAAGTACCAGCTCAACAAAGGATGTACAGTTCAGACATCCTCCCCCCCCCCCCAAACCACAAAATAATCTGTTCAGAAATGGAAAACGTCAAGCGTGCACAGGAAGGGTTCTGGCGACAAAATGCAGCATTTAAAAACAATATATTTTAAACTTGTACTGTACAATATATTGTAAACTTGTACTTTATTTCCATTGGCCTTTGTGGGTCTGACAGCTTGCAGAGTAGAACTGGGCCTAACAGTGCGGAAAAAATTACAGGATATCAAAATTAAGGATTAAAAAACATATACTGAATTAACTACTAATTGGATTTAGCTCACTCCTTTCTCAGAAGTTCAAGGCAAGTTACATTCGGATACTACTGTATATGTATTTTGTTCTCCCTGGAGGGCTTACAATTTAAGTTTGTGCCTGAAGCAATAAAGGGTTCAGCGACTTGCCCAAGATCACAAGAAGGGGCAGTGGGATTCAAATCTGCCTTCCTGGTTCTTAGCCCACTGCTCTAATAAAGCTATTGCTCCACTCATGAAGGCACATTTTACAAAGGACATCTGGCTGCACAAATGGAACATCCAAGTCAAAAGGTTTGATATATAGCAAAAGGAGGTCATGTGTAAGAGTCTTGTAAAACTGGCGTACCCCCAACCTGAAAGATACGTGTCTGCTGTGTAATAGAAAAATGAAAACAGAGTGTTATGGGCTAGCCACATGCAGGAAGTCTCCATATTTTAGAATCTTGAATGTGTTATATATGCACATCCACAGAATGGTTGACATAGATGTGCACGCTGCCCTATCACAGAACGTGGGCATGGATCATTCCCCCTTGCACATCCCAGCCTGCCATTTTGCAAATGGAGACAAGTAGCAGCATGAGTGCCTGGAGATGTGTATCCTATATAGTGGCGGGTATCTTTAGAGGAGTGAAAAATATTGATGGAGCGAATGGGCATTTTTTTCATCATCATACTGTTATATTGCTGAAACTAGCATTTTACGAATCCTATTTGTGCTCTGGAGCAGGTATAGCCATGGATATCCACGATGGCGATGACAAATGTGCAATACTGGTCAGAAATCATGTGTGCATGTATATCTTTACAGGCCACACCCCCAGGCACACTCATGACCAATTTGGATATGATCACACCTACAGGTTTTCTAAATGGCTCTGGGGATGCCTTTGTGATTTGCATGTCTGAATGCCCATTTTGAGAAATCCAAATCATAAGTAGAGCTTCTAATATGGCCCTCATAGTGTCTGTCAGGAAAATGGCCTATGTAATAAACATTATCTTAAGAACTTGCAAGAAAAAAACTGATTCTAATTCTTGTTAGCTAGTCATAAAACAGGAAAAAATCAGCCCGATGTTCTCTGTAGTCAACAATCATCCATGGAGTTGGTTGAAATCTCCAGGCACAGAGACTTTAAAAGGGTGATTTTATAAGGGGTCATATAAAGATGCACACTATTTATGTGCATAAATCATGTATTTTTGAGAATTAACGTGTGTGAATGTTGACCAATTACCATTCTGTAAATATGCACATGAGACTGATCAAACGTACTTTTACTGTAGATGTGCACATGGGTGGAGCTTGAGCAGAGAACAAACTTACACATGTAAGCTTTAAAATACTATAACTTGCTCTGCAACCTTTGGAACTATGCTGTTCCAAGGGTTGCAGAGCAGAGATGGCGTCCATCTGTCCCATAAGGGTCAACATGTCTTCAGTAGCAGACTGGCTAATCTACTGAAGAGGGCTTTAAACTAGATTTTTTGGGGATGGGTGAAGAAAGCTCTCAGGTAAGTGAAACATTAAATACCTTTATAGAAATAGGTAAAAGGGGCAACATCTGGAAAGCAGTGTCTATAAATGCCCATAGCATGGGAAATAAGATCCCAGATGTTGAGGCTTTAATGGGAGAGGCTGACTTGGATTTAGTGGCAGTAACAGAGACCTGATTCACAGATAACCATGACTGGGATGTAACTATTCAGAAAGGACAGGGTAGGAAGAAGGGGAGGAGGAGTGGCACTATATGTAAAAAATAATAGTAATGCTATGGAACTACAGGGCTTAAAAGGGAGAGAGGAGGCACTGTGGGTTAAACTAGAGGGAGGAAATGAGAAATCTATTTGCATTGGCATGATTTACCTCACAGGGAGAAAAGGTGGATGGATAGTTAATTGAAGACATGCGCAGCATTGTCAGAAAAGAGGAAGTGCTACTGAAAGGGGATTTCAATATACCAGATGTTGTGGTTTTTTTTTTTTTATTAAGCATTTATAGTGAAATATACACCAAATTGAAAAAGGAAAATAATTAAAGTTAGTACTACATACAAAGTAATAGGAAACATGTTACAATATATAGTCCACATTAAATGATGCTGACAAATATTAACTAGGAAAAACAATTAAGTTTATACATAATAAGTTTATATATAATAAAAAAAAAAATACCAGATGTTGTTTGGCACATCCCTGCTGCAGTATCATCTAGAAGTAAGGAGATCCTGGATTCTCTACAGGGAGTATTATTCAGGCAACTGGTAACAAAACCCACACATGAAGGGACCATACTGGACTTGGTACTTACCAGTGGTGAAAGTGTTTCTGATGTTATAGTGGGAGATCATTTTGCATTCAGTGATCACCAGATGGTGTGGTTCAGTATTGGGATCAGGGCTGATAAAGTCCATTGGGTGAAGGGAGATAGATTCAGGAGTGATATGCGGAAATATTTCTTTATAGAAAGAGTAGTGGATCCATGGAATAGTCTCCCAGTGGAGGTGGTAGAGATGAGGACAGTAACTGAATTCAAAAAAGCATGGGACCAACACAGAGGATCTCTAAAGGTAAAAAGTGGACTGTTGTAGTTGTTATTATGGAAGGACAGACTAGATAGGCCATGTGGTCTTTTTCTGTCATCATGTTTCTATGTTTCTATTCAAAAGCGAGGGTCTTAGACTTTAGGAAAACTAACTTTGCCAAGATGGGCCAATATCTCAGGGAGTCATTAGCGGGATGGGAACAGCTGGGGAATATAGAAAAACAGTGGGCAAAACTGAAAGGGGATATTTTAAGGGCAACCAACCTTTTTGTTAAAATGGTAAATAAAGGTAAAAGGAAAAGGAGACCACTATGGTTTTCAAAAGAAGTAGCTGAAAAGGTGAAGAAAAAGAGGGAGGCCTTCATGAAATACAAGAGATCACAGAGAGAGGAAGACACGCATCTATATTTGGAAAAACTTAGAGAAGCTAGCAAAGTAGTCAGGAAAGCAAAGATTCAAAAAGAGGAGGAAATAGCTAATGCAATAAAATGGGGGGGGGGATAAGACATTTTTCAGATATGTTAATGAGAAGAGGAAGGGCAAAACTGGTATTGTCAGACTCAAGGGTAAAGGGGAGGAATATGTAGAAGCTGATGAGGATAAAGCGGAATTGCTTATCAAATATTTCTGTTCTGTGTTCACAAATGAAGAGCCAGTAGCAGGACCTCAGAAAACACCCAGAAAAAGGAACAGAAGTGAGGGGCATATTGTACAATTTTCAGAAGACTGTGTTTGTGAGAAACTAGCTAAACTTAAAACAACAAAACAATGGGACCAGATGGGATACACCTGTTCTAGCAGCTCCACTGACTGATCTGTTCAATGCCTCGTTGGAGTCGGAAGTGGTGCCAGAGGACTGGAGAGAGGCATGTGGTCTCTTTACACAAAAGCAGAAGTAAGGATGTGGTTAAAAACTATGGGCCGGTTAGGTTAACCTCGGAGGTGAGGACATTATTGGAAGCGCTGCTGAAAGAGAAAATAGTGACGTTTTTGGAGTCCAACAGATTACCGGATCTGAGTCAGCATAGATTCTCCAGAGACAGGTCTTGTCAGACAAATTTGATTGATTTCTTTGACTGGGTGGCAGGGAGTTGGGCCGAGGGAGAGCCCCACATCTGGTGTATTTAGATTTCAGTAAAGCCTTTGACACTGTTCTGCAGAGGCGACTTTTAAACAAAATTTAGCCACCTAGGGATGGACTCTAAAGTTACTGCTTGGGTTAGAAATTGGTTGAGTGGGAGACGACAAAGGGTACAGGTAAATGGAGTTCATTCTGAGGAGGAGGAGGTTACCAGTGGTGTGCCCCAGGGATCTGTCCTTGGTCTGATTCTTTTTAACATCTTTGTTAGTGATATAGCGGAAGGGCTGTCTGGTAAGGTTTGCCTCTGTCTTTGATTAGGTGACCAGGGAGTTGGATCGAGGGAGAGCCCTAGATGTGGTATATTTAGATTTTAGTAAAGCCTTTGACACCGTTCCGCACAGGCAACTTATAAACAAACTGAGCACCCATGGAATGGACCCTAAAGTTACTGCTTGGGTTAGAAACTGGATGAGTGGAGGTGACAAAGGGTACAGGAAAATGGAGCTTACTCTGAGGAGAAGGAGGTTACTAGTGCTGTGCCCCAGGGATCTGTCCTTGGTCCGATTCTTTTTAACATCATTGTTAGTGATATTCTGAAAGAGCTGTCGGGTAAGGTTTTCCTCTTTGCTGATGATACCAAAATCTGCAATAAAATAGACACCCAGGAAGGTATAGATAACATGAGGAGGGATCTAGCTAAGCTTGAAGAATGGTCTAGAATTTGGCAACTGAGATTTAATGTTAAAAATGCAAGGTCATGCATTTGTGCTGCAGCAATCCAAGGGAGTGATATAGTATAGGGGGTGAAGTATGTCCACAAAAGAAGAGCGGGACCTAGGCATGATTGTGTCTGATGACCTTAAAGTAGCTGAACAGGTAGAAAAGGTGATGGTGAAAGCAAGAAGGATGCTTGGGTGCATAGGGAGAGGAATGGCCACCAGTAGAAAGAAGGTGATAACGGCTCTGTATAGATCTTTGTTGCAACCTCATTTGGAGTATTGTGTGCAGTTCTGGAGACCGCACCTTCAAAAGGATATAAACAGGTTGGAGTCGGTAGAGAGGGTGGCTACTAAAATGGTTAGTGGTCTTTGTTATAAAGCCTATGAGGACAGACCTTAGGATCTTAATATGTATACTTTTGAGGAAAGGTGGGCTAGAGGTGATATGATTGAGATGTTTAAATACCTCTGTGGCATAAATACACAAGAGGAGAGCCTCTTTTGATTGAAACAAGCTCTGCTACAAGTGGACATAGGATGAGGGTGAAAGGGGATAGGAGTAATATGCGGAAATATTTTTTTACGGAAAGAGTGGTAGATGCGTGGAAAAGTCTCCCAGTGGAGGTGGTAGAGATGAGGACAATATCTGAATTCAAAAAAGCATGGGACAAACACAGAGGATATCTAAAGGGAAAAAGGGGACTCTTGTATTGGTTGATATGGAAGGACAGACTAGATAGGCCATGTGGACTTTTTCTGCCGTCATGTTTCTATGTTTCTATAACTTAGGCATATTTTTTAGAAATCAAGGCACAAGCAGTTATTCCAGCCCCAGAGTTAGTGTAAGTGCCCACGTCTAGATTTAATGTGCATTTTCAGACATGCCCCAATTTTATAAAGAAAAGTAGATGCCCACTTTTCTTTATAAAATAGGCTTAAGATAAGCACATTCTGAGTGCCTAAAACTAGGCATCCGGATATAAAATGCCAGTTGAGGAACCGGTTCCATGTGCAGGGTGCCTGCATGCTGAAGCTCTGAGGAAACAAGTGGAGGAACTCAGAGAGGAGGTGGCGAGGCTGAGGAGCATTCAAGACATTGAGAAGTACATTGATGAGATGCTTCTTGCAGCAACCAGGCTCTCCAGCATAGGAGAAGATGGGTGCCAACAGAATGTCGATGGTTGGACAAAAGTCACCAGAGCCTGCAAAATCACCAATCCAACTTCTCCAGCCCTTGAATTGAAGAACCATTATGCAGCCCTGGAAGTGGAGGAGGTGAAAGCATCCCTGGAAAGGGAAGAACCAGAGTTCAAGTACCCCATAGTTGCGGAATCAGTGACCAGAAGGAAACGAAGGGTAGTGGTGGTTGGAGACTCTCTTCTGAGGGGTACTGAGGCGTCCATCTGCCGACCAGACTTGATGTCCAGAGAGGTATGCTGTCTGCCTGGTGCCAAGATCCAAGATGTTACGGAGAGTTTGCCGAGACTCATCAAGCCCACTGACTATTACCCAATGTTGCTAATCCATGTTGGAACAAATGATACTGCCAGGTATACCTCGGAACGTATCAAAAGTGACTTCATGGCTCTGGGACAGAGGGTGAAGCAGGTAGGTGCACAGGTGGTGTTCTCTTCAATCCTCCCTGTTGAGGGTAAAGGCCAAGGCAGAGAGGCTCGCATCCTGGAGATGAATGCATGGCTGCGTGGATGGTGTCTTCGAGAGTGTGTTTGGTTTCCTAGACCATGGGATGCTGTTCCAAGGGTTGCAGAGCAGAGATGGCATCCATCTGTCCAAGAAAGGTCAACGCATCTTTGGTAGTAGACTGGCTAATCTACTGAAGAGGGCTTTAAACTAGATTCGTTGGGGATGGGTGAAGAAAGCCCCCAGGTAAGTGAAAGCCCCCAGGTAGGTGATACATTAAATACCTTTATGGAAATGGGTAACAGGGGTAACATATGGAAAGCAGTGTATATTAATGCCCGTAGCATGGGAAATAAGATCCCTGAAGTTGAAGCTTTGGTGGGAGTGGCTGACTTGGATTTAGTGGCAGTTACAGAAACATGGTTCACAGAAAACCATGACTGGGATGTAACTATACCTGGCTATACTTTATTCAGAAAGGACAGGGTAGGAAGAAGGGCAGGAGGAGTGGCACTATATGTAAAAACTACTATTAAAGCTTTGGAATTACAGAGCTTAAAAGGGAGAGAGGAGGCATTGTGGGTTAAACTAGAAAGAGGGAAAGAGAAATCTATTTGCATTGGTGTGATATACAAACCTCCCTCACAAGAGGAAGAGGTGGACAGAGAGTTAATTGAAGACATACGCAGCATTGCTAGGAAAGAGGAAGTGCTACTGCTATGAGATTTCAATATGCCAGATGTTGATTGGCACATTCCTGCTGCAGTATCATCTAGAAGTAAGGAGATCCTGGATTCTCTACAGGGAGAACTATTCAGGCAATTGGTAACAGACCCCACACGTGAAGGGGCCATACTGGACTTGGTGCTTACCAATGGTGAAAGTGTTTCTGATGTTGTAATGGGAGATCATTTTGCATCCAGTGATCACCAGATGGTGTGGTTCAGTATTAGGACTAGGGCTGTTAGAATCCATTCCAAGGTGAAGATCTTAGACTTTAGGAAGACTAACTTTGCGAAGATGGGCCAATACCTCAGGGAGTCGTTAGTGGGATGGGAACAGCTGGGGGATGTAGAAAAACAGTGGGCAAAACTGAAAGGGGGTATTTTAAAGGCAACCGACCTTTTTGTTAAAATGGTAAATAAAGGCAAAAGGAACAGGAGACCGCTATGGTTTTCGAAGGAAGTAGCTGAAAAAGTGAAGAAAAAGAGGGAGGCCTTCATGAAATACAAGAGATCACAGAGAGAGGAAGACAGGCATCTGTATTTGGAAAAACTTAGAGAAGCTAGCAAAGTAGTCAAGAAGGCAAAGATTCAAAAGGAGGAGGAAATAGCCAATGCAATAAAATGGGGGGATAAGACATTTTTCAGATATATTAGTGAGAAGAGGAAGGGCAAAAGTGGTATTGTCAGACTCAAGGGTGCAGGGGGGGAATATGTAGAAGCTGATAAGGATAAAGCGGAATTGCTTAACAAATATTTTTGTTCTGTGTTCACAGATGAAGAACCAGGAGCAGGACCTCAGAAAACACCCACAAATGAGAACAGAAGCGAGGGACATCTTGAACAATTTTCATAAGACTGTGTTCGTGAGAAACTAGCTCAACTTAAAGTAGACAAAGCAATGGGACCGGATGGGATACACCCTAGAATACTGAGGGAACTTGGGGACGTTCTAGCAACTCCACTGACTGACCTTTTCAATGCCTCGTTGGAGTTGGGAGTGGTGCCAAAGGACTGGAGAGAGGCTCATGTGGTGCCTTTACACAAAAGCGGAAGTAAGGATGTGGTTGAAAACTACAGGCCGGTTAGTTTAACTTCGGTGGTGAGTAAATTATTGGAAACGCTGCTGAAAGAGAAAATAGTGAGGTTTCTGGAGTCCGGCGGATTACAGGATCCGAGGCAGCATGGATTCACCAGAGGCAGGTCTTGTCAGACAAATCTGATTGATTTCTTTGACTGGGTGACCAGGGAGTTGGACCAAGGGAGAGCTCTAGATGTGGTGTATTTAGATTTCAGTAAAGCCTTTGACACTGTTCCTCACAGGCGACTTATAAACAAACTGAGCACCCTAGGGATGGACCCTAAAGTTACTGATTGGGTTAGAAATTGGTTGGGTGGGAGGCGACAAAGAGTACAAGTAAATGGAGCTCATTCTGAGGAGAAGGATGTTACCAATGGTGTGCCCCAGGGATCTGTCCTTGGTCCGATTCTTTTTAACATCTTTGTTAGTGATATAGCGGAAGGGCTATCGGGTAAGGTTTTCCTCTTTGCGGATGATACCAAAATCTGCAATAGAGTAGACACCCAGGAAGGTGTAGATAACATGAGGAGGGATCTAGCTATGCTTGAAGAATGGTCTAGAATTTGGCAGCTGGGATTTAATGTTAAAAAATGTAAGGTCATGCATTTGGGCTGCAGCAATCCAAGGGAGCAATACAGTATAGGAGGTGAAGTACTTTTGTCCACTAAAGAAGAGCGGGACCTAGGCGTGGTTGTGTCTGATGATCTTAAAGTAGCTAAACAGGTAGAAAAGGTGACGGCAAAAGCTAGAAGGATGCTTGGGTGCATACGGAGAGGAATGGCTAGCAGAAAAAAGGAGGTGATAATGCCTCTGTATAAGTCTTTGGTGCGACCTCATTTGGAGTATGGTGTGCAATTCTGGAGACCGCACCTTCAAAAGGATGTGAACAGGATGGAGTCGGTGCAGAGGGTTGCTACTAAAATGATTAATGGGCTTCATTATAAAGCATATGAGGACAGACTTAAGGATCTTAATATGTACACCTTAGAGGAAAGGCGGGATAGAGGTGATATGATTGAGATGTTTAAATACCTCCGTGGCATAAATGTTCAGGGGGAGACTCTCTTTCAATTGAAAGCAAGTTCTGCTACGAGGGGACATGGGATGAGGGTGAAGGGAGATAGATTCAGGAGTGATATGCGGAAATATTTCTTTACGGAAAGAGTAGTGGATCCGTGGAATAGTCTCCCAGTGGAGGTGGTAGAGATGAGGACAGTAACTGAATTCAAAAAAGCATGGGACCAACACAGAGGATCTCTAAAGGTAAAAAGTAGACTGTTGTAGTTGTTATGGAAGGACAGACTAGATGGGCCTTGTGGTCTTTTTCTGTCATCATGTTTCTATGTAAAATTACCCTCTAAAAGTCCATCCACTTAAGGGGACCACCAGATCTCTTTAAAATTAGCACATGTACTCCATGGTGTTTCCAAGATTACAATGCAGTTGCTTTTGGAATACTTGCACAAGCCTTATGGCAAGGTAGTTACCTCAACCTCTTCTAAAATGCTGGAGAAACAAGCATACCAGCACCGTATTTCCTTAGGCCAAGAGCCTCAGCACAGTAGGAGTGCAATCTGTGCATACCACTTAATACAGCAAAAACAATAGTTCTGTGTAGACCTGCCCACCTCAGTGTAACAATCCTTTACTCCTTTTGCTTCAGTGTCAGTACCATAGTTGATAAGTCTCTCTTCTGCATCTTTGCAGCTTCCAGAACATTTTTATTCTTCAAAAGATGTTCAATGATTTATGAAGAGTTACTGCAAGATTTAACCAATATCCTTTACTAACAACCTGCAGAATAGGTTTCTCATTCCTCAGGCAGAGGTACAACAGGGTCCTGTTATTGTGTATACTGTATCTTTATTATCTACTTCCAAGTCAGAGGAAAAGTCTGTGCATTTGTCGTCTTCCTCCTCTCCAGAGTTTAGCACTTCTTATAGAGGGTCTTTTAGAGCCCTCTGTTGTGCAACTGCCTTCTCCAGATAAAGTGGAGAAGGCTTCTAAAAGAATTATTTCTAGCCCTTCTCCATTGGTGAGGAATAAATCTTTATAGAGGACATCTCTTATACAAAATGTATTCAGAAAATGGCCAAGGACATTCCATTGAAACAGTATGCAGAACCAAGATCAGACGTATTCAGATTTCTCAAATATTTAAAGGCTCCCAGAACGACTGTTGTGATTCCTATTAATGCTCCAAGACCAGAGGTACTGTATATGACAAAATCTACTTAGCTGACTTCAAGAAGATAAATATAAAATATGAACAACTAGATCAAGGTTTCAGTAAGGTCCAACTATCTCACTCTTCAGTTGTTGTGGAAGAAGACTTGAAATATGCCAAGTAGTATAGAGATTTCTACAATACTTCTTCAGGAAAAGACCTCCTGTGGCATGTAGTAGGAAGGGGTTTTCTTTAAAACATGGGCCAGACAGCAGTTCAGGGAAAACAAAAGCTGTTTTACTTCTGTCCCAGCTTGTTAAACCTCCACAAAGTTGGTTCTCCCGGCCCTTTCTCTAGACCCACTTAAAGTTCCTACTTCAGAATTCCTTTACATAGTTTGCCTTAGAAGGACTTCTGGCACTACGGGCCTCTCTCCCTCCTGCAGCCTTCTAGGTTCTTAACTTCTCCTGAGCCACGCCCTCTAGACCCTGAACTCTGAGAGGCAGACTCTCTTAATGGGGACTGTTGATAATCCCTTTGGAGAGGGACGAGTAGCATTCTATACACCCCATCACACACCCTCCTCCCCAGCTCAACCATGCCCCATTGAGCACCTGCTTCACCTAGGACCTCGACCTAGGAAAAGAAGTCTGTGTTCAAATGAGTCCAACCAGCCCTATGGCAAACCTGGAACTGGTAGGGTTGGAGACTCAAAAACCACCACATAATACAGCCGTTGGACTCATGTCGAGCCAGCCACTAGAGGGGTTGGTGGTCCATTATCAGCGTAAACGGATGGCTGAGCAGGTAGTATTTGAAGGTTTCAAGAGCCCACTTGACATCCAGGGCGTATTTCTCAGTCACTGCATAATGCTTCTTTCAAGAAAGCAGTTTCTTGTTGATAAATGCTATGGGATGTTCTTCACCCCTGACTTTCTGGGCCAGAATGGCTCCTAGGCCCACCTCTGAAGCATCAGTTTGCATAATAAATGATAGAAAGAAATCAGGACAGATTTAGAGCACACAGCCTTCTTGAAACGCTAGAAGGCCAGGTCCAGGTCCGGTAACCACTGAATCCATTATGGAGCTCTCTTCTGGAGAAGATTGGTTAACTGCTCCACCACCTCTGCAAAATTAGGGATGAACTGGCAGCAATAGCCAATCAATAGAAGGAAGCGATAACTTTCTTTCTTCGATTTCATGGTGGGGGCCTGGCATTAGCATCCACCTTCTGTAGAAGAGGTCATATCTGCCCATTCCTGATTAAATATCCCAGGTATTGAATGTCCTGATCTCCCAGAAAGCATTTCTTGGGGTTGGTTGTTAACTCAGCCTTCTGCAAGCTGGTCAACACGACTTGTACTTGGCTTAGATGGGTAGTCTAGTCTCTACTGTAGATGATGATATCGTCAAGCTATGCAGCCACATACTCCTTGTGCAGTCTCAGCAGCCAGTTGACTAGGCATTGAAACATGGCTGAGCCCTGTGTAATCCAAAGGACAGCACTGTAAACTGAAACAGACCTTGCAGTGTTGAAAAAAAATCTTCTTGGCAGCCGGAATCAAAAGCACCTGCCAGTATCCCTTGGTCAAATCCAAAGTTGATATAAAGCTTGCTTTACCAAGTTGCTTGATTAGCTCATCTACTCTGGGCATGGGATACACTTCCAATTTAGATGCTGCATTGACCCTCTGAAAGTCAGTGCAGAATCTGATGCTTCCATCGGGTTTAGGAACCAAGATGATGGGGGATGACCAGTCATAGACTCTTCTGTCACTCCCAAGTTAATCATCTCTTCCAGTTTCTTGATGATGGCCTTCTCTGGGCCTCCGGAATCCGATAGGGTCACTGCTGTATAATCACCCCAGGGTTCGTAACGATATCATGACAAATGAGGTGGGTTCATCCCGGGTGGGTAGAGAACACCTTAATGTTTTGGTGGATCAAACCTAGATCTCTTCTCTGGACAGCAGAGAGCTCATCTCCAATTGGGACTGGAGTTGGATCCAACAGGGATAAAATTTCTGGCCCAAATGTATTCCTTGTACCAACATAGCCCTCACTGGAGTCCACTTTTTCAATGGCTTAATATGGTAAATTTTGGCTTTCTTCCATTTATCTGGCTGGGTAATCTTGTAGCTAACAGGTCCCACTTTCTCTTCCACCTCATAGGACCCCTGCCATTTGTAGAGTAACTTGCTCTTGGATGAGGGCAACAAGACTAAAAATCTGTCTCCTGGTTGGAAGGTGCATTGCACAGCTGCCTGCTTGTAGCCCCTGGCCTGTTTGGCTTAAGCTTTTTCCAGCCTAAGTTTGGCCATCTCTCAGACTTTCCTCAGCCTGTCTTGCATTTGTATAATGTACTCCACCAAATTATGGTAGTCCAACAAAACAGCACAGATCCACATGCTATGTAGAACCCAGTAACAAACGTGGACAGCAGTAAGGAAGGAAATTCTTTTATTGGTCACCTTTAGCCTAGGCCTGACACAGGCCGTGTTTCGCTACCTTCTTCAGGGGCAGGCTAAACTGTAAGTTGTAATTTCAATCTTTCAACTTATAGATCCTTTAAATGCCGATTAGAATAAGTCAAAGTGTTCAGTGTAAGCGTCTCAGCATTCCCGTCGGCACACCACATAGAACGCTGGCGCTTGCGCTCTATAGACCACACTATAGGCCCATGTCGGGCCTAGGCTAAAGGTGACCAATAAAAAAATTTCCTTCCTTACTGCTGTCCACGTTTGTTACTGGGTTCTCCACCAAATTATGCCTGGCATGGGATTCTACTTCCCAGATTTCCCTTACCACATCTAATATGTCTCTTGGCCATCTTGCGAAGAGCAACTCAAAAGGCGAAAGCCCCGTGGAACTCTGAGGTACCTCATGGATGGCAAACATCAAATAGGGAAGAAGAATGTCCCAGTTCTTCTCACCCTCCTGCACAAACGTTTTTAACATCTGTTTCAGAGTTTTATTGAATCACTCAATGAGGCCATCCGTCTGGGGATGATATTCTGATATTTGCAGCATCTTGACCTTCACCAAGACACACACTTGCTTCATTACCTTGGATACGAAGGGTGTTCCTTGATCTGTGAGGATCTCATTGGTTATTCCCACCCATGAGAATCCTTCCCAGAGGGTATTCGGGATCATAGTAATCTTCATATTCCTTAGAGCAATGGCCTCCAGGTGTCAGGTAGCATAGTCTAGTATGACTAAAATATACTTGTTACCTCAAGTGGTTCACTCCAAGGATCCTACCAATTCCATGGCTGCTCTTTCAAATGGGGTTTCAATGACATGCATAGGCAATAGAGGGACAGATAGGACTCTGGCGGGGTTATGAAGTTGGTAGGTAAAGCATGACTGTCAATATAACGTCAACTGTTTATGGATCCTGGGCCAGATAAATTGGGCTGAAATGTGCTCCAGCGTTTTCTCCACCCTCAAGTGTCCCCCTAATAAAAAGCTATGGACCAACGATAGCTTCCTGGCCCTGTCGTCAGCAGGTGTTATCAGTTGTTTTACCTCTTCCCCTTCTAGGCACCCTTGGCCACCCTATATAGCAAATCTCCCTTTAGCACAAAATAGGGAAAGATTTTTGCAAGGGACTTTTCATTACCTACTGAAATCCTATCCACCTCCAAAGGCTGTGCTTGGGCATGTTTAAGGGACTCATCTTCTTGCTGGACCCTTCTGAAGCTCCCTGGGTCTTATTTATTGGCAGAGTTCTGGACACTGTTCAAGCCAAAGCTTTTCTATCAGAGGACAGAATCCAGATACTGTGCATGTTCATGCCATACAGTCAGCACCCAAGGTTACAGCCAGAAGCTATTTGCAAACATTGGGAAACATGGCATGTGTAGTTGATGTAATCTCCCTAGCCCATCTGGAAATGAGGTGCTCCCAATAAAATCTCAAGTTCCAGTGAAATCAATGTTTATAGCCTTTCACGCCACCTTGACTTTGTCTGATGTTGCAATGATGGACTTGCAAGCCCACCCTTTCAACAGACATCATCTTTGCCCCTTGAGAGCATCACTTAGTGACTGACTAGAGAATCCTCAAAGATGGAGCGAGGAGTTCCTCACAACAATCATCATTTACAGGGGTTGTGGTCATATCAACCATTTAGAGCTCAGCGCAATTTACTATGCCTTGTGAGTTTTCTTTCATCTTCTTCAGAAGTCATCAGTCCTAATTTAGACAATCAGGTGGCAATTGTTTACATAAAACAAACAAGGAAGCACAAGCTCTTTGTCTTTGCTGAGAAGCAACCATGTTTAGAACTGTGCCATAGCCAATCGCATCCAGATACAAGCCAGTCGTGCCAGATACAATCGCATCCAGATACAACCAATTAGCCAACAGGCTCAGCTGAATTTGTTCACCTTCTACTATATTGCAGTATCTATACCATTTACATCATATACAGTAGACTTTTAGCTCTGCTCCATTAGAGAACACCTCTGACTGCCTGTGCTCTAGTAGGTAACATTCCAGCATTTTATTGTTTGCTTTATGACATGCCTTCTTCATGTAAAGCCTCCACTGCAGAAGCCCCAGTGGGACCTTAATTTGGCCCTAGTTTCACTGATGAAAGTCACCCTTTCAACCACTGGAATGTGCTATGTTTAAATCCTCACCTGGAAAGTACAATTACCTTGACTAAGAGTGAATGAACTTCAGGCATAGGTAAGCTATGAACTATAAACTCAATTTCACCATCATAATGTTGTTCTCTAGATGTTTTTACCTAAGGTGGCGACATCTTTTCACATAAATGAGGAAATAATGTTTCACAACTTTATATATTTTATCATTTATGTATTTGATATACTGTAATTCAAATCAGAAACATATCTAACTGGTTTACAAAATATAATAAAGGATGGGGAAAGAAAGAACAAGACAAACATTTGTTCTAAATATTTGTTCTAAATAATTACTATTTGTTTTAATTAATTACCCCGGTTTACCCAAGTTATTGTTCCTGTTATATGTAAAATACTCAGATATTGTATTCTGTCTGATGTTTTCTTGTTCTATGTAAACCGCGCTGATTATAAATAGTGCGGTATATAAAAGATGTTAAATAAATAAAATAAACAAAGAAGAAAGGGGAAGTACAATAGAAAAATACAACTCTCTCAATATGTAAGAATCATGCGGAAAATCAAACAAAAGCTTTGGAGAGATCAACTGACCATAAAGGATGGATTATATAGGACCAAGATGACAGGTTACTTTTGCGGAAATGCTAGTGTAAAATAAGTTTTCAAAGCAGATCTAAATTTTCTATGGGAAGAGTCAGACCTAATGTCCAGAGGCAAATTGTTTAACAGAGTAGAAGCAGCCACAGCAAAGCAAGACTGGCAAACATGTTCAAGATGGATTAAGGAGAGAGATGAGACAACCATCAAATTGTGTTATGATGAGTGTAGTGTATGCTGAGGGGCATAGGCAATCAGCAAATCAGCTAAAAAGCAGGAAGGCCAAAATAAAAAATTTAAAATTGAACTCAATCCTGAGACTTACAGGGAGCCAGTGCTCCACATATAAAAGGGGAGTGACATGATCAAATTTTCTAGCATCATGGAGAAACTTTACAGAAATATTTTGGAGTAGCTGTAGTCTTTATCTGTCTCTAAGGCATGCCATGGTACAAGGAGTTGCAATACTCAAGGCATGGAATCACGAGTGCAAGAATGAGGATGCGTAGGGAGGCCTTATCTAAAGATCAAATTGTCCAAATGAAGAAAGCCTTTTGTATAACATTAGCAATATGTGCAGAGAAATTGAGCTGTCTGCCAAGGATGGCCCCCAGAACTTTTATAGTATCTTTAAGAGAGAGTACAGAGCTGGTTAGAGTCGGAGAAGTAGCCGGAAGGGTGGACCGCAAAGAGAATATAATGCCCTCAGACTTAGAAGGGTTTAGTTTGAAGCCATTGTCAGACAGCCAATAGACAACAGCATCAAGTTTAATGGAAAGGTCAGCAAAGAATGCCAGGCTACGAAAGTCAAGAGGAATGAGGAGCTGGATATCATCTGCATACATAAAGAATGTTAGTCCAAGTGACTGAATAAAAGATGAAAATGGGACAATAAAAATATTGACAAGGTTTGGGCCTAAAATGGATTCCTGCAGCATATCACAATCAAGAGTGAGGTGATATGAGACCAGTGAACACAGAAAAAGCAGTCTTTTAGGTAAGACTGAAACCATTTGAGAGCTGTACCTGTAACAGACAAAGCAGTGAAGCACTCAAAAAGCAGAGCATGGTTAACCAAGTCAAAGGTGGCAGTTCGGTCTAGTGAAATAAGAAGAGCACACCTGCCATTGTCAAAGTTTGTTTCAACAAAATTAAAGGAAGCCAAGGAGGGATTTCTCGGTAGAGTAATGTGAGCGGAAACTGGTCTGCCAGGAATGGAAAGCATCAGAGGTCTCAAGGAAATTTTTGAGCTGGTTGACAACTGTTTTCTCCACAACATTCCTAAAGGGGAGATTTAAAATGGGAAGACAGTTGGATGTAGAAAGCATATCAGCCTTATGTGATCTTTATTTCGAGGCAGGACAGTGGCATGTTTTCATAGTGTGGGGAAATCCCCCTGTGTGAGACTCAGTTTAATCATGGAGTGAAGAAAGAGCAGAAGAGGATCCAGGAGCTGCTTCAGAAAAGTAACTGATAGGGGGATAGTAAGAACTGAAGACAACCCAGTGCACTAGCAATTGTGCTAACTTCATACTGGTTTGGAATAGTAAAATTGGTGAAAGAGTGTCTAGAAGGGGCAACTGGGGTCAGTAGTAGTAACCAATGGCAAAGATGAAGATTGAATAACTCTAATTTTCTGTAAGAAGTCTACAGCCAGTTGAATGGCAGCAAGAAGGGAAGGTACATCCAAAGAGGAGGCACTACATAGCCAATTAACCAACCTAAATGAAGTAAACATAGAAACATGATGACAGAGAAAGACCACATGGCCTATCTAGTCTGTCCTTCCATATCAACACTACAACAGTCCACTTTTTACCCTTAGAGATCCTCTGTGTTGGTCCCATGCTTTTTTGAATTCAGTTACTGTCCTCATCTCTACCACCTCCACTGGGAGATTATTCCACGGATCCACTACTCTTTCCATAAAGAAATATTTCCGCATATCACTCCTGAATCTATCTCCCTTCACCCTCATCCCATGTCCCTTCGTAGCAGAACTTGCTTTCAATTGAAAGAGGCTCTCTCCCTGAACATTTATGCCACGAAGGTATTTAAACATCTCAATCATATCACCTCTATCCCGCCTTTCCTCTAAGGTGTACATATTAAGATCCTTCAGTCTGTCCTCATATGCTTTATAATGAAGACCACTAATCATTTTAGTAGCCACCCTCTGCACCGACTCCATCCTGTTCACATCCTTTTGAAGGTGCGGTCTCCAGAATTGCACACTATACTCCAAATGAGGTCGCACCAAAGACTTATACAGAGGCATTATCACCTCCTTTTTTCTGCTAGCCATTCCTCTCCATATGCACCCAAGCATCCTTCTAGATTTTGCCGTCGCCTTTTCTACCTGTTTAGCTACTTTAAGATCATCAGACACAACCACGCCTAGGTCCCGCTCTTCTTTAGTGGACAAAAGTACTTCACCTCCTATACTGTATTGCTCTCTTGGATTGCTGCAGCCCAAATGCATGACCTTACATTTTTTAACATTAAATCCCAGCTGCCAAATTCTAGACCATTGTTCAAGCTTAGCTAGATCCCTCCTCATGTTATCTACACCTTCCTGGGTGTCTACTCTATTGCAGATTTTGGTATCATCTGCAAAGAGGCAAAACTTACCCGACAGCCCTTCCGCTATATCACTAACAAAGATGTTAAAAAGAATCGGACCAAGGACAGATCTCTGGGGCACACCACTGGTAACATCCTTCTCCTCAGAGTGAGCTCCATTTACTCCATCCCTAGGGTGCTCAGTTTGTTTATAAGTCGCCTGTGAGGAGCAGTGTCAAAGGCTTTACTGAAATCTAAATACACCACATCTAGAGCTCTCCCTCGGTCCAACTCCCTGGTCACCCAGTCAAAGAAATCAATCAGATTTGTCTGACAAGACCTGCCTCTGGTGAATCCATGCTGCCTCGGATCCTGTAATCTGCTGGACTCCAGAAACCTCACTATTTTCTCTTTCAGCAGCGTTTCCAAGAATTTACTCACCACCGAAGTTAAACTAACTGGCCTGTTGTTTTCAACCACATCCTTACTTCCGCTTTTGTATAAAGGCACCACATGAGCCTCTCTCCAGTCCTTTGGCACCACTCCCAACTCCAACGAGGCATTGAAAAGGTCAGTCAGTGGAGTTGCTAGAACGGCCCCAAGTTCCCTCAGTATTCTAGGGTGTATCCCATCCGGTCCCATCGCTTTGTCTACTTTAAGTTGAGCTAGTTTCTCACGAACACAGTCTTCTGAAAATTGTTCAAGATGTCCCTCGCCTCTGTTCCTATGGGTGTCCCTCCCTTCTGTTCCTATGGGTGTTTTCTGAGGTCTTGCTCCTGGTTCTTCATCTGTGAACACAGAACAAAAATATTTGTTAAGCAATTCCGCTTTATCCTTATCAGCTTCTACATATTCCCCCCTGCACCCTTGAGTCTGACAATCCCACTTTTGCCCTTCCTCCTCTCACTAATATATCTGAAAAATGTCTTATCCACCCATTTTATTGCATTGGCTATTTCCTCCTCTTTTTGAATCTTTGCCTTCTTGACTACTTTGCTAGCTTCTCTAAGTTTTTCCAAATACAGATGCCTGTCTTCCTCTCTCTGTGATCTCTTGTATTTCATGAAGGCCTCCCTCTTTTTCTTCACTTTTTCAGCTACTTCCTTCGAAAACCATAGCGGTCTCCTTTTCCTTTTGCCTTTATTTACCATTTTAACAAAAAGGTTGGTTGCCCTTAAAATACCCCCTTTCAGTTTTGCCCACTGTTTTTCTACATCCCCCAGCTGTTCCCATCCCACTAACAACTCCCTGAGGTATTGGCCCATCTTCGCAAAGTTAGTCTTCCTAAAGTCTAAGATCCTCACCTTGGAATGGATTCTAACATCCCTAGTCCTAATACTGAACCACACCATCTGGTGATCACTGGATGCAAAATGATCTCCCACTACAACATCAGAAACACTTTCACCATTGCTAAGCACCAAGTCCAGTATGGCCCCTTCACGTGTGGGGTCTGTTACCAATTGCCTGAATAGTTCTCCCTGTAGAGAATCCAGGATCTCCTTACTTCTAGATGATACTGCAGCAGGAATGTGCCAATCAACATCTGGCATATTGAAATCTCCTATCAGTAGCACTTCCCCTTTCCTAGCAATGCTGCGTATGTCTTCAATTAACTCTCTGTCCACCTCTTCCTCTTGTGAGGGAGCTCTGTATATCACACCAATGCAAATAGATTTCTCTTTCCCTCTTTCTAGTTTAACCCACAATGCCTCCTCTCTCCCTTTTAAGCTCTGTAATTCCAAAGCTTTAATAGTAGTTTTTACATATAGTGCCACTCCTCCTCCCCTTCTTCCTACCCTGTCCTTTCTGAATAAAGTATAGCCAGGTATAGTTACATCCCAGTCATGGTTTTCTGTGAACCATGTTTCTGTAACTGCCACTAAATTCAAGTCAGCCACTCCCACCAAAGCTTCAACATCAGGGATCTTATTTCCCATGCTACGGGCATTTATACACAGTGCTTTCCATATGTTACCCCTGTTACCCATTTCCATAAAGGTATTTAATGTATCACCTACCTGGGGGCTTTCACTTACCTGGGGGCTTTCTTCACCTATCCCCAACGAATCTAGTTTAAAGCCCTCTTCAGTAGATTAGCCAGTCTACTACTGAAGATGCGTTGACCTTTCTTGGACAGATGGATGCCATCTCTGCTCTGCAACCCTTGGAACAGCATCCCATGGTCTAGGAAACCAAAACGCTCTTGATGACACCATCCACGCATCCACGCAGTCAAGTAGATGGTGTATGGTCTGTCTGCAGATCAAATGCAATGTAATTCTTGGCCAAGTGCAGGGCTAATCTGTAGTTCCTGGCAGCATCTTGATAGGTAACTAAGATGAACGTCAAGGGTTGCCTAGGCTAGTAACACTCAGTTTGGTAAGGTTGTGTTTTAAGTACCTGCAAGCCTGAGTGGAAACAAGGATGGTGCTTCTTAGGGCAAACCATATAGGGGTGCTCAAAAGCAGTTCAGTCTAATAGAACTGTACTTACAGTACACTCAACTGTAAATGGTCTGCTGCCTACTACCTTAAAATAACTGATTTGTTTGGGAAGTCTACCCAACTTTGGTCACTGTGGTCATACCATCCTGACTGTGCCCAATCTCATCTAACTTCAGAAGCTAAGCAGGGTCAGGCCTGGTTAGTAGGTGGATGCAAGACAACCTTGGAATATCAAGTGCTGTAGGCTTACTGCCTGGAAGAAAGGCCTAGCAATATACTGCCTATCACAGCTTACCAATAAAACCTAGAGGATAGCCACATCATGAACAACTATCCAACTGACAGCTAAAACCTGTCATATCTTTCTCTACAACATCAGCAAAATTTGCCCCTTCCTTCCTGAACACACTACTAAGACACTTATCCACTCTTTAGTCACCTCCATTCTAGATTATTGTAACCCTCTACTGAATCATCTCTCTTTACTGAATCATCTCTCTCCCCTTCAATCTATTCAAAACTCAATTGTATGGCTAATCTGTCAAGCTCGATATACTCATATAACCCCTCTTCTCAGGTAACTTCATCGGCTCCCTATCCGTTTCTGTATTCAGTTCAAACTTCTCCTACTGACCTATAAGTACATTCATTCTACTGCTGCCCATTACCTTTCCTCTCCCTACATCCCCCCTTGCGAACTCCATGATCACTTCTGTCTGTGCCCTTCTCTTCCACTGCAAATTTTACACTTCGATCCTTTCACCTTGCTGCTCCTTATGCCTCAAACTACCTATTCATTTGGCTTCATCTCTACCCATTTTCAAATCCTTGCTGAAAACTCATTTTTTCGAGGCTGCTTTTGAATTCTGATCCGCTTAGTCTCCTTTGTGTTTCCTTACCATACACCTAGATGTTTCCTTGTCCTCAGCTGTTGTGTTGTTTGTCTTAACTAGATTGTAAGCTCTGATGAGCTGCATATGCCTTGTAGCACTTTACAAATGATCAATATTAGTAGTTGTATCCATGGGGTTACCAGGAGTTGACATCAACTTGACGGCACTGAACAGCAACCCAACTTTTCATCTCCTTTGATCTTAACAGGTTTGGTGGCATGCCAGTGACAAATGGCCTGGCATCCTCCATCCAATTCTATTATGAACAAGTGGACACTCCTCTCAGCTCCAAAATAAAGTTTCATCAGATCAGAACTACTATGGCAACAGTGGTGCTTCTAAAGTCTGCCTCACTAGATATGATCTGCAAAGTAGCTACATGGTCCTCTCTTCATACTTTCACTGCCCATTATTTTTTTGGACTAAGCCTCAGCAAAGAGCAGTGCATTCAGTCAAGCTGTACTGGCCAATCTGTCCATCTGAACAGGCAACTCTTGTACTTATTTACTGTGAGCTGCTCTAGACTGGGACAATATCAAAACAGTGAGCAGCTCTAAGCATGGGAGTCACCTACTTTGTGCCTGACTTAATCCTGCTTGTGGAGAGAAAAAGCTACATTGCTCACCTGCACAATCCCACCTACTGTACCTCCCTGAGAATTGTCTACATTCTTGATCTTTAGAACTGAGGCACTGAGGAGACTGCTGTGCATGAGAAGGGCTGTACATGTGCAGAACTTTACACTAAGCTCTGAGTTATGGGAGAACAGTTTTATCCCGGTGTCCATCCGAAGCTGCCAGTCCCACTTGTGTGCCCTATCAATCCTGCTGTCTATGGAAAATGCCAGCTACAGATAAGAAACATTGCTGTATATAGGAGATGCATCACAGAAGACCAGGGAACATGGATGTATGTTCATTAGCATGCCTTAAAAAATTCAGGGTCTTTTAATGAGAATTAGCATGCACTAAGTGTTGCTGTGCCTATATGAATAAAACAGCCCACAGTCGCACTTAGAGTACACATATGCAATCAATGTGCATTAATGTTAGTAAGAAAGACCCCCTAGTCTGCACAAAAATGATTTAAACACACATTATCTTATGAATTAATGTGCATATAATTTGCACATTAAAGTTCTAATGCACATTAAACTTTTTTTTTTTATTACAACAAATATCTCAAAGAACCAAAAATGCCAAAAATTGGGGAAAAGAATCTGAAGATGAACTGAAAATGTTTTGCCTGTATGCATCCCTACCAGGAAATAACCAATCTCAGAAGAAAACATAAATAGAGCTATCAAATAAAGTGAAAGCATATGGCAAGCTGGGAGGGAAGAGGAAGAGTAATGTGTGTGGGGGTTTCTGCCATCATTTTGGTTCCAAGTGGCTCTTGGCTATGATTATTAAGATATGGCTTCAAGACATGATGTTAAGACAACCAATATAATCTGGCACACTAATGCCTTTCTGAAAATTATTTTCTTCAGTGCCAGGACTCTACAAACAGAGAACATTAATTAATACATTAATTGCAAGTAGGGGTCAGATTTTTATTGAAAACAAGAAACCTCATTGTAGCTCCAGCTGTCAGCATACAGCAGCTTGGATTGAATCCATCTAGCTTTCAGATGGCCAGAAATCACTAAAGTGGAGAATTTTAAGACAGGCTTCTCCCTTTACTTACTGTAGCTACAGTTCTTGCAAAGACTAAATGGGCAGGCTGTTATTTGTTAATACATATGCATGCATGAAAATGCCCCTACCAAATAGAAAGAACCCATGTGCACAGAAATTTGAATTAAATTATCCAAATTCTCCATTACTAGGGTAGATGATTTTAACAATCCAATTGCTCCATTCTTAGACTGAGCAGGTCCGGTTTCCAGAATGGAAAAAAAGTCTTTGTTAAATATTTGGACGTGTCATTTTGACCTTCTCTTTGCTAGACAGCTGGGAAAAGTGTCACCCCACTTCATAGGATTATGTGTAACTTTCTCAGCACCTGGTTTACATTTATGAAATTATCAGTTTTTGATCAGTCTCCATATAATATCATGCCAAATATAATTTCCAGCAGAACTATAGTTATTTCCCTATCTCTTACCTTTATAATTAGGTTTTATGTTTTCTATAGGCTGGATCCCTTAATTCTTTACTTAATGACAATGTTCCATGGATGCAGGTGGAGAATTTCATAACCAGGTAGCCGGACCCGGCGCTTTCCTCCTGCACTTAACCTCCCACCCATACAACTCATCTTTTACCTTTCCCCACAAATTACACATACAACGTAATCATGGTAAGAAACTGGTCGCAGCTTTATTTCCAAACAACATACTGAACATTAACAGTAACGATGCCCAAACAAATCCCCAGCGGAGCGATGCGTCACCAGCCATGCAATTAGCAAAGCAACCTCGCCTCCGCTCCAGCCATGGTCACACCACCGGCAACGTTCCCACCACCCCTATCTGACTTTGCCATATTACTAGCAAAAGTCTTCCAGGGGTAGTCCGGGTCGAGGGCACCCCGCCCCCGTCCCAAGTCGCCTAAGGCTCCGGACCCCAGAAACCTCCAGGATCCCGCTTCACTTCCCCCCCCCCTCCAGCTGCGACACCCCCATAACAGACTCCCCACCTCCCAGTAAGGAAGGGTGAGCGGGTGGGCTGCTTGCCCTGCCGACTCGCTGCATGTGCTCCGGCCCAGACCGCACACGCCGGAGCACATGGCCTCTCCTCCCTCTGATTGGCTCCGCTCGCTCCCCATCTCGAGCGGAGCCAATCCATTCAAAAGATGCACACAGCGTCTTTACGCTGCGGCGACTTCGGCCCTGCCTCATCCATGAACGCGGGCAGGGTCCCCGCGCCGGGCCAGGCACCCGGTTACGCGCGGGCGCCGGGACCCTGCCCGCGCCCTTATTATTTACAGAATTCCTTAATTTCAATAACAAAAAACATCCTTGCATATCTGGAATGCATTAAATACAGTTCTTAAAGGGAAGGCTATTTGATTTCAAACCTTCTTAAATACTGTATGTGAATGAAACATACATCAATGAAAAAACAAAAGTAGCTGGTCAGCCCTCGGTTGCTTAAAAAGTAACTGCAACTAAGGGTAGAAAGAATGCAATACTAATTAGTGATACTGAAATTCATTTTATGCAGATAAGCAAGTGTAATATGGTAGAGGTGATAGAGCAAATTAGAATATCTGATGAAACCATTGTGGCACAACACTAAATATTTGAAACAATTCTATTAATTTTCATACTAATCTTTATAAATCAGACTTAGACGTGGCACTAGGGGAAACAACTTTTGGAGCCATTCGCAAAATAGTGCAGACAATGCTATAGTACAAACCAAGCAGTTCTGTGCTCATGATATATTGATCAGTTGATGACGTTTCTTTGTCAAGCAGGTTGACTCATCCCATGGTGCTGACATGGAAAACACTCTCAACAAGGGAAAATTACATCATCTCCAAGTCCCTCCCCAGTCTATTTCTGTCCATGCTTTGCCTGGACGCATTTTAGGTACTCTCCACGTATAGATGATAATTTTATAAGCACCCAGAAAGTGGCTATCAGCCTACGTTTTATGAAATAAGGGCATAAGTGACTGAAAACCCCATGTTAAATCTAGGCATGAGCACTAACACCAGCTCTAGAGTTGGCATTAATGCCTGTTCCTAGATTTCTAAAGAATACGCATACGTTACATTATTTTAAAAGTTACATGTGTAAATTGGCATTCTGCTCGAGCTTCACCCCTGTGCGCACACACACACACTAAAAGTACATGTCATGGGCCTGACACGCATGCTTACAAAATAGGGGCCGGTTAAAGTAGGCACATAAACAAACTTCTCTGCTATGTCAGCCTCAATGTTGAAGCAAAAAGGAAACAGCCTTTTCAACCCAGCAGGCTTCAAGTGCCTGTCACTTGAGCAAAGATGGCAAATTTAGACACAGAGTAAGTACCGTCTCTGGCTTAGATCACATCCCACTGGCCTATGCTGTGGCACAATATCTTCAAGAATAAAACTACTGCATAACTAAATGAATCTTTGGCTGTCCTGAATGAACTTGCTCTTGGCTGATTTCTGAAGCTAAACAAGGTTAAGCCTGGCTAGTACTTGGATGGGTGACCACCTTGGAATATCAGTGGCTATAAACTCACTGTGCACAAGAAAGGGCCTGGCAATCCACTTCCAGCCATACCTTGCCAAGAAATCTCAGGGGCTGGGCTGCCAGGAGTCAGCATTGACTCAACAGCACACATTGCATTGCATTTTTGCAGGCAGTTGCAAAGGGAAAGTTGTGAGCATACTTTCTCTTTGAAAGCTGGACCAATGTGCAGGTAATTTTTCCAGCCAAATCTATGCACGATGTATCCCCCCTACCCTACCCTCCCCCTAGCCTAACCCAGCCCAGGAATACCTCCATGAAAATGAGTAAAAGTATGTGGTTTTGCTCCATAGAGAGAAAAAAGTATTTTATCCAGATAAATGGTTTTAAAAACTGCTCTATGACATTCATTCAAACGCTGATACAATGACATCACTTCATGGCTGACTTTCTGCTCTAAAAATTCAGGGCTGCAATTCAATATTTTACCCTGAAGATAATGTATTTTCCTTTTCATGTAATTTTTTTCTTTTTTTCGTACTGTGTATACACCAGGGTTTCCCAAATCTGTGCTGGGGATCCCTCCAGCCAATCCGTTTTTCAAGATATCTATATGACATATGCACAAAATAAATTTGCATACAATGGAACCTGATATACAAGTGCAGATTTTGTATGTGTATTTACTATGGATACCCTGAAAATCCAATTGACAGAGGAGGTCAAGGATAGATTTGGGAAGCTTGGTGCAAACACAGAACCTAGACATTTGTAAGGGGCTCTCCAGATTACCTTCCTCCTTGCAGCTATTTTTGTTACCAGCAGAGGCCCAACTTTCCCCGAAGAGCTGATTGCTTCTGCCTCAACACCACTTTGCTCTCAGACAGCATTAGTTGCATTGTGCCCAAACTTCTGCTTTGTTCTCGCAAGAGTTCAGCACAGCAAAACTCTTACAGTTCAAGAGCTCCACAGTCCCAGGGAGCAGAAGCAATGCACTCATAAGAGACAGTGGAGCCCACAGTTGCAGCTACAAGGTAATACAGACATCACGCAGAGCCGGTGCACTGTAGGAAAACCTCGTTCCTCACACCCTTCTGCTTCCACTACTGCCCCTTTCTGAGATCTGCAGCGAGTGACAATGATTTCAACTAGTCTCCCAGCGCTTACTTAAAACAGTGCTGTATGTGCTTCCGCCCCCTTCAGTGCCCAGTGTTGACTTCCTGTTTGCATGGGGTAAAAGCAGATGAATCAGTTTAGGTCCCAGAGAAATGCACCAGCAGTGGCAATGGGCCACCCTTGGACCATTTATTTATTTATTTATTTATCTATTTTCTTTTATACCGCCCCTTACAGAGATCAAGGGCGGTTTACATGGAACAGTTTAACAATCTTGTACACTTTTGTATACATTTACATTGAACAGTAGAATTCAACTATGTACAGGTAATACAAACAACTGTCAAACTATTTACATTGGCTATTTACAGAGGCTATGTATAGTGTGTTACAGAGTTGGATAGTTATTGGGCATGTGTAGGTATTGGAAATTAATTTCCTTTTTTTTGTCGTAAGTCAGGAGTGTGTGTGGCGGAGGACTGTCAGGAGTTAGTTAATTGTAATTTTAGGGGTTTTGTGTTTGTGTGACTGTGGTTGCTGTGGAGCTGGACTTGGGGGGTAGGGGACCATTGGCATCAACCTAAAATTAGGAAACAGCCATTGTTACCCTGCTATTTGGGAAGGATCATTAAATATATCCCCCTCACCGAAGGACCGTGTTTTTAAAAGCAGGACTCTTTAATGTGTAATTTGTTACAAGAAAGGGATGTCTGCTTAAGAATATACTAATGGACAATGACTTGGACATGTGAGGGCCATTTTAGATACTGCTCTGCTAAACATGGAACCTTTCCTATAATATTGAATATAGAGATGCAGGAGTATATGTTTATGTACGGGTATGTTGAACCGGGGGAGTCATTTTGCAATTGTACACATGGGGATAAAGCAATAGAGAAACATGGCTGTCATACACATGTAAATGCTAGTAGTTACGTTATGTATGTTGGCCATTTTGCAAACCTATTTGTATGCATGCTCCCAATTAACAACAGATACCACAATCTCTATCTATTCTCGCTTTTCAGGGGGAAATAAACAAGGGGGTATTAAGAAGGATAACATCCTTAATCCCTCCTGTAAAGGGCTGGCTGAACTGAGCATTTTTTTACAAACATGGCAGAGAGCAGGTAAATCCAGGCTTAGACAGTTTTGGTCAAATTCATGAATTATCCATCTGACATGGGGAACACATGTGTAGAATTTTACTTTACCCAGGCCACTCCCTAACCATGCCCCTGATATGCTCCCCTGCAATTTCGATCTAGTAAGGACATCCACATGTAAATTCAGCCCTTTCTAAAATCACCATTCACACATGTATCCCAATCCTTCACTGGATCATATTTCTGTAAATAGTTTAATGTAAACTAATTTGAGTTATAATGTAAACCGCTTTGACGCAAGGATAAAGTGGTATATAAAACCTGTTAAATAAAATAAAAGTATATGGTGAATAAGGCTTCTGTAATAACCACTATTAGACAGAAAGGGGGTTAAGGACAAACGATTGTGTGAAGCTGAACAAGATCTGTCCAGATGGATATTACATCTATCACTGATCTAGGCAATTCAGCAAAGGCAGGGACGGATTTACCTATACGCCATGTACGCCATGGCGTAGGGCCCACAGCTGGCAAGGGCCCACCCGGGGCCGGCCCACACACACCGCAGGGCTTCAGAGGGAGCAGGGTAAGCTCGCGCGAGGCCCTGGCTCCCTCTGTACAGCCGCCAGCGTGAAGAGCCTTTTCCTTCACGCTGGCGGCTGTATCTGTAAAGCCGCGATTGCTGGGAAAGGTTAAAGGCAATGCCCTTTAACCTTTCCCAGCATTCGCGGCTTCACAGATACAGCCGCCAGCGTGAAGGAAAAGGCTCTTCACGCTGGCGGCTGTACAGAAGGAGCTGGGGCCTCGCGCGAGCTTACCCGGCTCCCTCTGAAGCCTCTCAGACAGCCGCGGTGCTGGTCAGGGGAGCTAAGGACTGCATGGGCGGTGATTGGGGGGGGGGACCTGGACCGGAAAAGGGCTAGGGGGGGGGGGACTTGGACTGGAAAGAAATGGGCTGTGATAGGGGGGGGGAACCTGAAATGTAAAAGGGCTATGGGGGGGGGACTTGGACTGGAAATGGGTGGTGATGGGGGGGGGGGACCTGGACCAGAAAAGGGCTATGGGGGGGGGGACTTGGACTGGAAAAAAATGGGCTGTGATGGGGGGGGGGGACCAGAACAGAAAAAGGCCAATGGGGGGGGGACAGGGACTGGAAAAGGGGTGTTATGGGGAGGGGGACCTGGACTGGAAATGGGTTGTGATGGGGGGGGGACCTGGACCGGAAAAGGGCTAGGGGGGGGGTAACTTGGACTGGAAATGGGCTGTGATGGTGGGGGGGGGGGAACTAGGAATGCAAATGGGCTGTGATGTGCAGGGGGACTCGGACTGCAAATGGGATGTGATGGTGGGGGCTAGGACTGGAAATAGGCTGTGATGGGGGGGGGCTAGGACTGGAAATGGCCTGTGATGTGAAGGCTAGCACTGGAAATGGGCTGATGAAGAGCTGGAATAGGACTGGAAATGGGCTGATGTGGGGCATGGGAGAATGGGACTAGAAGGGAGTGGATGCTGGGTGGGTCTAGAACTATAAGGGAACTGATTTTGGGGGAGGACTAGAATGGATGGGGAATGAGAATGGAGAGGGGAAAAATATTTTGTGTGGAAGAAAAGTCTATGATGGGCTGGGTATTGGGAGAGTAAGAGGGGCTTGAAAATGGAAGGGTGAAATTTAAATGGATGATAAAGGAATAAGGAAAGAATTGGGGGAAAGAGCAAAAGGGAAACAATCAGTATGTTAAAGCAGAAATAGAGAGAATGGAAAACATCTAAAAGAGAAGAAAGGACAAATGGATAGCTCACAGAAGACACGAAGAAACCAGAAGAAAGTGACTGGAGCAATTGCAACTGAAAAAATGCCCAAACAGAAGGTAGAAAAATACTTTTTATTTTGAATTTATTAACTGGAATATGTCTTTTTTAATGTATTTCTTGAATTCCGATGCTGATTTTGTCCCTATTGCCTCTTTATGTCAGGCAATTCTATACATCTATTGCCATTTCTGTTTTGGTAAGTTGATCTCGTTTTTATTTTTTCTGGGGGCCCACAATTTTTGAATGGTATTGCTATAGTGTTTGATGATGCTTCTAACTGTTTAAATGCCTGGATGTTCAGTGAGTTGATGAAATCTATGCCTTTCTCTGAGAATGTTGGGGAAGGAGAGTGAAATGATGGGACTGTTCTTTGAAGTCTCTTGATACTCCAAGAATGAATAGTTTAGGAGATGTAATCTTTATGCTGACTCTACCGCCTCTAGTTTGACAGTAGCATGGCATGAATTCTTTGGGCTTTCATCAAGTATGTGATTAGGCAGACTCATCGAGTGGGGCATGCTTTAGATTTGGTTTCCCTCCCTATGTCTGGAATCTCATTTAGATATACTCATTTGAATTGTTGCCCTGTGCCATGGACAGATCATTTATTCTTTCAATGCTCATTCAGTATATCACCTACTAAAAGAAATTCATTTAAGAAAAAGCACATTAAACTAGAACAGTGGTTCTTAACCTTGTTGGAGGTAATGAACCCCACCAGTTTCATATGCACATTCACCAAACCCTTCTTTATTGAAAAATAAAATATGATTTTTTTTCAAATTCAAGACATAGGTATATGTTTTACTAGTTCACAAAATGAATCGTGCATTAACATCACTGTGTTTAAAGAACAAAACCAATACAATGCATGAACTCACAACAAACTGCATACATAACTTTTCACAAAGACATGACCTATTTTAATACTACCACACTGAAATGGTTTTAATTTTTAACCTTATGTATTCCAATAATTAACTTATTGTATTTATGCTATTTATTATTTTTAACATTTTAACACATACCCATCACCTAATTTCCATCAGGCTACACCGCTACAATAATAATGAATATTTACTGCAAATCAGTGTGACTTCTGCTGTTGCCTTTGAGAGACCAGTTCAGAAATGAGTGGCTTCACCTTGGCAAGTGCCACTCTCATGTCTTTTTCACAGCAAAGTCTGTTCCTTTTCTTCGTTTTTATGTCCAGCATCCTCGAAAAGGATTGCTCGCAAAGATATGTTGTAACAAATGGTATAAAAATTTCCAGGGCTTTCCTAGCAATAACAGGATACGTTACCATTTGTCGACACCAAAACGTTGAGAGCGTTGTTGTTCTGAAGAGTTGCTGTTGAACCTGCCTCTGCTGAATTTCAATGATTTCATCAAGGTATTCATCATTGACATCTGCTGTCTCAACACCAAACGTGAACGGCTGTCTCACCCATGCTGGATATGACTCTCTTGTAGGGAAGTATCCATCAAGAGACTTTGCAAGCTCATCTAAGTGCGTGGCAATTGCTTGCTTCAGTTCCGTGGGTACAGAAATGTCTCCGATTCCAGACACATCTTCGATCTTACTTACACAGACGTCCAGCAGGGGAAAGTTTGCGAAGTTATCATTCTCTGTTCGTCGTTTCCATTGGTAGCTTTTTTTGAAAAGCCTTCAGGTTTTCTTCCACTTCGATGATGTTGACTCCACCACCCTGCATCTGCTGATTGAGATGATTGAGAGATGCGAATATATCAGCCATGTACGCTAAAATGAGAATGAACTTCGAATTTTTGAAGCAATCTGCATGACGATGTTGGTGCTCTTGCAAAAACAGGGCTAATTCCACACGCATGGCAAAAACACGATTCAGCACCTGTCCCCGGGATAACCACCAAACATTAGAATGGTACAGAAGTACCTAAAATTCAGAGCCCATTTCTTTACACAGCTCACTGAAGATGTGGTGCCTCAGTGCACTATTTTGCACATAGTTCACACATTCCACTACAATTTTTAATACTTCTGTCATTTCTGGAGGCAAGTTATTTGTTGCCAACGCATGCCTGTGCAGAATACAATGCGTAACAATGATGTGTGGTGCATCGGCTTTCACTAGCGCACCAAAACCAGACTTTCTTCACAACATGACTGGAGCTCCGTCCGTACAAACTGCAGAAACCATATCCCACGAAAGATTGTTGTCTCTAAAGAAGTCATCCACAAGTTTCTTCACATCGGCTGCCTTAGTTGTTGTTGTAAGAGGCTTACAAAATAAAAAATCTTCCTTTATCATGTCGTCTTTCACATAGCGCACAAATACAGCAAGCTGACTTAGATTAGAAACGTCTGTGGTCTCGTCGAGTTGGAGGCTGAATTTTGCCGGGCTTGAAATCAGATCTGCAGCTACTTGAGCCAAGATGTCTTTGCTCATGTCCTCTATTCTGTCGCTGATGGTGTCATTTGAAAGAGGAATTTGGGATAATTTAACTTCGGCTGCTTTTCGCAGCATCAGATTCGCCATCTTCAACACAGCTGGTTTTATGAGTGTTTCACCAATGGTGTGTGGTTTGCCCTGCTTTGCGATCAGGTAAGCAACTTCGTATGATGCTGTGAGGATTGGTTTGTTGATGGGTACAAAGCCGAGAACAGGCAGAGTAGCCTTTTCATAGAATCTGGCTGTCTTCACCTTGAATTCAGCAAGCGTTGTGTTCTTGTATTCCCCATCTCCATGCAGGTTAAGGAAGTGTTCCTTTAGTTTTGCCGGTACTAGACTAGAATTGCTTAACTTGGCATTGCAAATCATGCAGATAGGACGCTGACTCCCATCACGTTCTGTTATATATGCGAATCCATGTTGTACATATTCGTCCGACCACTTTCTTTTTTTGCTCGACATAGTTAGTATGGATTAAAATATTAAGAAAGAAATCACACGACATACCATCACAACAGTCACAAGTCGACTACTGAGTGCTGCAAATTCCCTGCAGCACAGATTGGCCAAGCAATGTAGCGTGATCACCTGCAGCCAATGATGGCCAAGCGGGGCGTGTCATCACGAATCATATAGTAATGAGTCGGGTGCGTGTCTTGTGTCTTGACCTCTGCCGAACCCCTGAGACTGACTCACCGAACCTCTAGGGTTCGATCGAACCCAGGTTAAGAACCACTGAACTAGAATGTTTTTTAAGGCAACTTTCAGATATCTTGGATCCTCTAGTGGCTAAAGCTATTGAAGAGCAAGTTCCAATATAGGATCATGATTTGAGGCAAGTACTGAGCAGTTAGCCCTTATCATGATGTAAGAAATGGCAGATCAGTCCTCTGGTTCTCCAAGTCATTAAGAGCACTTAAATGTTCAGTATAAAAAATGAAGCAGAAATGGATTAACTGTAAAAAGCAGAATGAGACCTACTAGGCATCTATGGTGGTTACCGAGGAACAATACTACACTTCTTCCATCAACATTGCATTAAATCAGCCTAAAGTATTGGTTTCCCCTATGAAACACATTTCAGTTTCCCAATGAGAGAAATGTCATGGGTAAGTGTACCCTAGATCCCAGTGTGATTGCTTACTTCTTTTTAGACAGAATTTCATCTATTAAAAATTATTTATAGACCAAACCTTTTACAGCTCCTATGGCCCAAACTCTACTAAATCAGTCACAGATAGACTGTGATTTTCAACAGTTTAATTTGATAGATACAAATGTAATCCTTTAGAAGATGAAGCCCACTTCTTTATCTGACCCTTGCCCATCTGACCTAATAAAGGAGCTCAAAAGAGGTTGACAAAATCAGTACAGGTTGTTTTTAAAACTTCTTCAATGGAATTTTGCAGATTCACTGTAGGCCATATTTAGTAAACATCTGTTGAAAAAGCTTAAACTTGGATTCTGAGGACATGAAGAATTATCATCACATTGCCAAAACCCTATTTTGGGGGAAAAAAATGTTTTCTCAAATAATTAAGTGCCATCAAGTCAGTGCTGATTCCTAGTGACCCAGCAGCCCCTGGGTTTTCTTGCAAGGTATGGCTGGAAGTAGATTGCCAGGCCTTTTCTTCCAAGGCAATGGAGGGCAAAGTGACTTGCCCAAGGTCACAAGGCGTGCCAATGGGAATTGAACGCAAGTCTCTTGGGTGCTAGGCTTTTTCTCTACTCACTAGGCTACTCCTCCACTCCTATTGAGAAAACTAGTCCCTCAATTAAAAATGTTTCTAGTTGAGGCAAATGCACTTGGATGGTTTCCCATAGTTTTCCTCACAATACTGGGACCAGAAACAGTATTGGTAACTGTGAGGGATAGCCTATGAAGAAAACCTGAGAAGGGGAATGAGGCCTTGGTGGTGCTTCTTAACAGCATGCATTGCAACCTTGCTGAATGAAGTCAAGTCAATGCTGATTCCTGTTGACACAGTAGCCCCTGGGTTTTCTTGGCAAGGTATGACTGAATGTAGATTGCTAGGCCTTTCTTCCAAAGCAATGGAGGGTAAAGTGACTTGCCCAAGGCCAACCCGTGGGATTTGAACCCTGATCTCTTAGTTATCAGGCTGTTGCTCTAACCACTAGGCTACTCCTCCACTCCTCAGCATGCTTGACTACTGATTATTCGTCGATTGGTTGTCTGAACTAGGTTTAATCAGGTGGAGTCTTGCAATGTTTTACTTCATTTTTGAGTGGAAGGTACTAAAAGGTCATCATAGAAAAAAAGTCTTCAGATCCCTGGATTTTGGAATGTAAAGTCTATCAAGTTGCTCTTGCCCATGCTGTTTGATATTTACATATATCTGTTTGCAAAGGTAATCCAGGAATTTGGTTTCACATATTTTTATGACAATGATTTAGGTGCATCTAGGTCCAAAGTGACGGGAAACATTCAGCAATTCAACCTACGTTCATAGGTCATATCAAACTAGTTAGGTTTCCACAGATGAAAATGAAACACGGAAAGGCAAAAGATGCTGGAGTTGAAAGGAAGTGAATGGGATTTGTCTATTTGTCCTGCTGTTTTATTTTATTTATTTAAAATGATTTCTGCCCTGGATTATTTACAAGTCTAAGTGGGTTACATCTTACATATGTAATCAAATAAAAAAATACAAACTAGTTAAAAAAACAAACAAAGAATTAAAATATTCAATACTAAATACAATAAAATAAATAAATACAATAAGACAATAAAACAAGACAACAACTTACCAATTGGCAAGTTCTTAAAAATTCTACTGCTATTGAGATGCAGCCACACAAGTCTATGCTAAAAACAAAATACAAAAAATTCCTTAAAATCCCTTGAATATGCACTTTTTAGGATAGCAGGTTAAAAACTTGGAAGGAAAAGCAAGCTTAAAGATGCTTTCAACTACTTTCTAAACATTCTAATGTGAATGATTGTTCTTAACTCTAACAGTAGGGAAGTTCAACAGTGCTGGATCTGCTACTGAGAAAATTTTGGGATAGTCTCAATCAAGTTTACCAGGCAAAATGATAGAGGGCATGTTTACTAGCAAGCATGTTGGTAGTGCATGATTGGGCTGCAAAACTAGTGCTGAGGCCCACGCCAACATTAGGGAGCATATGCGTCTGCCTCCCCTGCCATTGGCACGTTGCTAACGAACAACACCGTGAAAACCAGCACTGGGGCGCACTTAATGCCAGTCACTGAGGAAGTGCTCATGTGTTAACTGCAACATTCACCCATGCTCACAGTGTTGCGTCATCAATGTCCATGTTCCACCCCTAACCCTCCCACAATCATGCGCTACCCAGTTAGTGTAGCATTTTCAGTATAGGGCCCTGCTTTAACTTTTAGCATGGCACCAGGCACTAAGCCTCATGCTAACAGTTAGCATGGTTTAATAAACATGCCCCAGCATGCCCTTCTTATATTAACAAATGAGGTAGTTGGTACAATCTTAGTGATATTCAAATAGATGCAGGTGCTTCAGTAAAGACTTTTTGGACCAATGTCAGGATTTTAAATTTAATATGTCATGAGAAAAGACAGGATTGGCATGACATGTTCATTACAGCAGGTTCCCATCAAAACCCATATGTAGCATTTTGAATTATTTACAGTGATTGAAGAGCCAAGGGTAAAAGCCATTACAATAGTGAAGGTGAGAAATGACTTGGGATTGAACTACAGTACAAATGTTATTAAGATTTTAATATGGTTTTAACCATCTAGAATTTCAAATTAAGACCATTTCACAACAGTTGGTGATTCATAGCCAAGAAAGAGTCAATCATGACCCCTAAATTCCTAAGCCGAGAAGAAAAGTGTATAGATCATTCTTTAACCACTAAATAAATGAGAAGATTCAACAGGAAATCTACTTAGTAAATAACATTACTTCAGTTTTACTGATGTTCAATTTTAATTTGTTAAGGAACACAAATAAATGAAGAAATTTAGGACTTAACTCAGGCCTTTTTCAGTAGTAGCTCAAGGTGCATTGTATTTAGGTACAAGAGGTATTATCCTGTCCTCAGAGAGCATCTACCTACTAGATTTCATATATAATGAAACTACTGTAGGTCAAAAAGAGCTAAAATAGAACTCTTAATATGAACAAAAAAATGTAAACAACACTGTTCTACAAATTTTCAAAAATTGTTTGCTTCATAAATTAAATGTGCTATTTCTTAATGAATTTGATATGCTGAATTCAAATGCGAAGTCAATTAGCTCCTGTTTCTATGATATGTTGAAGAATTTACATTTTACTACTATGTATGGTGAAAATCGAGCCTAAATCCTTAGATGTAAATCAAAATCTTATTACAAATGAAACTTTGCACAATAGCAAGCATGTTTTTATAAAATAAAGTTCATAAACGTACTTAGAAGAAAGAGAGGAGTAATTATGTCTGCAATTTAACTTTCATTAAGAACATTTATAAGTACATTCTAGCAAGTTTTGTTCTCATTCAGTGGCTTCACGACTCTTCCTGATCTGTTTCTTGTACTGAAGCAATGGAATATCCCTTGTCACTGTCCAGCAGTAGTCTGCAAGCATTGATGGACTCCATTAACCCTGATACCTCTTTTCCATGGCTGCAATGTCTTGGTGAAATCGTTCTCCATGTTCATCACTTACTGCTCCGCAATTTTGTGGGAAAAAATCTAGATGAGAGTGCAGAAAATGAATCTTTAAGGACATGTTGCAACCAAGGTTTTTGTATGCCTTGAGAAGATCTTGAACAATCTCTTGGTAATTATTTGCTTTGTTGTTTCCAAGAAAATTTTGTGTCACTGATTCAAATGCTATCCATGCAGTCTTTTCCTTTCCATGCAATGAACGAAGAAATTCGTCATCTTGAAGAAGTGCACGAATATGAGGGCCAACAAAAACTCCTTCCTTAACTTTGGCATCACTCAGTCTAGGAAATTTACCACTAAGATACCTGAAAGCAGGTTTAGTTTTATCCATCGCCTTGACAAAGTTTTTCATTAGTCCCAATTTGATGTGCAAGGAAGGCATCAAAATCTTGTTGCTGTCTACAAGTGCTGGAAACAGAACATTTTTGCTACCAGGATTCAGTGACTGACGGAGTGGCCAGTTCCTTTTGATGAAATGACAATCTCTAGCATGACTATCCCATTCACACAGGAAGCAGCAGTACTTGGTGTATCCACCCTGATGACCAAGCAAGAGGGCCACCACTTTGAAGTCACCACAGATTGACCATAGATGTTGATCATAGTTTGTACATTTCAAAAGTTGTTTCATATTGTCATAAGTCTCTTTCATAAAAGCTGCATGGCCAATAGGAATTGATGGTGGCAAGTTGCCATTATGCAGCAATATAGCTTTAAGACTTGCTTTGGATGAATCAATGAAGAGCCTCCAATCATCTGCATTGTAATTGATATTGAGAGCTGCCATTAAACCTTTTACGTAGTTGGATGCAGCAAGATCACCTTCTTTGAAAAAGAATGACACCAAGGGGCTTGTTTACAAAGCCGCGGTAGTGGTTCGCGATCGCGATCGCAGCCGCGGCCCCATTGAAATCAATGGGGCCGCGGCTCCGATTACGATCGCAAACCGCTACCGCGGCTTTGTAAACAAGCCCCCAAGTCTTTCTGACGGTCCCGGAAAAAAGAAATTCAAACGTCACCAGCCAGAAGATTCCACTGCTGTAGTCTGGAACCCAAAAGCTCAGCTTTATTCTTCGGGAGATCCAAATCCCTGACAAGGTCATTCAATTCACCTTGCATTATGAGGTGTAGCTCATTAGCAGTGGCCAGAAGAAACTCTGGGTCACAAGAGGTTGACGGTTCATGACTACAAACTTCTTCCTCTTCCTCACTTGATTCTAATGATAATGATTCTGACAATTTGGGAATCAGCAACCCTTCTCCATGAGGCACTGGGCGTATTGCAGATGGAATGTTTGGATATTGCATGGTCCACTTACTCTTTCTGGATATGCCTTTCTGAATTGGAGGAATCATGCAGAAGTAGCAAGTGCTTACGTGATCCGTGGGCTCTCTCCAGATCATTGGAACTGCAAAAGGCATTGATTGCCTTTTCCCATTCATCGATTGCCTGAGATTTGTTGCACATGTATTGCAGCATATGTGTGGCGCCCAGCTCTTATCCTGATCTCCTATTCTGCAGCCAAAATATAAGTTGTAGGCTTTCTTAACTGCCACAGTTATATTCTGTTTTTGTGATGTAAAAGTCACTTCACCACAAACATAGCAGAAATTATCTGCATTATTAACACAAATATGATGCATCGCCGAATATGCTGTGATTGATCTATTGGCATAAAATAATGCAAAATAATTATTTTTTTATTTTTCTGTGACTAATACACCTTAAGATTTATACTGTCAAGTGATGCAAATTTAAATACTGATCGCATCATCTGGTTTTGGACAGATATTTCTATTGGTTGCAAGTAGAGATTATGCAATCTCATGCAAATGTTGCATAATACACAGTTAATGGCCCCTAATGACTAATTAATAGCATATATCTTAGCAACTAGACCTAATCAGCCATTTTATAGCTCACAATATATATATAGTGCACCTTTTCCCAAGACATTTAATCATATATTTACAAACTATGTATATATTATCACAGATTTTTTCACTATTACTAATTTTCTCTTTTGTTAAACCGCTTTGATTGTATGATAAGGCGGTATAAAAATCCAATTAAATAAATAAATAAATAAATTTTCATTATGATTTCTGTGTTCAGCAGCCTTAAATTAGTTTAGAACAGCTGATTTCGTGGCCAAAGCATTTTGGCTGTTGAACAGTGAAGCATAGCATTACTTCTGAGTCAATTAACATCTTTCAAAGATACAATTCATTGTCTGTGTGAATCTTTATAATTCAGTTTACCCTCAGTGCCCCATATTGCAGCTGTATCTAAAAAACTGAGCTTGTTGCATCAGATGCGTCCTTTCTTTGACCAGTCCATTCTTGCATCTCTTATTTTAATTAGTATTGATGTGTACACCATCTTCCATAGTGAATATGATTGAATGAGATGTAAACTTCACAATCCATTATGCAGCAGCCCAATTGTTGGTAGATGCCATGAGAAGAAATGTATTACCCCCATTTTTAAGGCTCTCAAAGGGCTGCCGCCGGTAGGTTATCATGAAACGTTTAAGCTGCTGGTGCTGATTTACAAAACCTTTTGGGGATGAAGCCCTGGTTGGCTACTATATATGCTGAAACCTCTCCTTCTTTCATGGTCTGAGCAGATATCGCTTCTCTAGGTGCCTTCACTGAGCGCAGTAAACTCAATCCCTTCACAACAGTTGACATTCTGATATGTTGCTGCTTTTAACTAGAATAACTTGCCAGTGGAAATTCCCTGGGCTGTTTAATTTTAGATATGACTTAAAATCATAACTTTCTGGAAAGGCCTTTCCCATATAACCATGGAGTTTTACTGTGGTTAGCTGCTGGAGTTTTTTGTAGTTAGGGTTGCTATTTAAAAAGCTGTTTCATGTTTTATTTCATTTTGTATCTTACAGCTGATTGTGGTACTATGCCTAAGTTCAGACTTATCTGGATAAGTTTTGGACCTGGCCTGCCTCTAATCTCTCCGCAGTTGATCAGTGTAAATTTTGCCAAAGTACTGACTTATATAGCCAAAATGTATTTGGTCATAGGGGTAGGAATATGGAAGCAAGGGATTTATCTGCTTAAGTTTGGAAGTTACAAGGATAAGTCCTTTTCGATATTGACCTATGTATTTTTATGTTTATGTTGTAACTTCACCTTGGGCACTGGTTGGGAAGGTGATTAAGAATTTGTAAACAATCAATCAATATGTAGTGCATTCAGGAGCTTAACCAGACCTAGTAAAGCATGCCTATGAGCCACCATCAGATCTAGGGGGGCCTTGAGGGCCTCAGAGATCAAAGAGCATCTTTGGAACCAGCTAGTATTAGCGCACTACATCGGTTTTTAGAAGCCCCACAGGACAAAATACACAATCCCTGCTTGTCCTCCTGGGAGATTGAACTAGGTGTGCCTGAATCTGCTGAAACCTCTGCTGTGTTCATTCTCTTTGCTGTCTGGGTTAGAAGTACTGATGCAAGCACAGGAAGCGTTCTAATATCATCACTGGACTTTCAGGAAGCCCAATAAGAGTGAGTGAGTTCCTGCAGATGACTGGGGAGGCAGTGGGGTTCCGAATCGCACAGGGTGCATTTTGAACTTGGTATGGTCCCATCCAAATATATTCTTATACATTGTCCAAGAAAAACTTTTTAAAGTACAGATGAAAAATCCGAGACATATCTGGTTCAAATATGAAATTAACCAAGAGTGTGGCACGCACCTGGACCTCAGATATAGATGATTCTAATAGGCCAAGACATCTAAAGATTAATATCCAGAAATCCCCTGTTGCCATCCCACAGGAAGAAAATAGGCCTTATTTATTGGGGGAAAATATTATTGGGTATGGCCAATACCTTGATTAGATATTTCTTAAACCCACCCAGATTTAGCATATGGGGTATCTTGAAAAAATTATGTATGCACATGTTCAAGAGTCTCAGCTAATATTCAAACTGATGAATCAACACCTTATCCTTAACTAGGGTGTTAATTACAGATCTAGAATCTATGACTTTCCAAAACAGAAATCTTCTGCTGGGTCTCTTTTGTAAGAAAATCCTCTTAAGTTACATGTTGTTGTTAAGTGCCGTCGAGTCGGAGTCGACTCATGGCGACCCTCTGGATAGCTATCCTAAATTGTGTTCGGTCTTCAGTCAGGCGGCTCATTGTTGACAGACTGGTACCCGTAGCTGCTGTTATTGTAGCAATCCATCTCATTGCTGGCCTTCCTCTTTTGCGTTGACCTTCTATCTTGCCAAGCATGATGTCTTTCTCTAATGATCTCTCTCTTCGCATGATGTGTCCGAAGTATGAAAGTCAAAGTCTTGTCATCTGAGCTTCTAAAGAAAGCTTAGGTTTGATCTCTTCTAGTACCGACTGGTTTGTTCTTCGGGCAGTCCATGGTATACACAGTATTCGCCGCCAGCACCATAATTCAAAGGCATCCATTTTCTTCCTGTCTGTCTTTTTCACTGTCCAGCTTTCACATCCATATGATGTTATTGAAAATACCATGGCTTGAACAAGTCGAATCTTTGTATGGAGAGAGACATCTCTGCTCTTGAGAATCTTATCTAGGTCTTTCATAGCCATTCTGCCAAGAGCAATGCGTCGTCTGATTTCTTGACTGCTTGTTGCTTCTTTATTGATAGTTTATCCAAGTAGTTTAAAGTTGTTAACGATTTCAATTTCTTCTCCTTCAACGATGAACCTGTTGATTATGCCAGTTGTCATGATCTTTGTCTTCTTTACATTAAGGTGCAGGCCCATTTTGAGACTATGTTCTTTGATTGTGAGAAGCAAATGTTTCAGATCATCTTCACTTTCAGCCAGTAATGTGGTATCATCAGCATAGCGAAGGTTGTTGATGAGTCTTCCACCAATCTTCACACCTCTGTTGTCTTCATACAGTCCTGCTTCTCTGATGATTTGTTCTGCATATAAATTAAACAGGTAGGGGGAAAGTATGCAGCCTTGTCTTACACCTTTGCTTATTTTAAACCATTCTGTTTCTCCTTGTTCCGTTCGAACTGTTGCTTCTTGATCAATGTACAGATTACGCAAGAGAACGATCAGGTGTTCTGGTATACCCATGCTTCTTAATGTGGCCCAGAGTTTCTCATGGTTTACACAGTCAAAAGCCTTGCTATAGTCGATAAAGCACAAAATAGATATCCTTTTGGTATTCTTTAGTCTTTTCAAGGATCCATCTCACATCCGCAATGATGTCTCTCGTTCCTCGCCCTTTCCTGAACCCTGCTTGCACTTCAGGTAGTTCTTGTTCTAGGTATGGCTGTAGTCTCTTTTGAATAATCTTCAGTAGAATCTTGCTGGCATGTGGGATCAGAGCGATTGTGCGATAATTTCCACAGTCAGTTGGATCACCTTTCTTTAGTATTGGTATAAACACAGATAAGTTACATAGTACTGAGTTATATAGTCCACCCTTAGAAAACTGAGAAACCGTAGCTTCCTGTTTAACTAATAATCCCCATATTGACTGAAGAGTGATCCCTTTAGGCCTGGAGTGTCCAACTCCAGTCCAGGAGGCCACAATCCAGCCTGGTTTTTAGGATATCCCCAATGAAAATTCATGAGATATATTTGCATACAATGGGGACAGCATATGCAAATATATCTCATGAATATTCAGTGAGGACATCCTGAAAACCAGGCTGGATTGTACCAGAGTTGCCCACCCCTGCTTTAGACTCTAAACCTGATATTGACACCCCCTCATTCTGCTTACCAGGAAGCTCCATGGGGGCTGGCTCTATGCTGTTTCTCAAAGGCAGTCCAGTTGTTTTAGATTCAGAGAGCTCTCCAGATCTTGCTATGACATCCCCCATAGCTGTTTCTGACAGAGGTGTTATAACCAAAACTGAATCCGTTTCCTCCAGTTTTCTAGCAGAGGTGCTCAGAGAGTGCAATGGAGGATTTGGAGGAGAGATAAAGGATTAGGAGAAAGCTGAGGAGGCAACAGAGCTGAGGAAAAGGGAAAGAGAACCGAGGCTCAGAGAGGCAGATAGAAGGCAGCTGAACTGAAAATTGCTTTCGTCTGCTCAGCTGAAGAGACATACCAGATTCCACCCCACTCCTCTAGCTAACGTAGCTACAAGAAAGTGTTCTTAGAGGTGCATTTACTTTAGAGGAGGAAAATAGTACATACACCTGGTATTTTCACAAGCGTTAACACTGTTTCACTCCTTGTGGTTACCCTCAGAAAAAAGCAGGTTCAAATCAACAGGCATTTTTAGTGCACACACTGAGCTAATTTTCACAGGGTCTAGAAAAAAGGCTCCTTGTGTGTGCAATTTATTGTAAATTTCTTAACGTATGTGTTAAAATTGATTTAGCCACTGCTTCTGGTAGTTTTGTATTCCACTATGTACTGCCACTAATTTGCGCCAAAATCTCTAATATTTTTCGTAGACTCTTTCCTGTTCCTTTGCTCTCTCCAATTATCCTGAAGCAAGTAAAACAAACCTAGACATTCTGGAAAGATTTTTTGGGGGGGAAGGGGGCTGGGGGGAGGACAAAAACATAAGATACATAAAATCTCACTCATGGAGGATGTTGCTCCTGTTGAGCTAGGTCCAGGATAACAGATGGAGAGTGTAGTATGTTTAGACAGGATCAGAAATGTAATTTTTTCTGGTTTATGCTGGTGAATTTGGTAGAATGGAACATTCTTTGGTGGCTATCAGCACCATTCAACAAAATCGCCAGCAGAGAACAGCCCTTCCCATTCCCTTACTAGCTGGTATTCATTCTACTACTCCTATTCTTTTTTTCTTTGTAAATTTTTAGGAATTTGCAATTACCTTAATCAAGCAAAAAACACTTGTGCAGCAATGTAGAGTCAACCTCTCACATAAAGATCGAATTTAAATAAATAAATCACTTCACCCCCACACTTTGGGGCATGTTTACTAAAGGTTAACGCACGTTAAGTGTTTCCACTGACCATTTATTTCTATGGGCAGTGGCAGAACTTAACTTGAGTTAACTTTCCTTAACGCATGTTAACCTTTAGTAAACATATCCCTTTAAGTCCACAAAGGGTGAGGATCCAAGACTTTAGAGATATGCATAAGCAATAGAAATTCCATTTTCTTGACATTAACCAAAAAAGCACCTGAAAATCAGGAAATTTCCCACCTTTGTTTTAATGGAAACTTTTCAGTGCACACTAAATTGATTTAATGCACCAATGAATTAGCACATGCTAAGTTGATGAGTGTGCATTAAAAAAGGTTTTGTGCACACTAAATTTTTTACGGTACACTAATGAACCAAATGCACACTAACAAATACATGCCCTTACAAGATACATATAAGCAAAGAAATAGCAAAGGATATAGGTGCATCCACCTTAAACCCAGGATATCCCAATAGATCAGTGCTTGTTCAATGACATTTTAGAGAAGCCAAAGTAATAGGGCGCAGGCAGGGTCCCGGCACCCGCGCGTAACCGGGTGCCCGGCCCGGCGCGGGACCCTGCACGCGCTTATCGGCAAGCTGGCGAGGCGCGTCAGCAGGGTGACACTGCGCGCGTCGTTTAAAATGATTGGCTCCGCTCGGAGTTGAGGCGAACGGAGCCAGTCAATGCTGGGAAAGACGCATGTGCTCCGGCATTCGTGGTGCGGCCGGAGCACATGCGGTCGGGCTGGAGGAGAGGCAGCAACGAACGGCGGGATCTCCAGTCTTTTGCCGCCATTCTGGGGGCGCCTCCTCCCTGTCCCGTCTCTTCCCCGTCCCAAGCGACGGCGCGGCAGCGACTAGTCAGGCCCCGGTGAGTGGCGACCCGCCAGAGCCGGGAGGGATCTCTGATCTTTTGGCCCCGGTAAGAGGCGATCCGCCAGAACTGGGAGGGACGGGGGAGGGGGAGAACGGTCTGGTGCTCCCTCCTTCGCTGCGGCGCACCTTCCGTTAGCCGCCGTGCGCATGGTGCGGTCTGGCCTGGCCCGGCCCGGCCGGGGGAGCGCGGGTCCAAGCGGTGCTTCAGGAGGACCTGCTCCGCCGCTGCTGGGCATGTTCCGCTGACGGGTGCGCACGAGCATGCCCCAGGCTGAGTGCCCAGTCCTGGGCCCTGGGGGGGGATGGGAGGTGCGAGAGAGGCGTCATTTTTTCGCTGCGACGAGGGAGGGGGATCGGGGGACGCATCTCCTGCCCATTCCGGGAGGCAGTCTCACCCGGCCGGCGTGCTCTGGGGCCTGCGACACGTGGTGAGCTGCGAAGGGTTTTCGTGCCTCTTATCATTGGTTTGGCAGTCCGCTTGGGGGATTGGCATTGCTGCTGTTCGGCTGGTCTGTGGCACGCCTGTCTGCGGGTTCAATTCTGTCTTGTTGTGTTCCATATTTTCATAACAACGTAGGCGTTTTAGGTGTGGTGAGTGGCATGCTATATTCAGGTAGATAGAGCTAGCTGCCTCTTCCTTAACAGAGGATCAGGTGTGGGGTGCCACTTTAAAGTGCGTGTTTGGGATTAATCTAGGCTAGCTTATCGTGCAGTGCTACGGAATTAATAACTACTATAAATCTTGGCACCTATATGCCGGTATGACGCGAGCGAATAATTGAATGTTATGTAGGTGACGGACGTACCGTTCTAGAGTGCTTGCACATGCAAAAAAGGAAGCATTGGATGTTAGGACTGATGGGAGTGAGCAGGCAGCTGGTGTTATGAAGAGTTTGAGGATTGGTGCTAAGAAGAGTAGTTTTTTGCAACGGACTTGGTACTGAGACGAAGTTTGGTGTTAAAGTTAAATTACTAGGACTATAAAGTTAAACATTTTCAGTGTTGAAGTACGATGTCATGTAGTAATAGCACTTTGGTGAACGTAAGACTCCTTTTGTTTTGCGCTGCAATCCTTGGGCTTCTGTGACTAACAGCTTGAATTTTATTCTTGGTCTGGATTTGCCCTGGTAATATTCAATGTGTTTCTTAATGAACTTGGGTTTGGGGAAGCGTAGAGGCTGGTACAGATACCTTGTTAGATCCTTGCTAGCACTTTGGAGAACGTAAGACTCCTTTTGTTTTGTGCTGCAATCCTTGGGCTTCTGTGACTAACAGCTTGAATTTTATTCTTGGTCTGGATTTGCTCTTGTAATATTCAATGTGTTTCTTAATGAGCTTGGGTTTGGGGAAGCGTAGAGGCTGGTACAGATACCTTGTTAGATCCTTGCTAAAAAGCTCATTCTAGGGTCGCTTAATGCAAGCCTAAAACAAAAGGCTTGCTCACGGATACGGTAGCACAGACACACAAGAAGGAGCAGGTATTCCTGCAGATTATCCTGCCTCTTGGGTTCGTTCTCACGGTTACGGTAGGCACGTATCCGAATAAGCAGTACAGTCTGTGTGCGCAAAACAAGGATACAGAGCCAGTTATAGGTGCGGCTGCTTTGTGGTGGACAGCTGTTTGGGGCCTGAACAGTCTTCACAGAATAAAATTGTTATTCATGTATTGGATGGCATGCTAGCACATGTGCATAGCAGTGTCCCCGTATATCTCTTCTGCCTTGGTGCGGTTGCCGAGCGTGTGGTGCCATCAATTTTTCAGAACAGGATGGCATTTCGCTGTCGTATGCGGACGTGCTGCGGGAAGCGTCGCAAGCGCACGAGGGATGGTTGTGGCTGAATTATGACAACAAATTCAGGAACAAAAGGGGCAGGTCGTTCCCTTCGTGGCGGGGTCTCCCTAGGGTGGACGAAGACGGATATGGGGGGAGCGGGCGATGCGTGTTGGAGTTATAATAAGTCTGTGTGCCCCTTTCCGGACTGTAAGTTCTGGCTCGGAATACTCGGTATGCGGGGGGTCCCATTCGGCAACGACATGCGCTATGAAAGGGGCTGTGTCACCCTCGGTGCCGGTACCCGAGTTAGAGTGCTAGTGGGGAGGTGGCTCCCTCTCCAATTCGAGTGTTGTTGCTTCGCAGTTGGCTTTGAGGGTATCCGAAGATACAAGATGGGTTAATGTGGGCATTAGGATTTCAGTTTGGTTTTGTAATTCCAGTTCTGGGTGTCGGGGTGGGCGCGGCGGTGTGGAATTACACGAGTGTGCAGCGCTGGGCGTCAGTTGCGTGCGATAAATTAGCGGCTGAGCTGCAATTGGGAAGGGTAGCGGGGCCTTTCAGTCACCCTCTGTTGCCGAGTTTTGTGGTGTCCCCCTTGGGTGTTGTTCCTAAGAGGGAACCTGGGGGGTTCGGTTATGCCACAAGTTGTCTGCTCAGTGGTGAACAATCTTATTCCTCAGGAGTTCGGTACGGTAATGTACGCTTCCTTCGATAGGTCGGTGGCGTTCGTCTCGAGGGCTGGTCCTGGGGCGTTGATGGCTAAAGGGGATATAGAATCAGCTTTTGATTATTGCCGGTACATCCTTCTGCCTTCCAGTGTTGGGCTTCCAATTTGAGGGTGCTTTCTGTTATGACAAATGTATGCTGATGTGTCGTGCCATATCTTGTGCCTACTTCGAGAAGTTTAGCACCTTTTCCATCGGATGGTGCTGCGGAGTCGGGAGCTCGGAGGTGGTGCATTATCTGGACGAATTCCTGTTCAGCGGCGGGGCTAGGGCGGTGCTTGTAGCAAGCTGTTGATGGTTTTATTGATTTGGCGGGCGAGTTGGGGGTGCCGCTGCCTGAGGTTACAACGGTAGGCCCGACGACGATGAGTACATTCTTAAGAATCGAGCTGGATTCACTGTATATGGGAGCAGCTAGTGACACTAAGGGTCTTAGTGGCCAATGTATTGGCCTCGTCGAGGCTGACCTTAAAGGAGTTGCAGGCACTTATAGGATCCCTCAATTTCGCTTGTAAAGTTATACCACTGGGGCGGGTGTTCAGCCGGAGGTTGGCAGCAGCGGCGTCGGGTGGGGGCAAGCATCATCACCGCATCTGGGTCTCTGAGGGACTGCGTGACGATTGGTGTGTTTGGGATATCTTTACGAGAATTCGATGGACCTCTGTTTTGCGCGAGGCGGAGAATTTCAGTAGGGACTTGCAGCTGCACACGACGCGGCGGAAGGGGTGGCCTCGGTGTCTAATTCGGCGGAGCATGGTGTGCGGATGCTGCGGAAGGGGTGGCCTCGGCGTCTAATTCGGCGGAGCATGGTGTGTGGATGGATGGCCGCTGGCTCGGGTGGCAGAGCGGTGAATAATATTACTTTCTTGGAGCTCTTTCCGAGTTTGGTGGTGTGGGAGTTCTAGCCGGACAAGTTGGTCAACCACAGAGGTCTGCGGTAGTGCGATACTGAGGCGGTGGTCAATGTTATCAATCGTTTTTCTGGTATGGTGGCATCGCTAATGCCATCTTAAGGTCATCAGAAACAGTCACCCTCAGGTCCCATTCTTCTTTCATGGACAAAAGTAATTCACCCAATATACTCTACTGATCCCTTGGATTTTCGCAGCCCAAATGCGTGACCCTTCATTTCTTTTTGAGCATTAAAGCTCAGCTGCCAATTTCTTGACCATTCTTCAAGCTTTGCTAGATCCCTTCCCATGTTATCTATGTCTTTCTGGGTGTGTACTCTATTGAAGATTTTGGTATCCTCCGCAAAAAGGCAAACCTTACCTGACAGTCCTTCCGTAATATCACTTACTGTACAAAAATGTTAAAAGAATTGGACCAAGGACAGATCCCTGTGGAACACCACTGGTAACATCCTTCTCCTTCGAGTGAGCTCCATTTACCGGTATCCTTGTTGCCTCTCATTCAAATAGTTTCTATCTCAGTTACTTTACAGTACAGTCCATCCTTAGGTTGCTCATTTTATAAGTCACCAGTGCAAAACAGGGTCAAAGACTTTACTGACATTTAAGTACACCACATCTAGCACTCTCCCTCGGGCTAACGTTTTGGTCACCTAGACAAAGAAATTAATTTGATTTGTCTGACAAGACCTCCTATTAAAACCATGCTGCCTCGGATCCTGCAATCCACTGGATTCCAGAAACCTCATTAATTTACTCACCACGGAGGTCAGTCTAATGAGCTTGTAATTCCCAACCTCATCCTTATTTCCACTTTTGTCTAGAGGGAGCATATGTACCCTTCTCTGATCCTCTGGGACCACTCCTGACTTTAAAGAAGCATTGAAAAGGTCAGACAGTGGAACCACTAGAACTTCTCTAAGTTCCTTCAATAGAAACATGACAGCAGAAAAAGATCATATGGCCTTATCTAGTCTACCCTTTCATGTGAACTACTATAGTCCCCTTTTTTCCTTTAGAGATCTTCTGTGTTTGTCCCATGCTCTCTTGAATTCAGATACTGTCCTCGTCTCTACTACCTCCACTGGGAAACTATTCCTTGCATCTACCACTCTTTCCATAAAAATATATTTCCACACATTACTCCTGAGTCTACCCTCTTTCACATTCATGCTATATCCCCTCGTAGCAGAGCTTGCCCTCAATTGAAAGAGACCCTCCTGTGCAAATAACCTTTTTTTTTTTTTTGCTGTGTCCCCCTTTCACCTTCATCCTATGCCCTCTTCTTGCAGATCTTCCTTTCAATGGAAAGAGGCTCTCTTCTTGTGCATTTATGCCAAAGTGGTATTTAAATGCCTCAATCATATCTCCTCTATCCAGCCTTTCCTCTAGTGCATACATATTAAGATCTTTAAGTCTGTCCCCATATGCTTTATAATGAAGACCACTAACCATTTTAGTAGCCACCTCTGCACTGACTCCATCCTGTTCACTGTATATCCTTTTGAGTGTGTAGTCTCCAGAATTGCACACAATACTCCAAATGAGGACGCACCAGAGACTTATACAGAGGCACTATCCCTCCTTTTTCCTGCTGGCCATTCCTCTCCCTATGCACCCAAGCATCATTCTGGCTTTCGCCATCGCCATTTCCACCAGTTTAGCCACTTTAAAATCATCAGGAATAATCACGCTCAGGTCCCACTATTCTTTCGTGGACAGAAGTACTTCGCCCCCTACACTGTATCGCTCCCTTGTATTTTTGCAGCCCAAATGCATGATCCTGCATTTCTTAGCATTAAATCTCAGCTGCCAAATTCTTGACCATTCATCAAGCTTAGTTAGATCGCTCCTCATTTTATCTAATCCTTCCTCAGTTTCTACTATATTGCAGATTTTGGTATCATCCACAAAGAGGCAAACTTTACCTGACAGCCCTTTTATTTATTTATTTATATTCATTTTCATTTACTTATACATTTTTCTATACCGCCTCTTCCAGAGATCAGAGGTGGTTTACAGGTAACAAAACATTAATAATAGCAAGCTATTTTTTTTTACAGGGAACGAATGTAGAACATTTGAAGAATTTAACTCTTAACATGAAAACAGGTGGAACTGGTGGCAAATTAATGCCGCGCCCTATAACTAATTACATTCAAAATTACATCAGGTAACTATTTACATAAGTGGCAAACAAATATATTTGAAGTTGGGTGATCTAGGTGGCATTATAGCTGTGAAAGAAGTGTGGGTGCCACGATTTCACTAACAAAGATGTTAAAAAGAATCATACCAAGGGCAGATCTCTACGGCACACCACTGGTAACATTCTTCTCCTCAGAGCGAGCTCCATTTACCTGTACACTTTGTTGCCTCCCAGTCAACCAGTTTCTAACCCAGTCATTTACTTCAGACTCCATCCCTAGAGTGCTCAATTTATTTATAAGTCGACTATGTGGAACGGTGTCAAAGACTTTACTGAAATCTAAGTACACCGCATCATGGGCTGTCCCTCGTTCCAACTCTTCGGTCACCCAGTCAAAGAAATCAATCAGATTTGTCTGACAAGACCTGCTTCTACTAAACCCATGCTGCCTCGGATCCTGCAATCAACTTCACTATCCAGAAACCTATCCTTTGTTTTAGCAGTGTTTCCATTCATTTACTCAACACAGCAGTCAGACTAACTGGCTTGTAGTTTTCAACCTCATCCTTACTTCCGCTTTTGTATAAAGGGTCCACATGTGCCTTCTCCAGTCCTCAGGGACCACTCCCGACTCTAAAGAAGCATTGAAAAGATCAGTCAGTAGAGTCACTCAGATGTCCCCAAATTGCTTCAATATTCTCTTTTAGTTTAGCTAGTTCCTCATGAACACAGTTTGCTGAAAATTGTTTAAGATCCCTTTCACTTCTGTTCCTATTCGTGGGTGCTTTCTGAGGTCCTGCTCCTGGCCCTTCACCTGTGAACACAGAACAAAAATATTTGTTAAGTAATTCTGTTTTATCCTCATCGCTTCTACATATTCCTCCCCTTCACCCTTGAGTCTGACAATACCACTGCTGCACTTTCTCCTTTCGCTAACATATATGAAAAATGTCTTGTCCCCTCATTTTATTGCATTGGCTATTTCTTCTTTTTGTATCTTTGCTTTCCTATTTTCCTAGTTTCTCTAAATTTTTCCAAATATAGATGTTTATGTTTATGTTTATTGTTTCTTGATAAAACCGCCCTTCTCCAAAAATCAGAGCGGTGTACAATTAAAATCAAGCTTAAAAAGGCCGAAGCCATGGAAAAGAAAAGGAAAAGGAAGTTACAATTTCTTTATAAAAAAAAACATAGTATAGACAGGAGAAACAGAAGACGGGTAGGAAAGGAAACAAGAAGGAGGGTAAAGGGCAAGGGGAGTGGAGGTTACACAAAAGGGGAGGGCACATCGAAAGCAAGGGAGAAAAGGTGGGTTTTCAAATGTTGTTTGAAGGTGGAATGGTGGGGCTCTAAACGGAGGGAAGAGGGTAGGGAATTCCAAAGGGCAGGACCAATAAAGAAGAAAGCAGAGGAGCGTGTGGATTGAAGGTGGGCATGAGAAGGGGAGGGAAGAGTGAGACGGTTGAGATGGAAAGAGCGAGGAGTATACCGGGGAGAGTGAAAGGAAAGAAGGTCAGCAAGATATTGAGGGGTGCCAGTATGGAGAGCTTTGTGAACTAAAGTGAGCAGCTTGAATTGAGAACGGTAAGGGAAAGGTAGCCAGTGAAGGTGGAAAAGCAAAGGTGTAACGTGATCCCGAAGAGAAGCGTGACAGACAAGGCGAGCGGCAGTGTTCTGTATCCGTTGTAACTGAGATAATTGATACTTGGGGAGTCCAATGAGAGTAGAGTTGGCGAAGTCTACGAAAGACATAACCAGAGACAACAACAGGGTAGAGAGGGCTGAAGGGGACAGAAAAGGGCGCACCGCACGAATTTGACGAAGGAAGAAGAAAGATGATTTAGTGATGTGAGAAAGGTGTGACTGAAAGGAGAGATCCGAATCAAAGTGAACACCGAGATAACGATGATTTTCTTCCTCTCTTTGTGATCTCTTGTATTTTATGAAGGTCGCCCTCTTTTTCTTCACCTTTTCAGCTACTTCTTTTGAGAACCATAGTGGCCTCCTTTTCCTTTTACATTTATTTACCTAACAAAAAGGTCTGTTGCCCTTAAAATATCCCCTTTCAGTTTTGCCCATTGAGTTTCTACATCCCCCCGCTGTTCCCATCCCATGTTCCCACGACATCTTGAGGTATTGTCCCATCTTGGCAAAATTAGTTTTCCTAAAGTCTAAGACCCTCACTTTTGAATGGATTTTATCAGCCCTAGTCCTTATACTGACTCACACAATCTGGTGATCATTGGATGTGAGATGATCTCCCACTATAACATCAGAAACACTTTCCCCATTGGTAAGCACCAGGTCCAGTATGGCTGCTTCACGTGTGGTTTCTGTTACCAGTTGCCAGAATAGTTCTTCCTGTAGAGAATCTAGGATCTCCTTACTTGTAGATGACACTGCAGCAGAGATGTGCCAATCAACATCCAGCATATTGAAATCACCTATCAGTAGCACTTCTTACTGTAAGTGCCTTCAATGTCTATTTACTCGTATATTAACTATGATTTTACTATTTTAATCATTTTGGGCTCTCTTATTTATGTTTTACTATGATTTATTAATTATAATGTATTGCCTTGGTTTGATTTGTTTTTAGTTCTGACCCTTGATGAAGGCTTTGCCGAAAAATGGCCGTGTCGGGTTCAGCATATAATATCCTGCATGCTTGTGACAACCCCATGTAGTTTTTAATAAACTTTCCTGGACTACTTGCCTTGTACTAGTATTTCTTGTTTTTTGTGAGGTCCCCTGTGATTTTCTCCATTGGACTCATTTTTCAATGAGCAAGCAAGTCCAGAGTGAGGTGTCAGACCAAATTCAATTTTATTGAAGCACACAGGACTACTTAACCCGACATGGCCATATTTCGGCAGAGCCTTGTTCAGGGGTTAAGACTAGAAATTAAAATATAAAAAGTTAACAATCAGATATACATAGTACATGAATAACTGAAAAAAGTAAAGTAAGACAGAAAAAACAAAAACAATAAACATAATTAAAACCTCTATAATGAGGATTAATAAATACATAAATAAAATAAAATAAATAAGATGTACCTTAAAAAGAAGGGCAAAGTACTAAAAGAATTCATATTGAAAAGTCTTCTTGAACATAACTGGTGGCAATTTGATAAATTATCTTAAGACAACTGAGAGTTCCCGACGCTGATCTGAATACTTCTGGTCAGAGTCTCTACAGTGACAAGCTTTTTACCTCAGGTACTCCTACTACTATTTAGCACTTATAAAGCACCACGCACGCAGTGCTGTACAGACATACATACAAGAGACAGTCCCTGCTCATCAGAGTCCTGCTCGTCCGAGCTGACAATCTAGTCACAACAATACAGAGCATTAGTCAATTCGGTGCAAAGTACAAAATGGCCTTTGCAATTCGGTCATGGAATTGATGGGGGTTAAAAATGTAATGTGTGCCTTTGAGTCAGTCCTGACTCCTGGCGACCTAGAAGCTCCTGGGTTTTCTTGGCAGTGTCACTGGAAGTAGATTGCCAGGCCTTTCTTCTGAGGCAATGGAGGGTTAAGTGACTTGCCCAAGGCCACAAGGAGTGCTAATGGGAATTGAACCCTGGTTGCTTGGTTACCAAGCCAGTGTTCTAACCACTAGGCTACTCCTCCACTCCTAGGTTAAGATAAAGGATAGAAGTCAGGATCTGAAGGCGACAGTGAAGAGGTTGGTCTTCAACCTGGATTTGAAGAGGGAGGGTGCTTGGCATATAGACACAGGTAAGCTGTTCTAAGCGTAGGGTGCAGCAAGGTGAAAGGAGCAAAATCGGGAGTTAGCAGTGCGAGTGAAAAGCCTAGATAGAAGTAATTTGTTTTGTTTTTTTTTATCGCACTTGCACTTATAGTATGTATATTCCTATAATCTAAGCAAGACATTCATGGGATGTCAGTAATTTTGCTCCTGATTATGCTTCTGCTGTTATCACTTTAGTTTTATAACTTCAGTGTTAAATTACATGCTGTCTCTTGATTATCTCATGATTACAATCTATGCTATCATTACTTTCATTGTACACTATGGGGGTTATTCTGATTTCCAAACTGTGGGGTTGTCCAACCCACAAACAGGCCCGGGATGCTATTCCCATCGCAGCACTCCCCACACGTACAGAGGGTTTGAGCGGGGAGTGCTGGATAGGGGCAGGAGGGGGCAGGATGGAGGCGGAGTAGGGGTGGAGCGGGGGAAGGCCAATGTGTCTGGACGTACAGAGGTCATTCAGGTCGGGCCTCAGTATGTCCTGCAGCACAGTGATGGATGCCTGACTTATAGGGAGGAAGTAGCCTAGTGGCTGGGGCAAGTTGCATCAGGCCGATGGGCTGGGGGTTCAAATCCCTCTGGAGGACAGCAACTTTGGGCCAGAGGGACTGGGGTTTCTAGTTCCACAGGCACTCCTTGTGGCCTTGGGTGAACCACTTAACCCTCCGTTGCCTCAGGTACAAAACATAGATTGTGAGCCCTTCGGGGACAAAGGAAATATAAACTGTACCTGAATGTACACTGCTTTGACCCGGTGAAAAACAGTATATAAGCATTGCTAAATAAATGAATAAAAAAATCCACCCTGAAGGTGAAATAAGCCTGGAGGTCCTCACTGCACAGTGCTGCACCCCCCTGTAAATCACTGCACTGTAACCCTGCAGCCATGATCTGGCCCATGGGGGCCTCCAGTGATGGCAGGGTCACGGTCTGCAGGGGTGGACAGGGGGAATAGCATTCTGAGTCTGGCATCTGGACGGACATCTCTCCATACACTGGTCTCATTGGCATTGGGGAATGCCTGGATGTCCAAGTCACAGATTCTGCCGTCACAGGTACGTCCGAGCCCCGTGGTGGCAGAATCAAGTACATTTCCCACACATCCTGCTTTTGCACAGCCAATGTGGCCAGACAAGAGGGAAACAGAATTGGCCTTCACACCTATACATTGTACACTGCCCTATCCATACTTACATTCTCGGCAATAACACATATACAGTTTTTATTGGCTCATTATAATATCCAAGGAGCATCTCTCAGTGCATTTCATCGGACTTGTTCATGTTCCTTATATGGAGACTTATGATTTACTTTTTTTAAATTCTTATTATTCACTTTATGAAGTCACAACATTCCCGGAGCCTCTGACATCACTATCACTGTAATTGGTAGTGTTTATCATATTCCTCAGCCACTTAGTGCTACTGATAAGTAAGTCTGGACACTGGCCTCCTCTCTTATTCCATGGGATACCATAATGTATTATGTGGGCTATCACTAGATTTATAGATTAATTTGGCTTTCTGATATGTATTGTCTCCATAACTGTTATTTATATGTTTTATATAAGGTTTGCCCTTATGCAGTATAGTTTGTCTTTTATATATTGTTTTGACACAGTTGTCTTAACTGTTGGCAATTTGATGTATTATCTTTATGTTTTTTCTGCCTTACTTTATTCTTTATCATTTATTCATGTACTATGTATTTATGATTTCTAACTTTTTATATCTTTCAATTTCTAGTCTTAACCCCTGACGAAGGCTCGGCCGAAACATGGCCATGTCGGGTTGCTGCAGCGAAATGTAATCAATGAATAAATGGATCAATTGTTTACGCTATCAGAATATAGAAAGACTAGGGGACATGTAATGAAGCTACAGGGTAAACTATTTAAGACAAATAAGAGAAAATATTTTTTCACTCAACGTGTAATCAAACTCTGGAATCTGTTACCGGAGGAAGTGGTAAGGGCAGTTAGTATAGCTGGGTTTAAAAAAGGTTTGGACAAGTTCCTGGAGGAACGGTCCATAAACCACTATTAAAAAGGGACCCAGGATATCAATGCTTGACCCAGTACAAGCATTGAGGAACCTGTGTCTTTTGGGGATATTGCTAGGTACGTATGACCTAGATTGGCCACTGTTGGAAACAGGATACTGGGCTCGATGGACCTCGGTCTGACCCAGTATGGCATGTCTTATGTTCTTATGTTCTTAAATCCAGGAGTCAATTGACAGGGTCCAAGCCAGTTTATTGTGCACAAGGCCCAGTCAGTCAAAGCTTCAAAAGGAACTGAGCAAAGTTTTTACAGAGACATACTCATTTATACCTCTTTTTCAGTTTGATACATGAGAACTTTCTATTGGTTCCAGCTTGATACATACAAACTTCCCATTGGTTCCAACGCCCCCTGCACCTGTCCAATCAGAGATCCCTCCTGGGCCTAGCACCCAGCTCCCTCCCTTAGGACTGTTCTAACAATGGTGCAGTTTCTAGGTATGGATACAATTCTACTGCAAGGTCGTTTCTAGCTCTAGGAATGCATGTATTGAAACATTTCTTACTTTTGCACACAGGAGAATAATGAAAGACTTATGAATTCATGTAAAACTTCTTATTAAGCAGTTTAAAACAGTTTTCTCATTTTTCACAGATTTTTGATTCTTTTCTAGCTATAGTGGGGGTTGGAATCCAGGCCTAACTTACAGGCCTTTCATATTAGCAGACCATTCTAGGCCATAGCCTGCCACATTCCCCCCTTTGATTATTTTCACCCGCTAATGAGAAAGGGTGAGAATTAAATCACTCAATAATTAAATCACACATTATATTGGTGTAACTGCATCATCTTGGGGTATAGGGTAATATTGCCACATAGCTAGTATTTTTGTAGCTGCCTTCCGCTCTACAGTACTATCAATCACTGAGGTTAGCATGCGTAAGCAAAGGGGTAGGAGACATGGGAGCAGCAAGCACATAGCTAGAATAAATAATACAATAAATGCAAGGGTCTTTAGACCGCCTAACCATGAAAATACTGAACCAAACCACCCATCCAGCTTCAAACTATGCCAGGTCTGAACAGGCACAAATGTTTGCTTTCTCATCTGGATAGCTATATCCTCAACAACATGCCCATTATTATCAATTTGCAAACAACAATTACTTAAATTTAATTTCCCACATACCCCACCTTCCGCTGCTAGCAAATAATCTAAAGCTAAACGATTCTGATAAATAGCTGTGCGCATTTTTGTACTTTGCTTAGCCAAAAGGGTTAGTGCTTTACTAGTTTCATTGGTTAATATTTCAACAACAGCTTGTAAGCGTATTATACGGTTTATCATATAAACAGGGGTACGATATCCCCATGTCCCATCTTGCTCCCAAGTAGCAGGTCCATAATATGAGATAATTCTCTCAGGTGGCCATTCTTCGGATGTCGCATCCCATTTGTCCCATTGGCCTATTTTCAAGGCCTCTTGCAGCTGGCGACTTCTGTACACAGGAGATCCCAGTTGTTCTCCATGGAATGTAGGCAAAAGGAAAAAGGATGGTCGTATGGTTCCCAATACACATGCGCCTCCCCAATGGTGAGGGAGCCTAGCATATGCTCGGGTTCCGCAAATCCAGTACAGTCCAGGTGGTGCTTGCCAGGAATTATAAGCTGCTAGATTAGTCCAGATGCTGGCAAAATTGGGGAAACGGACTAGAGGATTGGAGGGCTCTGAAGCGTTGACTCCTGACCACCAAGACGTCTTCTTAGTGGTACTGTTGTAGAACTTCTGATTGAGACAGACCAGTTGCCCCACTTCCATGTTAAACAGTGGTCCATAGCGAGCAAAACACAAGTTACCCACAATGGGGTGGGCCAGTACCCATTCACTAGTAGTATTATGTATGTCAGTCTGATTATACGGAACAGAATAGTTCAATTCTTGCGCCTCCCAAGGCCACTGGTCTCCCATCTTAGTTCCTCCACAGAATAGACAGTCTGAAATGTGGAGACTGGATGCTACTGATCCTGCTAGTTCAAGGAACAAGTTCTGGGAAGCAGGAGGAATCTCAAACTCTGCTTTCATGCCCTCATAAAAAGAGTGATGTATGCGATAGGGTGAGGATACATGAGTCTTGGTATTTAACTGAATGTGCAGGATGGTTCCAGGATCTACGCCTCCTCCTGCTATATGCAATCCAAATCTATATCCTTGCTTCCACTGGCTGGGGTTGAGTATGAGAAGTTGCAGGGGATTACAGGCATCTTTCTGGCATTTCTTGGGCTCAAGTAATCTGATCCTTGTCAGACTGCCTTTTTGACTATCACCATCTCGTCCCATAGGTGCATTCTTCCAAGTAGCAAAGTATACACAGTCCCACTTTGGACAGAAATAGGCATCTTTAGATGCAGTGCTGTAGACGGTGGTTGGAGAGTTCTTTCCCGTCCACCGTCCCCATCCGTAGGCTCCTTCCGGACACATATATTTATCATCATGATAGTAAGCTCGTTCCCATGACCCACACTTGTGGTAAGCATTTCGGTTAATTGCATCACAGGCATCAAAGTTCAAGACAACATGTTTTGTGGGGTCTGCGAAGGGGCTTGTGGCATTTATGAGGGCTCCATCCTCATCATTCCAGCGTATCTCAAGCATATAATACGAAGGGTTTTGTCGGGGGTTATAACAAGTCTTACTCTTGTCTTACTTGTCTTACTCTTTCCTTTCATACAGATATTTAATTCTGTGCCATTATAAATACACCAACTGACTGTACCAGTGCAAGTGTAGTAGGAATGATAAAGTAAAGTCTGAGTGACCTTCTGTCCTGTTCGGGTGGTAGTTATACAGGCTGCACAAGGAGGTAAAGCAAAAGTCTTTTCCAGAAATCCGAGGGTCACCACTCCCACAAGACAATAGTGGAAGAACATATTGATTTTTATTTATTTATTTTATTTAGACAGTTTTTGTATACCGCCTTATCCTTCAATCAAAGCGGTCACAACACAATTGGGGGATACATTTTTTAAAACGCGGGGATATGAGACACATACAGTAATACTTACAGGGAACATGGGCAGTGGAAGGTTAAGTGGCTTGCCCAAGACCACAAGGAGCATCTGTGGGACTAGAAACCCCAGTCCTTCCGGCCCAAGGTTGCTGTCCTCTAGTGGGATTTGAACCCCCGACCTTCCGGCCTGAAGTACCTTGCCCCAACCACTAGGCTACTCTTCCCTCTATTGATTACAGTCTTTGGAGGTCAACTGAAGTATTGAGTACGATGAACTTGTAGAATCTTCTTCTTCTTCTTCGGTTCCGACGGTCACCCTTATGTGATAAGAGTAGAAATGTAGATGTTGAAGATTCTTATAATGCTGGTTGTCTCTGCAATGTAAGTCGCAATGGGGTCTCAGGATCATTCCCTGAAGTCCATTGGCCAGGGTCAGGAGCGGCTGCCGGCTTCACTCGACTATGGTGGATCCAGGGTTCGAATTCCACAACTTTCACTGCAGTGGGGGTTGACAGGATGACAACATAGGGTCCCTTCCAATGCGGCGCCAGTGGGGTCTTTCTCCACTCTTTAATCCACATGGACGCCCCTGGCTTGAAGGGATGCAGAGGCTCTGTCAGGTTGATGGGCAATTGATCTTGCACCCAGGTATGGAGACCCTGCAAAACAGAACCTAAAGCCAATAGTTCTTGTCTAGTTATTTCAGATCCTATTTGTCTCATGTCTCCCTTTATTCCTTGTACAATGGGTGGAGGTCGCCCATACAAAATCTCAAAAGGGGAAACTCCTAGGGACTAGGTGGGAGCTGAACGTATCCTAAGAAGAGCTATAGGGAGAACCTGAAGCCATTTTAGGTGTGTTTCTTGACAAAGCTTGGACAACTGAGATTTCAGGGTTCTATTCATACGTTCCACTTTCCCTGAACTCTGGGGTCTGTAAGCAGTGTGCAACTTCCATTGTATTTGCAAAGCTCGAACTAACTGTTGAGTCACTTGGGACACAGACGAGGGTCCATTATCTGATCCTATAGTCAATGGTATTCCAAATCGAGGAATAATCTCATGGAGCAGCACCCTAGTGACCTCTCGGGCTTTCTCTGTTCGGGTGGGATAAGCTTCTACCCACCCGGAAAATGTGCAGACTAAAACTAACAAATAGTGATACCCATTTGCGCGGGGCATTTCAGCAAAGTCCACCTGTACATCACTCATCGGGGCCACCCCTACTGACTGGACTCTTGGGGGTGGAATGGGGCCTTGCTTAGCATTGTTCTTGGCACATATCAAACATCGCTGTGCCACTGAGGTGGTCAGGGGTCCTAGTAGTGAGATACAGAAATGGGGCCTTAGGGCTCTTTCCATTGCTGTTTTTCCATAATGTGTGGCCTGATGAAAAGCATGGACAAAGGCCGGCCCTAATGCCTCAGGAATAACTGTGGGACCGGGAGGTGAACTACCTTCTGGAGGGGGCAATACTATCCAACCTTTTTCTGTCAGGACCCCTCCCTCCTTTTCACAGAAATAATCTAACTCTCTTACAGTGTATCGGGGTGCCCAAGAACTAAGGGGCACAGGAAATAGAGCTGCTTGCATCGGGGTATCTTGGGTCCTGACTTGTCCTGTTGTGGCTGCTTTTCGGGCTGTGGCATCAGCAAACCTGTTTTCCTCGGGTGACTTCCCCTGCTCCTGCCTGATGACCTCGGCAGTGCATGACTGCCACTTGTTTAGGGGCCCATACAGCATCTAATAACATCAGTATCTCGGACCCATACCTAATGGACTTGCCCCCTGAGGTGATCAACCCTCGTTCTTTATACAAGGCTCCATGCGCGTGCAAAGTTGTGAAAGCATACTTGGAATCTGTGTATACATTCAAACGGAGTCCTTCTCCTAATGTCAATGCTCTAGTAAGGGCTATCAGTTCAGCTTTCTGTGCTGATGTTCCTGGGGCCAGGGTTGAGGACTCAACTACCAGATCAAGGGTCACCACTGCATATCCAGCACAACGATGTTCATTGATGACAAGACTGCTTCCATCTACAAAGAAAGTCCGTTCAGGATCCTCTAGAGGGACATCGGTCAAATCAGGGCGACTTGAGAATACAGTGTCCATGGTTTCTAAACAGTCATGATCAGGGGGCCCAGGACCAATTGGGAACAAGGCAGCAGGGTTCAAAGCTTGACTGACCTTTAACTGTATCTGGGGGTTTTCACACAGCATGCTCTGATATTTCAACATTCGTGAATTTGTTAGCCAGAAATTTCCTTTGTGTTCCATGAGAGTAAGGACAGAATGTGGTACAGTAACTTGAAGATTTTGTCCCAGGGTGAGCTTATCTGCGTCGCCCACCAGGAGGGCTGTTGCTGCAACAGCTCTCAAACAAGGGGGCCAGCCTTTTGCAACTACATCCAATTGTTTCGACAAGTAGGCTACTGGCCGTTGCCAAGATCCAAGAGATTGAGTCAGTACCCCCAATGCATTTCCTTGTGACTCATGAACAAAGAGATGGAAAGGTTTCTGGACATTTGGAAGACCTAAAGCTGGTGATGACATCAGAGCACTTTTCAGAGACTGGAATGCTGCATCCTGTTCAGGTCCCCACTCTAGTGGAGACTTTTCCATTCCTTTAGTAACTTGATACAATGGTTTTGCTATCAATGCAAAATTGGGGATCCATATACGACAGTATCCCGCAGCCCCCAGGAAGGCTCTTACTTGCCTCCTAGTGGTTGGAGTAGGGATACTGCATACAGCTTCTTTGCATTCTGGTCCTAAACGTCGGATTCCGCTGGACAACTGGAATCCTAGATACTTGACTTCAGTTTGGCATAATTGTGCTTTGGCTCTTGAGACTTTGTATCCGGCCTCTTTTAGAAGGTATAAAAGCTCACTAGTAGCTTGTAGAAATTCACTTTCTGAGTTGGTGGCTATGAGCAAGTCATCCACATACTGGAGGAGAACCCTTTGTCCTGGGTTCACTGGGTAACTTGAAAGATCTTGATTCAGGGCAGCACTAAAGAGAGTAGGTGAATTCTTGAATCCTTGGGGTAATCTGGTCCAGGTGAGTTGGCCCCGCCTTCCTGTTATGGGGTCTTGCCATTCAAAAGCGAACAAAAGTTGACTGGTGGGGGCTAGGCGTACACAGAAAAAGGCATCTTTCAGGTCCAGGACGGTGAAATCAGTAGCCTCAGCGGGGATCAGTCCCAAGAGAGTATAGGGATTTGGCACTACAGGGTGTATGGTTTCAACTGCGTCATTTACCCGCCTCAGATCTTGTACTGGGCGGTAATCCCCTGTCCCAGGTTTCTTAACTGGGAGAAGGGGAGTGTTCCAAGGTGACTGGCATTCCTTGAGAAGTCCATACTTCAGCAGTTTCATTAAATGGCAGTGGATACCTTCAATGGCTGGTCGGGGAAGAGGATACTGCTTCACATGCACTGATTCCGCTCCTGGCTTGAGGGTGACAATAACAGGGGCTATGTTCTTCGCTAGGCCAGGTGGATTATCTTCTGCCCATATTTCAGGTGGGGCTATAAGGTTGGTAGGTATACAGGAACTGGTTGACTTGATTGGAGGTGCGCTATAGAATCGCCACTCCTCTTCTCGGGGAACAGTTAGCACCATCAATCCAGCAGGCTTTGGGTTCACAGTCATTTTCATTTCTCCCCCTTCAGCAAAGGATATCTGTGCCTGGAGCTTAGCAAGCATGTCTCGGCCCAGAAGTGGAATAGGGCACTCAGGCATATACAGGAACTGGTGCGTTATTTTCTGTCCCCCTAGTTCACACATGCGGTTCTGCAGGAATGACTTTGTGGCCTTGTTCCCGGTGGCCCCAACGATGGTGACAGATCGAGAGGAAAGACGAGCCACTGGCTTAGCCACTACTGAGTGTTCTGCTCCCGTATCTACCATAAAGTCCATATATTGGTCCCCTATCTTTAAGCTGACCATAGGCTCCTGGGGACCCAGGGTGAACTTGGAGCCCGGTCTGGCCTAGTCTTCATCCACATCATCCATGTCATAGCCCGTTGCTACTGCCACTGCTTCAATGGCTTCTTCTCTCTCTTGCTGGAACTGTGCTTGGTTCATTCCTCCCCTCCTTCAAAATCGACCTCCTGTTCTCCAGGGACTCCCTCCTCCCCTCGCGGGGGCGGAGTCCAGATGCGGGCATTCACTTCTCCAATGTCCTTCTTCTTTGCAGTAGGCACACTGATTCGCACCCAATTGAGGCCTTTCGCTTCCGCGGCCTCTTCCACGTCCTCTAGTCCTTTGATTAGGAAAACCTCCACGTCGTTCAACTAAAGCGGCAGCAAGAAGATCTGCCTTCTTCTTCGTCTTTCTTTCACTTTCTCTGTCACGTTCATTTTCACGATTCACAAATACTTTCTGAGCGACTTCCATTAGCTGTGCTGTATTCATGCCCGCAAATCCATCCAATTTCTGCAATTTTCGTTTTATGTCTCTCTGGGACTGGCTGACAAAGGCCGCATTTACCATGCACAAATTTTCCTGAGCGGCGGGATCATATGGGGTGTATAATCTATAAGCTTCGGACAACCACTCATAAAAGGCCGCTGGGCTCTCATCTGGACCCTGGAGGACTTCCGATACCTTCCCGATATTCATGGCCCTCTGCCCTCCCTTCTTCAGGCCCTGCAACAGGGCCTGGCGAAATCTCATAAGGGCCCCCGCCCCTCTTTCATCATTTGGGTCCCATCCGGGATCTTCATTCGGATAAGCCGCGGCGGCAGCTTGTGGGAGATTTATTCCTCCTCCTTCTACAGGGTTCTCTTCTAACCAATGGAGAGCTGCTTGCCCAATTCGCCCTCGCTCCTCAGTAGTAAAGAGGGTGGACAGGAGTTGGCGACAATCGGCCCAGGTAGGCTGGTGGGTTTGCATAATGCTGGACATTAATTCTGTTAATTCCTGGGGCTTTGCGGTATAGGATGCATAATGCGTTTTCCAGTTTAATAAATCAGTAGTGGAAAAGGGTACATAGATTAGACTGGTTGGTCCTGGTGCCATCTGGCCCTGGTCATTTAAAACAGGTACCCCAGGCGCTTGGTGTAATGGCATTAGGTGCCCTGCTTTCTCCTTCTTCTTCGGGGTTACACTTCTTAAATCATAAGGCTCCCGGGCACAAACTTCCTTGGCGGGTGACCCTGAACTGGCAGGAGAGCCTCTGCTCTCAGCCTCATCGGAGGACTCAGGCCCCCCCCCCCCCGACGTGCTTGTGCCTGACCCGGGACTATCACTTGGGGGAGGGAGCTTCTTGGGCTGTTGCAGCGGCACTTGCTGGGGTTCCTCATCAGGCTCCGCTTCAGGCAGCGGTGCTGGGGAAACTAACTTATGTGGGTACTGCGGTAACCTGGTCAGGATATCTGGGGATTCTGGGGCAGAATACACAGGCGGCTTCTCCTCCTCAACTTTCCGGGTTCCCCTAGTGGTGGCTACAAATATTCTACAATGCTCCTCATAACAGCTCTTCATCCATGAGGGCTGCCTTTCGCAAATCACCTGGGCCGGATGGTATACATCCAAGGGTGTTGAAAGAACTGAAATATGAGATTGCAGAACTGCTATCAGTAATCTGTGAACTATCATTAAATTCATCTCTAATACCTGAAGATTGGAGGATCGCCAATGTAACACCAATTTTTAAAAAGGGTTCCAGGGGTGATCCGGGAAACTACAGACCGGTGGGCCTGACGTCAGTACCGGGAAAAATGGTAGAAACCATCATAAAGAATAAAATTACTCAGCATGGAGATAGTCACAACCTAATGGGAGACAGCCAACATGGCTTTAGACAAGGAAGATCTTGTCTTACTAATCTGTTATGTTTTTTTGAAGGAGTGAATAAACAGGTGGACAAAGGTGAGTCGGTTGATATTGTGTATCTGGACTTTCAGAAAGCCTTTGACAAGGTCCCTCATCAGAGACTTTTGGCAAAACTAAAGAGTCATGGGATAGGAGGCAGTGTACTATTGTGGATCAGGAACTGGTTAAAAGATAGAAAGCAGAGGGTAGGGCTAAATGGCCAATTTTCCCAATGGAGAAAGGTGAATAGTGGTGTACCCCAGGGATCTGTGCTGGGTTCGCTGCTTTTTGACATATTCATAAATGACCTGGAAAGTGGAATAACGAGTGAGGTTATCAAATTTGCAGATGACACAAAACTATTTAAAGTTGTTAAAACCCAAGAGGATTGTGAAAAATTGCAAGAGGATCTTGATAAATTGGAAGACTGGGCATCAAAATGGCAGGTGAAATTTAATGTGGACAAGTGCAAGGTTATGCACCTAGGGAAGAACAACCCAAACTATGGTTACACGATGCAAGGTTCCACATTAGGAACCACCACCCAGGAAAAAGATTTAGGCGTCATTGTGGATACCATGTTAAAACCCTCGGCCCAGTGTGCAGCGGCGGCCAAGAGAGCAAATAGAATGCTAGGTATGATAAGGAAAGGAATGGAAAATAAAACAAAAGATATTATAATGCCTCTATATCGTTCCATGGTGAGACTGCACCTTGAATACTGTGTGCAATTCTGGTCGCCGTATCTTAAAAAGGATATAGCGATTTTAGAAAAGGTACAGAGAAGAGCCACCAAAATGGTAAAGGGGATGGAAGGATACTCCTATGAAGAAAGGCTAAAAAGGTTAGGGCTCTTTAACCTGGAAAAGAGACGGCTGAGGGGAGATATGATAGAAGTCTATAAATTAATGAACGGAGTGGAACGGGTAAACGTAGATCGATTGTTTACCTTATCAGAATATAGAAAGACTAGGGGACATGCAATGAAGCTACAGGGTAAACTATTTAAGACTAATAAAAGAAAATATTTTTTCACTCAACGTGTAATCAAACTCTGGAATTTGTTACCGGAGGATGTAGTAAAGGCTGTTAGTGTAGCTGGGTTTAAAAAAGGTTTGGACAAGTTCCTAGAGGAAAGGTCCATAAACCATTATTAAGAAGTGACCGAAGATATCAATGCTTGACCCAGTACAAGCATTGTGGAACTTGTGTCTCTTGGGGAAACTGCCAGGTACATATGACCTAGATTGGCCACTGTTGGAAACAGAATACTGGGCTTGATGGACCTTGGTCTGACCCAGTATGGCATATCTTATGTTCTTATGTAAGCATCTAACCAAGAATCTATATAGGGGAACTGGTCAGGATGCGCTTTTTGTACAAGCTGATGAACACGGAAAACCTTTTCTACATCAAAAGTGCCCCCGCGGGGCCATGAAGAAGCTAATGCAGGCCACTCTCTTTCACATAGCAGTTTCAATCTAGACGGAGACATTTTTATACCGTCATCTCCTGAAAATCCTCTACGGAAATTCTTGATCATACATTCCAACGAAGTTTGCGTGGACTCTGCCCCTCCCATAATCTAAACGTAACTGCGTACACGTAATGACGTACAAGACGACAGACAGTAAGGGTAGGTAGTATGGCTGTAGGTAAGGGGTCCGTACAGCCCACAACACACTGGGGGGGACGTACACCACTCGCTTCCTCCTTTTCGCGACCTGGGCACGGTGGCCCTGCCAGGAACTGCGCTACTCAGGAGTCCACTTTCGCTCAGTCTGTATTTCAAGACCTCTCAATCACAAAAATCATTTTTCAAGTGCCCAGGTTTTCTGACTAACTGACTATTCCAAACAAGAAGGGTCGATGGCTTCGGCTTCCGCTTTCTCTTATGCAGAGCGTACTAGGACCGCCCTTATGAGAGGTGATCAGGCTCTCTTGTCTCGCGTATACTTATGCGAGATTTCTCCAGTTAGTCTAAACCAAATCAGTCTCGCGCATGCAAGACTCTTTTTTTTTTCCCAGGCTATACTTTCTGACTGTCAAATCACAAAATTGTCTACTCACCGGATCCGGTTCCCGATACCACACCAGTTCTTGGGTTGGATCCTGGACTCCCCCCGGGTCGGAGGTGTTGGCCAGCTGGACCCAGTGGCCCGCCGAGGCAGGCGGAACCCTCTCCAGCACAAAAGGGCCGGCGGCGCCTGAGGTTTCCCCCGTGGTCGGACGGACATGGTTCCAACCTGGCCAAACCTCGAGGCGAATTGCGTAGATTATTCACTTGAATACCATTCACTACTCGCACTTCCCGGCCAATGCACCAAGAATATGCTGCAGCGAAGTGTAATCAATGAATAAATCCAGGAGTCAATTGACAGGGTCCAAGCCAGTTTATTGTGCACAAGGCCCAGTCAGTCAAAGCTTCAAAAGGAACTGAGCAAAGCTTTTACAGAGACATACTCATTTATACCTCTTTTTCAGTTTGATACATGAGAACTTTCTATTGGTTCCAGCTTGATACATACAAACTTCCCATTGGTTCCAACGCCCCCTGCACCTGTCCAATCAGAGATCCCTTCTGGGCCTAGCACCCAGCTCCCTCCCTTAGGACTGTTCTAACAATGGTGCAGTTTCTAGGTATGGATACAATTCTACTGCAAGGTCGTTTCTAGCTCTAGGAATGCATGTTTTGAAACATTTCTTACTTTTGCACACAGGAGAATAATGAAAGACTTATGAATTCATGTAAAATTTCTTATTAAGCAGTTTAAAACAGTTTTCTCATTTTTCACAGATTTTTGATTCTTTTCTAGCTATAGTGGGGGTTGGAATCCAGGCCTAACTTACAGGCCTTTCATATTAGCAGACCATTCTAGGCCATAGCCTGCCACAGGGTTAAGTATTCCTGTGTGCTTCAATAAATTGAATTTGGTTTGACACCTCACTCTGGACTTGCTTGCTTGACTTCTACGAATGCGTGAGTGCTTCCTTTGGTTTGACTTGTCTTTCGATGAGACAGGCTCAATGGACACTGATTCCTCAGTGGAACCAGGACACCGGCCACCCTTGGGATCGAGTGGCTGTCACCAGCCCTCTTGTCTAGTCCCTGCACTTGTGGTTGGCTCATCAGAACCTGCTCAAGGGCCTCCCCTTTCAGAAGACATCCCCTCAAAAAACATTGACAACAGATGTATCCAAACTAGGTTAGGGAGCATATCTGGATGGCCTTCACATTCAAGGCATTTGGTCCAAACAGGAGAGTCTGTGCCAGATCAATTTCTTGGAATTGAGAGCCATAGCTAATGCTCTCATGACTTTCCAAGAATGACAAGCCAACACAGATTGTCCTGATTCAGACCGACAATCAGGTCGCGATGTACTATATAAACAGCAGGGGGGCACAGGTTCGTATCTCCTGTGCTGGGAAACAGTCTGGTCATGGAGGTTCACCATTACCTATGGGATGGAGCTCAGGGCCACATATCTGCTGGAAAAACTGAATACCCTGGTGGACCAGCTGAGTCACATCTTTCAGCTGCATGAATGGACATTGGACAGGGGCATGGTGGTCCACATATTTCAGAAGTGGGGTACCCCCTTGAAAGACCTTTTCACCACCCAACAAAATGCCCAAGTGGATCAGTTCAGCTCCAGAGTCACCTTGCACAACAGGCTGGCACTAGATGCTTTCCTCCTGCACTGGGGGAAAGGCCTGCTATACACATATCCTCCCATACCTCTCATATCAAAGACCCTACTGAAACTCCAGACAGGGAAGGAATGATGATGCTCATTGCACCATATTGGCCCAGACAGCTGTGGTTTACCCTTCTGCTTCAACTCTCCCAGTGGGAACCTCTACAACTGGGCTCTGCCCCAGACCTTATATCACTGGAAGATGGGAGAATGCTACATCCCAACGTCCGGTCCTTGGCCCTAACTGCGTAGATATTGAGAGCTTAGCTGCCCAACAGAGTAACAGATGTTCTGTTCACCTCTAGGAGGGCCTCGAAAAAAAAGCTCTTATGCATTCAAATGGAAGAGATTTGCAATTTGATGCACAGAACAAGCACTGGATCCTTTTAATTGCTCCACTGACAGTTTACTCGAGTACATCTGACACCTTTCGGAGTCAGGTCTCAAGTCCAACTCTGCCAGGATTCACCTCATCGTGATTGGAGCGTACCATTGAAGAAGAAAACAAACTATATTCTTTAAACTTAGGACCATTCAGCAACTCAGACCCCTCATTGACATTGGTGATTTCAGAATGGTTGCCCAGGCACTTATAATGCCACACCTAGATTTCTGCAACAGTTTATTTCAAGATACATCTAAGAAAAACCTTCACATACTACAAATGGCCCAAAATGTTACTGCTTGGATTATTTTCAAAGCCAAGCTATCTGACCACATCTCTCCAATTCTATACACTCTCCACTGGCTACCTGTTGCCAGTAGGATTCAATATAAAACATTAGTCACTATATTCAAGCTCATAGCCCCTTCTCATCTAGCAACCCTAATCCAGACCCTCGCTGAAAACAGAATGAGAAGAAGGGTGAACCTTAACATACTTCTAATCCCTGACTGTAAGAAAAACGAAGCAGGTAACAAGCAATACTGCCTTCTCTTATTATGCACCCAGTCAATGGAACAAACTACCATGCAATCTAAGAGAGATTAAAGACCTTCTAACCTTCAGGAAGGAACTTAAAACATACCTTTTCGACCTGGATCCCACGTGATGCGTGAGTGAGCAAGACGTGTTCTTGCTGGCTCTGGGGCTGCCCTGAGGAATATAATCAATTTTTGCACTATTACTTACAACCGGTGCCTCCTGCATAACGGCAGAAAGTGCCTTGTTGGAAAAGCAGATGAAAAGGGGATTGAGAGCAGAGGGAGCCATGCCGAACTTACCGAAAAAAGAACGGGAGAAGGCAAGCAGAACAGGGCCCTCAACTGCAACAATGGCGCAGCCGACCTCCCCGAGTGTGGTGAGCGTTGATTCCGCGACTGACAACCTAGCCAAAGAAGTAGCTACGTTGCTTGAGCCTAAATTCGACCAAGTGCTTAAGAAATTGGATGCCTTAGGAGACTCACTCACCAAAATTGGAAACAGAGTGGAGGAGCTTGAACATCGGGTCTCGAGCATCGAAGATGGAGAAGGGCGGCACGACAGAGAGTTGGCTGAACGGAAGAAACAGATAGAGGCTCTGTGTTTAAAAGTTGATGATCTAGAAAATAGATCTCGGTGGAACAATTTAAGAGTTGTAGGAGTGCCAGAATCTCATACTGACAGTATGCTATTGCCACTGTTAGAAACCTGGCTGCCGAAGGAGTTGGGCCTTACCTCTCTAGTGGGAGAGCTAAAAATTGAGCGTGCACATCGCATAGGCCGGAGGCGGGAAGACCAGCAGAAGCCCCAGGTGGTGATTATGCGCATCTTAAATTTTCAACACAAAGTTCAGATGCTGCGTGCCTACCGAGAGAAAGGTGAATTAAAGTTGGAGAACCAGCGACTTCTCATTTTCCAGGACTACTCGATGCTAGTGGCGGAGCAACGAAAAGAGTACACCCGCATTTGTACTGCGCTCTTCAACAAGAAAATTCGATTTACTCTGGCATTTCCAGCAACTTTGAGAGTCTGGCACCAGGGGAGAAGCCTCCTGTTCCGGTCCCCAAGTGAGGCACAGCGATTCCTGGATGGCGTCACAGAAGGTCCGGGAGCTGCTAGCGATTCCGGTGGAGAAGGACAGCGCTGAGTCACCAGGGAGCAGCCGTGGAGAGGGCAGTAATCTCTCGGTCCAGAAGGCATAATGAGACACTGTTGTGTGGGACTGAATCCAAGGGCCTATAAGATCCTCCAGAAAAGGGGTGCAGGAGGATAGACTGGAGTTAAGTGTGTACATATGTTGATCGCATGTAAACTGTATATGTATGTGTAATAATCGTGCTGAGGCCTTGGGGCAGCCCTGTCGCATGCTTTGGGGATCCAGCCTCAGCGGAGGCGGCTGAGGGTTGAATGCTGATGTATTTATGGGGGGATAAGGGGGGTAAGGGGAAAATGGGGGTTGGGGGCTGGCGGGGGGGAGGGGAAAGTGGGGCTTGTGTGAAGGTAGGGCAATTGTTAAGGTGGCATGAAGTCTACTACCACTACATACTCTGCAAAGCATGAGAGGGCAGAGGCCATAGGGTTATCCAATGCTGAACTTGGGAAATATGTTCGGGGCTGAGGCTGGGCAGCCTGGAACACCAGATACGCTGCAAGAGCTGTTAGTGGACACTAGGCCAATAGCTATATGCTATGCACTCTGATTTGAGAATCACCACGTGGAATGTGGGGGGAATAAGCACACCAGTGAAAAGGACGAAAATACTGCAGGCTTTAAAAAGGGGGAAAACACAGGTTGCCCTCCTACAGGAAACTCATTTGACTCAAAGGGAACATACCAAACTACAAAGAGATTGGGTGGATCAAGTATTTTCGGCTGCGTCCGGAGGGCGCAAACGGGGGGTAGCGATTCTAATAAAAAAAGGGATCCCCATAGAGGTTATAAGTGAGGATGTGGATACACAGGGGAGGTTTCTCTTTGTGCATGCCAGGATCAATGGGGAGGAAATGGTCCTTGGGAATATATACGCCCCCAATAACTATGATCATAGGTTTTTTCGGATGGTTTTGCAGAAGATGGCGAGGGCGCCGAGGATACCACTGATCCTTGCAGGGGATTTTAACTGCCCCATGATCCTTTACTTGATAGATCATCGGGAGGGGCGGGGGTGCGAAAGGGGGGATGGGACAACAAAGGAGTGAGCTACTTGTGTAAATTGGGTGACCTGTTAGATGTGTGGAGAATTCTACATGAGGGGGAGCGGGACTACACGCACCTATCCAGGGCGCATCATTCTTGGTCCCGGATTGACTATATATTAATCACAAGAGATCTATTTGGTAAAGTAGTGAGCACGGAAATTGAGCCCATAGTAATTTCAGACCATGCTAGAGTAACTATGAGCCTAAAGGGAAGGTCCCCTCCGGGGAATAGGTGGGCATTCCCCAGGCACTTATGGAAAAATGAGCAGTTTCGACAATATTTGATTCAAAAATGGGAGGAATATTTAAAGTTGAACGACTCCCCAGAGTTGCAGGTGGCGACTGTTTGGGAAGCTGGGAAAGCCGTTATACGAGGCCATATCATAGCGTATGTAGTGAAAGAGAGGAAAAGGATCAATGCAACCATACTAGATTTAGCCCGTACCCTCCAAGCAGCTAAGACAGCGGCCATGGCCAACTCGAGGGAGCTGGGAAAATATTTGGAAAAGCAGAAGGCGCTTAACGCTGCTTTACAGGAGAGGGCGGTATACTTGACCCAATATTACAGACACCAGCTGTTTCGACATGGGGATCGAGCAGGAAAGCTGCTGGCGAGATTGGTACAGGAGAGAGGGGGTGTGCAGGGAGTAACCGCCATTAAAGACAGAGATGGGGAGCGGCAGAAAGATGTGCAGAAAATTATGGAGGTGTTCGGGCAGTACTACCGAGAGCTCTACACCCCAGAGCAGGAGAATAGAGCCCAGGAACGAGATTTTCTAGAGCGTGTTTTCTAGAGGCAGACAGGCAAGAATTAAACGCCAGCATCACCGGAGAGGAGGTGCAGAGGGTTATCAAACAGGGGAAGCCCCATAAGGCCCCTGGACCTGACGAATACGGGGTGGAGTTTTACAAAATCTTATCCGCTAGAATTACCCCCACATTGATGGCTCTTTATGAGGAGGCGCGTGAAGCGGGTTCATTCCCAAGGGATATGAGGACGGCAGCGATAACCATTATACCAAAAGCTGGCAGAGACCCAGAGAATCTGGACTCATATAGGCCTATCTCTTTAATCAATTATGATATGAAAATCCTTGCGTCGATCATGGCAAGCTGATTGCAGAAGATTTTGCCTCGGTTAATAGGGAGCCATCAATCGGGGTTTGTCAGGAACAGGGATGCTTTTCCAAACATTAGCAGAGTCATTTTGGGGATGGAACAATGCTTGCGACAAAACATTCCGTTGTTGTTGGTGAGCCTGGACGCCGAGAAGGCTTTTGACCGAGTGTTATGGCCATATATGTTTGAAATGTTGGCAAGATTTGGGTTTGAAGGTGCCTTTTTGGAATGGGTGAAAGCGCTCTACATGGATCCGCTGGCATGTGTTACTAGTGGAGGGCGGCTCTTGCAATCCTTTTCCTTGCAGCGGGGCACGAGGCAGGGGTGTCCATTGTCCCCTCTGTTGTTTGTGCTTCAACTGGAACCATTGCTTCTGACGCTGATTGAGGAGAGGAAGGTGAGAGGGATAGAGTGGGATGGAGGTGGTATTAAGCTAAGTGCTTTTGCAGATGATATGTTATTGTGCTTATGTGATCCACAGAGGTCCCCAACAACTAGTTTGCAGATCATGGAGACTTTTGGATTCTTTTCGGGGTTGCGAATCAATAAGGATAAATCTTTAGCCTTAGATGTGGGCGGTCTAATCAAAGGTAGTTGGCGAGGTGCATTTCCATTGCTGTGGGCGCAGGGGCAATTCCGGTATCTAGGTATCCATCTGCCGGAACATACGGCGCAACTTTACGAGGTGAATATTCGACCGATGATCGAGAAAACAGCTGCTCGCCTGCAGAAATGGAAAGACCTCCCTCTAAATCTCATGGGTCGGGTGGCTCTTCTTAGAATGGCGGAATTGCCGAGGTGGGTATATGTGTTGCGCCACCTCCCTCTGTGGTTGGCGTGGAAAGACCTCATGGCCCTGCAGAGGAATTTTGCCAGGTTCCTTTGGAGGGGTAGGAAGTCCTGCATACCCTTTTCGGTGATTACGAAACCCAGGGAAGAGGGGGGGCTGGGTTTGACATCCATACGCAACTATAATTTAGTGTGCCTGCTCCGGCCCTTAACTGATTTATTGGGGGTTGCGCGGGGGGGTCCTCCCAGGGATGCTGGTGAATGAGATGTCTGCCCCATATAACCCAATTTATCTGGGCACTAACTGATGCTTGGAAAAAGTCGGTATATATGCAGGCTCTTAGACAGGCCTGGAAAGTGGTGTGTCAACAGAGAGGGGTGCATTGGAAATGCACTGATTGCCTCCCCTTGGAGGGCAATAAGGATTTTGAGCCTGGTCGACAAGGGCAGGTTGCTAAATGCTGGGGGAGAAGAGGGCTAGTGTACATCGGGCAATTACGGATGGAGGGAGTAGCAGAGTTAGACTGTTTCCAGTCTTTGGCACGGAAATATGATTTGGAACATAATACGCTCTATTTCTACTTGCAGAGCCGGCACTATGTTCGAGGCCTGCAACGTGGGTCTGGACTTCAGTTGGGGCAGGGGGCTCTCTGGGAATTTTTCACCTCCTTGGAGGGGGACCTCAATATGCGGACTTTGCGAAAGGAGCTATGGCCAAGGGGAGATTGGGGGGCGATGGAGAGGCATGCCCAGAGATGGACTCGGGATGGCATGCCTTTGATGACGGGGACCATACTTCAGGAGGCATTCTCTAAGATCAAGCATATCTCAGAGTCAGTCCGCCTCCAAGAGATTCAATATAAATTCCTATGGAGAGCCTATGTTCCCAATGTTTGGGCGGCTAAGATGGGACTGATCTCGACAGCCATCTGTATGGTGTGCAAGGCAGGACAAGGAACCCTAATCCACCGGTTCTGGGAATGCTCCAAGATTCGTAGGTTTTGGACTGCAGTGGGGAGGAGGTTGAGAGTATGGAGGCCTCATGATAGGGAGCTCTCGCCGGAGTGGTGCCTCTTTGGTGTTCATTTAAAGGCAGATGAGATGAGGAAGGAATATAGTCAATTATATGAGAGGGGGTTCATCATAGCTAAACAGTGCATTCTGAGACATTGGTTAGTCGCTGAGGCCCCGACAGTTCAGGAGTGGGCGATAGGAATGAGAGAGCTACGACTGATGGAGCAGAACACGGCTAAATTGGTGGGGGGCAGACGATTGACGGAGACTGAGGCAGTTTGGGAGGTAGTAGGTTAATCCCTGCAGATGACTGGGCTCATCATGAGGGGTAGATTCATCTGGTGAAGGAAGACAAGTGATCTGCAAAGTAGAGGAGGGCCCTGCCAATGTGGAGGTAGAGGGGAGGCTGGGTAGAGGATGGGGGTAGTAGACACTGATGGGTAGTAGAGCAGTAGGGCTGGGGATGGGTGAGGGTGGAGGGGGTAGAGAGGGGGGTGGCTGGGTCTGGAGGGGGTGGCTGGTTTTGGGGGGGGAGGAGGTGAGGGTGGGGTTTGAGTGGGTAGGATACAATAGGAATGGAGAGGGTTATTAATCTTGCATAAAGGAAGTGGAGGTAGCTTTGAGGATCGTGTATAGGGACTGTTCCCTTCTCAGTTGATCTTCAATCTCCTTTTATTTGATAGTTGGGCTTCCTTTGCTCCGTTGGTTCCCCCCCCCTCCTCCTTTTTTTGGGCCCTTTAGGTCCTTAGTCCTTGGGAGCTGCTTAGTGGGTCCTGTTTACTGAGTATTTGTTTATTGGGGAGTTCTTGTAGGGGTACGGTGGGACTATGGTTTGTTGGGAGTTAGGTTGGAAGGGTGACTACTGTATTCTCTGTTGTTGTGCATATTGTTTTATTGTTTTGCGGAATCTTGTATGGTGGTATTTGGAAGTGTGGAGATAATGGACGTGTTATTCTTGCTTATAATAATAATAAAAATTATTTTCAAAAACATACCTTTTCACCCAGCACTATTACAACTCACAGCTCACCCCCAAGCAGATGTCACAAGAGTACACAAATCACCTAACACAAGTTTACCCTACCTAACTCATGTCCCACTCTCCCTTGCACTTTCCCACTGATAACCCCGCTATACTCCTTCCACCAAACTATAGTCAGTCCTGTTCTGGCTGTTGTAAATAGTTAATATGTTTATTATCGATGTGCATATTTATCCTACATAATTAATATGTGGTCAATCTATGTAAAATAGTTAATAATTTCTCTGTAAAATAGTTATTATGTGCTCAAAAATGTTCTATGTAATTGATGTTTACCATGTTCTCTGTGAACTGCCTCTGATCTCTGGAAGGGGCAGTATAGAAAAGTGCACAAATAAATAAATAAATAAAAGGTCTATCTTGGCTCAGCTGTTAATGGCTTGCTTCACGCAGGGTTTGCTCCTCTCGAAGCCTCCCTTCAAGCCCCCGGTGCTGGTTTAGGACCTCAATGTGGTTCTGGTGCAGCTCATGTTGGCTCCATTTGAGCCACTCAATTCCTGCCATTTGACATTCTTGACCGCGAAGGTCTTGTTTCTGGTGGCAGTTACATCAGCACGCTGGGTAAGTGAGCTCTAGGCTCTACTGGCTTATCCGCTGTATACGAACTTCCATCATAACAGAGCGGTCTTCCAAACTCATCCTCGATTTCTTCCAAAGATGGTATCCACTTTCCATCTTAATCAGTCAGTCATTCTGCTGACTTTCTTCCTGAGGCCTCACACCCACAGAGGGGAAGCTGCTTTGCACATGCTGGACTGTAAACAAGCTTTGTCCACTCTAAGTAGAAGGCTAAAGGCTCACCAAAAATCCATTCAGCTGTTTGTTTCTTTTGTCCCCAGCAAGCTAGGAGCTGCTGCTTATAAATGCACTCTTTCAAATTGGTTGTCAGACTGCATCTCTTTCGCTTATGCCCAGGCTGGACTAAGCCTTGATGGTCATCTCACAGCTCATAACATCAGAGTCATGGCCAGCTTGCACTCAGTCTCCATGGAAGAGATCTACAGGGCTGCTATGTGATTTTCTATCCACACATTCACATCTCACCCCTGTCTGGACGGGGATTCCCGATGTGACAGCAAATTCAGTCAATCTGTACTCTGGCATCTGTTTGGGGATTAGAATCCTACTCTATCCCCCCCAAGGCCCTATTGACCATTTATGCTACTAAAAAAAAAAAAAAAGAAGCAGCAGCTGAATCAGACGAGTTTCCTTCTGTGAACTACCACTTCTGTACATAGTTGATTCGCCAGTTCTCATTTCAATTATGCCCCTTTTGGGATTATTGGCCTCCTCAGTTTTCAGTAGCTTGTAACTTGGGTGTCCCATACATAAGGACTTTTTTCCTGCTTGTCCACAGAGAAAAGGTAGTTACTCACCTGTAGCAGATGTTCTCTGTGGACAGCAGGAATAAATCCTCACAACTGTCCCACCTCCCTGAGGACATATTCTGCTACAGCTTTGTTATCAGACTGGAGCAGATGGTGCCCTGGCAGCAGTTGGGAAGGCAGACACCCAGGCATGGTGCAGCTTCCCAAAAGCTTCCAATACAAGCTGGGGAGCTTTCCCACATGGAGCTCCATCAGAGACATCATCCATACATGAGGACTTATTCCTGTTGTGCATGGAGAACATCTGCAACAGGCGAGTAATTACCTTTTGCGGAAAGAGAATCAACAAAAATTGCTGCAATAAAAACAAAAAATTATCCAGTAATCTGTAAAAGAGGCACTTCCCACAAACCAGCAACTTTTATAAAAAAAATATTATAAATAAGGAAAATTAAATCAACTGGAAACTACTAAAAGAGAACCAAATAAATGATTACTACTTCTACCAGATGCTTGTATTACTCAGTAATATAACAAATGGACATAACCCACAAGTCATACATTAGTTTGCCTATCCTGGATGTGTAGCCCCGGCTTTCCCTCATAAAATATAAAAATACCTACACATGTTGATTGTCAGAGAAACACAGGAACACATTTTTTAAAAAATTGCTTTTAATTACAGTTGTGGTCAATATTATTGGCACCCTTGCATTTTAAGTATGTTCTGTATAATATATTGGGAAAAAATTGGAAATATCCCAACTGTTTGTCATCATAATATTTTAATAGTATATTCAAAGATATACAATAATAAAAGATGTCTGTGCAACTTATATGTAGTAATTTCTGACAAAAAAACAAAATACAGCCTGGACAGGATTAATGGCATCCTTCAAGAATATTTGGTGCACAACCCTTAGCGGTGATGACAGCCTCTGAATGTTTCTTGTAGCTATCTATAAGTTTCGTACATCTGTCTGCTGGTAGTTTCTCCCGCTCTTCAAATGTGATTTGTTCCAGCTCATAAATGTTTCCAGGATTCCTTTTACCAATTTCAGCTCTTTCCAAAGTTTCTCAATTGGATTGAGATCAGGACTCATTGCTGGCCAGTTTAAAACAGTCCCTTTGTTCCTTTTAACCATTCTTTTGTATTTTTGGATGTATGTTTTTGGGTCATTGTCCTGCTGGGGGACCCATGACCTTCAACCCAGACCTAGCTTTCGGACACTAGGTGACACATTACTCCAAAATACCTTGGTAGTCCTCTGACTTAATGATTCCTTTAATATATTCCAGGCCTCCCATTCCTGAGGCAGCAAAACAGTCCCCCCCCCCCCCCAACACTATAGAACATCCAGCATATTTAACTGTAGGAAGGGTGTATTTTTCCTTATAAGCTTCATTTCTTTGCTTGTAAATGTATCATTTGTCTGCATTGCCAAAGAGCTTAAGTTTGGTTTCATCTGTCCACAGAACATTTTTCCAGAAGGATTGTGATCTATGCCTCTATCGACGTAGACCAACCTGACTATTCAAAGCTAATAGGGTGCCTGGAAGCTATGGCAACCTGGCTTCTCAAACAAAACCTCACTATAAATTACAAAAAAATCAGAGGTGCTCTTCATAATGCGAAGCATCTCATTTATGCCACCAAAGGCCCTGAAACCTCTACACAATGACAGAGGTTAAACAACATGTTAGGTATCTAGGTGTTTACCTTGATCAGAACAGCATAGTTACTCACCTGTAACAGGTGATCTCCAGGAACAGCAGGAATTGAGTCTTCACATATGGGTATCGTCAGCACCGACAGAGCCTGCGCAGGAACGCTCCCCAGCGTCCAATAGGAAAGCTTTTGGAAACATCCCACTGCGCCTGCGCCACTGCCTTCCCAACTCTCCCTCTTCAGTTGAATTTATAGCTGAGACAAAGGAGAGAAGGAGAGAGAAAGAGAGAGAGAGATACAGCTCCTAGGGGAGGTGGGTGGGTTGTGAAGACTCAATTCCTGCTATTCCCAGAGATCACCTGTTACAGGTGAGTAACTACGCTATCTCCAGGAACAAGCAGGAATGTAGTATTCACATATGGGGACCCCCCAGCTGAGAGATGCCAGGGAGATGACCCCAGAAAGCTGCAAAACCCAGATTGAGCTGGGTCATGCTTCCTCCCATGGGATCTCTGCCATCGAAACCCGGGACGGCGGGTAAGAGCTGTTCTAAGTCTGAAAGAGAAGCTGGAGAACAGCCTGGCCAAACGAGGCATCCCGACGGGAGTCCTTGTCTAAGCAGTAGTGGGCTGCAAAGGTGTGTACCGAAGCCCAAGTGGCTGCTCTACAAATGTCGTCAATGGACACTGAGCGAAGGTTAGCCATGGAGGCTGCCATTGCTTTTGCATTGTGAGTGTGACATGACCTTCAAGAGAAAGTCCCTTGCTCTCATAGGCAAAGGATATGCAATTTGCATCCATTTAGACAGAGTTCTCTTGGAAACTGGTAATCCAAGATGACTGGAGTCAAAGGCAACAAAAAGCTGAGAAGCCTTTTCTATGTTGCTTAATTCTCTGAAAGTAAAAAGCCAAAGCTCTTTTACAATCCAGAGTATGAAGATTCCTTTCTACATTAGAGGCGTGAGGCCTAGGGAAGAATACAGGAAGGTAAACAGAATGGTTTAAATGAAAAGGTGGAACCACTTTTGGCATGAAGTGAGGGTGAATCCTAAGAACTACTTTATCATGGTGGAACCTTGTATAAGAGGATCAGCCACTAAAGCTTGTAGTTCACTGATGCGTCTTACAGAAGTGAGAGCAATTAGGAAGATTACCTTCCAAGAAAGAAACTTCAGACTTCAAAGGGTGGTTTCATGGGCTGCCCAAGGACAAGATTCAAATCCCATGCCACGGGTGGTGGCTTAATGGGAGGTTTAGTTAAGAGTAGACCTCTCATAAACCTCACTACCAGGGGTTGAGAGGAAACAGGTTATCCATCCAAGGGCTTGTGGAAAGCCACAATGGCACTAAGGTGGACTCTTACTGAATTGGTCTTAAGACCAGAGGATGATAAATGGAGGAGCTACTCCAGTAATGCCTCCACTGGCACTGAAAAGGGATTAAGTTCCTTTTTTGAACACCAGATAGAGAACCTTTTCCACTTAAAGGCATAGACCCGCCTTGTGGAAGGTTTTCTTGAAGCTAAAAGGATATCTTTAACCTGTTGAGAAAGGTTGGTGTCCTGGAATTCTAGGCTCTTAGCCGCCATGCCCTGAGGTGTAGGGACCGAGGATTCGGGTGCAATAGCATCCTGTTCTCCTGGGAAAGATGATTTGGAGCACATCCCAACTCCAGAGGCTTGGCTTGAGAGAGACGTAGAAGCAGTGGATACCACGTCTGTCATGGCCAGCATGGGGCTATGAGGATCATATGGCCCCTGTCTCTCTGAAGCTTGAAATGAGTTTTGGGAATGAGGGGAATGGGTGGGTAGGCATAGAGGAAATCCTGACCCCAATGGAGATGGAAAGCATCCCTTGCCAGACAGTTCTGAGCCAGAATTCTGGAACAGAACCAGGGAAGTTTGGCATTCTGAGGACCTGCAAAGTGGTCTATATCTAGGGTTCCCCAGATCTGAAAGGTTCGAGCAATTTGCTCTGGATGAAGAGACCACTCGTGTGGCAGCAAAACTCTACTGAGTTTGTCTGCCAAGACATTTTGTGTGCCTGGAAGATACACCGCTAGTAGGTGGATATGAAGATCTCTGGCGAAGGCGGCGTAGAGCTTCATTGCACAGTGCATGAGAACCTGTCCCACCCTGCTTGTTCACGTAGAACATGGCTACTTGATTGTCGGTCTGGACAAGAGCCATCTTGTAGCTCAGACAGTCGTGAAATACTTGAAGGGCATAGAAGATGGCTCTGAGTTCCAGGAGGTTTGTGTGAAGACAAGCCTCCTGCTCCATCCAGAGCCCTTGAGTGGTGAGATTGTCCAAGTGGGCCCCCCAACCTAACTTGGATGCATCTGTTGTCAAGGTGGCTTGGTGTAGTGGCTGCTGAAAAGGAGATCCTATGAGAAGTTTTTTTCAGCGATTGCCACCACTGTAGGGACAAAATGAGGCATGTAGAGTTTCTGATATTGTCCCCCAGGCGGCCCAATGCCTGTGTCCACTGAGAGGCTAGAATCCACTGGGCTGCCCTCATGTGTAGGCGAGCATAGAGAACCACATGGACAGTGGATGCCATATGCCCCAGAAGTTGAAGCATTTCTCGAGCAGTTAGAAGGGTTTTCATAGCTGCTTGAGAGGCAAACTGGAGTATTCGAACACAACGTGGTTGTGGCAGATTTTGGGAGGTTAATGACCAGCCCCAGGTACTGCAGGATTTGCATTGTACAGGAGAGAGCGGAGCTGGCTTCTGGAGCTGTTGATGCTCAGATGAGCCAGTCATCTAAGTAGGGAAAGATGAATATCCCCAGAGTTCTCAGGAATGCTGCTATTACTGCCATGCATTTTGTGAAGACTCTTGGGACAGAAGCCAGTCCGAAGGGTAGAGCCCTGTACTGGTAGTGTCTTCCTTGAAAGAGGAATCGAAGAAACCTCCTGTGATATGTATGAATGAGGATATGTGTATATGCATCCTTTAGATCTAGAGAACATAGCCAATCCTGACTCTGGATGTAAGGAAGAAGTGTTCTGAGAGAGATCATCTTGAATTTTTCCCGGAACAGATACTTGTTCAACTCTCTGAGGTCCAGTATGGGCCTGTAGCCCCCTGTCTCCTTTGGAATGAGAAAGTAGGGGGAGTAGAAACCCATGCCCTGTTGGGACATAGGTACCTCTTCTATTGCTCCTTGAACAAGTAGTGAGGTGATCTCTTGACACAAGAGAGAGTGATGAGGGGGGCCCGAGAATTGAACTGTCCTGTGATGGTGGGAGGGGGCATACTGTGGAAATGGAGTTTGTACCCCTCTGTTACAATGGAGAGAGTCCACTGCTCTGATGTAATCTGTTGCCATCTTTCGGCAAAATGACAGAGTTTGCCTGGGATGGTGAGAGGCTCTGGACCCTTTAGAGGTAGGATGACTAAGTTCTCTAGGAAGGAGTCAAAGCCCCTGAGGAGGCTGTGTCTGCTGAGCTGGTTGAGCTCTGGGGACTTGGGACTTCCTCTGTTGTTTGGGTTGCTGCTGCCCCTTTTGGGGAGCATAGACTGGGAAGTAGACAGCTTGGGTGTAAGATGGATAGAATTTCTTTTTCTTGTTGAAAAATGATTTCTTAGATGTCTTTTTCTTAGCTGGGTTGGCTGTGGCCCTTGATAGTCTGGTTCAAGGTGGTGTTTTCGGACTCAAGCTGAGAAGCTTTGTCCTGTCAATCCTTGCCGAAGAGGTTTTCTCCTATGCAAGGAATATTTCCCAGCTTGTCTTGCACTCATTGTTCTAAATCAGATGCTTGTATCCAGGCAATGCAACGTGCACCGATGGAGATAGAGGTTCTGCTAATGCACTCAAAGCAATCAAAGGTTGCACGGTTCATGAACTTAGAAACGTTCTGGGCATGTTTGACCAGAGTGAGGAAGTCAGCCCTCTTGTCATTGGGAAGAAGTGGAACCATGAGCTCCAAATCTCTTGTAACCTCCCGAAGAAACATACCCATATAAAGTATATAAGAACTTATTCTGATCGATAGCATCGAGGACTGAAAGCATTGATGCCCGAAGGCATCAAGCGTTCTCAATTCACGACCTGGAGGGTTGGATGAATGCGTCTTAGCACTCTTGATCCTACGCATTGCCGATTCTACCACCATGGAATGGTGTGGTAATTGAGTTTTTTGGAAACCAGGACATTGCGGTACCCGGTACATTGTATCAAGTCTCCTAAAATGTGGAGACACCGTTAAAGGTGTTTCCCACATCCTAGGCATGAGATCATGCAAAATTTGGTGAATGGGAAGGGTAGCAGCCTCCTTAGGAGCTGCCGGATACTGAAGAATTTCCAATTCTTCAGCTCTCGGTTCCTTCTCAGGGGTCACAGTGATCGAGAGTACCAGTGCTACATCACGAATAAAGTCCTGAAAGGACATGTCCTTCAGAGGAGACATCCGATGCTGTGGTGAAGGAGAGGGATCCTCCAGAAGAACCACTCCGGTACCGACAGAGTCCTCGGAATCATCGGAATCAGAGGATGCAAAGTATTGTCGGGCTGGATGCTCTCGTATTGCTTGTTGGCGGTATCGATCGAAGTCGGCATCAGAATGCCTCGATACCGGGCCCTCGATGCCGGATACCGATTCCAGGGCCGGCATAGGGGGAAGCATGGAGAGAGGTGCATCAGTCGATGCAGGTACATTCAGTACTGATATCGGTACGGAAAACTGCATTGATTGTAGCGTTTTAGCGGTACTGAGGCTGCTAATAAAGCCGCAAGACTGCGCTCGATGGCCAGGATACGTTGATACATGGAGCCTGCCGATGTCTGGATGTCGGTACCGGCAGAGCAGGCCACGACACCAGAACATGGCACCAAGAGTTCTCCGGAGGTGGAAGTTTCAGGAACATCTTGGACCCCCATTTATGCTTTGGAGGGAGGAGCCTCCCACTGGGGCTGTTTGGCCGGTGTGTTTTCCTCGAGGGCAATGCTAGTAGCATCTCGATGCTTAGAAGGAGATCTACCCTTTGAGGACTGGCCGGTCTTGGAAGACCTGGGTTTAGTTACCTGAGATCCATGGGAGGAAGATGAAGCCCTGGACGACGTCGATGCAATGGACATTGCATCCGTGGCAAAGAGGGTGCCGAGTTTTGCAGCTCTTTCTTGGTCATCTTTCTACAAAGGAGACACTCTGATGGTAAATGGTCAGGACCTAAACATTTAAGACACCAATCATGGGTGTCGGTAGCAGAGATGGTACCACTACACTTTGAATATTTTTTGAAACCACTAGATGGTTTCTCCATTTTGGAAGAAAAGAGGGCCTAGTGCCCAAAATGGCACCCGGCACCAAGAGGGGACAGACCCTCAAAAAAGAAGTTATTCCTCTTCTTTTTTTTTTTAAGAAGAAAAGAAATAAGAAAATAAAGATGACACCGATGGTACCGGTATAGGCATCAAGGAAGGCAGACGCAACCACAAAAAAGAAGATTTTCTGTGGTGACAGGGTTTGCTGCCTGTCAGCTCCACGGAATACGAAAAACTGAAGGGGAGAGTTGGAAAGGCGGGAAGGCAGTGGCGCAGGCGCAGTGGGATGCTCCCAAAAGCTTTTCTATTGGACGCTGCGGAGCGTTCCCACACGGGCTCCGTCGGTGCCGACGATACCTATATGTGAAGACTACATTCTTGCTTGTTCCTGGAGATCTATCTTTCCACACGCATATAAGCAGAACAACAAACGTGGCCTATCACAAACTAAATATAATTCACAAGCTCAAACCATTGCTCAACCATGCCAACCTTTGCAGTTTGCCAAGCCATGATTATGCCTATGTTAGACTACTGCAGTATTATTTATCAAGGTCTTCCAAAACAAGCCATATATCTATTACAATTAGTGCAGAACACAGCTGCACAAATAATTTCTAGATCAGCAAGAAACGGCCACATTTTCCCAACACTGAAACAACTTCACTGGTAGTTTCTCGTACAAAATTCAAAGTGTTGCTCATAATCTTTAGAATCATCCTACAGCTATCCCTAAGTTCACTTCGACCACTTATTTCTAGAAATCCTGAAAGGAGAGCTTGAAGAACATCAAACAAGAACTTATTACTTACCCCTTCATTCAAAATCAAAGCTAGAAAAGTTACATGTAACAGGGCGTTCGCACTCTATGCTCCTGTACTTTGGAACGCACTCCCTGAGTCCATAAAAACTATCAAAGACTTAATGGATTTCAGAAAGGCTTTGAAAACATCTTTTCTTAGAGCATTATGGAATATATCAATGATTTCTCGCTGATTATGTGCATATTCGCCTCCCCAACCCTCATCTTATTTACCAACTTGCTCATCTAAGTTTGCTCTCTACTATCTCCACCTGCCCATCTCTAATTAATCCTTGCTCCCTAATTCATCCCTTATTTCCCTCATCTACATCTGCTATATACAATTGCTCTTACTCTAACCCTCCTATTGAGGAATTCATCAGTAATGTTTAGTTCTTTTACCCATGTTATCTCCCAAGTTTAATTACACTGGTCAACATTGAAATCGTTACTGACTTTAAAAGGCCCTAATCTGTAGTATCTTGGTGAGCTGAACATGAATATAACATTAAAAAAAATGTATTGGCTCTCATTTTGAAGATATTGCATGTAGTTCATTTTTCACGTTTCACCGTGTAAATTTATCCAGTAGGACATCAATAACATCCCAAATAAGCCTTGAATGATATAATATTGAATCACATTGCATAATACCAGCATGTACACATCATCCAGAGTTGAATGCATCATTTTCTGATGCAATGCAATACTACTGCCAGACGGCTGCTGAAGCCATCTGACGTCAGCAGTATACTAAACGCAGTCGGAAAGGTTGAGCATTTAAAATATTTCAGACTGTGTGCGAGACAGTTTAAGCTACTGTTACATGTAACTTTTATTAATCATATAATTTTAGCCATTTAGATACAATACAGAACAGTAATGCTGCGAAAGTGCGTTAATACTGTTGACAATTTCTGCTATATTTGTGGGGAAGTGACATTTGCCAACCAGAAGAAAAGTATCACTTCTCTACTGAAGAAGGCGTATCATCTTTACTTCAGATGCAAGATTGGTGACCAAGACAAGCCTTGGGCCCCGCATATATGCTGCGCTACATGTACAACACAGCTTTCACAGTGGTTGAATTGCAAAAGACCATCAATGCCGCTTGCAGTCCCCATGGTGTGGAGAGAGCCAAGCAACCACATAAATGACTGTTACTTCTGCTTGGTTCCTCCTCTTTCCAGCGGAATAACGAAGCAAAAGAAGTCGAGCATAGTCTACCCAAACATTCCATCTGCATTGAGACCAGTTCCACATGGTGAGGGACTTCCTATTCCAGAATCTCCATCAGAATATTCTCTTGATTCTCTGATGAAGACAAGGGTGAGCCGACCTGTTCTTCTCCTGGTCCATCAGCATGCAGTGACCCAGATTTTCACTGGGATGCATATCAACTCCACACAGAATAACACAGGAAGAACTAAATGACCTGGTTCATGATTTGGACTTATCCAAGAACAAGGCAGAATTGCTAGGATCAAGACTCCAACAATGGAATCTTCTAGAAGAAGGATGTCAACATTACTTCATATCGAAAGTGCCACCAGCAGTTGAAGCCTTTCTTCAGAAAGGAAAGTAATCTGGTATTCTGTTCCGATATTGAAAGCCTCATGAATGCCTCAGAAATCACTCATGACCCACAAGACTCCCAATAGACTGGAGACTATTTATAGACTCTTCGAAACTGACTCTGAAGGCTGTGCTTTTGAACAATGGAAACCGTCTTCCATCTATTCCAGTAGCGCATGCCATCCACATGAAAGAGACATACGATAACTTAAAGCATCTACTGACTTCCATTAACTATAACAAGTACAGCTGGAACCTCTGTGGTGACTTGAAGGTAGTTGCCCTTTTAATGGGACCGCAGCAGGGATATATAAAATACATGTGTTTCTTATGTGAGTGGGATAGCCGAGCAAGGGATTGGCACTACTTACAGAAGGAATGGAATCGCAGACAAAATGTAACAGTTGGAGAGAAGAATATCCAGCACCCAGCTCTGGTTGAGGCTCACAAAATCCTGCTACCACCCCTTCACATCAAACTAGGTTTGATGAAAAACTTAGTGAAAGCCATGGACCACACTTCGCCAGCTTTCCAATACCTGCATGAAAAATTCCCTCGACTCAGCGAAGCAAAGATTATAGATGGAGTTTTTGTGGGTCCTCAGATTTGAGAGCTCTTCAAAGATGACTGGTTCAACAACTTGCTGCAGGGTGATGCGAAACAAGCATGGAATGCTTTTCGCCTAGTGTCAACAAACTTTCTCGGGAATGTTAGGGCAGAAAACTACAAGGAACCAGTAGAAGAAATGCTGATGCAGTTTCAGAAACTTGGCTGCAATATGTCTCTAAAGATCCATTTCCTTGATTCCCATCTCAATTTCTTTCCTGACAACTGTGGTATGGTTAGGATGAACAGAGCGAACGTTTTCACCAGAATATCGCAACGATGGAGCAAAGATACCAGGGAAAATGGTCCACTACAATGCTGGCTGACTACTGCTGGACACTCCCCAGAGAAGTCCTGAACAGCTGTACAAGAGACAGGCGAAAAAATCTAAGAAGTAGTCTATGACTTGTTTTTTTTACAGGTATTAACCGAAGGCCTATTATATTTACTATTGACATGCATTTCGTGATGTAAACATTAATTCTTGTAGATTACAAAAAAACTGGATCCAACTTTGCAATTTCACTGTCATATTCGTGTTCAGCATATAAAAATTGATAAGAAATGAGTATTTTTATTTCAGTAACATGACTTTTGTAAAGGTTTGTTGACCAGTGTTACCTGTTCAATGTAAATTTCAAGTTGTTACAATGTAAACCATTTTGAATTTAAGATAAGGCGGTATAGAAAACTTGTTAAATAAATAAAGGTGGGTTTGGGCAAAGATCAGGCATGCCTTTTTATGTCTGTCTTTGAGCAGTGGGGTCCTCCTTGGCTTTTGCCCATGACATCCTTCTTTATTTAGTGCATGGCATATGATGCTGGAGGAAACCACTACTCCAGTTTGATGTTTGGTGATAATGGCTTTTCTGACAGTCTCAGGCACTTTGCTTGTCTTCACCATTGTGAAAATGGAACAGGGAGTGAATATGTCCAATTTAAAAATTTGAGCCATCATTCATTGGTTGATTCAAGTCATGTGAGTACTGACATTTGATCATAGATGTATCTAATTTTACTGCAGTGGGAATGTGGTTCTTCAGTTCAAACTGCTTTGAATGGTTTGCCAGACATGATTATTGGCACTCTTGCAGTTCACCCCTTATTGTCCAATATCTCCTTAAAAAAAGTGGCCAGTGAAATGGCTTTGGACTATATATGCATACATATATGGATATGCAAACATAAATGGAATGAAGCTCCGAGGGCTAAAACCTTAGGTTTCAAACCTAAAAACCGTCTCCGTCAAAGATGAGAAGTACGTGACACATCAGGAAATACGTTCAAGAACTGACCACAAAATTTGGCTTCCTTGTTCTTAAAGGACGCTTTAAGAATACAACGCTTAACAGATTCAGACACAAAGGTAGCCAAAAGTGTGGAGCAAGAGATAATCACATCTAGAGAATCCTCTAAAAAAAAAAGTGGTAAGATTCTGAACAGAAGGACTATCACATCAAGTTCACCCTTGGTGGGATTAACTGCTTTAGTCCGAGAAAACACATTTATTTGCTGAATCTCAATAGTATCTGATATGGCCAAGACTTCCTTAAAATATTTAAGTAAAAGAATCTCAGGTGACAATAATTGTGTTTGGGGGAAATTCATAAAACGTAAATTACGGGCATGTAATGAGTTCTCAAGCGCTTCCACCTTAGCATGCAGGAATGACTAGTCTATTTTTTTTTTATTTTGTCTTTCTGCATTTTCACAAAATAACAAAATATACACTTGTCAGGAAATGTGATTTGTCCCTGAAAATTAACAATAAAAGGAAATAGGCATAGGACACCCATCCACCAGCCCACTATATAAAGAACCAAGATAGACCCAACAGGGAAGCATGCTCTACTTCAAAAATTAGAAATAAACAGGAAAATACACTGCATCAGACAGCCAGACTATTTCATGATGCAGGTTTAGTTCCATCATTCACAAGTCCAGGATCCCCATGTGCATTAATAAAGGAAATAAGTTGCAAAGGAAAAGAAAAAGCATATGTTTAACCCTGGAGCTTGATGTGGCACTTACATGGGTATTTCAAGAAAAATAAACCCCCCAGCTGGAGAACTATGGGTCGCATAACTAAAAACTCTCACCTGTGACGCTGAGTCACCCTTGCCAGATCAGGAAACATTCTGACCAAGCACCCCTTAAACATTACATTACTCTTCTGAAAGAACATTCGTAACAGCTAATCCTTATCCGATATAAGGACCAAAGTTATTAAACAAGTTGCCGGTACTACATCTTCAACATCAGATCTTTCCAACATTTGAGAAAATTCAATATATCTACCATCTGAGGGCCAGGGATCTCTGCCACCGCAGATTCCTTATGCCCCTGTGGTAAATAATAAGCTCTTACTAAAGGAGGACATGACTCAGCTGGTAACCCCAACACTTCTAAAAAAATATTGTTTAACCATATCTTTAGCAGTAGTCATCATAGACCTAAGAAAATTAACTAGGTCAAGATTCGCCATGCGAGAGCAGTTATCCAAATGTTCTAATTTAAATCTTATAGTGTTGGAGTCTTTAATAAAAGCCTCCACTTGCTGATCCAGTCTATCCGTCCTAAAACACAGGACTTCCACAGTTGCCAGTGAGTTTTCCACACGGTGAACATTCCCAGAGCAACTCAGTGACAATTCCTGTGTTTTAGTATGTAAAATTTGTATTTGAGGAACAAGAGCTTCCCCCAGCAACTTAATAAACTTGGAGTGGAGGCGTGGCCTAGTGGTTGGGGCAAGATACTTCACGCTGGAAGGTCAACGGTTCAAATCCCACTAGAGGACAGCAACCTTGGGACAGAAGGACTGGGGTTTCTAGTCCCACAGGTGCTCCTTGTGGTCTTGGGCAAGCCACTTAACCCTCCATAGCCCATGTTCCCTGTAAAATAGTTATCTCCAAGTTATAATGCCCTGTTCAATGTAATTTCAGTTTGTTCAATGTAAACCACACTGATGCAGAATAGCATGGTATATAAGAGAATGTAAATAAATAAATAATAGCATCCCATATCAATTCCAGAGTTAAAAGTGCTGACCTTTGCAGAGTGAAGGAAAAGCACCCATCTCACCAACCTCCAACTCCAAGACTCCATGGGCCCTGGAGAAAAGGGATTTGGGGTAGCCACACTATCAAAGGCCTCCCCTACTGATAGAATTCCTCTTGGGGGGCACCACTAGCGCCAATGGGATCTGCAAAGCTTCAAATGCCGTGATAACTCCTCCATCAGGCAGCTCCATGTGAAGATCAGAAGTCATCCCAAACGCCAGGATTCCCATGCCTTCCAATCTGGCGGAGCACACAGCAGGATATGCCTACTTCCAGGGACTCTGCATCAGCAGGGGTGTGAGAGCTCACTGCCAGAGGGAAACTGCGAGGTAGAGCTCTCAAAACAGTCTTACAGCCGGATTCTCCACTTCTCTCCACCAACTGCTGTCCCCGACTCACAAAAGAATCAATAGGACCAAAGGAAACTGCCAAGGAGGTTAGTCTGGGGTAACCTAGCCTGTTGAACCTTCCTCTTTCTACCCATGTTGAAATGTGAGTTGGGAGCACAGATTCAATGTAACGCCATCTTCATGATAAGTCTTTAATGTTTGTCACACTCACTGCATGTAGGGGCTGCACCTGAGACTCTAATTTAGTCACAACCATATCTAGAGAAGAAACCTTTCCACTCAGTTGTTGCAGTGAAACTACAGCTTTCTGAGAGAAGGTATACAAAGATGTAACAGTAGAACTCATCTTATCATCAATAGTTTTAATAGTTCCCCAAATATTGCAGAGTTAACTCACCTTCGGGAACAGCATCCAAGGTGGGATCATTGAGCTGCACAGGTTTAGGTAGCAACACTTCAAACGTAACAGACCCCTTTTGCTTAGGAGAAACACCAATTAATGTAGATGACAGACGAGGGGCTGGGCTGGGCAGGGTAGTGGGGATCTTCCTCCAGAACTTAGAGAGACCCCTCCAGCACCTTGACCCCAGCCTTGTTTTTTCTCTTCCCTATTACTATAACCCTAACTTAGAAAACAAATACAACAGCAAAGGGGAAACTTAAACAAGGCCACTGTGATGCCGAAGGGGCACCAAAGGGGCATAAACTGTCACATTGTCCTCGCCCCTTTGGACCGCGACCCATGGTCGCAGGGAAGAGCAGACCAGAACTTAGCTGATAGGGGTCCTTTCACGTCTCAGGCTGCCCTCTCAGTGCCTGCCCAATTCTGTGGGACCAGACTTGGGCACAGCACAGCATCCACACACCAGCAGTCCCAGGGGCTGATGGTAAAGCCAAAACTAATCCCCTCATCGGGATTAAAGCAGGTTCCCACTATTTCCTTTTTTAATTGGTCTTGTTTTATTTGATTCTTTTATGTGTCAAATATGTGTGCAAATATAGTCCAAAACCATTTCACTGGTCACTTTTTTTTTAGGAGATATTTTTTTTAGGAGACATTAAGGGGTTGAGGAGGAGGAGTAGCCTAGTGGTTAGAGCAACTGCCTAGTACCCAGAAGATCAAGGGTTCAATTCCCACTTGCACTCCTTGTGACTTTGGGCAAGTCACTTTACCCTCCATTGCCTCAGAAGAAAAGGCTGGCAAGCTACTTCCAGTGATACATTGCCAAGAGGTAGCTGGGTCACTTTGAGTCAACACTGACTTGACTTGTATATAACTCTATGTAAATTTTATATGTATATATCTTATAAATAGTTTCCCTGTTATTCTCCCCTTATCACTGTACCCCTGTTCTATGTAAGCACATTGTGTTATGTAAAAACATTGTTGCATTTTTCAGTTGTAATGTAAACCGCACTGATCTTAATAGCGCGGTATATAAGAAAAACAAATAAATAAAAAAATAAAAATGGCACTAAAAAAAAAGGGGGTTGAACTGCAAGGATGCTAATAATGTTAACCACAACCATGTAAGTAAAACTCATGCTAAGAACTCTATCAAAATATGACTACTCTCTTCATAATAGAAACAGACACAGCTCTGCATTCATTACTGTTTAATAAATGGCTCTCTGGGGCTTGGCTGGGTTGTGCCTTGTAGCCTTGCTGTGATGACATGGTCCATGGCATTTGCAGGACTCAGGAGGGACAAGTTTTTCTGGCTGCCTGTCGAGGATTAGCAGAGTGAGAGACTGAAGCACCTCTTGCCGGCAGCTGTAACTTCTCCTTAACGTTCTCTACCCCTCCCAGATTGGTTCCAGTGTGTCTGGCAGTGCTTGTTTGCTTGATGAAAACAAAGTTAATGATGGGCAATTTGGGATTTCTTTTGAGCATGTACTGTCAGTTGACATTTGGGACAAACTGAAAATCATGATTTTCATCAATTTTTCCATTTGTCTATAAACTAATGCACATGCCTGCTATCAATCTCTAAATTTTTGTACCTGAAATAATATGACTTGCCAAGAGGACTGGATTACTTCTGTGGCATCTCCATTGTAATATAAAAACATCTGAAAGCTTTCACAAATGGGACCCCATATGGCTCTGGCTGTAGAAGAGGAAGCAGCAGATAAAAAGGGTTGCTTGCGAGCTCCTGCTGAATGGAAGACTGCATGGGGTACGGGGAGAATAAACAGATCTTTGCAGGTGCCAGTGGCTCTGATTCATCGCCACTGTTCTTTCTGCTACAGTAACAGCTAACTTACATGGGTACAACTTTGCTTTGGGAGCCATAGAATTAACACATATAAGCATACTCTAGGTACATGCCTACTTTACCTATTCCTTAACACTAGAAGCCCCAAAGTGTGTCAATTGACGCAAATGCATCTTCGAAGTTGTATACCAGCGCCACTGCTAGAACCATGTCAGTCATGTTCCATGACTTTGTTAGCAAGGTCAAGATGTTCAAATATGTGCATTGAAAATTAATGACAGATGCACTACCTAGCGGGAAAATGAATTTATACCTAGAAGCCCCAAAGTACGTCAACTGACGCATTCAATTGTCTTGGATGCGTCAATTGACTACTTTGGGGCTTCTAGGTATAAATTCATGTTCCCACTAGATGGCACATCTCAATCACTGTTTACAGTTTTACTCCAACATTACAAACAATAAACACACGATGACATCATGCAATGATGTCACATACTTCACGTATTTAACAAATAAGTAACTTCACATTAATTTACATCTGCATTTCATGCTAAACGCAGTCGTCGTGATAATGCGTCAATTGACGCACTTTGGGGTTTCTAGGTAAAATTCCTTTTGGGGCTTCTAGTGTTAATCTTGCTCTATCTGCCCAAGGTCCAGGGTTGACCCATCCATTGTATGCGAATGTTGCTTGTACATGGTCCCGCACCTTGCCCCATTGTAGTGCCCAGTCCCCTGTCCACCCCCCAGCCATACACCAAAAGGGGCCCCTTGCCGGACCAGCTGTAGAGAGAGCATTGGAGGCCCGAAGTCCCGGCTGACCTCTGAGCAGCCCCAGGAGTAAAGAACGCCATTTGCCTTCTCTCCTGCAGCTGTGATAAAAAGGAACCGCAGGTGTGCTGAGTGCTGGGAGGTTAAACGGGGACACATTCAACAGGCTCTTTTTTATCACAGCTGTGGGAGAGAAGGCAAATGACGCTCTTTACTCCCATGACTGTTCAGAGGTCAGTAGGGGCTTTGGACCTCCCCAGCTCCCTCTGAAGTCGATCGGGCGGGGGGGCCCCTTTTGGTGTGTGGCTGGGGGGGATGGGAATGGAGGGACTGGGTGCTACAATGGGAACGGGGTGGCTAGAATGGAACAGGGGGGGACTAGGGGCTAGAACAGGAATGGGGGGACCAGGACTGGAAATGGTCTGATGCTGGCAGATGGGGCACAGGGACTAGAAGGGAGCGGATGATGGGAGGAACCAGAGGACTGATACTGGGGGACTAGGACTGGAAATGGGTTGATGCAGAGGGATGGGTGAATGGGACTAGAGTGGATGCTGGGAGGGGCTGGAACTAGAAGGGAGCTGATGCTGGGGGAGGACCAGAAGGGGGTGGGGCTGGTGGGAGAAAAAAAGAAGCTGGGGGAGTGAGAATGGAGAGGGGAACAGATATTTTGTGTGAGAGGGAAGAAAAATCTACGATTGGCTGAGTATTGGGAGAGTAAGTGGGGATTGAGGATGAAGGGGTGAAATTTGAGTGGATGAAAAAGGAATAAAGAAAGAAATGGAGGAAAGATCAAAAGTGGAAAGATCAGTATGTAAGAGTTAGATGTAGAGAAAATGGAAAAAAATTAGAAGAGAGAAAAAAAAGGACAAATGGACAGCCGACAATGGAGAATTAGCAGAAGACATGAAGAAAGCAGAAGAAAGTGACTGGGGCAATTGCAACTGAAAAATAAAATGCCCAAACAACAAAAGGTAGAAAAAGCTATTTTATTTTGAATTTATTAACTGGAATACATCAGCTCTGGGAAACGTGCATCGCTAATGTTTTGTTTAGCACAAGATGAAATTTATTATAGTTTTATTTCTCCAGTGTTGTTGTACATTCCAAGTTTGGCTTTTAGGGTTCCCAGTTTAACTATTGTCTTCCTATTTCTAAGTTGATCCCTTCTTCTTTGTTTGGTGACAGTCTATGTTCTGCAAGTGTAACCAAGCTGAAGTATTCTATTTATGTAGTTTCTATTTGACAGTGCCACTTGTTCTCTTTCCCCAGTAGGAGATGTACTGGTATTCCCTGAGATGTATTGGTTTAATATTTGCAGTGTTGCCTTTGATAGGTAGGGTTTGGTGCTTTTTGAGTCCTGGCAGTGCTGTTATGATACGGCGGGTTTGCTATGGATTCTAAATGAGCAGGGTGTATTGTACTTCCTAATGTGCCTAGCAGTTGACACTGGAGCATAGTAAAGTAGAAATCTGGTAGTCTCTTTACCCTCACTGCCCATGCAAATGGTATTGAGACACTCATTAAGAGGCATGTCTACTAAAAGTTAATGCACATTCACAAAGGTTAATGTGCGTTAAGTGCAGGAACACATATTTATGTCTATTGGCGCAGTGGCACTTTACGCACATTAATATTTAGTAAGCATGCCCCTCGGTTATTGCCAGGACAAAAAAAGAGGCTTGTGAAGGCTCCTTTGAAAGCCACCTAAATTTTAGATGGGCAACATATACATTTTAAAATAAAATAAAATTATGCAAATGAGGTCCAGCGGCTATGCAAATGAGGCCCCACAATGATTTTCCGCACAATGCCCTGCATCACTCTTGGGCCACCCCTGCCAATGTCACACTGACCATAAGCAAGATTTGAACCCTAGTTCCCTGTTTCCCAGCCTGCTGCACTAACTAATAGGCTACCCCTCCATATTCACTGGGCTCTAGTTTTAGGACTCCAGAATTCCACTTAGAGGGATTGCAGGCACAAATGGTGCGGAGGGTATTAGGTGTTCTACATGAACCTTCAGCTGCTCCTCCCTCCCCCATCAATTTTTAGGTGACTATGCCCTCCCCTCTGAGATTTTGATAATTGAAATCAACAATCCTGATCATCCCCACATGACTCTCCTCAGAGAAATTATTTTATTTATTTATTTACATTCTCTTATATACCGCGCTATTCTGCATCAGTGCGGTTTACATTGAACAAACTGAAATTACATTGAACAGGGCATTATAACTTGGAGATAACTATTTTACAGGGAACATGGGCTATGGAGGGTTAAGTGGCTTGCCCAAGACCACAAGGAGCACCTGTGGGACTAGAAACCCCAGTCCTTCCGGTCCAAGGTTGCTGTCCTCTAGTGGGATTTGAACCCCTGACCTTCCGGCCTGAAGTACCTTGCCCCAACCACTAGGCTACTCCTCCACTCCATCCTGTAAAATCCTGTAAAAACACAAAATTGGATATTTATATTAAACTCTGATGTCCTCAGTTATGTTGGGGGGGGGGGATGTATATATGGGGGGTGGGGAATGCCTTATGGTAGTCCAGTGATGGGGAGGATACCTTAATAGGAGGTGTCCGCCAAAAAGGGGAGAAATATCATATAAACAGTGCAGCCCAGGGCAGAGTTTTGTAGGGATCTGTGCATTTGAAAAGAACAGAACAAAATGTAACTTCTGCCACTCTGGGAGTCCTCCTAGCAATGACTTACAGCTATTTGGCAGACTCGAGGCACAACTTCCTGGATACTTAATCTTTGTGATTCATTACCATTCCCCCTAGATGTATCCCATGTCTACAACTCCTGTGTTGTCTATCTTGACTAGATTGTAAGCTCTGATGAGCAGGGACCATCTTTTAAATGTGTCTGTGCAGTGCTGCACACGTCTTGTAGCACTATATAAATGTTCAGTAGTAGTCTTTGCAGGCTTAACTCTCTAGGAATTTTAGGATTCCAGTGATGGGACCAGTAAACTGGAGGCTTTTGGTACCTTAAATCCACACACTGCAGTCCTCACTTCAGTAACACAGTCCAGGCCAGAATTTGCTTGTTCTGAATTTACTTGTTCAGAATTTGCTGGGTTTACTGAAAAATATTGAGGAATCACAAACAATAATAAAAATGGTATAGCGGCAGAGTAAAAATCAAACTTAAATTTACCACAGGTTAGGAGGAACACTTGCAGATGAAGAACCTTACTCCTTTCCTTACCTGATTAGAGCAGGATGCTGCACTTTGATGTGATTGCAGATCCTGGTCCTCTTTGTCTCCAATACAGGTATGTCCTCTGTATCCTCTCTTTTCTTTTCAAGCATCAGCAGCTCCTTCATTCTCCAAAGCTGCTCCTCTCCTGCGTCCTCCTTCATTTATTAAGCGAGTTGTAGTGCAGTGGCCTAAGCTGCCCCTGTAACTGCCACTGAATTTTCTTCTCCATTATGGCGAACTGGCTGTCTGAGCCAAAAACACCAAACCGCTGTAGCATAATGGCTTAGCTAGCCAAAGACAGGAAACTGCCTTTGGGCTTGGTCTTTATTTCAATGTTTTCTCTTCAAGTGAGGTCATCTCCTACCATTACATCATTGGTCAGGAGAACCTTGTTAACATTAATTCACCTTAGCATGTGATATTTTAGCACAAGTCCCATGTTATTTAATGGGACCCAGTTACTAATAACGTACTTTAATTGTGAATTAACACATGTTAACATCAGCGTAGCTTAGTAACTAGCCCCCTGAGTGGCACAAAGAGTCACAATGCAATACTTTAGTAGATCCACTAGTGATCTCTGCCACTCAAACAATGATGTGTACAAAATCTAAGGGAAAAAACAACATGACCAATGACATGAAACACACATTTTTCCAATGCACTATCCTTTGACTGGCTAAGCCACTGTACCACAGCATTTGTGAGTGAAGAGCTTGGGGCTATATGAGGATTCCTTTTTTTTTTTTTTTTTTACCAAATTAAACCAGCACGACCGCTGTTATGCTAATACTAATGAAAAAAGTTCATATTGCTGCTAAAAAAAAATGTTAAGTCTAGCTATGAAACGAGTAATATCATATTCTATGCTACAAACCTGTGACAACTGAACATATTTTCTGCACTGCTTTTAAAATGCTCAAGCGTCAGATGTTGCTTACAGATTTTCCTATTGCTATCGAAGTGTAGAAGTAAATGGCTTAAATTTGAGGTGGATACTACAGTCTGAAAATGTACACATAATAAAACAGATCACAGTTACTCAGAAATAAAAAGGAAAATAGTCTCAGGAGAAAGGGGGAGAAGAGGAATTTTCTGATTCTTCAAAGACAGTAGAAGATAACAGAAGAAATTTGTATTTGCAGAGTCCAGGAGGATCATTAGAGACCTGTATTAAGTCTGAAGGTAATCGAGCTATCTTTGACAAGTGAAGAAAGTGTATTTTAGAGAGTCTCATGGAAAGCCTTTGAGAAGCCCAGAGAGCTTATAGGCCCTACTTTTGAAATCTGGAGAGTACTGGGCCCTTAGATGTTACAAATCTTTACCTTAATGGTAGAGATTAAGGTGAATTAAATTGTGGCATTTAGTATTAAGTGTTTTGCCTCTGTATACAATTTTTTTCTATTGTATCATTTAGATGACCTTTAATACATCTTTTCTCTTGGTTTGACAGAAACCCCTGGGCTGGTGTGTATTTTGGAACAGAGTGTGGAATGAAAGTGAGATCCCTGAGCCAAAGGCCTCCCAGCGATTGTTGGTCCTGTCCCAAGAATGCTGATACCAGTGGCTGTATGCTTGAGTGTGAAATGAGCTGTAGTCTCTGAAGTGTGTACACCCAATCTCCCTTGAGGGTAGAAGCCTGATTGGAATGCAGAAAGTATGGGGGTTATTTTAATACATAAACATGGTTCGGAATGATGTACCTTCGAAAGATACTAGCAAAAGATTGAAGTTAGTGCATATTGACAGAGAGGTTCCAATAATAACAAAAGTAGCCCAAATGTCCTTGCAGATAGAGCTTAAGGATTCCAAAGAACCCTTGCCTACCGATAACCAGATTATTATGAATAAAAAACCACCTCTAAAATGCTTGTTTGCAAATTCTACAAGTCTAAAAAACAAGGAGTGGAGGAGTAGCCTAATGGTTAGAACACTGGCTTAGTAACCAAGCAACCAGGGTTCAATTCCCACTAGCACACCTTGGGCAAGTCACTTAACCCTCCATTGCCTCAGAAGAAAGGCCTGGCAATCTACTTCCAGTGACATTGCCAAGAAAATCCAGGAGTTTCTGGGTTACCAGGAGTCAGGACTGACTCAAAGGCACACATTGCATTGCATTTTTCAAAAAATAAGATGGGAGCATTAGAATATATAGATTTAAATGAGAGGTTAGATATGATTGGTATCTCAAAGACCTGATGGAAGGAGGACAATCAGTGGAACATTGCGATACCTGGGTACAAATTATATCGCAATGACATAGTAGATCACATTGGTAAAGGGGTTGCACTCTGTTAGAAAAGGCATTGAGTCACACAGGATTACAATTTTGCAGGAAACAAAATACACTGTAGAATCTCTATGGATTGAAGTTACATGTAAAAAGGAGAAGGTGATGGCAGTGGGGGTGTACTATCGAACACCTGGCCAGAATAAACAAATGGATGATGAAATGCTCAAAGAAATCAGAGAAGCTAACAAAAGTTACAACACAGTAATAATAATGGATGATTTCAATTACCCAGGTACCGACATGCTAGGGAGATAACGTTTCTAAATGAAATAAATGACTGCTTCTTGGAGCAGCTAGTTCATGAACAGACAAGAGGGGAAGCTATTTTGGACCTAGTCCTTAGTGGAACACAAGATCTGGTGCAAGAGATAAGGGTGTTGGGGCCACTTGCCAAAAGTGATCATAGCATGAATGTGTTTGATTTCATAAATGGAGGAAGGACGGAAAGGAAATCTACAGTACCTTTTAACTTTCAAAAGGGAGACTATGATAAAATGAAGAAAATAGTTAAGTAAAAACTAAAAGGAGCAGCTGCAAAGGTTAAAAATTTACATCAAGCATGGGTATTTAAAAATATTATCTTGGAAGCCCAGACCTATTGATTCCATACTTTAAGAAAAGGGAAGGGAGTCCAAAAAACTACAAGCATGGTTGAAAGGTAAAGTCAGAGAGGCTGTGGTAGCCAAAAAAGTATCTTTCAGGAAATGGAGTCAAATGATGAAAACAGGAAACATAAGCACTGGCAAGTTAGATGCAAGGCATTGATAAGGCAGGCAAAGTGCGAATTTGAAAAAAGGTTTGCTGTGGAAGAAAAAACGCATAATAAAACTTTTTCAAGTACATTCATAGCAAAAAACCTGTGAGAGAGTCAGTGGGACTATTAGATAATAGAGGGGTAAAAGGGGCACTAAGGGAACAAGGTCATAGTGGAAAGACTAAATGAATTCTTTGCTTCAGCTCTTACTGAAGAAGATGTAGGGAAGTTACCCATAACTGAGATGGTATTTAAAGGTGATGCATTGTAAGAACTGAAAGAAATATCAATAAACCGGGAAGATGTATTACAAATATTTGATAAACTAAAGAGTAGCAAATCACCTAAACCAGATGGTATAAATCTGAGGGTATTGAAAGAACTGAAATATGAGATTTCAGACCTACTATTAGTAATCTGTGAACTATGATTAAAGTCATCTGTAATGCCTGAAGATTGGAAAATGGTCAATGTAACGCCAATTTTTAAAATGAGTACCAGGGGTGATCCGGAAAACTACAGACCGGTGAGCCTGATGTTAGTACCAGGTAAAATGGTGAAAACCATTATAAAGACCAAAATTACCAAACTTGTAGATAGTCATGGTTTAATAGAAAAAAGCCAACATGGCTTTAGCCAAGGAGGGTCTTGTCTTACTAAACTGTTATATTTTTTTGAAAGTGTGAATAAACAGGTAGACAAAGGTGAGCCGGTTGATAGTGTTCTGGATTTTCAGAAAGCCTTTGACAAGGTCCCTCATGAGAGACCCTTGACGAAATTAAAAAGTCATGGGGATAGGAGGCAGTATACTATTGTGGATCAGGAACTGATTAAAAGATAGAAAGCAGAGAGTAGAGCAAAATGGCCATTTTTCCCAATGGAGAAAAGTGAATAGTGGAGTATCCCAGGGACCTATATTGGGTCCACTACTTTTTAACATATTTGTAAATGACCTGGAAATGGGAATAATGAGCGAGGTAATATAATTTGCAGATGACACAAAATTATTCAAAGTTGTTAAAACCCAAGAGGATTGTGAAAAATTGCAAAAGGACCTTGATAAATTGAAAGACTGGATGTTCAGATAGCAGATGAAATATAATGTGGACAAGTGCAAAGTTATACACCTAAGAAAGAACAGCCCAAACTATGGTTACACGATGCAAGGTTCTACATTAGGAACCACCACCCAGGAAAAAGATTCTGCGTCATTGTGGATATCACATTGAAGACCTCCTCCCAGTGTGCCGCAGAGGCCAAGAAGGCAAATAGAATGAAAGGAAACATAAGGAAATGAATGGAAAATAAAAACAAAGGCTATTATAATGCCTCTGTATTGTTCCATGGTGCGACCGCACCTTGAATATTGTGTGCAATTCAGGTCATCGTATCTTTAAAAGGATATAGCGTTATTAGAAAAGGTACAGAGAAGAGCCACCAAAATGGTAAAGGGGATGGAAGGATACCCCTATGCAGAGAGACTTAAAAGGTTAGGACTCTTCAACCTGGAAGAGAGATGTCTGAGGGAAGATATGATAGAAGTATATAAATTAATGAATGGAGTGGAACGGGTAAACGTAGATCGATTGTTTACACCGTGGTCTGGGATTTCCCATTTCATTCCACTGCCAATACCCAAAATCAGATACAAACAATCCTATCTTTAGTAAGGTATTGCTACTGTTGTTAAAATTATGGTTACAAAGGTAGTTTTATCTTCTGGATGGAAAAGGGGGAGATAACAAGACTTGCAAATCTTCCCATTAGATGCTTGATTAAATATCCAAACTTCTGCCAGCACTAGTTTTGTGGGAAGAGTGTCCTCAGAGCGATGGCCCAGGGCCCCAAATTTTGTTTTATTCCTCTTAGCAGGAAGGGATCTAGCCTGACAAATCCTGATGCAGCATTCCAAGATTCCAGCTGTAGCCTCTACGAGTATGGGGGTCCTTTACCACTGAGCTTTACTGTGGAGGAGATTGGGGGTACATATTTCAGGAAGGCAACACTGTCATTTTTTTTAAGTCCACCCCTCTGGGATTTGGGGGGTCTTAGGTCAAGCCTAGCTTAGCTGGAAGGCTGTCAACAGGGGCAGCTCTATAATGAGGCCGATTGAGGCAGTGGCCTCAAGCGGCAACTTTTTGGGAGTGGCAAAAATTGCCCCCAAAAAGCCCGCCTCACTCGGCTTTAAAAAAAAAAAATGAGGAGAGGAGCCGCTGCCGCTGAAGTGCTCTGTGGCCGCTCTGGCAGAGCCCTCCTCACTCCGCGGCTTTACAGAGCTACAAAGGGAGAGTTGACCTTTCTCACGGTTCTGTTAAGCCCACCGGCTCTGATGGGAAACAGGCATTTGGGACTGTAAATGCCTGTTTAGGACTGGTAGGACTGGAACCTGTGTCTTTTGGGGAAACTGCTAGGTACGTATGACCTAGATTGGCCACTGTTGGAAACAGGATACTGGGCTTGATGGACCTTGGTCTGACCCAGTATGGCATATTTTATGTTCTTATGTTCTAATGGGCTATGTGGGGCTAGGCCTGGAAATGGGCTGATGGAGGGTTAGAACTGGAAATGGGCTGATCTGGAGGGGGGCTAGAACTGGAAATGGGGGGTTAAGAATGGAAATAGGCTGATCAGGAGGTGGGTTAGAACTGGAAATGGGCTGATGGGGGGGTTAGGACTGGAAATGGACTTATGGGGGGGTTAGGACTGGTAATGGGCAGATGGGGGGCTAGCACTGGAAAATATAGGACTGGTAATGGACTCATTGGGGGGCTAGGACTAGAGTGGGCTGATAAGGGGGATAGTACTGGAAATGGGCTGGGACTGGAAATGGGCTAATGGGGGAGGGGAGGGGAGGAGAGTGCTGCTGGCCCTGGAAGAAAACTAGGGGCTAGGGCTACAAATGGGCTGATGCGGGAGGATGGTAGAATAGGACTAGAGGGAGCTGACATGTAAATGGCACTGGAAGGATGATGAACAGAGGGTAGGGCGACTGGAAGGGAGCTGACTGGGGGGGGGTGGCACTGAGAGTGGATGTGAGCTGATACCTGGGGTGGTATTTGGACTAGAAGGGGCTAGACAGTGGGGAACGAGGGGGACTGGAAGGGAATGGACACCAATGGCAGTTGTGGGAATGCAAGGCAGTTGACATTGGAAGGTACTGGGAGGGAAGGACTGGAAAGGGGGTTTATATTGGGGAGGGTTACTGGAACTGGAAATGGGCTGATGGAAGGAAGTGAAGAAAACAAAAGAAGAGATAAGAAATGGCAGATGGACCATGGACCATAGACCACAGAACGAGAGCCAAGAGAAGACAGGAAAGCAGAAGCTTCAGATCGGGACCAGCATGATCAGAGAATAAAATGGTCAGACAACAAAGGTAGGAAAAATAATGTTATTTAATTTTAGTTATTGGATTTTCTGCTATTTTTATATTGTACACAGTTTTGGGGAACTGCATCTCTTATTTATCTGATGTTGCACTGCATGTGGACTCTGGCTTCTTGGGGTTTCAATTTAAATTTAGTCTATATATTTTTATTTTTACTTTAGATTGTGGTTACTTATTCTGTACTTGGTGAGAGTCAATGTTGTGAGTGTGTGACTGAGGTCAGGTGTTCTGTTAACATGGAGTTTGTACATAAAGATCTATACTGTACTCTAGTAATTTGAATTGTTCAGCTTTTCAAATAAGTGTATGGATGTTCCAGGGCCCACTGTAGTATTTACAGTGATGCTTTTTTGGATGGGCTCCTTATGTGAGTTTTGGAAGTTTGTGCTGATATGGTATGCTATGGTAGGTTTGCTCTTTGTTGTAGGGTTTTGTATTAGTTCACAATATGCCTGGTACTGGAAAATAGTGGTTATTGTTGTTGTTAGTGAAATGATCAGAATCAGATTTTTTTTTTTTAATATTGAGTTCTGTGGGTGAATGTCCTGGTTCTGCTCTGCACTTATTGTGGATGCAAAATATATGTTGAAAAAGAAAAAGCAAGAACCATAATGCAGTTTATAACAACAAAATAAAAATGTGTTATAATTTAGTTTTATAAACTGTGCTGTTGGTTCTTGTTGTCTTTTAGTTCTTTGGTGTGCAAATGGGACCGTAACTAGCCCTGAGCAAGCGGTGCAGCCGCAGAGGGTGGAAAGGCTTGGGGGTGCATTTCAACTGTCTGCTGTTGCCCTGCCGCCACTGGCAGGACAATAGCAGGCAGCTGAAATGTGCTCCCCAAGCCTTTTCGCAGCACTTTAAGTAGGTCTGGTCCCTCCCTCCTCCGACGCGATGTCAAGGAGGGACATATCTGCTTAAAGTGCCGGTGTCGTTCAGATCGGGCGCATGCCCCCTCCTCCTCCTCCTCCCCATACCTCCGTCCAGCACTGCCTGCTCTTTCCCTGCTGCCAGCGCCTCCATGAAAAAAACAGAGGGCGGCAGCAGCAGGGAGAGAGCAGGCAGCGCTGGACAGAGGTTTGGGGAGAAGGAGGGGGCACACACCCGAGCTGCAAGTCGCACTGGGCGCAATTGCAGCTCAGTACGGCCCTGTGTGCAAACATCTTGCATTTCCTCCATATAATCTAATTGGCTTTTTGATTTAATTCAGTCTCTGATTGGATTTCTGAGAAAGCCCCGCCCCCCCTCTAAGGTGTGTGGGGGGGGCGCCTTTTCATACTTTGCCTCAGGCAGCAGATTGCCTTGAGCCGCCCCTCGCTGTCAACCCCAGGAATTGTTCACTCTGACCTCTCTCTTCCATCTCCACAAATTCACAGTCCAGACCAAGGTTTGTTCTGACCCAAGAACATTTACTAACATCTAATATAGTCAATTAAATTAGTATAACAGCAACAGAGTATAGACTGAAGTTCAGTTTTGCCTCTACCCTTGGAAAGGAATGTCCTCCTTGCTCCCTTTCACCTCCTCTCCTACTATGCAGATCACAGGATGCAGTGCAGGTTCTCCTCGCTTGAACCCGGGATCCTCCTGGATTATACTCCAGCCATATTCATAGTAGTTCTAGTTAATGGATCCAGAAGTAGTTGTAGGTGCTCACTGTGGACGAGCGCTACCCTATTTGTCTCAGCTCCTGAGATTGCCCTCTGAATCCTTTTCTGTACTTATAGTACCAGTGAAAACCGTTTACTTTGTGTAGTGCAGGGGTATAAATAACTTCTATCATCCCACTTAGTCTCGTTCCATGGCTGGGATAGCCAGTCTCATCTCCTGTATAGTACAGTGGTTTAGTTTGCCAAGGCTCCTAATTTCTATCTTATTGGTGCAGTGGCTCTTTATGCCGGGCCTCAACAAATTTTCTTAGGATCTAGGAGCTGGACTTGAACAATTGGAATATTTACTTATTTAAGCCTCCTCCGCCCACCACCCCAGTGGCCTCAGCCTATGGTCATCACCCATCCACCCCAGTGCCTTTTATCCACCTGCCCCCTTGCCAGCTCGTAGCCTCTGCTTCAGCCTCCTGAATCCTCCTCCCACCCTCATATCTTAGTATCTTTTTTTTCTCCCATTCCCAGCCTCTGTGTTAGCTCTGAGCCCCCTTCTTCCAGCCCTAGCATCACTCCCCTTTTACCATCCGCACCATCTGTCCCTTTCTGCCATCTTTGGCATCAGCCATCCCTATCCCTTAGCATCTGTCGCCTCCTTCCAGCCCTGTTCTCTTACCCGCCCAGTACATTTATATTCACTGCATTTGCCATTGCACCTGTCTTCCAATGATTTGTTTGAACTCCCCGATCCTCTCCTGCAACAGGGTTCAAACAAATCATTGGAAGACAGATAAATACAATGACACAAGATTTTGGTCCGTTTCCCTAAAGCAGAATTTTGTTACAAAATATTGCTTAGGAGTTTGAAACATGATATTGTGTTGGAATATGGTGACATATTAATTTGATTTTTTGTTACCAGAAGAAAAGGTATCGGGAGTAACATAAAAGATGAACTAGTTTTAGTGAATATTTATATTAAAACGGATCAGTACTGGAATTAGCTATAATTGGGCTAGTATAAGCATTATTAGGTCTGAAAGGTTTTTTTCTTTTTTCTTTGATTTGATTCAGCTATCTAGTAGAACCAAAGATAGTATATGTATAGGTGTTTTATCCAGTACTTTGGTAAAGTTGCAAGAATCGGGCCTTTTTCTCCACTGACAGCCTACTTTAAAAATCAAGAAGTAGGGTGGGAAAGAGAGGGGTAGTATGGGGGTGGAAGGGTTTTTTTTAAGACTTTTTTTCTTTCCTTCAGTCAAGGCATTTTAATGCTATTAATGCACTTTGGTTTTTGTGATCTGTATCTCCTAAGGTAGAAAAGAATGAAAGCACACACAGTCAAAAGAGAAATCAGGAATAGAACAACTCTCCTAAGAGGAAAGGCTAAAGGGATAGACGTTTGGGCTTGGAGAAGAGAAAACTGAGGGCAAATATTGATGATAGAGGTCTATAACATCCTGAGTGGAGTCAGATGGGTAAACGTGAATTGATTGTGCTTTCAAATACTAGGGGACATGCCATGCAGTTATAAAATACTATATTTAAAACAATAGGAGAAAATATTTTGTGACTCAATGCTTAGTTAAGCTTTGGAACTAGTTGCCATAGGATGTGGTAAAAGCAGTTAGTGTACTTGTGTTCAAAAACAAATTTGGACAAATTCCTGAAGAAAACATCAATAGATTGTTATTGTGGGAGATTTGGGGAAAGCCGCTGCTTATCCCTGAAGGTAAGTAATATGGAATCTAGCCAGATACTTGTAACATGGATTGGTCACTGATGAAATAGAATGGGTCAGTTTTGCACATGATAGCAATGAACCCCACTCCTAAGCCAGAGTTTGTGAAATGAACTATTAGCTTTCACCATAGTACTTGCATTTTGTCAGAAAGCTTCCATCTGGAGTTCAGAGGATATAATATGTATAGGCAACTTATAGCTGATCCTCTGGTGGGATGAGAGGACCCCAGAGGTGCTACAAACTGATCTAGACGTTGGTGTGTTAGGGTGTCTGTTGCACTTCATTTCATCCACTTAATGCTCAGCTAACAATCCTTCACATCCATAAAAAGGATCCTAGGGCAATAGGAGAGAGTATCTCTCAAGGCCTAGGTTAGCAATCAAGGGGATGAACAGCGAAAGGCAGGAATCCAGAATGGTTTAGGGAAAAAGCCCTTTTATTGGGACCTTCACAAATGAATAAATATGTACAAATGCAGCAAAAGACAAAGGATCAAACATGCAGTCCAAAGAAAAGGTAAGATGCATGAACAGAGACTTTGGCCCAGGCTCCAATTGCATATTCTTCTGCTCTAGTAGATATTCTGTAGTGTCCTCATGGCTCCTGATGAACTCCTCTCTTATGCTCTGCCCTGAAATACACTTACAGGTGTTCAGTCTGCAGTGCCTCAAGCTCCCTGAGCCCCCTCTCATGCTCTGTTGCCCATACACTGGTCTCCATACATCAACCCCTTTTTCCTCCTCCTCCTCCTCTTCTGCAATGCAGCACTTGCTGCAAGAATATCTGGGACTCTGGATACTGCCCACCACCAGGCACACTCTGGGCAAGCAGGCTCCCCTTGCCTCTCGCTCCTGAGGGTCCTGGAAATCCCTTTTCCTTTGGGTTGGTTTCTGAATTGCTGGCTCCGATGGATGGGGGGGGGGGGATGAATAAAAGGATTTACTTATCAACTTTTGTCTTCTAGGCAAGCTGAGTAGGTCTGGGGTATAGGAGTTCCTGAGGTTGCACATAAAGCAGGCTACCTTACAGGGATTCCTAACTAGTCTTGGAGGAGAACCCATCCTGGACTTCTCCAGATTCTCTCCTCCTTCCTTCCTTGTGAGCTCCTGTCTGGAGAGCTCACCTCTTTGCTGCTGCTTTTGGATCTTGACTCACCTGATCTCCTTTTCTCTCCCTTGTTCCACCGCTGCCTACACCTTCCATGTTTTGTGTGCTTTGTCTTGACTAGATTGTAAGCTCTGATGAGCAGGGGTTGTCTCTTACATGTCTGTGCTGCACAGCGCTGCATATGACTGGTAGCGCTATATAAATGCTAAGAAGCAGTAGTAGCATCACTGTTCTCCTACTTCCCTTCAAATGCTAGTAAACTCCTACAAGACAGATGTCCCAGACTAGCCCTCCCTTCACTGCTTCTCACTGACAAAGAATGTTTCTCCTGCTGCTTCAAAGGCGACAGATTGTGGTGTCCTGTTATGGAATGTATCAAATTATGCTTGGAAATTGCTTTTAATCAAGCCTGTGGCACTCAGCACCATGTGAGAATATTTCTCTGTGTTTCTGCCTCATTTTCTTGGTCTCTGACTGCATTTCTGACTTCTCCATTTGTTACAGTTTTAATCTTTCTGGTTACTCCAAGGGTAACATATTAAACATTTTTTGAAGATTTTTGATGTTTTTATATTTCGCTATTTATAGTCTATTACATGGATTTTTATTTATTTATTGTTATTTATTACTATAAGTGCTTTCAATGTCCATTTATATTAACTATGATTTTATTATTTTAATAATTTTGGACTCTCTTATATATGTTTTTCTATGAACTATGAATTTTAATATATTGCCTTGGTTTGATTTGGTTTTAGTTCTGACCCCTGATGAAGGCTTTGCCAAAACACGGCCATATCGGGTTCAGCGTATAGTATTCCTGCATGTTTGTGACAACCCCTTGTGGTTTATAATAAACTTTCCTGGACTACTCACCTTGTAATGGTATTTCTTGTTTTTTGCGAGGTTCCCTGTGTTTTTCTCTGTTGGATTAGTCTTGTCAGTACCAATATATACCAATGTACCCCAACAGGAGGCACTTCATGTACTTGAAGACACCTTATTATAGAGACAATATCCCCACAGACTATCTACTCCCTTTCTTATGCACTTAACCCATTCCTACCGCACGTCTATTTTTTCATATTTCTTATCAGTGTTAATGATACATGTTCTTTTAATAGTTATGTTACTTTGAAATGTAAGTATTTTATAGATTGTGTTATGTAGTAATATCAATCCCGATTACATAGTCATGATTACATCCATACACCAGAATAGCTGTCCATAAAAGCATACATTATAATATCTGGGATGCAGACTATGCATTATTTTCAGGATTAGACTCAACATCTAATATTCAAAGTGAAAATTGGGCAGGGGTTGCCAATAATTATGGTGCATCATGATTATTAAAGCTTAATTATGAGTTTTCCACTCTAATACAATGTGCCAATTTGTTCCTATTCAACTTTTATGCAATCTACATGTAATAAGGTACTGAATAGAGTAGTGATACCATTTGGCCATGCAATTGACCTATGTCACTCGTGTACTGCATCTTCACCTCATTCCTCTCAACTCCTTGAAGTTCAAGCCGCCTCCTCCAATTGTTACAGTTTTTTTAATCTTTCTGGATATTCCATGGGTAACATATTAAACATTTTTTTAAGATTGTGCAAGAATGGCTGTATACTTATGTATATGGTTATATGCTTTTTATGTGTTAATTTTTGGTTAATATAATGATGGATCCTCTTCTATCCTTTCAGAGTAGCTCCTCACAACAAGATTAATATGCACCATTGGGAACTGATGTTTTTATATGTCGCTATTTATGGTCTATTAATTACATGTTTTTTTAAATTATTTATTGTTATTTATTACTATAAGTGCCTTCAATGTCCATTTATATTAACTATGATTTACTATTTAGAAACATAGAAAAATGATGACAGAAAAAGACCACATGGCCTATCTAATCTGTCCATCCATATCAATAACAACAGTCCCCTTTTTTCCTTTAGAGATCCTCTGTGTTTGTCCCATGCTTTTTAGAATTCAGATACTGTCCTCATCTCTACCACCTCCACTGGGAGACTATTCCATGGATCCACCAATCTTTCTGTAAAGAAATATCTCCGCATATCACTCCTGAATCTATCCCCTTTCACCCTCATCCCATGTCCCCTCATAGCAGAACTTGTTTTCAATTGAAAGAGGCTCTATCCCTGTGCATTTATGCCACGGAGGAATTTAAACGTCTCAATCATATCACCTCTAATCTGTCTTTCCTCTAAGATGTACATATTAAGATCCTTAAGTCTGTTCTCATATGCTTTATAATGAAGACCACTAACCATTTTAGTAGCCACCCTTTGTACTGACTCCATCCTGTTTATATCCTTTTGAAGGTGTGGTCTCCAGAATTGTACACAATACTCCAAATGAGGTCGCACCAAAGACTTATACAGAGGCACTATCACCTCCTTTTTTCTGCTAGCCATTCCTCTCTGTATGCACCCAAGCATCCTTCTAGCTTTTGCTGTCGCCTTTTCTACCTGTTTAGCTACTTTAAGATCATCAGACACAACCACACCGAGGTCCCGCTCTTCTTTAGTGGACAAAAGTACTTCACCCACTATACTATATTGCTCTCTTGGATTGCTGCAGCCCAAATGCATGACCTTGCATTTTTTAACATTAAATCCCAGCTGCCAAATTCTAGACCATTCTTCAAGCTTAGCTAGATCCCTCCTCATGTTATCTACACCTTCCTGGGTGTCTGCTCGATTGCAGATTTTGATATCATCTGCAAAGAGGCAAACCTTACCCGACAGCCCTTCCGCTATATCACTAACGAAGATGTTAAAAAAGAATCGGACTAAGGACAGATCCCTGTGGCACACCACTGGTAACTTCCTTCTCCTCAGAGTGAGCTCCATTTATCTTTACCCTTTGTCGCTTCCCACTCAACCATTTTCTAACCCAAGCAGTAACTTTAGGGTCCATCCCTAGGGTGCTCAGTTTGTTTATAAGTCGCCTCTGAGGAAGTGTCAAAGGCTTTACTGAAATCTAAATACACCACATCTAGGGCTCTCCCTTGGTCCAACTCTCTGGTCACCCAGTCAAAGAAATCAATCAGATTTGTCTGACATGACCTGCCTCTGGTAAATCCATGCTGCCTCGGATTCTGTAATCCGCTGGACTCCAGAAACCTCACTATTTTCTTTTTCAGCAGCGTTTCCAATAATTTGCTTACCACCGAAGTTAAACGAACTGGCCTGTAGTTTTCAACCACATCCTTACGTCTGCTTTTGTGTAAAGAGACCACATGAGCAATGTTCCCTCTAATTTTCTGTAGGCTGTGTGCACATAAAATATCAGCTGTGCAGCTTTTGAAGGAAGGTTAAATTTTTGTGCGCCACATAACGACATTCGGAGTTATATACTTTAAAATTTGACTACACGTCAGAATACAGTATGTACACCACATTGATTTTAATTAAATTAAATTAAATGAAAATAGACGATTACTAAATGAAGCGGAAAATTTCTAGTAATTACAATCACAACTTTTAAATTTTAAGACATCTGTATTGTTTTCTATCAGAATCAGAACCGTAATTTTTGTGCGCTCTGTTGTAAAGTATGTGCACTTACTCGGCGAGGTGTGTGCGCGTGCACACGCGCACAACTTAGAGGGAACAGTGCACATGAGCCTCTCTCCAATCCTTTGGCACCATTCCCGACTACAACGAGGCATTGAAAACGTCAGTCAGTAGAGCAGCTAGAACATCCCCAAGTTCCCTCAGTATTCTAGGGTGTATCCCATCCGGTCCCATCGCTTTGTCATTTTAAGTTTAGCTTGTTTCTCACAAACACAGTCTTCTGAAAATTCTTCAAGATGCCCCTCGCTTCTGTTCCTGTTTGCGGGTGTTTTCTGAGGTCCTGTTCCTGATTCTTCATCTGTGAACACAGAACAGAAATATTTGTTAAGCAATTCCGCTTTATCCTCATCACATTCTACATATTTCTCCCCTTCACTCTTGAGTCTGATAATACCACTTTTGCCCTTCCTCTTCTACTAACATATCTGAAAAATGTCTTAACCCCCCCCCCCCCCCCATTTTCATTGGCTATTTCCTCCTCTTTTTGAATCTTTGCTTTCCTAACTACTTTGCTAGCTTCTTTAAATTTTTCCAAATATAGATGCCTGTCTTCCTCTCTCTCTGATCTCTTGTATTTCATGAAGGCCTCCCTCTTTTTCTTCACCTTTTCAGCTACTTCTTTCGAAAACCATAGCGGTCTCCTTTTCCTTTTACCTTTATTTTAATAATTTTGGACTGTTTTATATATGCTTTACTATTATTTATGAATTTTAATCTATTACTTTGGTTTGATTTGTTTTTAGTTCTGACTCCTGACAAAGGCTTTGCTGAAACACAGCTGTGTCGGGTTCAGTGTATAGTATTCCTGTGTGTTTGTGACAACCCATTGTAGTTTTTAATAAACTTTCCTGGACTACTCGCCTTGCACTGGTATTCATTGAAAAATGAGCCATGGGTGTGATGTGTACAGTAGAGACCACATGGCTACTATGCATGGTCAGCATCCCACAAGCTGTTGTCTGATGATTCCGCTGGTTATCTCGGACCAAGGCCATCGGTCTAGTGGAAGGAAGGCCTTCACTTGAATCATGTTGAGGAGAGCTCCTACAAACTCAAGCTGTTTGGTGAGCTGAAGGTGAGACTTTAGGTAATTGACTACACATGCTAACAGCTCTAGCACCTGAATGGACAATTGTGTTGATTGCTGGACTCCATCTGGAGTTGTGCTTTTCATGAGTCAGTCATCTAGATAAGGGAAGACAAAGGGGCTTGTTTACAAAGCCGCGGTAGTGGTTCGCGATCGCGATCGCAGCCGCGGCCCCATTGAAATCAATGGGGCCGCGGCTCCGATTACGATCGCAAACCGCTACCGCGGCTTTGTAAACAAGCCCCAAAGACCCCTAATTTTCTGAGATAGGCCGCTACCATTGCAAGGCACTTTGTGAAGACTCAGTGTGCCGAGGCCAACCTAAAAGGTAGTACTCTCTATAGAAAGTGCTGCTCTGCCAGGAAGAATCCGAGATACCTCCTGTGAACAGGATGGATTGGTATGTGGGTATATGAGTCCTTTAGATCAGGGGTGGGCAATTCCGGTCCTGGAGGGCTGCAGATCAGTCAGGTTTTCATGATGTCCCTAATGAATATTCATGAGATCTATTTGCATCCACTGCCTTCCATTGTATGGAAATAGATCCAGGAATATTCATTAGGGACATCATGAAAACCTGACTGATCTGCGGCCCTCCAAGACTGGAATTGCCCACCCCTGCTTTAGATCCAGGGAGCATAACCAATCATCTTTCTGAAGATGAGGGAGCAGGGTACCTAGAGATACACCAAGGAGATGTTGAGGTTTCTGAGGTCCAGGATGGGCTGAAACCTGCCCCCCCCCCTCTTTGGGACCAGAAAGTACCTGTAGTAAAATCCCTGTCCAATCTGCTCCTGCAGTATGGGCTCGACTGCGAAATCAGCCAGAAAGGTGGAGATTTCTCCCTGAAGGAGGTTTAGATGCAGAGGGTCAAGGGGATATGCCCTCAAGGGGGCAATGTGGAGGCAGCTTGGCAAAGTGCAACATGTAGCCACTTTGGATTATTTGTAGCACCCACGAGTCCAAAGTTATAAGGGCCATCTGTGGGCAAAAAAAGAGTGAGCCTTCCTCCCACCAAAGGGCTTCCCTCTGTGGACACTGATAGGAATCAGTCAAAATCCTACTCCCTGCTTCAGGTGTGGGGCAGGCTAGGCCTTTTGAGGCTTTTCTCAACGCTGCGGGTGAGGAGTCTGCATTTTTTGTTGGTAGGTTTGGGGACCAGGAAAGTACCTGCACCTACGTGGGCAGTACATTTTCTTCTGGCCTCCACTTTGATACCTCTTGCCATAGACAGCTGGTTCAGACAGTCTCGAAAACCTGGTGAGGGTGACGTGTTGCTTCTCTATGATGCCCACCTTCTCCTCTACCTGCTCTCTGAAGAGGTTCTCTCCCTGGCAGGCACATCTGCCATCTTATTTTGCACCTACCAGGGCACGATAGTGTTCCAATTTCTTTGGGAAAAGGAACTGGCACAAATCAGTGAGATCACACATGATGTCCTTCAAGAACATGCTCATGTAGAGCTGGTAAGAGTGTACTCAAGCCAGAGTATGGAGCTTTGGAAGCACCCTCTTCTAAAGGAGTCCAGCGTCCAAGTCTTCCTACCCAGGGACATCAAGGAATGAGACTTGGTGCTCTTGATCTTCTTAAGGGTGGACTCTACCGCTAAGGATTGGTATGGGAGCTGAGGCTTCTCAAACCTAAGAGCTTTCTGGACTCTGTACATCGAGTCCAGCCTCCTACTGATCGGTGGCACAGTGAGGGGGTTCTCCCACATCTTCATTTGTAGCTGCTGCATATGTGGTGCACTGGCACTATAACTGTTTCCCTTAGGGGCCAAGGAGTATTAGAGAATCTCTAACTCCTCCACTCTGTGCTCATCCTCTCTCTCCAGTGAAAATGGGATGGCATTTCTAATAACCTTCACAAAATTCTGGAAGGATATGTCCTCTGGGAGAGAGCTCTTTTTTTCGTGTGGAGGGGAGGGATCTGATGAGAGCTTAGGAGACCTGCCCTCCAACAAATTCTCCAATTCTACATTGGTCACCCAGCCATCATTCAGACTCCAAAAGGAACTTGAAGTACCTTCAAAACTCTGCCCAGAGCGCCCTCCTGCCTTGAGGGGAGTGAGAGCTTCTATGGGATCGATGATGCATCGAGGGCTTCTGAGGTTTCATCGGAGCATCAGAATACAAGGCACTTGAGAGGGAGATAGCCCCACTGGGAACCAGTGTTGGATCTCTTCAATGCTCTCACATGGATGCCTCCGCAAGCAGAGAATGTGTCTCGAGGATCGGCTGCACTACACTCAATGATGGTGCCGTGGGCACTGAGGCACCAGCCAGCTGTTTCTCCAGCAATGATGTGATGCAGATTTTGAGCACCTGAAGGGGGTATTTCTCCATGGCTGCTGATTCTGAAGGCCACAGGGTCTGAGCAACTTTGACCAATGTTTCTGGCATCCATGTGGGGGTATCAGTATGGCCTCGGCTGTAAGGAGCCAGTCTGTGCCCCTACAAAACCCTGGATATTGAGGGTTCTTCTTTCTGGGGAACTTTGATGGGCCACTCGCACCCATCACTCTCGATGTCCAGTTTGGAAGGGCTCTGATGCCAAATCCTCTCTCAACTTCAGGCAGATGCTTGGCTCCGATTGAGCCCAAGAACTTCTTGATGTCGAGGCACTGTTGTTGGATTCCTGGGAACCCATTGAGACCAATGGTGGTGACGAATACACTGAATCACACTTCTAGCCAAAGAGGGATTCTCTGTTTCTCTCGACCCATCAAGCCTCTCCTTGTCATCAGTAAACACAAATTGCAAGAAGAAAGCCGATGATCGAGACCCAGACACCGGAGGCTCCAGTTGTGCCTCTTGGTGACAGAGATGGTCCTGGCACACTTGATGCACTTCTTGAACCCACTGGCTAGTTTCTGTGACATGTCTGGGAAAATGGCCGTGGCTAAATAAAATGGCTCAATAATGACCAAGGGCCTCAGTCGAGCCACAGAGAAAACAACCAAGAAAAGAAACTTTATCAAAAAGCGCTGGAACCAAAGCAGGAATCGTGATCAACGGAAATGACATGACCAACCTCAGATACTAAAATGATAGTTATACAGGAAGGCCCCCGAAGGGGAAAAACCCCAGCGTTTACCAGCGGAACACCGAAACAATGTCTGTGGGGCTCCATGGAAAAATGAAGACTGAAGAAGATGGTGCCATGGTGCAGCCTCCCAAAAGCTTCCAATAGCAGCTGGTGAGTGTTCTCACGCAGGGCTCCTTGGAGACGGCACCCATACATGAGGACTTACTTCATGCTTGTCCACAGAGAATGAGAGATCTTAATTTTTTATTCCCTTTACCATTTTTGTCACTATTCTTTGTACCTTTTCTAATTCAACCATATTCTTTTTAAGATATGGGACCAGAATTGCACACAATTTTTAAGGTGTGGTCGCACCATGGAACAATACAGAGTCATTATAATATCCTTTCTTTTGCTCTCCATTCCTTTCCTTCGGATTCCTAGCATTCTATTTGCCTTCTTGGCCACCACTGCACACTGGGCGGAGGGTTTCAATGTATTATCCATGATGATGCCTAAATCTTTTTCCTGGGTGATGGTGTCTAAGGTGGTACCTTGCATTGTGTAGCCATAGTTTGGGTTGTTCTTCCCTAGATGCATAACTTTGCACTTGTCCATATTAAATTTCATCTGTCATTTGAACATCCAATCTTCCAAATTTTTCAAGGATCTCTTGCAATTTTTCACAATTCTCTTGCTTTTTAACAACTTTGAATAATTTTGTCTCATCTGCAAATATGATCACCTCATTTGTTATTCCTTTTTCCAGGTCATTTATGAATATGTTGAAAAGCAGCAGGCCCAGCACAGATCTCTGGGGTACTCCACTATTCACCTTTCTCCACTGAGAAAACTGGACATTTAGCCCTACTCTCTGCTTTTAACCAGTTCCTCATACACAATAGTACACTGCCTCCAATCTCATGACTTTTTAATTTCACTCTCATGAGGGACCTTGTCAAAGATTTCTGAAAATCCAGATACACTACATCAACTGGCTCACTTTGGTCCTGTTTATTCACGCCTTCAAAAAAACTATAAAATATTAGTAAGACAAGACTTTCCTTGGCTAAATCCATGTTGGCTTTCTCCCATTAAACCATGGCTATCTACATGTTCAGTCATTTTATTCTTTATTTATTTATTTAGTCAGTTTTGTATACCACCTTATCCTTCAATCAAAGTGGTCAACAAGACATTGGGAGGCATATATTCAACAGGAGGAGATACGATTCACATACATAAAAAGCTATCTATTTATAGGTCTAAATGGGGATGAGTGGTTGGGGCTAAGTGGTGAGGGTAGCTAATGGGCCACTTGGGTGGTATCTAGTGCTTGGCAACTTAAGGTGGTTGCTCATAGGCTTCGGTGAAGAGATGGGTCTTGAGAGCTTTGCGGAAGTCCTTGGTATCATTTGGGGTCCTTAAGTCCATGGGGAGAGAGTTCCATAATGCAGGTGCCAGTAGCGAGGGAGCTCTCTTAGATGTTACTTGCTTAGTCTTGTGATAACCTGTGGGTAAGGTGATCCTGTTGTCATTGTTGGTTCTTCTAGGCCTGTTACTGACATCCTTGGTTATTACATCCTGGAGCGTATCTGCAGAGCAGTGGTGGAAGATTTTGAAAATGTTCAGGATTGATTTGAATTTTGCCCTTGCAATTACTGGAGCCAGTACAGCTGTCGCAGGACGGGGGTGAGGTGTTCAGATCTTGCAGTGCCCGTGATGATGCATGCTGCAGTATTCTGCACCATTTGGAGTGGGTGAATAGACTGCTGGGGGAGGCCTTGGTATAGTGAGTTTCCATAGTCTAGCAGTGGGGTGATGACTGCTTGACAAACTGTGCGGAAGTGGTCTTGGTCAAGAATTGGTTTGAGTTTTCTGATGATCCTCAATCGGTGGTGGACAATTGCTGCAGTTTTAGTAATGTGAGATTGTAGGTTCAGAGATCTGTCCAGGGTGATGCCCAGGTACCTCACTTCATCCTTGATTGCTATAGTTTTGTTTAGAATGCTGATTGTTTGGGGCAGCTTGAATGTGGAGTCTCTGGTAATGAACATAGCCTCTGTTTTATCAAAGTTGACCATCAGGTTGTTAGCAGTGAGCCAGGTGTCCATGTCCTCAAGGCAGCTTGTCATCGATGTCATGTCAGGTGATTGCAGGTTGATTGGGGCAAACACCATGATATCATCAGTGTACAGGTGGTAATGTAGTTTGTGGCATTTGATGATGCTGCATATGGGTTGGATGTATATATTAAAGAGTATAGATGAAAGAGCTGAACCTTGTGGTATTCCTTGTGTAAAGGGGAACTGAAGTGATTTCTTTTGAGAACATTTGACTTGCTGCGTCCGATCCTTCAGGTAGGAGGTAAACCATTTTAGGGTGTTCTCATTTATTTATAATGGTTTCTACCATTTTGACAGGTACTGACATCAGGCTCACTGGTCTGTAGTTTCCCGAATCACCCCGAAACCATTTTTGAAAATTGGAGTTACATTGGCCACTCTCCAATCCTCAGGTACTACACATGATTTTAATGATAGTTCACAGATTACTAATAGTATGTCTGCAATCTCATATTTCATTCCTTTCAACATTCTTGGATATGTACCATATGGTCCAGGTGATTTGTTACTCTTCAGTTTATCAAACAGTTGTAATACATCCTTCCGGTTTATTGATATTTCTTTCAATTCTTCCACTACTTCACCTTTATATACCATTTCAGTTATGGTTAATTTCCCTACATCTTCTTCAGTAAAGACCGAAGCAAAGGGGAAAGCCGACAGTCGCCCAGGAGCACATGGTTCAGAACAATTATCCTTGAAGGATTCTAGCAAAAGATTGAAGTTAGGGCATATCAACAGAGAGGTTCCAATAAAGATAAAAGTAGGGAGGGGGAAGTAAGATGGTGGCAGGAAGTGCCATCGGAGTTTAGCCAAAGTTCTCTTGCACATTGTAACCAGGAGCTGTGCCTGTGACTCTGGAATGGGTTGCAGGAAAGGAAAGCAAGGAGACCTACCCTCAGGTCCTGCTGCTGGTGTGGCGAGCTCCAAGGGACAATAGACATTGGATGCTTGTGGCTTTTCCCCTGGTGAAGGCGTGGCACCTTCGACGGAGCCAGCAGAAGGTTTGTCGGCTCTGTGAGCATTCGGTGTGCAGCACTCACCAGAGCTGCAAACCCCTCCGTTGGGACCTGGAAGCATTTGATCAGCTGGAAAAGTGCCTCCCATTGGCTTGCTGACTAGCACACCATTGAGGGATGGTGAAGAGGGTGCTCCAGTGGCAGAAGAAATTTCTCCAGAAAGTGAGGTAGAGTATGGAAATGAGGGGAGGGAGCAGTCTGCTGTCTTGGCACATGTTGGCACCAATGACATAGGAAAGTGTGGCAGGGAGGTTCTGGAGGCTAAATTTAGGCTTTTAGTTAGGAAGTTGAAATCCAGAACTTTCAAGGTAGCGCTCACTGAAATGCTTCCCATTCCACGTGCAGGACCCAAAAGGCAGACAGAGCTCCGGAGTCTCAATGCGTGGATGAGACAATGGTGCAAGGTTGAGGGGTTTGGATTTGTTGGAACTGGGGAACATTCTGGGGAAAGGAGGGGCTCTTCCGAAGAGATGGGCTTCACCTTAACTGGGATGGAACCAGGCTGCTGGCATTAACCTTTAAAAAGGAGATAGAGCAGCTTTTAAACTAGATAATAGGGGAGAGCTGACAGTTGCCCAAGAGCGCATGGTTCGGAACAATGTATCCTTGAAGGATACTACCAAAACAATGAAGTTAGGGCACATCAGCAGAGAGGATCCAATAAAGACAAAGGTAGCCCAAATGCCCTTGAGTACAGAGCAGACAGAGCTTAAAGATTCCAAATTAACCCGCCTACTGATAACCAGATTAATATGAATAAAATACAGTCTCTAAAATGCTTGTATGCAAATGCTAGAAGTCTAAAAATAAGATGGGAGAGTTAGAGTATATAGCACTAAATGAGAAGTTAGATCTGATTGGTATCTCAGAGACATGGTGGAAGGAGGACACCCAGTGGGACACTGTGATACCTGGGTACAAACTATATCGTAATGATAGAGCAAATCAAATTAGTGGAGGGGTTGTGCTCTATGTTAGAGAGGGCATTGAGTCACAAAAGATTAAAGTTCTACAGGAAACAAAATTCGCTGTAGAATCTCTGTGGATTGAAATTTCATGTAAAAAAAGGGGAAGGCGATGGCAATGGGGGGGGGGGGGGAGTACTATCGACCACCTGGCCAGAATGAACAAATGGATGATGATATGCTCAAAGAAATCAGGGAAGCTAACAAAAGTTACAGAACGGTAATAATAATGGGTGATTTCAATTACACCGGTATTGACTGGGTCAGTGTCACGGCAGGACATGCTAGGGAGATAAAGTTTCTAGATGAAATAAATGACTACTTCTTGGAGCAGCTGGTTTATGAACTGACCAGAGGGGAAGCCATTTTGGACTTAGTCCTTAGTAGAACACCAGATCTTGTGCAAGAGATAAGGGTGTTGGGGCCACTTGGCAATAGTGATCATAGCATGATCGCATTTGATTTAATTAATGGAGGAGGGATGGTAAGGAAATCCACATTACAACATTTTAACTTTCGAAAGGGAGACTATGATAAAATGAGGAAAACAGTTAAGAAAAAGCTAAAAGGAGCAGTTGCAAAGGTTAAAGACTTACATCAAGCTTGGGTGTTGTTTTAAAATACTATCTTGGAAGCCCAGACCAGCTGTATTCCACGCTATAAGAAAAGTGGAAGGAAGTCCAAAAAGCTGCTAGCATGGTTTAAAGGTGAGCTTTAGAGAGACTGTTGCTGCCAAAAAAAGCATCTTTCAGGAAATGGAAAAAAGAGCCAAACGACGAAAACTGGAAACAGCACAAGCACTGGCAAGTTAATGCAAGGTATTGATCAGGTAGACAAAGAGAATTTGAGAAGAAACTTGCTATGGAAGCAAAAACGCATAATAAAGACTTTTCAAGTACATTCATAGCAAAAAACCTATGAGAGTGTCAGTTGGACCATTAGATGATAGAGGGGTAAAAGGGGCAGTAAGAGGGGACAAGGCTATAGTGGAGAGACTGAATGAATTCTTTGCTTCGGTCCTTACTGAGGAAGATGTAGGGATGTTACCCATGACTGTGGTATTTAAAGGTGATGCTGCATGTGGTATTTAAAGGTGAAAGAAATATCGTTACACCGGGAAGATGTATTACAACTATGTGATAAACTGAAGAGTAGCCAATCACCTGGACCGGATGGTATACATCCAAGGGTATTGAAAGAACTGAAATATGAGATTGCAGACCTGCTATTAGTAATCTGTGAACTATCATTAAAATCATCTGTAATACCTGAAGATTGGAGGATCGCCAATGTAACGCCAATTTTTAAAAAGGGTTCCAGGGGTGATCCGGGAAACTATAGACCAGTGAGCCTGATGTCAGTACCGGGAAAAATGGAAGAAACCATCATAAAGAACAAAATTACTCAGCAAGTAGATAGTCATGTCCTAATGGGAGACAGCCAACATGGCTTTAGGCAAGGAAGATCTTGTCTTACTAATGTGTTATGTTGTTTTGAAGGTGTGAATAAACAGGTAGACAAAGGTAGGCCAGTTGATATAGTGTATCTGGACTTTCAGAAAGCCTTTGACAAGGTCCCTCATCAGAGACTTTTGGCAAAACTAAAATGTCATGGGATAGGAGTTGATATACTATTGTGGATCAAAAACTGACAAAAAGATAGAAAGCAGAAGATAGGGCTAAATGGCCGATTTTCCCAATGAAAAAAGGTGAATAGTGGAGTACCCCAGGGATCTCTGCTGTGTCTGCTGCTTTTTAACATATTCATAAATGACCTGGAAAAGGGAATTTTGAGTGAGGTTATCAAATTTGCAGATGATACAAAACTATTTAAAGTTGTTAAAACCCAAGAGGATTGGGTAAAATTGCAAGAGGATCTTGATAAATTGGAAGACTGGGCATCCAAATGCCAGATAAAATTTAATGTGGACAAGTACAAAGTTATGCACCTAGGAAAAAACAACCCAAACTATGGTTACACGATGCAAGGTTCCACGTTGTGAACCACCACCCAGGAAAAAGATTTAGACGTCATCGTGGATAACATGTTAAAACCCTCCGCCCAGTGTGCAGCAGTGGTCAAGAGAGCAAATAGAATGCTAGGTATCATAAGGAAAGTAATGGAGAATAAAACAAAGGATATTATAATGCCTCTTTATTGTTCAATGGTGTGACTGCACCTTGAATATTGTGTACAATTCTGCTCGCCATATCTTAAAAAAGATATAGTGTTATTAGAAAAGGTACAGAGAAGAGCCACCAAAATGGTAAAGGGGATGGAAGGGTACTCCTATGAAGAGAGGCTAAAAAGGTTAGGGCTCTTCAACCTGGAAAAGAGACGGTTGAGGGGAGATATGATAGAGGTCTACAAATTAATGAATGGAGTGGAATGGGTAAACGTAGATCGATTGTTTACATCATCAGAATATAAAAAGACTAGGGGACATGCAATGAAGCTACAGGGTAACGTATTTAAGACTAATAAGATAAAATATTTTTTCACTCAACGTGTAATCAAACTCTGGAATTTGTTACCAGAGGATGTAGTAAAAGCTGTTAGTGTAGCTGGGTTTAAAAAAGGTTTAGACAAGTTCCTCCTGGAGGAAAGGTCCATAAACTATTATTAAAAGGGACACGGGATATCACTACTCGACCAATACAAGCATTGTGGAACCTGTGTCTTTTTGGGAAACTGCTAGATACTTATGACCTAGATTGGCCACTGTTGGAAACAGGATACTGGGCTTGATGGACTTTGGTCTGACTCAGTATGGCATATCTTATGTTCTTATGTAAACACATGCATTTTCAGAGGCAGAATCAGCACCACTTTGCTTAGTTAATAAAATATGTGAATATACCAACATATACATGAACATACTTACACCTGTCTTGGAGCAGGTGTGGGTACCTTACAGGTCACTGTACAAAGGCACATAGGTGCATACATTACCTTATATGTCTTTATATAGTGACCTCCGGTAAAGTGCATATATTACTTTTAAAAAAAACAGATTCAACTTATGCACCTATGCAACTTTTTTGCTTAAGTGCCTTCTTGCAAAATTACCCCCTTTCTGCAAATATGCCATAGTTGACACAGAATCTTGAAAAAAATGTGCTGTATAATTATCTAACCTTTACTGCAGGATTTACACCTGAACTATCACAATAAACTGAAGGTTGTGCATAAAGCTTTTTTTTTGTAAATCATCTTTATTGTATCTCAGTAGACTAATATAGTAACCACATTACTATATGAAATGCTTTTAGAGCGTATAAGACATGTTGAACAACTCTTTAAATGGAAGCCAATGGCCACAGTCACTGTAGTGTGTGAATACTGTCATCTGGTGGCTGCATCTAGAATTCGTATCCTCTGAGAAAACACACTAGCTACATTAGTAATACAATACTGTTTAAATACCACAGCTTGTGTGACATAGCATTAAATGCCACAGCTCAGGTGTACTAACATACATTTTTCCATTTATTTTTATCACTTTGGTGGTCATTTACTAACAACATGCACTAACTGTTAATCAGTATTATCAGTCACAGACCCATTTTATTCCTATGGGCCCTGCAGTAGATTTGCACATTGTAATAAATAAGCCTTTTGATGCATTACTTTGATAAATCACACAAAAACTAGGCCACATTTCACCTGGTCTTTATCAATTGTGCTGCTTACCCTTTTGGGGAAAGGATCAATTTCCAGTTTCTCACTCTGAATTTTTTAAGGCTCTGTTGGATTGGGTCCAAAATATTTACTGGACACTATACTTTGGGCATTTTGGCAGAGCAACATATAATTAAAAATATGAAACTCTTTAGAAAATCTTGAATGGCATGTTCCAACCAAACATAACACTCAGTAAGAGATACCTTCTACTCTGTGCACTCTTCCTCCAATATTAATTATGTGGAAACTACAAGAAGAACCTTTTCATTGTTTACCCCCAAATTATGAAATTCAATCTCCAGAGAGCTGAGACTATGCAGAGAATATCTTCTTTAAGGAAGGTTTCCAAAGCTTACGTTTGTTGTTAAGCTCTGATTCAGAGTAAATAACCAAGACACAATAGCTATTTAATTCATTAAAAGAGTTGCAATACCACCTCTCACACACATGGACAATAAAGCAATTCACAAGATAAAATAATGCTAAAACATCAAATAGAAATTAAAAAAAAAAACCAACAGATAACAATGAACAAAAAAAGTAAAATTACTAGTACATTCACAGACTGTTCTGCTATAGACAACATTCTTTGGCTTTTCTTTCTTAATGGTTTTGTTTCAGATTCCTGTTTTTACGCAGGATTCCTGTTTGCATTGCATTATTTTAATTTGTCATTTCCTTATCGTCCTGCCAGACCACTCTGGATGAGTTTTTTATGCGCCCCAGCCAGAATGTGAAGGCAGACTAGAGCAAATTACAGTGATGACAGCACTACTATATAGCGCAGTAACTCACCTGTAACAGGTGTTCTCCGGGGACAGCAGGAATCAGTCCTCATATATGGTTGACATCGGCACTGACAGAGCCCTCAGAGAAGCATCCCCCCAGCTTTCAAAGAAAGCCTTTGGGAGATGCCAGCATGCATGCATGGTCCCCTTCCCGCCCAAGGGTGCCATCTTGCTCAGTCAGATGACATAGCTAAAAGATGGCAAAGGAGCAACTCCAAGGGGAGGAGGGAGGGTTGTGAGGACTGATTCCTGCTATCCCCAGAGAACACTAGTTGCAGGTGAGTAATTACACTTTCTCCGGGAACAAGCAGGAAGTCTGTCCTCACACATGGGACTCCCCAGCTACAGCCTACCGAAAACCTATAGCAAAAAAGCAGACTCCCTCATGGGGAGCAGCGAGCAGCAGCAATTAAGTCCATGTCCTCAGACCACAGTAGGATCCCTGTGCCCGATAAAAACCAGCACTCCAATAGCCTGAACACAGAGGGGTCAGAGTGTAGGAGTTGCCTAAACCCCGAACAGACTACAGAGCACAGCCTGGCTGAAGGCACTGTTCTGTTGGGACTCTCTTTCCAAGCAGTAATGGGCTGTGAAGGTATGGACTGAAGACCAAGTGGCGGCCCGGCAGATGTCCACCATCAGGTCAGAGCACAAGTTTGCCACCGAGGCCGCCATGGCCCTGACACGGTGTGCCGTGACACAGCCTTCTAGCGGGAGCCCTGCCTGCTCATAGGCGAGGGCTATACAGGCTGCCACCCAGGTGGACAGCATACGCTTGGTCACCACCTCTCCCAGCCTACTGGGGTCATAGGAGACAAAAAGCTGAGTAGCTTTGCAGTGGCCCTGAGTGTGTTGGATATAGAAGAATAAAGCTCTCTTACAGTCTACGGTGTGAAGGACTGTCTCCACCCTACTGGAGTGAGGTCTCGGAAAGAAGGTAGGTAGTACTACTTCCCAATTGATTTGGAAGGGTGATACAACCTAGGGTGCATGTGGAGCACAACTCTGTTCTAGTAGAACCTGGTATAAGAGGCCTCCACCACTAAGGCCTGAAAGCTTGCTGACTGCGAGCGGAGGTGAGTACAACCAGGAATACCACCTTACAAGAGAGGTAGTATAGGTGGCAAGTAGCCAGAGGCTCAAAGGGTGGGTGAGTGAGTTGCCCCAATACCACGTTGAGGTTCCATTCGGTTGCTGGAGGGCAAACCGGGGGCTTCGATAAGAGCAGACCCTTAAGAAAGCGGGTCACCAATGGCTGAACCAAGAGGGGCTTGCCATCCACCAGGTGGTGGTGCACCTGGACGGAGTTAGGCTTGATCCCAGATTGCGAGAGGTGGAGAAGGTACTGTAACACCAGAAGAACGCGTCCGCCCCGTGCTCGGCACACCAGGATGAAAACCTGCGCCGTTTGAGGGCATAAGCTTTTCTAGTAGAGGCCTTGCAGGAGGCCAGCAGGATCTCCTCTACACCAGGTTGGGGTGCAGGAGAGAGCCCCCCTTCCTGAGACAGGAGTCCTGGAGAAGTCTCCAACAGGATGGGGGTCTCCACTGTTAATCGGAGAAGCAGCGGGAACCACGGTTGCCTGGGCCACCGAGGTGCTATCAGGATGAGTGAGGCCCTGTCGTGGAGGTTCCTGAACAAGGTTTTGGCAATCAGCGGCATGGAAGGGAAGGTGTACATGAGGCCCTTGGACCATGAGATGAGGAACTCGTCCGCTGCCACTCTGGACGGATGGGCCTGCTGGGAACAGAAGCGGGGCAACTGGAAATTGTCCAGACTGGCAAAAAGATCCATAAGGGGTTTCCCCCAGATCTGGAAGAGCCAGTCGGCCACCCTGGGGTCCAACTGCCACTCGTGCGCTGGAGGACTCTGCTCAGCCTGTCAACCAGGAGGTTGTTCTGGCCTGGTAGGTATACTGCCTCCCGACAGAGGGCACAAGACCTTGTGTCCCCCTGTTTGATCACATAGAACATCGCCACCTGGTTGTCCGTCTGGACCAGCACTGGCTGGTGATGCAGGTGGTGGCAAAATGCATGCAGGGCTAAGTATATCACCCGCAGCTCCAGGTTGATCTGCTGGGTGCTCTCGCCTGGTGACTAGCTGCCCTGGGTGCAGAGCTCCCTGCAGTGGGCTACCCAGCTGAGCAGAGAGGCGTCTGTGGTGAGGACCCTTAAGGGGCTTGGGGCCTGAAAAGGCATGCTCGCCTCGAGATACTGGAGAGACTGCCACCAGACCAGAGTCTGCCAGTTTGCGGGTTACAGAGACTCTGTATCGGAGGCGCCCTGTGGCTTGCATCCACTGGTCTGGTAGACCACACTGTGCTGCCCTCATGTGGAGGCGAGTGTCTGGGGTGACATGGACCGTGGAGGCCATGTGCCCGAGAAGGCGCAGAAGCAGCCAAGCGGGCACAGAGGGACGGTACTGAATGTCCCATGCTAGAGTCCTGAGACGGTCAGCTCGGCCCCTGGGCAAGAAGGCCTTTGACTGGAGAGTGTCCAGCTTTGCCCCAAAGAACTCCAGACATTGTGTTGGGAGGAGGTGAGACTTGGAGTAGTTTAAGACAAAACCCAAGTACTGCAGAACCTGGATAGTAGCCTGCTGCACCTCTGAGGCCGTGCCTCCCTTTATCAGCCAGTCATCCAGGTAGGGGAAGACAAAGACCCCCTGGAGACAGAGGAAGGTGGCCATGACTGCCAGGCATTTTGTAAAGACCCTTGGGGCAGAGGCCAAACTGTAAGAACCCTAGGGGCACAGGCCAAGCTGAAAGCACCCTGTACTGATAGTGCCTGCTCCCCACTATGAACCGCAGGTACTGCCTGTGGTTAGAGTGAATAAGGATATGGGTATAGGCATCCTTGAGGTCTAAGGAGCATAGCCAATCTCCCTGCAGGATGTAGGGCAACAATGTTCCAAGGAAGAGCATATTGAACTTCTCCATCAACAGGAATTTGTTGAGGTTGCGCAGGTCGCAGATAGGCCTTAGGCCCCGTGTTCTATTTGGCACGAGGAAGTACCTGGAGTAGAACCCCTTGTTCTTGAGATGGCGGGGCACCAATTTCACCGCTTTGTCCTCGAGAAGACCTGCCAACTCCTTCAGTAGAAGGTCCCGGTGGAGGGGAGACCTGAGAGGCTCTCCTGGGAAATAAGGGGGAGGTGTCTGAGTCAAGTGGAGGAGATAACCCTCCCTGACCACCTGAAGTGCCCAGGAATCAGTGCTGATGGTCAACCACCTCTGGGCATAGTGGGTCAGATATCCACCTGTGGGCTGCTGATCTTCTTGAGGTAGAGAGGCTATGCTCAAGGAGTCAAAAACCCCCCTGGCTGGGCCGGAGTCGGTGCCTGGGGTTTTGGAGCCTTCTGCTTACGAGGGCCATGCCCATGTCCCTTGGCCTGCTGACGCTGTTGGAGAGCTGGGAGGCCTGAAAGGCTGGATAGATTATGTAAGCAGCCCCTTTTCTCGGGTAGAAGGACTTTTTACCTGAGCCCTTCCATCTGGGAGGGGCAGCGGTCTTTTTTGAGAGCCTGGTCCTCGTCATAAACTCTGTCTCCAGCTCGGCAGGCTTGTCGGTCATGGGTTTGCCTTGGTATGGGACATCAACCAATTTGTCCTGAACCCACTGCTCAAGGTCGGATGACTGTAGCCAAGCTTGGCATCTTGCACAGATGTCTGCCGCCGCTACTCGAGCTGCCAACTCAAACCCATCATAGGCCGCCCGAATCATGAACTTGGAGCACTCACGGACTGCCTTGCCCAGGTTCTTGAACTGCTGTAGGGGTTCCTCGGAGAGACCAGCTGAGAACCCGGCTGGTCTCTCAGGTACATGCCCATGTACAGTTGGTAGGCCTGGATGTGGCTGATGAGCATCGAGCCCTGGTAACACTTTCTGACGAGGGCATCCAAGGTGCAGGCCTTCCTGCTGGGGGGCACCGAGGAGTGCGTCTTCTGGCTTTTCAGCCGATGCATGGCCGACTCCACCACCATGGAGTTTTGCAGCAGCTGTGATTTCTGGAGGCCCGGGCTCCAGCAAACTCGATACATCGAGTTGAGTCATTTATTCACCACCGACACCGATGCCAGGGTTTCCCACATCCAGAGCATCAGCTATTTCATGATGGAAGGGATGTGCACCGTGAGCAATTCCCTCGGAGGAGCCTCGTACTGGAGGATTTCCAACACATCCGCCAGAGGGTCCTCCTCCGACTCCATAGGGAATGCCAGAGCCTTAGACATATCCTTGACAAAATCAAAGAAGCCCATATCCTCCAGCGGGGAGCGCCGTTGAGGCTCCAAGACAGGAGAGTCTGACGGGACTCGTCATCCTCTGTCTCCCACTTGGAGTAGTCCATCGAGGACTCATAGGAGGGCTGCTCCGTGGGCCCCGGGGATCCTGAAGCTCTGCGGCCAGTGCCCGGCATACTTGCCAGGGATGATCATGGTCCTGTTGAGCGGGAATCGGATTGAGACCTCGGCTGAGGATAGACTCGAGGCCAAAGGACATTGATGATCTGCTCAGCCTCCGGGGACGTCTTCGACGTCGAGGGCCCGGTGGTTGGGGCAGATGAACTGGTCGTACTGGACAACAGTGCCTGCTGCTGGTCCACGAAGGCAGACAAACTGCACTCCAGGGCCACCATTCTGGACTCCAGGCCAGAAGGCTCCGCAGCCTTCGGCGCGGGCATTGAAGGACTCCCCCTTTGGGGGTGTTGACACTGGGCATTGAGGGACTCAGGCCCAGTGTCAGCTCCCCCAAAGGGGAATCCTCAACAAGGATGGTGTCTGGGGATCGAGGCTGGTCCGAGGTCAATCCTTCCGGGGGACCTTTGCAGGCTGCTCCTTCTCAGATGCCTTGGACGAGCGTCTCAGACTGTGGGACCTGGCCCTAGGGGCACCCAGCCAGTCGGATCCGTCCAAGGACGCTGCCTATGAGGGTTTCCTCTTCTTCCTGGGTTCCCTCGAGGGAGAGCCCATTTCTGAAGACACACTGTGGGGCTCGAGCTTGGAAGAGTCCGTCCGAGATGTTGAGGCTTCAGATGAGGCCCTGGACCTTCAGAGACTCTAAGGTCTCGGGGGAAAAAACTTATCATGCTGCTGCTGGCAGCTTTTGAGGCCCTTGCTGGACATCCTCTTGCAAAGACCGCATGCTGCCGGGTCATGGTCTGGCCCGAGGCAGCGGAGACAGCAGTCGTGTGTGTCGGTCAAAGACATGATTTTTTAGCACTGATCACACTTCTTAAATCCACTGGTAGCCATGGGGGAAAAAGTATCCCTGCGAGATCGAAGACTCATCGGGCTGCCAGTTGGGAAAAAAAGATGCAAAGACGCCAGAAAATTAAGGAAATGGAAAACTACAAAAATAGACCCAAACTCAATGCTGAGGCAGCAAGGTCAGGTGGCGGGAAGAGTACCAGTGCGATACCGGAAGCGAGTATGAAACTCGGAGAGAAAAAAATCTACTTTTTCCGGGGACAAGCCAGACGAACGTCTGAAGGGCTCCGCAGAAAAATGGAGACTGAGCAAGATGGCACCCTTGGGCAGGAAGGGGACCATTCATGCGTGGTGGCATCTCCCAAAGGCTTTCTTTGAAAGCTGGGGGGATGCTTCTGCGAGGGCTCCATTGGTGCCGATGTTACCTATATGTGAGGACTGACTTCCTGCTTGTTCCTGAAGAAACACTGGTGCCAGTCAGGGCTTGCCAAGGGTTTCTGCCGTCCCTGGCAGAAGTCCCAGTCATGCCACCCCCGCTGCTGAACCAAGCCAAACTGCCCCCTCCCCCCCCGCTGAACCAAGCCAAACTGCCCCCCCACCCCCGCTGCCGCCGATTTAGTAAGTGGGGTGGGAGATGGCACAGTGACAGCAGCAGAACATGTGCTTCGGCACACAGTCTGCCGCTTCTGATCCCCTTCTGACAACTTCCTGTCGTAGAAGATTCAGAAGCGGCAGGCTGTGTATGGCGAAGCATATGGCCTGCCACGGGTGCTGTGCTGCCCATGGCAGCCACCTAGCCTGTCTAGTGGACGGGCAGTCTTGGGGCCAGTATTGTCTGTCTTCAGCAGTGGCAAGGTTCTAGACTGGTGCAGCAGTGCAGATAGGCCTCTCTTCCCTGGCCCAGATCATGATTTTGTGGTGGGGCAATTTCTCCAAATGGGTTAGTTTTACACATCACTATATAACAAACGCCCTTAGTAAATATTATCAATCACTAATATTTTTCAAATACTCACTAAATAAATTCCTAAGCATACCAACGTCACTTTGCAGATGCTTCTTATTCACTGAGTGTTTAATTGTGTGAAGAATCCTTAAAAGTACTTTTTCGGATGTTGGATGTTTTAATTAATCTTAGTAATTTTGGAAGGTGTGCAATATACAATTATAAAAATAATGAAACAGCTAGTGACCTATGATGTGAGCATCTGCTTTTAACCTTATGGTGATTAGTTTCGCCACATGTAGCGGTAAGGCCATCCTGAGGTCATTGATGCCTAGTGAAAATTTTGCAACGTGACATTGTGAAACTCACTTCTAACATAAGAACATAAGATATGCCATACTGGGTCAGACCAAGGTCCATCAAGCCCAGTATCCTGTTTCCAACAGTGGCCAATCTAGGTCATACGTACCTAGCAGTTTCCCCAAAAGACACAGGTTCCGCAATGCTTGTACTGGGTCAAGCATTGATATCCTGGGTCCCTTCTTAATAATGGTTTATGGACCTTTTCTCCAGGAACTTGTCCAAACCTTTTTTAAACCCAGCTATACTAACAGCCTTTACTACATCCTCCGGTAACAAATTCCAGAGTTTGCTTACACGTTGAGTGAAAAAATATTTTCTTTTATAGGTCTTAAATAGTTTACCCTTTAGCTTCATTGCATGTCCCCTAGTCTTTCTATATTCTGATAATGTAAACAATCGATCTACGTTTACCCGTTCCACTCCGTTCATTAATTTATAGACTTCTATCATATCTCCCCTCAGCCGTCTCTTTTCCAGGTTAAAGAGCCCTAACCTTTTTAGCCTTTCTTCATAGGAGTATCCTTCCATCCCCTTTACCATTTTGGTGGCTCTTCTCTGAACCTTTTCTAATAACGCTATATCCTTTTTAAGATATGGCGACCAGAATTGCACACAATATTCAAGGTGCAGTCTCACCATGGAACGATGTAGAGGCATTATAATATCTTTTGTTTTATTTTCCATTCCTTTCCTTATGATACCTAGCATTCTATTTGCTCTCTTGGCTGCCACTGCACACTGGGCTGAGGGTTTTAACATGTTATCCACACTGACGCCTAAATCTTTTTCCTCGGTGGTGGTTCCTAATGTGGAACCTTGCATTGTATAACCATAGTTTGGGTTGTTCTTCCCTAGGTGCATAACTTTGCACTTGTCCATATTAAATTTCATCTGCCATTTTGATGCCCAGTCTTCTAATTTATCAAGATCCTCTTGCAATTTTCCACAATCCTCTTGGGTTTTAACAACTTTTTTATTTATTTATTTATTTATTTAACTATTTCTTTTATACCGCCCCTTCCAGAGATCAAGGGCGGTTTACATATAACAGGTTAACAGTCTTGTACACAGTTTGTATACATTTTACATAGAACAATAGAATTCAACTATTTACATTGAACAGTAATATAAACTTTGTAGGTATTAAAGGAAAAACAAAAAGCAGAAACATCTTTTAGGTATTAAATAGTTTTGTGTCATCTGCAAATTTGATAACCTCACTCGTTATTCCACTTTCCAGGTCATTTATGAATATGTCAAAAAGCAGCGGACCCAGCACAGATCCCTGGGGTACACCACTATTCACCTTTCTCCATTGGGAAAATTGTCCATTTAGCCCAACCCTCTGCTTTCTATCTCTTAACCAGTTCTTGATCCACAGTAGTACACTGCCTTCTATCCCATGACTCTTTAGTTTTGCCAAAAGTCTCTGATGAGGGACCTTGTCAAAGGCTTTCTGAAAGTCCAGATATACTATATCAACCGACTCACCTTTGTCCACCTGTTTATTCACACTTTCAAAAAAACAAAACTGATTAGTAAGACAAGATCTTCCTTGTCTAAAGCCATGTTGGCTGTCTCCCATTAGGCCATGACTATCTACATGCTGAGTAATTTTATTCTTTATGATGGTTTCTACAATTTTTCCTGGTACTGACTGTAGTTTCCCGGATCACCCCTGGAACCCTTTTTAAAAATTGGTGTTACATTGGCAATCCTCCAATCTTCAGGTATTAGATATGATTTTAATGATAGTTCACAGATTACTAATAGCAGGTCTGCAATCTCATATTTCAGTTCTTTCAACACCCTTGGATGTATACCATCCGGCCCAGGTGATTTGCTACTCTTCATTTTATCTAATAGTTGTAATACATCTTCCCGATATATCGATATTTCCTTCAATTCTTCCGCACCTTTAAATACCACTTCAGTCATGGGTAACATCCCTACATCTTCCTCAGTAAAGACCGAAGCAAAGAATTCATTCAGTCTCTCCGCCACGTACCCCTTCTAAGTCAGGGTATGTGGCGTATGAGCTCAGTCTCTCAAATTTACTGATAATGCTTGGCGGAGTTCTTGCATTGTGCCAAAGAGAGCTTCCTTCTGGAGTTCGTAAGATGTAACATGTATGGGCAGTTTGTCAAGATGTGTTTGGAAATTTTTTATTAAGCCTGTGGTTCCCAATACGATGGGAAATATTTCTATATCTTTCTAACATAGTATATGATGGCAGATAAAGACCACTATGATCCATCTAATCTGTCCAGTAAGGTGGCTAGAATGGTTTTAACTGCCACTCCGTGCAGGTCAGACCCTCTCTTTTTATTGGAGTATAAAAGATATTTAAATTTGCTTTGATTTCATCTTCTTGCTATAAAGGGATCCATTGTGCCTGTCCCATGCAATTTCAATTTGATCACTGTATTTGCCCCACCACCTCCAATGGAGGGCATTCCAAGCATCCACCACCTCTTGTGCCACATTTTCTTGGTCTCTGATTGCATTTCTTAGTATTTCAGATCTTCTGCTTCTCAAGCAATTCACAGAATAATCACTTGGAACAGACACCTCTATTATCAATGCCATTCTAGGGGTTTTCTCACATCCAGTTTCTTACCCGTCAGAATGGGAATGTCCTTGGTGATCATAACCTCTTCATTCTCTCTAATTCTCTTAGGGTCATGAGCCCACTGATTTTCAGTCACAATGATGTTATAGCGTGTGACGTGGTAGCATCCCCAGAAGCCATGGAAACAGATGGTGACCCTGTGGAAAGTATTGGTATTGCAGGTGAATGCAGGATTTTCTCTGCTCAGAACAAGAAACACATGGCTAATCAGCTAACACAGCTTACCTCGGGGGAGGGGAGAAGCAGAGTTACTGATTGGGCACGCCCTAGCAGGAGGCGGGCTGTCCAAAGCAGAGGCAGCTTGTTAAGCAGACAAGATGAAAAGCAAGAAGGAACAAAGCAAGAGAGAGCAAAGCAAGGGCGAGCGAAGCCAGAAGGAGAAAGAAAGAAGCAGAGAGGAAGGCAGGAAGTAGCCTTTGACTCAGAAATCCTTGACTTGGAAAGAGAAACACTGCCCAGCTGTAATCCAAGGAGAGGGATTCAGACCCAAGAAGCAGGTACCAGGGATACTCAGAGGCTGATAGAATCTTCTGCGAACAGGAGAGGTTTGAAGCACTGAGAGACCCAGGGATAAAGCCCAGGCTTCTGGAGGGGAGAGCTGACCCGTGGAAAGGAAGGCAGAGTGGCAAGGAATTCTCAGACAAGCCTCAATTCAAGGTACATGGTGTGTTAGATACAGATGACAAGTTTTATAATGAGAAGCCAGAAAGAGTGAATGCTGATTTTAAAACTCAGGACAGACTCAGTCAATATGAAGGCAGTTGGCTGCAGCCTGGAAATCGTTTAAACAATCCCAGCTATTCTCACCAGACAGCTGAAAGCTTTAGCAAGCAAGCTAATAGAAAGAAAACAGCTGACCTGTATGGCAGAGAAATAAGCCAGGAGAAGTTAGACGGTCCTGCGTTTGAAGCACTCTTTAGAAGCACTCCTCATACAACCGAAGTTGGTAACCCGACACTTACTTTCAGAGACAAGTGGGGGAGGGGTAACTCCAGCACATTGAATGATTGTTTTACCAGAGACGGCATTACTAGCTATCCTGAAATAAGGACTACAAACAAATGCTTACCTAAGGAAGGAGCAGATCCTCAGCTTAGCCTAGTTAGAAGACAGGCTGAATTACTCCTTAGAGAATTTAAGGAATTCTTAGACAAACGAGCAATTTCTGACCAGAAGCTAGCACAACCAGAAAATAGTCCTGAAGCAGAAATGCCCTTGGCTTGTCCTTTGCCAATGATAGAAGTAGACCAGCCAATGGACTGTTCAACCTGTCTTATTGACAGAGTTAAGTGAAGCAAAGCTTGAATGGTCATATGCTATAATATACTAAACGTATCCTGTATGAGTACCTTGCTGAAGAGCTTATGAAGAAGTAAAAATAAGCTAAAGCATATCTTGTTCACAACTCAGGAACATTCTTGTTTTGCCAGTGTTTGTTTGATTTAAAAGCAGAGGTCACATGACTAAATGTGAACCCTAGCGTTAAAGGACATTTGAGCACAGCATTGAAGAGCCTGTTTTTGCTGTATTCTTACTTTGGCTAAAATATTCCTTTAAGTCTGTTCCATTCCACCGCGGAGCGGGAGAAATAAATCCTTATGTAAAAAAAATATTCTTTTGCCTGCCTTATCACTTGACCTTTCACAACTACAACCTCAACCTCAAGGCCAACCCCTCCTTAAACCCTCAAGGTTAGGGAGCGGGTGGGTGGCAAGCGTTTACAGAATTTCCAATGTATGAGGCATTCTACTTTGTTGTGCCTTTCTGTATAGACATTTTCCACCATCAGAACTTCACAGCCAGCTGAGGTGAGTCACTGTCTCCAGGTCTTTCTTACAGAATAGACATATGTCTGTTTTGTCAATTTTTTCAATGCTCACTGTAAACCATCTCATCCGTAATCCGCTGTCTTGGGCTGCAATTATCAATCTCTCATCCTTCGGTTTCAGTTCACTTCTCCTTAACCGCATCTTGAATCAGATATAAAATCCTCCTAATCACATTCAAGCTCCTAAACAACATCGCCCCCTCATATCTATCCATGCTATTACATACCCCATCAGAATCAAGAACTCGCAGACTAAACGCAACACACTCACTTGAAATACCAAATTCATTCAAAAAAACTAAAAAATCCACCAGCACCAGAGCCTTCTCATTCACTGCCCCCATGCTCTGGAAATAATCTCCCAATAAACCTTCGGATCATAAAAAGACTTCACCCAATTTAGAAAGGAACTCAAGACATATCTTTTCTCCGAACACTATGAAATCCCATACCCCCAAGTCCAACCACACACCATCCCCAAACACTCAAACACAAAGCCCTAAAATCACACTCAACTACCCACACACATACACTCACCACATACTCCCACCACATACACCCCAAAATACTCCCAAGAGATGAAAAAAAAAAAAAGGAAATAAATTCCTCCACACACACACACACAAATGAAAGGTAGAAAAACTCTGACTACCTGTAAAAAGGTAGAAAAATTCTGATCAACACTATGATACAGAAACTTATTAATGTATATAAAATGTAAATAGTTTCGACAATTAATGCACAGTTATTTGTATAAAGTTACAATGTTATAAATCTCTGTTAATAACTATTATCTGTATAAAGTTAAAAAATCTCTGTTCCATGTAATGTATACATTAGTATACAAATTTGTTTACTTGTTCCATGTAAACCGCCACTGATCTCTGGAAGGGGCGGTATAGAAGAAATAGATAAATAAATAAATAAATAAATAAAATAAATTGTGTGCAGTTCTGGTCACCGTATCTTAAAAAGGATATAGCAGAATTAGAAAAGGTACAGAGAAGAGCCACCAAAATGTTGTTATATTCTTGACTCACGTGTGCATCATTGAGTTCATGTCTGTTCACTGTTTCACACACATGGCAAGTAGTATCTGGTGATATGATATGCACTAATTTGAGACACATAAAAGGTACATTGAATGGACACAATAGGTGAATGCATACTGGCAGCTGCAGCATACTGGGACATACATCAACAGTTATGTTAACATGATCTAGTCCTTGTAAGTGACATGTAAGAAACTGTACCCACACGTGTACTTGCAAACGTGACTCCTGCCTAACAAACTTGGCAAACACTCTTGATACCTACCTTGACTGTCCACTCACTCCTAACTCGGCAGTATGTCCATGATAAGCATTTTTCCTGGACCCAATATGGCATATCTTTACTGCATGTTGAAAGATTGGCATGACATCTGATATGGATACACCTTCACAATTCTATGCAGCAGCACATCACCATGCATGCATTCACCTGACCATCCCTTGCAAAGTCAGAGAGGATACTGTCCCTGAGGCACCACATTTACTGCAATGCCTCCTCTGATTCCCAAGATGTAAAGTGCAGCATCTGACAAGTAATACATATGACGTGGCATTCAATGAGATACTGCATCACATACCCTCCTACTCACTCATGGCACTGCCATCCAAAGATATTGGAACTGCATGCTGACAGCAAATGAGAGGTAGCAGACATATCTGACCACCCAGGTTTGTCAAATGTACAATGAGTACACATAAACTCCATATCAAATAATGTGTGTACACAACCACACATTGCTCTTGTCAGGATGTATGAGCAATCAGTTAGATGCCTTCAGCCGAACAATGCACAGTGTTAAACATTTCCTCTATGAACTGTGCATTTCAGACAACCAACAGTGATGCTCATGTTTCTTCACATATGATAGAGCAACATAACAGGCGTAACTGTAGTCAGACATGATAATATCATTGACTGCCATTCCTTGCTGCAAACAGGTCTAGGCTCCTTACAGCAATACAGCTCTGATCATTGTATGCATGTAATTCATAGATCACATATGTTGATTTGCCTCTTGTTTCTATCACAGGCAACTTCACACCAGTGACACATGTTGGATTCCCAGTAGCACTCATGGTGCCCACACACCAAGCTTGTAGACCTTCATTGCATTTGAGGAGGCCACATTCCGGGTATCAGTAGAGGGCAGGGGCTTCTGCATCTGCAGGATTCCTTACCGATATCAGGACACATATGCTTAAAGTTTTGCCTTCATAGTTTACAGAGCACATTCTGTCTGCAAGCATGGACAGCACAATCATGCCCTGCAGACTGCATGGCGACTCATATAGCACATTGCAATTTGGCATGCTCCTGCAAGCTATTTGTCCAGGACATCAGAATTCAACATGTCAGTGATAGTGCATGCTACCTGCAGGCCAAGAACTTTGCCTCTTTTACACATATGCAGTACACATGGCCACATCCCACTTCTGTGATGGTGATCTGCAAACATGTTCACACATCCTTTCTTTGCTTCATAGGCACAGTATGACAGACAGGTCATTTCACAGACATGACTGGACAACAGTGGACTCAATTCATGTGAGTGTGTCTGTGACACCATGATGTAACAGTACAGTTGCTGGGCTAACACCCCCAATGTGGCCAGACCCTATTTGGTTGCAGAGAATTTGGCATTTGCATGCTCCACATACAAATTAGCCATTATCATCTCCTGTCATCATGGTCTACTTAATTTGTCAGGCAGTGTATGCATCTATGGCCCACTGTCTGCCTATTAGAGCACCTAATGAAAAATATGTGGGGAAGATGCTGCAGGGCAATGTGACCCCCAGGCTTTCCAGGATTTGTGGCACACAATGAATCAAATGACAGCAGTATTATGGAGCTCACATGACCTATAAAGAGCAGGACAGGGATACAGGGGCATGGTCTATGCTTGTCAGACTATTTGAGAGAACAGTCTTACCTCTGAGAATCCCTAACCATCATACAGTCTACATATACTATGGTCAGCAATTTGACAGTGGCCTCTGCATTAAAATAAATTCCTATCACACTATCAATGGTCTTCAACATCCACTGTAATGTATTCACATCTAGATTTGTACATTCCTTTCCCCGTCTTCCCTTCCAGGGTCATTGCACATCACACTTGTATTAAATAGTGGAGGAGTGGCCTAGTGGTTGGGACAGGGTACTTCAGGCCAGAAGGTTGGTGGTTCAAATCCCACTAGAGGACAGCAACCTTGGGCCGGAAGGACTGGGGTTTCTACTACCACAGGTGCTCCTTGTGGTCTTGGGCAAACCACTTAACCCTCCATAGCCCATGTTCCCTGTAAAATAGTTATCTCCAAGTTATAATGCCCTGTTCAATGTAATTTCAGTTTGTTCAATGTAAACCGCACTGATGCAGAATAGTGCGGTATATAAGAGAATAAAATAAATAAATAAATAGCATTTACTACTGTGGGCCAGACATATGTATGCACACATGTGATATTGGCATCAGTGATGTCCTAATCAAATTTGCCACCCTTGGCAGGCCTTCACCGTACAGACCCCCGCACATTATCTCATCTTGGAGATGGGGCATAATAGCAATCGTTCAATGGAGCAGATGCACCACTGGATACCTTGCAGGGGTCCAGGGCTTCCAAGTTCCAGCACTCAGCACCATGACCCATGATCCATACAGATCTCCCCCAAGCCAAAGTACTGTCAATCACCATCAGCTTCATTCACGCCAATCGCTTCAACATGCTACATGCATCTCTCCTCAGGGCCAGCCTCTCCCAACCCCTGGCCTTCATACAAAACTTCCAGCCCCTCAGAGAGGATATTCTTTTGGAGGGGCATCAGCAGCAGGCCATGAGGGCACCTGCATGCAATAGTATTGATCCAATCACAATGTCTGAAATGCTGGCACTTGAAAAACTTTTTTCTAGGAGTCATGACTCACCCTATAATCCTACCCAGACATGTAGATTCATAAATAGGTGGCCCAGCTCTGCTTGGCATTGTTGTGTCTTGAAATCCCAACCTTGGGAGATGAGGCAGTGGCATTGCAAAACTGTGGTAGCAGAGAAAGCTGGTAAATGGTTGATACAGCATGACACTTGACAAAGATATGGAAGCACCCTATTGAGCCAGGACAACAGTCTTCATTCCATGAGCACAGCCTGTGTTGACTCATCAGAGGTTGTAGCATATATTTGTCTCAGTTTAGATCGTTGACAGTTTGACAGAACACATGGGCCCTGATTGTAAATATGCTCTGTGCAGTGACCAGTGAATGGCTGCTTTTCGAGAGTCGCTGGTTGGTGGATGGCCCTTTTCAATCCCACATTCTCCTGTGGGTTAGAAACATCAATGATGTATTTTTGTTATGGACAGGCACAGTGGAACAGTTATTGTCTTTTCATCAGTAGCTTAACCACTGTGATGAGAATCTTTCTTTTTCTTTGGAATATAGCGCAACATCTACTTCTTTTTTGGATGTCTCTTTGACACGTCAAGGCGACTGTTTGTTTTCCACAGTGTACTCCAAACCTACCCATCATATGGCCTTTCTTCATTTCACTAGTGCACATCCTCAACGTCTTAAGAACAGCTTGCCTTTAGCTCAGTTTCTCTGTTATCGTCGGAACTGCTCCACAGTGTCTGATTACAAACTGCATTCACAGAGCTTGGAAGAATCATTTTTAGCCCAGGGCTATCCATTTCATCTGGTCTGTCAAGCTCGGACACATGCACATTACAACGATAGGACCTGGTTACTTACCTCCTCGTGATCGTTCTGCATCCCTAGATACTGGCTTTGTTCATTATATTTCACATTTCAATCCTTTGAGCTATCAATTATCTAAGATTATTCGTTGCCATTCCCACATTATTCATTTGATCCCTGGCTAATGTCAACAATGCATAAGATCCGTCTATACCAAGAGTCCAAATCTGAGTGAAATTTTTTATGCCCTTCTGCGTATACCAGCGTGGCACCTACACATCCTATTACAGCTGGCCATCGCTGCTGTGGGAATTGTTCGGTATGTTTTATGATGGAATCTTGTCAATCTTTCCAATATAATCATCAGACTTATCGTTTACACCACTCTACTACCTGTGGCAGTGTGGGGGTGGTATATTTACTTTGATGTCCTTGTGGCTTGGGGTATGTCAGGAAGACCAAGCGAGCTCTGTGGACATGCCTCTGGAACATAGAAGTCGACTTCGCCACGTGATGGAGGATGCTCCTTTGGTTCAACATTGTCAATCTTTTTGTCATCGGTTTGAAGATCTGAGATGTTTAGTAATTACACAGTGTTTAACTTCTATATATGGCAGAGACTGGAATAAGACTCTTACTCGTTTGGAACAGCATTGGATTTTTTGTCTGGATACAGTGACACCGGGAGGTCTTAATGAATCCATTGAATGGAAGATCTGTTTTTGAAGTTTTGGGTATTGACATCTTTGTTGCTTGGGTGAGCTGGGTGGTTATTTTCCTGTGATTATGTATTTTTTGAAGCACAGGAGTTGTGCTTTTGTGATTGCTAGCAGAGGTATATGGTTGTTGCTGGTTGATCGTTCTGGGTACGGGGTTTTTTATTTTTCCTGTGTGCTTTCTGATCGGCCTTTAAGTTCATCAGGGGGTTTCCTCTGACATCATCAGGCTTGTCTTTTTAATCGCACATACCTGATGTACTTTTCTTCAGCGTTATTTGGATCTTCCAGCCGGCTCTGCTCGCAGCACTTCTTCTGTGCTTCTGTTGTGGATGTTCTGCCTTGGGTAAGTCTCTGGTTCCTCTGATGTTTTGCTTTTTTCTGCTTTTTTTTCATTTTTGGACCTGTTATTTTTTCCCATGTGAGAGCTTTTGATTTTTTTTTTTTCAGGACCAGCACGTTATTGTCCATCTTTCTTCTGTGACCAGCATGTTACATTTTAGAGCTCCCTGAGGAAGCCGTTGGGCAAAACATCTGGTGTCAAGCTCCAGCTGGTGATCTTTATTGCTGCTGTGCACTTCTTCAATGGCCTGCTGATCTTCAGATAAGTCTTCTGGACATTTTCTGTGTTTGCAGAGTTGATGTTTTCATGTTGTTATGCTGCTTTGTTGCTGTGCTGTAGTTGCTGATGTTTTCTGAATGCTTCACCAATTTGAGTTCTTTATAGAGGTTTTTTTTTTACCACTGATGTCTTTTGAGTCTTTTCGATTGCGGTGGCATGATTGTCCATCGTCTGGCTCTTCCTCCTTACTGATATTGGTCGGAAGGTTGGCAGAGGTCTTTTTTCCTCTATATATAAATTTATTTTCTAAACTAATCGCAAATTGGTTTGGCTTTCTCTTTTTCTCTCACATGGTGTTTAAATTCATCATTTATCCTTTTTTTTGTGCCAAGTTTGGATTTTTAGTTTTTTGCTTACAACCCTCAGCAGGCTATATGCATGTCATTGTTCACATTCATGATTTCCTATGTATCTGGCTGATTCTCTGATCTCCCATACAGGAATTTGAGTTAGCTCATCCCATACTGATGGCATTTGGCTACATAGCCATACTATAGGGGTTCAGACATGTAGCTCAGTTTCTCTCCCTCAGACAAACCACAGCACAGCAGGAACAGCTCCTACATTTGATGCAGGTATGCCTAAGTTGTAGCTGTTGTCATGCCAGCTGCTGGTGCTACAGTGTTACATCACACCACAGCTAGATCAGGGTCAAAGGCTGGGTTAACCTCTGTCATGCAACAGACCAATTTAGTGACATTCATGCTCTCATAGCCTCAATCAACATTATGCCTGTGTAACCCTGAGGTTGGTACATATCTGTACTGCAGATGCTCCTGCTCACCCAGATATTTTCTTAGCAGGATTTGGGGTTGAGCCCTTTCCAGCTGCCAAATTGGAGGAGGGTGAAGAAGGATAGACTAAGAGGTAAGATGCAGACATATTTCTTTACAAAAGGAGTGGTACATGTGTGGAATAGTTTCCCAGTGGGAGGTGATACAGACCAGAACAGCATCTGAATTCCAACAAGCATAAGACAAGTCCAGAAAATCTGTAATGGAAAGAAGGCAACTAGTGTAGCTAATATGAAGGGGTAGACTAGATAGGCCATGTGGTGATTTTCTGCCATAATGTTTGTATGTTTCTATTGTTTCCTATGCAACCCATGCATCATTGGCAAACATACATAGTGCAGCTGGCTTACAAGGGAGGCTGTATTACAACATATTGCATCTGTGATGCACCCATCAACATATAGCCTTCCATGGCAAATAGGCACTGCATCACCTTGACATGACACTCATCCTTTCCTTGTGCCACTGTAATTCATGGACCAAAGGTAGGGGCTCAACCTGAATGGGATGACATCATAATGATCCTTTCCTGATATTTACAAGGCATATTGTTTGTGTGTGATGCTTACATTCACATTTCATTATGACAGGAAAGAAGAAATTAGACCTTACCTGCTAATTGTCTTTCCTTGAGTTCTCTCCAGGCCAGTCCAGGGATAGTAGGGTTGTCAATCCCTTCCAGTAGCTAAGGACTGAATTCTGAAGTTTTGCTTACAAACTATCTGGCTCCACTTAGCGAACAAACCTCAGTCTACTGTTGTCAAAGCAGAATAGGAACAAAAACATCCAACTGCTCCTAACCTTCTGAGCACAGAAAACTCTAGACCACACCGCCAACGCTACCAAACGCTGAGTTCCTTTTCCTTTATTTAAAAAGCATTTTTTTTCTTCTTTTTTCATTTTTCGTTCATGAGCAAGTCTCCCGAAACTAAACGGAAGCCCCACAGCCCAAAAGAGCATATTAAACTGCGATGGAGAACCGCCAAGACTACAAACAAAGCACCAAATGCCGCTATGCAAGACATGCACTGGCTAACCGCCCTGGGCGGATTGCATACACTAACTGCCTGAAAACGGAATTCTACAACCCCGCAAATGCAGAGGGTGGGCCCTGGACTGGCCCAGAGAGAACTCAAGGAAAGACAATTAGCAGGTAAGGTCTAATTTCTTCTTCCTCTTCGTCTCTCCGGGCCAGTCCAGGGACAGTAGGGTAGTACCAAAGTAGTATCTAACCGCAGGAGGGAACAGCGAGGTCTGCCACAATAGCCGATGCCCCTACATTTGCGTCCCCTCTGGCCTGACCATCCAGTCTATAATGCCACGCAAAAGTATGAAGGGAAGACCAGGTAGCCGCCCTGCAGATGTCCACCGGCAGCACCAATGCCAATTCCGCCCATGAGGCGGCTTGGCCTCTTGTGGAATGAGCTCGCAGTCCCGAAGGAGGAACCTGTCCGCTGGCTTGATACGCCGCTGAAATAGCGTGCTTCACCCAACGAGCAATGGTAGCTTTAGAGGCCGCCTCCCCTTTCCTTGGACCACCAAACAGCACAAACAATCGATCTGTACGGCGAAAGGACTTCGTTTTGCGCAGGTATCTCCACAGCACTCTGCCCAGATCCAACCGCCTCAGGACCACATCCACAGGCTGATCCCCCTGGACCCAAAAGGTCGGCAGGGAGATAGGCTGATTCAGATGAAAACGAGACACCGCCTTCGGAAGAAAGGAAGGCACGGGTTGCAATGTTATCTTTTCCTCCGAAAATTGGATAAATGGCTCCCGAAAGGAAAGCGCTTGCAGATCGGAAATTCTCCGCGCCGAGCATAAGGCCACTAAAAACACGGTCTTCCATGAACAGTCTCTGATCGACACTGCATTCGCTGGCTCAAAAGGGGGCCGCGCTAGCGCCTCTAGCACCAGGTTCAAATCCCATGGGGGAACTACCGTCCGGACAGGGGGCCTCAGATTCTTAACCGCCTTCAAAAACCTCAGAATATCCAGATACCCGGATAAGAAAGTCCCCCGAACCTTGCAGCGAAAACATGACAAAGCGGCCAACTGAACCCTCAAGGTACTAAGGGCTAAGCCTTTTTCCAAACCCTCCTGGAGAAAGGACAACACCTCAGGCACTAAGGCGGTTCCGGGTGCAAGATGATGCTGAACACACCAGCGCTCAAAGATACGCCAAACTCGAATATAAGCCAAGGAAGTGGACCTCCTCCTGGCCTTTAGCAGTGTGGTTACGACCGTCGATGAGTAACCCCTACGGCTCAACCTTTCCCTTTCAATAGCCAAGCCGTAAGCAAGAAGCGATCGATGTTGGGCATCAGAAGCGGTCCCTGGAACAAGAGGTTCATCTGAACGGGCAGCCGCCAGGGTGTATCCGCGAGGAGACGTATCAAGTCGGCATACCATGCTCTCCTGGGCCAATCTGGGGAAATGAGGATCACGAGCCCCTCCTCTATTCTCCAAAGGACTTTCCCGATCATTGGCCATGGCGGAAAAACAAAGAAGAACCGCTGCCGACCAGGGCTGAGCTAAGCCGTCGAGACCCTCCGACACGCGTTCCCTGCGCCTGCTGAAGAAGCGTGCGACCTTGGCATTGTCGAAGGTGGCCATGAGATCCATGACTGGCTGCCCCCAATGCAGCGTCAACTCGTGAAAGACCGCTGCATTCAACTCCCACTCTCCTGGGTCCACCGTGTGCCGACTGAGGTAATTGGCCTGAACATTGTCTCGACCCGCTACATGAGCCGCTGACAACGCCACCAAGTGCAATTCCGCCCAATCCATTAAGCGCTGACTTTCCTCTAGCAGGACTGTACTGCCCGTTCCGCCCTGCCGATTGATGTAGGACACCGTCACCGCGTTGTCGGAGAAAACCCGTACCGCTTTGCCAGACAAGAACGGAAGAAATTGCTGAAGGGAGAGGAACACCGCCCTGAGTTCCAGGCGATTGATGGACCACTCTCGTTGCTCCGGAGACCAATTCCCCTGCGCCATGTGGGAGACACAATGCGCCCCCCAGCCTGCTAAACTGGCATCCATTGTAATGAGAACCCAATCTGGCTGTGCCAGAGGAACCCCTGCGTGAAGATGGCTGGGCTCCAACCACCATTGCAGACTGACTGTGACCGCCTGAGAGTAGGGCAATCTGAGATCCAGCGGTTGGTCCTGCGGCGACCACCTCGTCAACAACGCTTGCTGAAGCGGACGCATGTGTGCCCGCGCCCAGGGCACGAGATCCAAGGCTGCCGCCATGGACCCTAGAAGCTGTAAGTACCACCACGCTGTTGGAGCTGGAGTGCGCAGAAAGGCCGACACTTGTCCCAGAATCTTCTGAACCCGTTCCTCCGGAAGAAACACTGCTCCCAATTCGGTATCGAACACAGTGCCGAGATAAAGGAGACGTCGAACCAGTTGCAAGTGACTCTTGGCCCGATTCACGACCCAACCGAGCTGCTCCAGAAAACTCACCACCTTTGCTGTTACCGTCACAGACTCCTCCACAGACGGCACCCGAATCAACCAATCGTACAGATACGGATGTACCAGAATGCCTTGCTTGCGCAGGGCGGCCGCTACCACCACCATGACTTTTGTGAACGTACGCGGCACCATAGCAAGGCCAAAAGGAAGCGCATGGAACTGAAAATGCCCCTGCGGAACCGCAAAGCGCAAAAACCTCTGATGTGCTGGCTGAATCGGGATGTGAAGGTAGGCCTCCATCAGATCTATGGACGAGAGGACCTCCCCCTGGAGTACTGAGCGAATGACGGAGCGCAGGGTCTCCTTGCGAAAATGCGGGACTCGCAAAACAGCGGTTTACATGCTTGAGATCTAAAATAGGTCAAAAAGAACCTTCCTTCTTGGGAACCACGAAATAAATTGAGTACCAACCGAATCCTAATTGGTCCCGAGGAACAGGGACTACCGCCCGAAGGTTTATTAACCGCTGAAGAGTCGCAGAAACAGCCGCTCTCTTTCCCGCAGAGCCACATGGAGACACCACGAAAGCGTCCCCTAATGGGCGAGCAAACTCCAGCGCATACCCGTCGCGAATAAGTTCCAGAACCCACTGGTCTGTCGTAATGTTGGCCCAAACGGAAAGGAACTCTTGGAAGCGTCCCCCCACCGGACACTCCGCCTGGGCCAGCCTCGTTTCATTGCGGCTTTTTACTGGGGGTTTGCTGGGCCCCAAAATAGCCTCTACTGAACCCCCGAGCTCCCCGAAAGGACTGACCCCTAGACAGAAAACGCCCCCTCTGGTAGGGCGCAAATCTCAAACTCCGGAATCTACAAAATTCTCGGGCTGGACGATTGGGCAACAAGCTAGATTTCTGCCCTTTCAGACAGTCCTCTGGAAGCCTACCATCTTTGGAGTCTCCAAGATCTTTCACAATCTTCTCCAGCGCAGCTCCAAAGAGCAGCGACCCCTTATAGGGCAGTTTGCTAAGGCGAGACTTAGAAGATGCGTCCGCCGCCCAATTCTGCAGCCAGAGGAATCTGCGAGCCGCAATCACTGATGCCATGAACTTAGCTGAAATGCAGATGAGATCATAAAAGGTATCCGCTAGGTAAGCCGCGGCAGATTCCAACTTCGCGCCTTCCGCGGCTCTGTGATCGCCAGTCTCCCCCCGAGCCTCCCCTTGGATCCATCTAATGAAGGCTCTAGATACATAAGCTCCACAAATCACAGCACGCAACGCAAGAGCGTTAGAGTCAAAAGCTTGTTTAAGCAGTCTCTAACTTACGATCCTGTAAATATTTAAGGGCCGCTCTGCCCTCCACTGGGATCGTGGTCTTCTTTGTGACCGCAGCCACCAAGGCGTCAACTTTAGGCATCTTTAACAAATCTTGCTCCTCTTGTGGCAACGGGTAGAGCCGTCCAATGGCCCTCGCTCCACGCAGAGTGGCCTCTGGGCATTCCCACTTGGATTCCACCATTTGTTTGATCACTCGGTGCACCGGAAAACACCACTGCTCTGCCTTAACGCCCTGAAGCAGCGGATCCTCCAAAGGCTCCTCCTGGGACTTCGGGATAACAATATTTAAAGCCGTGAGGGACTGAGTAATAAGGGCCCCTAACTCTTCTCTCCTAAAGACCCGAAACAGATTAGGATCTTCGCCAAGGCCCATGTCAGTGTCCTCCAACTCCTCTGCCCAGGGCTCCACTCCTGAATCAGAGAGGATCTCCCCCTCTTCAGCCCCTTGCATAGCCGGAGGTTGTTGACTGACGCTATCAGTCCCTGCTCCAGCCCCCAAAACCATGGTGGAGAGCCCCTCCACCAGATCTAGGGAAGAGACCTCCTTCTGCTGAGCGCCTGACTGTCCGGAGAGAGAGGCAGCACTGCTGGCCTGCTGACGCTGCAGACAGTAAGCTTTATGCATAGATAAAATAAATTCAGGGGGGAAAAATGATTCCCAGCCCCCCTGCTCCAAAGGGGAGGGCTGCGGAGGATCCTCCTCTACTGGGAAAGGCTGTTTCGATTTAGCTTTCTTTTTCCCTGGCTTTCTCTGAGACGGCACAGGAACGGGAGCCCTAACTAAAATGGCGGCCATTCCTGCCTTTTCTGACTCCTCTTGAGAAGGGCCTAACGCCGGAGAGACATCTGCCTTACCTTCCATGCTGTTCCTAGCGACCCGGGACAAAATACAGCCTAAACGCACACACCGCCGACAAAACCCTGCATCAGAAAGCCCTCTCTGACAGTCACACAGCACACCAAACGCGGCAGCATGCATCTCCGCCGTACTCTACTGGCTGCGAAACAAGCGCGCTAAGCCCTGCCGCCTCACCTGCTGCATGGAGAGGCCGAACCCTCGAGCTACTCAGGTCCGCTGCTAGCGGTAGAGTGCTCACATCACCGGACGCAGTAGATTGGGCTCTGGGGCTCCCAGGACCGTTCCCGCTGTCAATTTGAAGGATAGGCTGGAGAACGAGGCAGGCTCTGCCTATCGCCTATTTCTGCCGGCGTCGGACCTCCGATTCTCTTTTATTTCTTTTTTTTTTTTTTTTTTTTTATTAGTAAAGGAAAAGAATCCCTGTGCTGACAGCGAGGCTCCCCACTGACCAACACTCCTTGAAACCCTGAACACTCAAAATAATAAACTCCTTTCTAATTGTCTCTTCAGGAGCCAGAGGAAAGTATGTCCTTTTCAGCTGCTGAGGAATGAAGACTGAGGTTTGTTCGCTAGGTGGAGTCAGATAGCTTGTAAGTAAAACTTCAGAATTCAGTCCTCAGCTGCTGGAAGGGATTGACAACCCTACTATCCCTGGACTGGCCCGGAGAGACGAAGAGGAAAACAGTTCCCCCAATCTTGAGGGATTTTATTTAGGTCTCATTTACACTGCCACATAACATACGTACACCCCTAACATGTTGCTACATACATCATTGTTCATATCCATCCACGTGATCATCTGCTTCTGTCATATTTACCTCTGTCAGATGCTACACCATGCTCAACCCAAATTAGCTTCTTATAATTACACATCAATCTCATCTATCATGGGTGTACTGCACACATCAGCACTCCTACACTGTCAAACCTTTCATGGACACATCAGGGCCTTGGAGCCTCCTTGTAGGCACACTTACAAATCATCCGAGACCACACACTGACATCCGGGCACATTCATAGATGACCCGTCACTTTGATAGCTGCAACATTATCCTCCCACGTACTGTGTGACATAAGAACCATTTGGGTTATTGAGGTCCATCTCCTCTTATCTTTCCTTCCATGCAAACAGGGAAAGCCCTATACTTGGTTCTGAATATTGGTGCCCTAGGCAAACAGCAAGCTTTACACCACCTCTTGCTGTCAAACTCCATTATTTAGCTTAGCTTACCCTGCTTTGGCTGCCCTCTGAAAGTCGCTGCCTTAGGCAACTGCCTAGTTTGCCTACTGGTTAGACTGGCCCTGCCAGCAACCTCTGAAATGTCACTGTCAGACAGACTCCCTTATCATACGTTAAGATTACTGCCTTTTTCGGGAGGCAAGGTGCACAACTGCAACGTTAACGCCTGGTATCCTCTTAGCACCCAAAGTGATGCCATGTTCCTTTAACACCTATATGCCTCTCCCTGCTCCATCCTTCATCACATGCAAACACCCTTAACGCTGCCGGTTATCCGGTACTCTCTTAACGTTCCTTAGTAAACATACCCCATAGTGTGTATGGATTTTCAGAAAGCCTTTGACAAGGTCCCTCATGAGAGACTCTTGGCGAAATTAAAAAGTCATGGGATAGGAGGCAGTGTACTATTGTAGATCAGGAACTGGTTAAAAGATAGAAAACAGAGAGTAGGGCTAAATGGCTAATTTTCTCAACAGAGAAAGCTGAATAGTAGAGTAGCCTAGGGATCTGTGTTAGGCCCACTGCTTTTTAACATATTCATTAATGACCTAGAAATAGGAATAATGAGGTAATTCAATTTACAGATGACACACAGAATTATTCAACACTGTTAAAACACAAGAAGATTGTGAAAAATTGCAAGAGGATCTTGAAAAATTGGAAGACTGGATGTCCAAATGGCAGATGAAATTTAATATGGACAAGTGGAGTGGAGGAGTGGCCTAGTGGTTGGGGCAAGGTACTTCAGGCCGGAAGGTCGGGAGTTCGAATCCCACTAGAGGACAGCAACCTTGGGCCAGAAGGACTGGGGTTTCCAGTCCCACAGGTGCTCCTTGTGGTCTTAGGCAAGCCACTTAACCCTCCATAGCCCATGTTCCCTGTAAAATAGTTATCTCCAAGTTATAATGTCCTGTTCAATGTAATTTCAGTTTGTTCAATGTAAACCGCACTGATGCAGAATAGCACGGTATATAAGAGAATATAAATAAAATAAAGTGCAAAAGTTATGCAACTAGGAAAGAGCAATCCAAACTATGGTTACACGATGCAAGATAGCACCTTAGAAACCACCACCCAGGAAAAAGATTTAGGTGTCATCATGGATAATACATTGAAACCCTCCACCATGTGTGCAGCAGTGGTCAAGAAAGCAAATAGAATGCTAGGAATCTTCATGTAAATAGTTTCCCCTGTTATTCAGGTACTACTTCCTGTTAATTGTAAGACCAGACATATGTAATTTTGTCAGATGTTTCTGTTCCATGTAAACCGCGCTGATGTCAAATAGTGCGGTATATAAGAAATGTTAATAAATAAATAAGGAAAGGAATGGAGAATAAAACCAAGGATATTATAATGCTTCTGTATCTTTCCATGGTGCGACCACACCTTGAATAAGTACTTTACCAGTTTTGTCCTGGCCTCAGATTTTTGGAGAGTTCCAGTTATACAGAGGACCAGTACAAGCTTGCTTTTACTTCAGGTAATAAGCAATATACTTAGACCAGAACCCCATTTTGGTATCTAAACGCCCCAGCAAATTTTAATATCGTCCTATATAAAGTCTTACCTGATGCCTAAGCCAGAGGCACACTGGTCAATGTAAATAATATCCTAATCAAAAGTTCTAATTTTGAAATCCATCTGGCTGAGCCAGAACTTACGTTTAAACAGGTCCAGGCAATGGGAGCCAAACTATCACTGTCTAAGGGACAGTGGTACAGAAAGTCCCTAAACTACCTGGGTTATGAAATTTCAGCAAAAGTTACATCCACAGAAGAAAAGGATAGTAGCATTACAACTGCTCAAAAGACCCACAAATGTGTCTGAGCTACACTCATTAGTAGAGATATGTAATTATTCCCACCAGTTCCTGTTTAGAGTATAGCGAGGTTACCCATCTCTTGGTTAAACTTCTGAAGCAGGGTGAACCATGGACATGATGCCTAGAACAGGAGGCAACAAAAAAAACCTCACCAGAATTCAAAACTATACTATATAAAAAAACTATGCTTAAATGCAATAATCCAATACACAGCCCTCAGGAGATTCCAACAGGAGGCAGCCATGAATGAGTTTAAGGACATTCTAAGCAGAAACCTTTTGCCTAGCCTATCCAGAAGGGGTAAAGGAATTTTTCCTTGAGTTAGGGTTCACATAGGACTGCATGAGTGCAGTCCTGTACCCCAAGCATAACACTGCTAAGGAAATCATGGCATATGCCAGCAAAGCCTCATCTGAAGTAGAAAAGCAGTACTCAGAATGTGAAAAAGCATTGCAGTCCACTGCATGGGCACTGCAGTACTTTCGTAGTTATATCCATAGTGAGAAGTTGATAGTTGAGACAAACCATCAACTTATCAGCTTCCTAGGAAATGACAGAATCAAAACTAGACAGGTCTTCAGTAGTAGGATTACCTTCTGGGTCCTAGCCTGTCAAGGATGGCCCATGTAAGTGTAGTATGCTCAAAGGCATAAGAATAAGTTAGATTAAGATCTACTGGAACTGCATTGCTGCAGTCCTACCTGAGACTGGCTTTGAGCTAGATCTAGATATAGGCCCGACCGAGCCCCATTACAAACATTACTATGATGAAAATGTGCACAGACATCCTCAAGGTTTATGTCTATGGATGTGCATTCCAACAACATTTGGACCATTAATTAATTGCAGGAGTAGGGGTAGCACTGGTGCCAAATCAACACTGTGAACCTCTCAGGTATTGCTTAGGCTCCAAGAACAATCACAATACGCTGAACTCATTGCTGCCTTGATAGCCTTAAAGTGGAGGAGAAAATCCACATATTAATCATTTATATGGCAAATGTGTAGTCAGAATGCAATTTTTTGGGGTGCTCGGGTTTAACATAGGGGAGGCACTTGGTATGCCAGGTCCCCCTCCCATGGCACTTACCACTTCTGCAGCATAGTGGGATCTCAGGCCTTTCTTCCCCCATTTGCAGCCATGGTGACTAGTCAGGAGAAGTAACTGGAGAGGCCTGATGCATAAGCCCCTGCAATATGGACTCTATGTCTACCAGAGGGTGACATTTTACTTACCAGACAATGTCCTTTCCTTGAGTCCATTTAGACCAGTCCAGACATGTAGGTTGTGTTCCCCTACCAGCAAATTGGCGTAGACAAAGAACCAATGAAATGCCCAGGTTTCAATGACATCACTCCCATGCCTCTATCTGTCCCAAAGCATAAGAAAGAACATGGCAAGTCTCAACAACTTCAACGTGGGCATCAATGAGTAACCAAACAGTAGAGAACTATGTACAGGAAAGCCTAAACTGAAGGCTATCAGTAGAAGATGGACCTGCAAAGCAAACTATATAAATCATAGCGGACCCCAGGATACCACTGCAGAAGAAGAGAGCCAACACAGTTCCAGGGGTGGGCCCTGGACTGGTCTATCAGGACTCAAGGAAAGGACATTATCTGGTAAGTGTCACCTTCCATATTGTCTTGCTAGACCAGCCCAGACAAGTGGGATGTCCCAAAGCTACAACTCCAGTGGGCGGGAAGATGACACAGCAACTCACAAAACCTTAGAAGCAAAGACCATGTCCACCCAAACATGGAGATCCAAGCAGTAATGCTTGACAGATGTGGAAAGTGATGCATACGTTGCTGCCTGCCAAAGGTCTACAGGGACTACCAAGCTCCACTCTGCCTATGGGGATACTTGTGCTTGGGTAGAATGGGCACATAAATCCTTTGGAATTAGCCGGTTCCACAAAAGACACATCAAGGCAATAGCCTCCTTAAAGTGTAGTTACTCACCTGTGATCTCCGGGAAAGGCAGGAATTTAGTCTTCACATATGGGTGACATTGGGTACCGACAGAGCCCACGCGGGAAGCTCCCCAGCAACCAGTAGGAAAGCCTTTGGGAGCACTCTGCTGTGCCTGTGCCACTGCCTTCCCGCTCTCCCAACTCCCTCTCCTCAGTTGGGTTTGTAGTTGAAAAGACAGAGTAAAAAACAAAAATAGAACTCTATGACTCCAAGGAGAGGAAGGTGGGTTGTGAAGACTAAATTCCTGCTGTTCCCGGAGATCATCTGCTATCTCTAGGAACAAGCAGGAATATAATCTTCACATAAGGGACTCCCTAGCTCCCAGATCTCTGAAGGGTTGAACTGGGTCAGAATGTTGGACAAGGTCAGATTAATCTAGACTTCCCCGCCAAGGAAATCTGGTAAGAATATTGAGGCGGGGGGTAAGAGTTGTCCTTATTTTCCAAAGAGATGTGAAAGGACTGCCTGGCCAAAGACCACATCCCAGCAGGTCCTTGTCTAAGCAATAGTGGGCAGCAAAGGTGTGGATGGAGGACCATGTTGCAGCCCAGCAGATTTTGTCAATGGCTACTGGTAGGTTTGCCACCGACATTGCTGTGGCTTGAACATTATGAGCAGTGACATGCCCGGTGAGGGTAAGGCTGCGTTATCGTATGCCAGTGATATACAGTCTACTATCCATCTGGAGAACATGCAATTCATTACAGGGAGACCCAGGCGGTTGGGGTCAATGGACAAAAATAATTGAGAGGATTTCCAAATGTCCTGTGCTCTTTGGAGATAGAAGGCCAGAGCCCTTTGGTAGTCAAGGGTGTGCAGGGTTGCCTCTGCACAAGATGCTTGAGGTCTTTGGAAGAAGACCAGAAGGATTACTGACTGATTAATGTGGAAAGGTGACACCAGCTTTGGTAAAAAGTGGGGATGTGTTCGAAGGACGACTTTTTTATAATGGAATCTGGTATATGGTGGATGCGCCACTAAGGTTTGCAGTTCACTGATGCGCCTAGTTGAGGTCAGGGTGATGAGGAATAAAACTTTCCAAGACAAGTATCGCAAGTGGGCAGTTGCTAAGGGCTCAAACGGAGGTTTGAGGAGCTGAGCCAATACCACACCGTTGGAGGTGGTCAAAGGGGTGGCTTGGTGAGGAGGCGGCCCTTCATGAAACATGCCACTAGAGGAATTGTAGAGATGGGTCAACAAGCTGAAAAGCTGAAATAGCACAGAGGTGCACACATAGTGAATTTGTTTTGAGTCCTGAAGAGGACAGATGCAAAAGGTATTGAAGAAGCATGGGTACTTATACTTCAAAGTGATTGTGGTTATTTGAGAGCACCATGAAGCGCATCTACGCCATTTGAATGAGTACGTTCTCCTAGTGGAAGAAAGGAGGACATCTTTCACGGCTGTTGAAAGTCATAGATGTTGAAATATCATGCTCTCAACATCCACGCTGTCAGGCGAAGACACCGCAGAATGAGATGCAGCACTGTTACGTTGTCCTGGGACAGAAGACCTAGGTTGGATCCCAATGGAATCAGAGGAGTCTGTGTCAGCCAAAGTAGGATGGGAAACCAGGGCTGACGGGGCCAGCAAGGGGGTATGAGGATCATAGTTCCCTTGTCTGCTTGGAGTTTCATGAGGGTCTTTGGGTATTGGGGGAAAAAGCATAAAGCAGTTCCTGACCCCAGTGAATCAGGAAAGCATCTGATGCCAGACTAAATTTGGATGGTATCCTGGAGCAGGACTGTGAAAGTTGAGAGTTCTGTGGAGTGGCAAAGATCTATGGCTAGGCTCCCCCAGGTTTGGAAGATCTGTGCCACTGTAGCTGGATCTAGGGTCCACTGATGAGGATGCAAGATCTGACTCAGTTTGTCCGCCAAGTGATTGATTTCTCCTGGAATATAAACTGGATGGAGTTGCATGTGATGAAGAATGATGAAGCTCCATAGACGACAGGCTTCCTGGCAGAGAGGAAGAGAGCCCGTCCCCCCTTGTTTGTTTACGTAAAACATTGCCACCTGATTACCTATCCTGACCAAGATCTGACTGTTGGAGAGGTGGTGCTGGAAAACTTGAAGAGCATTTGTGATTGCTTAGAGCTCAAGGAGGTTGATTTGTTGAGTTGATTCCTGAGCTGTCCACAATCCTTGTGTGGAGATGGAATCTAGATGGGCTCCCCAACCAAGCTTGGATGCATCTGTAGTCAAGATATGCTAAGGTTGGGACATCTGAAAAGGTGACCCTATGAGAAGATTTGTTGGGGTGCACTACCAGAGAAGCGATTCAGCCTTAGGGTGTGTTACTTGAATGACATCCCGTAGATTCCCTGTGGCTTGGGTCCACTGGGATGAGAGGGTCCATTGTATTAGTTGCATATGCAGTCTTGCATAAGGTATTATATGCACTGTGGAAACTATGTGGCCTAATAGGCACAGGAAGGCTTGAGCCGTTGCAGTCTTCTGCTGGCACATGTGAGTGGCTAGGTCCATCAATCTGTTCATGCGATTCAGAGGAAAGCAGGCCCTGGATTGTTGAGTATCCAATATGGTGCTGATGAACTCCAGTCTTTGAGATGGAGTGAGCTGGGGACTTTGGGAAGTTTATGACAAATCCCAGATGTTGCAATAGTGCAAGAGTTTACTGAACAGATGAGCAGAGTTCTCCAGGACAGTCTGCTTTATTAGCCAGTCATCTAAGTAAGAGAAGACGAAAACTTTGTTCTTTCGAAGATATGCTGCCTCAATGGCCATGCACTTTGTGAAGACTATTGGTGCATTTGCAAGGCCGAAGGGGATGACCCTGTACTGATAATGGATGCCCCGACAGGCGAAGCGAAGATATTGCCTGTAATTTGGGTAAATCAGAATGTGAGTGTAGGCTTCTTTGAGGTCTAGGGAACAAAGCTAGTCCTGTTCCTGCAAGTAGGGGAGGCAAGTTCCCAGAGAGATCATTTTGAATTTCTCCTTGACTAGGAATTTGTTGAGTTCTCCGAGATCAAGAATGAGTCTGTAGCCCCTTGATTTCTTTGGAATCAGGAAGTAGGGGGAGTAGAAGCCTTTTAGCAGCTGGCTTTGAGGAACTGCTTCTATGGCCCCTTGGGAAGGAGATTGTTGACCTTCTGTTAGAGCAGAGCATCGAGGAGAGGTTGGGTGGGAAAATCCCGGCTGCAATGGTGAGGGGGAAGTTCTTGAAAATGTAACTGGTAACCTTTCTGAACTATGGACAGGGTCCACTGTTCTGTGGTGATGGAGTGCCATCGATATGAGAAATGGAAGTGTCTCCCTCGAATGGTTGAAGGTTCCTGAATGTGCAGGGACAGGTTGGCTGTGCTCCCTAGATGGGAGTCAAAAACTAGATGCTGCCAGCGTCTGAGTGGCTGGCTATGGTTTGGCTATCCTGGGCTTCTTTGCCTGCTTAGGACCCTGTTGTTTTTGTTGGGGCTGATAAGCAGGCTGAGAATAGGAGGGGTTAGAATCTCCTCCTCTTTGAGTAGAAGGATCTTTTAGCGACTGCCTTTTTCTTTGTTTGGTCAGCAGTCTTCCTGGAGAGCCTTTTAAGCATTGTTTCATCTATCTCCAGCTCTCTGGCCTTCTCCCTCCAGTTTTTACAGAAGAAGTTTTCTCCTGTACAGGGAATATTACCAAGCTTGACCTGGACCTATTGTTCCAGGTCTCATGCCTGGAGCCATGCTAACCGGCATTCACCTATGGCAATAGATAAGGCTCTACTAGTGGATTCATAGGCATCAAATACTGCCCTGTTTACAAACTTTGATACATTTTGGCTGTGTGCAAACATAGCCTGAAAAGCAAGTCACTTTTCCTCGAGAAGGAATGGAAGAAATCCTTCCCAGTCCTTATTAAGTTCTTTGAGGAACATTCCCATAAAGAGAAAGTAGAAGTTGATCCTGCTGGCTAGCATTGAAACCTGAAAGGATCGCAGCGAGCAAAGGAATCGAGATTCCTCGATTCCCATTCTGGAGGCATGGAAGAGTGGTTCTTTCCATTCTTGATGCAACGCATAGCCACTTCAACCACCATAGAGTGGTGTGGAAGTTGTGTTTTTTGAAAACCAGGACACTCTGATACTCTGTACATAGTATCGAGCCGTCAGCTAATGGGCGATACCATGAGAGAGATCTCCCACATTTGGAGCATCAAGTTGTGGAGGATGCGATGCACCGGGAGAATCGCGGCTTCTTTCAGGGCTGTAGGGTACTGGAGGATCTCCAGCTCCTCTGCCCTTGGTTCCAGTTACGATGAAGCAGGAATTGATAATCTCGCCATGTCTTGGAAGGACATGTCCTCCGGTGGTGATTTTCTGCACGTGCTCGTGGTTGGAGGAAAGGGCTCAGACAATATCATGGAGGGCCATGGAATCAAAGAAGTGGAGGTCAGAATCAGATGTATCAGAGTGATTCAGGTGAGTATCGACTTTGTTGATGCTCCTCGATACCTTCAGTGTCTAGAACTGTAGTTCTCACCCATGGGATGTCGATAGCAGAGACCAATGTCGGTGTCGGCCCTGGGGCATTGGGCCCCGAGGAAGATTGGATTGGTGCCGACGGTGGTACCGATGTCGATGCCTGGATTGGTGTTGATGCTCCAGTGGGCAGCCCCCCAGATGTCTGTTCAAGAAGAACTGATACTGCGAGGAGGGCCGCTAAGGTTCTCCCAAGGATAGCATGCACTGATCCAAGGAGGTTGCCTGCGTCTGGACCAATGTAAGAATGGGGCTTGCCATCACCATACCAGAACAAGGCATCAGGGGCTCTCCAGATGTTGAGGCCTTGGGTGCCTGCCGATTCCCCACCGAAGCTTTGGAGGACAAGTCCTCCAGCCTAGGATGCCTGGGACAATGGCCAGCGTCGAAAGAAGTCCAGGAAGATTCCCGGTGTTGAGCGGGACCTTTCCCTTGATTTCAGAGACTTGCTTGAGGAATCCTTGGACTTCTCCTTCGATTTCTTTGACTTCTCTGAGGTTTTACAAGACTTTTGCTTCTCTTTGGAAGACCTTGAGGGAAGCATGGGTCTTTTGCTCTTTTTCTTCAACTGTTTGGAGTCCTTAGAAAGCTTAGAGCTCTAGAGTAAGTCAAGGCCAATGACATCAAGTCTAATAGAAAGAGCTCCCCAAACATTTTGGCCCGGTTTCCTAGGCCTCTCATCGTCATCTGTTTACAGAGGGAGTAGGCTTGGGGAACATGGTCGGGGCCAAGGCATTCAGACACCAATCGTGTTTATCTGTGACCGAAATGGTGCTGGAGCACTTGGTACATTTTTTGAACCCACTCGAGGGTTTTTCCATTGTGAAGATGGTGGACAAGGCCCTGAGGAAAATTCTTTGAAAAAGAGAGAAAAGAAAAAGAGAGATAATTGGATTTTAGGGAAAAATCAAAAGACAAAATTGATACCAGAATAGAGTGATACTAGCGCGGTGAGGAGAAGCACTTTTGGAAAAAATATGAAGTTTTCTTCTCCAGTTTTGACCTGTTGGCTCCATGGAAAAAGAAGAACTGAGGAGAGGGAGTTGGGAGAGCAGGAAGGCAGGGGTTCAGGTGCAGTGGAGTGCTCCCAACGGCTTTCTTATTGATAGCAGGAGAGTTTCCCACATGGGCTTTCTCGGTATCCGATGTCACCCAAATGTGAAGGACTACATTCCTGCTTGTTCCTGGAGGTTCCAGCATCCCAAAGCAGACTTAGCCATCACGTCACCCTTGTGCGAACCAGCAAACAGCACAAAAGGATAGTCTGACTTATGAAAGGAATTTGTAACCTCCAGGTACTGGAGAAGTACTCTCCAGATATACACAAGGTGAAGATCCTTATCCTTCCCCCACACTGCTCCTTAAAGGAAGAGCAGGCAGACCACCTGGTTCATATGAAAGGGAGAAATCACCTTAGGCAAGAAGTCAGATAAGGATCTTGGGAAGAGAGCTTGCAGCTTGGAAATCCACCTTGCAGAACAAATCACAACCAAGACATAAGCTACCACCGTGGCGTTGTCAAACACTCGAAACACCCAGTCCTCAACCATTGGCTGGAAATGCAGAAGAGCCATCCTGATGGCCCTTGCATTTAAGTGGTTGATGGACTACACTGGCATCCGTCGTCAGAAAGATCCATGAGTAATTGGCCAGCAGCATGCCTTTACTCAAGTGACTAGGCTGCTACCACCGCCACAGGCTGGCCTTCACCATCATCAGGAGTGGAATCCTGAGCTTGAATTCCTGAGAATTCAAGGACCACCGAGTTAGCAAGGACTGCTGGAGTGGCCACATAAGGAGAAATTTCACTTACCGTTAATTTCCTTTCCTGGAATACTGCTAGACCAGTCCAGACAAACGGGTTGTGTCCCCCTGCCAGCAGATCTTGGAGACAGAGAATTCTACCAGAGCTCTGATAGGCTGGACTCTGGTGATATGGTCCTACCCCTAGGGGTCTCCCTCAGTATTGTCTGTAAAGCAAACCCAAACATGTAACGCAACTAAACCATAAGACCACACATAGAGGACGTTTAATTCAACTATGTACAAGGGAGCTGAAAGTATCCCCAGAACTGAAGGCTGCTAAGACCGATAACGCAGCCATCGGGCCCCCATGGTGAGGCATACTGACAAGGAAGGAACAGAGGCCAGCGGCTTCACTGCACTAGCAGCACCGTAACTGACAGCAGGTTGGGTCCTGGACTGGTCTAGCAGTATTCCAGGAAAGGAAATTAACGGTAAGTGAAATTTCTCCTTCCAGGTCATACTGCTAGACCAGTCCAGACAAACTGGCAGTACCCAAGCTACCTGCTTTCAAGGGGGGGGTCAATGCCAACGACAGCACTGCAGCTCCAAACTGACCCTCCTGCCGAGCGTGAACGTCCAATCTATACTGACGGACAAACGTGGACAACGATGACCAAGTCACCGCCCGGCAAATGTCGAGAGGGGCTACTTGAGACCGCTCAGCCCAAGACGAAGCCTGAGCCCGAGTGGAGTGAGGTTGGAGCCCTGCTGGAACCTGCTTGCCTTGCAGTATATAAGCTGCCTCAATAGCTCCTTGCAACCATCTAGAAATGGTGGATTTGGAGGCTGCGGACCCCCGTCGAGGGCCCGCAAACAGGACAAAAAGATGATCGGTCTTACGGAAGGCATTCGTGATCTTAAGATACCGATAAAGCACTCTCTTCAGGTCCACAGCACGCGATTGACGAAGGTCACCGGAACACTGCTCTCTTTCAAAGGTAGGCAAGAAAAGAGGCTGGTTGACAGGAAACAGGATAAGCACCTTAGGTAAAAAGGATGGAAGAGTTCGAAGAGAAACTCCCGCCGAAGAAAACGAGAGATAGGGTTCTCGACAAGAAAGAGCCTGAAGTTCGGAAATCCGACGTGCCGAGGTTATGGCCACTAGGAAAACCATCTTTAGCGTTAAATCCTTAAGGGAACATGCCTTCAGGGGCTCAAAGGGAGGAGCAACAAGGGCACGGAGAATGAGAGCGAGATCCCAAGAAGGAACTAAAGGACGTATCGGGGGCCATAATGTCTGAACCCCTTTAAGAAAACGTGAAATGTCCACATGCGAGGCGAGAGAATGCCCCGCTATCGGCCCTCGAAAACAAGTTAGCGCGGCAACCTGCACGCGCAAGGTCCCGAGCGCCAGACCTTTATCTAGACTGGCCTGCAGAAAGGAAAGAATATCCGGGATGTTGCAACACCAGGGCGAGATGTGACGTAGCGAACACCAAGTGTCAAAGAGACGCCACACACGAGCGTAAGCCAGCAACATCTAAGACCGCCGTGCCTTAAGCATTGTCGCCACCACACTCGACGAATATCCCTTCTGAACTAACCTGCGGCGTTCAAGAGCCAGGCCGTAAGCGAGTAAGGAGCCGGGTTTCCAATTTCCACCGGCCCTTGGAGAAGGAGCCCTGGGAACGCCCCCAGGCGTAGAGGAGATGCCCGAGACAGCCGGACGAGATGCGCATACCACGGTCTGCGAGGCCAATCTGGTGCCACCAGGATCACCGGGCCATGAAGCTCCCTGACTCTTTGGAGAATCTTGCCAATCATGGACCAGGGAGGAAAGACATACAGAAGGAGATGGGTTGGCCACGCTTGAGACAGAGCATCTGTCCCGTGCGACCCATTGTCTCTCCAACGGCTGAAGTAGATCGGTGCCTTGGTATTCTGCGCCGTAGCCATGAGATCCATTGCCGGTAGACCCCATCGTCGAACAATGGCCTGAAAGGACTCTGGTGCCAGAACCCACTCCCCCGGATCCAGAGCATGTTGGCTGAGGAAATAGGCTTTTACATTGTCTACCCCCACGATGTGTTGTGCCGAGATCGCCTGCAGATGCCTCTCCGCCCACGAAAGGAGAAGACCCATTTCCTTCGATACACCTGGACATTTTGTGCCCCCTTGGTGGTTGAGGTATGCCACTGTCGTAGCGTTGTCGGACAGAATTCGAACCGCCTGACGCCGCAGAAGAGGCTGAAACTTTCACAAGGCTAAGCGCACCGTTCACGTCTCAAGGCGATTGATGGACCACTGGGCCTCCCGAGGAGACCAAATCCCCTGTGCTGAGTACGAGCCGCAATGCGCTCCCCAACCGGAGAGACTGGCATCTGTCATTATCAACACCCAGTGCGGAGTCTCCAAGGGAACCCCTCGAAGGAGACGAGACTGCGGGGCTGGAGCCACCAACGGAGGCAAAGTCGCACCGCTGGTAGTAGAGGCAACCAAACTTGATAATCCTCTGGACACCATGCTCGAGGCGAGACCTGTGCTAGGAGACTGCGAACTTGAGAAGTTAACTTGAGGAATCGAGTCATTGACAAATAGACCCGACCTAAGGCTGTATCAAATCAAGCCCCCAAAAAATTTGATCTCCTGGGACGGCTGAAGACAACCAGATCTGCTGGAGACAGAGAAATACTGAGGGAGACCCCTAGGGGTAGGACCATATCACCAGAGTCCAGCCTATCAGAGCTCTGGTAGAATTCTCTGTCTCCAAGATCTGCTGGCAGGGGGACACAACCCATTTGTCTGGACTGGTCTAGCAGTATGACCTGGAAGAGCATGTTGCCATCAATGTCGTTGCCATCAATCCAAAGAGCTAAAGATACTGTAATCCCAAACTCTGGGAGCCTGCTGTTAAATGAACAGTGCCAGGCAATCCAACAGCCTCTGGCAGGAAGACTCTGCTCACTCGAGTATTGAAACGTGCTCCCAGAAACTCCAGAAGCTGGGAAGGCATCAACTGGATTTTTCCCCCAATTGATTACCCGACCAAGGTCTTCCAAAAAGGACACCACCTGGGGCAATAACAGAGATGCTTCTGAAAGAGAATAGGCTTGGATGAGCAAGTCATCAAAATATGGGTGCACACAAATTCCTTAGCATCATAGCACCACAGCCACCACCACCACCACCATGACCTTGGAGAATGTCCTTAGGGAATGGAGAGGCTGAATGGGAAGGCAGCAAAATGAAAGTGAGAACCAAGCATGGCAAAATGCAGATACCTTTGCTGATCCTCCTGGATGAGGATATGGAAATATGCCTTGGCCAAATCCAGATATGCCAGGAACTCCCCTCAGCACACCGCTTGAATCACAGATTGCAAAGTTTCCATCCGGAAGCACAGGATGCACAAGTGTTCACCTTGAGGTCCAGAATGGGATGGTATGATCCGTCTTTTTTCAGCACCACAAAATATAAGGAATGCCTGCCCTTGCCCCAGTCATCCAAGGGAACGGGCACCATAGCCTGCAAGAGTAGTGATCTGCACAGCAGCCGTTTTATTCGCAGACCCACAAGGGGACGATGAAAGCATCCAGGATCGGCTTTCTGCATTCCAGGACATAGCCAAACTGAATGATGACTAGCACCCAGCGATCCTTGATGATCCGGGCCCATTCCAGAAAGAAAAGGCAAATCCTGCCTCCAACTGGACGTACTAGGGAATGGACTCCCAAACCGTCATTGTGCAGTCCCAAAGGGGGTCGAATCCCTGTGTCCACGAGCTCCTTGAAAGGACTGAGAATGAGTCAAAAATCTGGAAGCAGATGGGAAGTAAGGCTTTCTAGGCTGGTAGCAAAGGGAGTCCCGAGATTCCGAAGATCCAACCAGCACGTCAGTGAAGCATGGGCAGAGGCTGACAGAAAGGGGACTTCTGCCCGCTTCACAGACCCCCCTGACCTGTCCTCTGGAATGCAGTAAAGATTTTGTCTCGCCCAGATCCTTCACCAGCTGCTCCAAATTGGCCCCAAACAGGAGCTTCACTATTTTTTTTTAATACTTTTTTTTATTTATACACACGAGGCATGTACAAAAACAAAAGAGTGACCACTTCCACCAACAACTTCACTGAGTAGCCAACAGTGTTTTTCTTGATATACATATCACCTTACATTAACACACGCAGCAAATAATAGAGCCCATTACATCCCTGAGCAGCTCGGTTGCCAAATTACCCACTTTCCATCTTTTGAGTTACCTACAGATTATTTTGCACCGTGCAGCTACTACTATCTATGAAATAGTTTCACAACCTGTAATTAATACAAGGAGAGATGCTAACAAGAGCAAAACCAACCAATGCCCGAAAACAAGGAGCACAGAAAGAGAGGAAACAGGACAAAGAAAAAAGTAAACAATCAAGAACTCCACTTGGTGCACTTAGACATTTGAGATTCTCCACTAACTTATACATGTGAGGATGGAGGGGTCCAACAAGGTGCTCATAGCAGTCCCCAGCGCCCAGGCAAGCCTATGACCCCTCCAGGCACTGGCCCCACATTCAGAGGGACTGACTGAGAACACTGAGAAGATTCCGGGGTGGAAACCTCAGGAGTACTATACGGGGTCCCCTCCCTCTCTATGTCCCCCCACCCAGTCTCTTATCCATCTAACAAAAGGGGACCACACTCGTTCAAAGCTTTCCAACCGTCCTTTAAGCATCGCTGATAGCTTGTCAGTATTCATCACATTATTAACTCGAATGTCCCAATCTGTCATCCTCGGCCCACTTTCTGTTCACCACTGCTGCTACTAGCAGCCGCTCTATCAACCTACCCTGACCCGTAGGTCTGGCCTCATCTCTTATGCCCATTCCCAACAGACATACAGAGGGCTCCACCAGCAGCTGGGTGCCAGCTATAGAGTTAATCCAGGTCATTATGTGCGCCCAAAAACTCTGCACTCAAGGGCAGTCCCACCACATATGATAAAATGAGCCCACTCGGCCACACTCTCGCCAACATGCATCCGACCCTCTCACACCCTACTGCTGCAATTGCTATGGCGCAGTATAGGCCAGCTGTAACAGCTTAAAATGGGCTTGCTGGCAGCTAGTACTCCGCACCCTTCACCAAATAGAATCACTTCTAAATCCAGAGTGGGGCACAGCAGCTGCGACCAATGATTGTCTCGAGTAACAAAGCAGTAGAGTTGGAAGAACTGAAAGAAGGGGACCAAGACCCCCCACCCCCTCTCCTGACCGGATGCTCCATACTCATCAATGCCCAGGCCTCCAATAAATCCATAAAATGAAGACGACCATTCACTTCTCAACTAAGGCACAAGTGGCAAAACTGACCCACTGAAAGAATGAAAATCACATATTTTTGCAACCGGAAACAGAGTCCCCCCACGCCATCCCTGCCGCTGCACCTGGGACAGCACCTGAGCCAGAGGGGCTAGAAATATGTGGTCCTCTACTGCTTTACCTCCCCCTCCACTCAACTCAAACAACTGGGGCAAGAACCAGCCTCTCTCAGCTGGACCCAATGCACATCTGGCGGGCAAACATACTGATATCTTAAGCCACGGAGAACAGTGCCTTCTAGTATAATGCTAACTTGGGGAAGCCCAACCCTCCCATCTCAACTGAGCGAACCAATCAATCCCAGACAATTCGTGCCTTAGATGATTTCCATACAAATTGGCTGAAACACTTTTCCAGTTTGGTGAAGAACCCCGCTGGTATCTTAAATGGTAGTTTTGAAAATAAATACAGCAGCTTGGGAAGAACCACCATTTTCAGAGCCACTACCTAGCCCAGCCAACCCAGGGTCAGCAGCTTCCATCCCACCAACTCCTCATGAATTTTTGTGATTAAGACGGCATAATTAAAGGAGAAAGGCCCGCTGACTCTGGGGGATATCTTAATTCCCAGGTATTTCAGAGCCAGTCGCCAACCGAATTGGACAGCTTCCCGGGATTGCAAGCGCGGTCTTCCCAAGAGGGAGCATCTCCACCATATCCAAATTTACTTTGAACCCTGATACCACAGCAAACTCCCGAAGTACCTGCTCCAGACCTTCAAAGATTGCTCCGGGTCCTCTAGGAAGACCAAAGTGTCATCGGCATATGATGATACACTGTGTGGACGGAATTGATCGTGATGGGGGTAATATCTGTAGCTGAATGCAAGCGTGGGGATATCTCTGAGGCTCTACGGGCTTTCTTGCTTGATCTAGCACACTTGGCCATATGTAAAAATTATTTTCAGTTTGAGGGTACCCTATATCAACAGAATGCAGGAGTGGCCATGGGCACAACCTGTGCCCCTAGTATAGCTAATTTTTACATGGGGTTCTTTGAGGAACAGTGGGTTGCCCCTTCACAGTACGTCTCCCAGATAGCGGTCTGGAAGCGTTATATAGATGATATCTTTTTATTGTGGAGGGGCTCAGAGGAGTCTTTGCTTGCCTTTGTAGGGTGGTTGAATAGTTGTGATGTCAATATCACATTTACATATACTTATCATAAAAGCACTCTGACATATTTGGATGTTCAAGTGATGAAGGGGGCAAATGCATGGGAGACAACGATTTATAAAAAACCCACTGATAGGGTCACTTATCTCCGTTATGATAGCATGCACCCACGACGTTTGAAGGAGGGTTTACCCTTTTCTCAATTCTTGCGGTGCCGCCGAAATTGTTCTAGTAAACAAGATTTTAAGATCAAGTCGAAGCAGCTATTGAAAAATTTTGAGAGAAGGGGTTACCCTAGACAGGTCCTAAAGAGGGCTTACTCTCGAGCTTTATATAATCATAGAGCTGCATTGTTGACAATGAGACCCCCTAATTCATCGTATGAATTTGATGATAGCAATATAAATTTTGTTTCAAAATTTTCTCCATTGAGTACAGTTATTCAAAAAGTACTTAAAAAACATAGTAATATTTTAACAGTGGTGCCGGGATTGCAGGATAAAAGGGTGCGTTGCGTGTGGCAACGACACCGAAATTTAAAAGAGTGGTTGAGCCCTGCGGTACTGCCTGAGCTTAGGGAGGTCCAACATGAGACGCAACAGGCTGGACATAAAGCCTGTGGCTCATGTGACATTTGCGCGTTCACCATTACAGCTTCCTCCTTTGAGTATTGTGGCACTATGTTTCCTTTAAAGTGTGTGACAACATGCGATTCTCTTAATGTGGTATACGCGATAGTGTGCCCGTGCGGGTTATGTTACATTGGAAAGACTTTTAAAGTGCGAATGAGAGAACATCGTAGCCGCCTAAAATGTAAAGTATTGACGGCGCCGCTGGTGACACATTGCATGACAAAAAAACACATTTTTGAACAGTTACGGTGCTTGTGTTTGACTCAAATCCAACGCGGGAGGATGGGTAAATCATTGGATCAAATTTTAACTATACAGGAGCAGCGTTTAATTTACACCCTCAATACACTGGAGCCGCAGGGTCTGAATAATGTTATTGAATGGGCAGCGTGCGTGTAGAGGAGTCCCATGTAGAGGAATAGATCGGAACTGGTGTTAGATTAATTATCGAATAGCAATGAAAAGCTGATAGATAAATTGCTATAAGGGGCCAGGGATGGTTGAGTAATGATTGACAAAATGTGTTCTCAAGTAGAAGGTTTGCCAATCTTGGTTTGAATAGGTTTGATTCAGTAAGCTAAGCGGCATATGAGGAGCAGCTGTCAGCCTCGGTTTGGTTTAGCTGGCGCTCTTTAAATGTGGCGCCTGAGTGATAGTTGACATGCGTGGCGTTTTTTGGTTGAAGAGGCATGAAAATTTCTGAAGTTCTCTTTAGTGTTGTGAAGGCGTGGGCAGCATTCTTTGGTGAGTTTTGTTTTGGGTAGTAGGTGATTTTAACATGTGGTTTTTAAAATAGATAGGATTGGAGATTAAAGGAGTTTCATTGTTTTGATTTTTAGATATTTTGTACGGTCCCCTGAGGAAACAGTAATGTGAAACGTCTAGAGGTACCGGGGATTGACGTTGGGATCAGAAGAAACAGAAGGAAGAATAGTGCAGAACCTTAGCACTCCGGGAAGAAGTTATAAAAATAATTTTCAAGTGAAGCATTGATTTATGCTTATAATGTTCTAATAGGAGAGAAATAATTTCCTGAAGTGAAAAAATGACACAGTTTCCTTCTCTATTCTAAAAGAGGTCATTGATGTGAACGAGCAAGAAGCCCTCGACGGTAGTCCACAAGGCCTTGCTACAGTTTTTTACTGAGACCTCGAAGATAATTCAATGCTAGATTAATTGGTGATTTATTTCTCTAGTCTATTACAGTGAACGACTTTTTTCATAATTTACTTTATATCTTTCAAGAAGAGTGGGCCATTACGATTTTTGTGAGTGCAGAATGCAAGAAGCAGGCAAGAGGCTCAATGGCCAGGGAAAACATTAGCAGGGACAGAGGACAACCCTGCCGCGTTCCCCAATAGAGCCAGAAACTATCAGACTGCAGCCTATTCACCACTACTCGCACCCGAAGGGCGGCATATAAGGCTCACACCCAGCCGATGTAACGCTCGCCCAGCCCAAAACATGTCAAAACCACAATCAAATACTCCAAATCAACGTGGTCGAAAGCCTTTTCTGCATCCAAAATCACGCAGCAAGCTGCCCTCAGCGACCGAGACATATGCAGAATAAGGTTCACTAGCCTCTGTATGTTATCAGTAATTTGCCGCCCCCGAATAAACCCAGACTGACCTAAATGAACTAAGTCAAATATGACAGCATCTAATCGATTTGCCAGCACCTGCGCGAATATCTTCACGTCACTATTCAACAGTGAGATTGGGCGATAATTGCCACATTCCTCCACAGACCTCCCCTCTTTTGGAATAAGCAAAATCTCAGCATCGTACACAGTTGGCGGTAAACAGCCCACACTCCTCGCTTCGTTGAAGACACGCTGCAACACAGGGGCCAGCAAGGCACTCAAGGCCTTATACCTCCCCATTGCCTTGCCAGATGATAGTGACTCGATGGCCTTCACAACTTCCTCTCCCGTAATATCCCGGTTTAACATATCCCGTTGCGGATCAGACAGTCCCAGGAGCCCAGCTCGATCTAATGCAGCAATTTCTGAAGAAGAGGCAGTGAGCTCAGACCAATATAAGTTCACATAAAATGCCTGAAAAGCCTGAGATATGCCCAGGCTGTCCCTCTGCAGAACTCTATTAGAGTTATGAACAGCACTCATAAAGCGACTGCTATGCTTCTTGCAAAGCTGCCATGACAGTACATGCCCTGCCTTACCTCCATAATCCACAAAGTTCCGCTGAGATACCTGCAACAAAAACTCCAACCGCTCTGTCTCAATTGCTTCAAGCTGTCGCCTAACCTCCAACAACTGCTGATAATTCTTACAGTTCCCAGTCCTCAAAAGCACCGCTTGCAGCTCCTTCTAGTCTTGAAGGACTAGAAAAGGGGACTGCTACTTCTGGAGAGAGATCTGCAATTGTGAGTATATACTTCTGGGAATTTTTCTGAAGGGACTTCTTTGGATTAAAGCTGATTAATCTGTGAACCCAGTGTATTTGTTAAATCAGTCAGGGCCTAGTAGCAGTAGTTTAAGTTTAAATTTAAAACACAGAAGAGAGCTTTCTGGTTAGATTTCGAACCCAGCAGAGAGCTAAGAACATAAGAACATAAGATATGCCATACTGGGTCAGACCGAGGTCCATCAAGCCCAGTATCCTGTTTCCAACAGTGGCCAATCTAGGTCATACATACCTAGCAGTATCCCCAAAAGACACAGGTTCCACAATGCTTGTACTGGGTCAAGCATTGATTATCCTGGGTCCCTTTTTAATAGTGGTTTATGGACCTTTCCTCCAGGAACTTGTCCAAACCTTTTTTAAACCCAGCTACACTAACAGCCCTTACCACATCCTGCGGCAACAAATTCCAGAGTTTGATTACACGTTGAGTGAAAAAATATTTTCTCTTATTTGTCTTAAATAGTTTACCCTGTAGCTTCATTGCATGTCCCCTAGTCTTTCTATATTCTGATAGCGTAAACAATTGATCCACGTTTACCTGCTCCACTCCATTCATTAATTTATAGACCTCTATCATATCTCCCCTCAGCCATCTCTTTTCCAGGTTGAAGAGCCCCAACCTTTTTAGCCTCTCTTCATAGGAGTAGCCTTCCATCCCCTTCACCATTTTGGTGGCTCTTCTCTGTACTTTTTCTAATAATGCTATGCCCTTTTTAAGATACGGTGACCAGAACTGCACACAATATTCAAGGTGCAGTCGTACCATGGAACAATACAGAGGCATTATAATATCCTTTGTTTTATTTTCCATCCCTTTCTTTATGATACCTAGCATTCTATTTGCTTTCTTGGCCGCCGCTGCACATTGGGCAGAGGGTTTTAACATGTTATCCACGATGACTCCAAAATCATTTTCCTGGGTGGTGGTTCCCAATGTGGAACCTTGCATTGTGTAACTATAGTGTGGGTTGTTCTTTCCTAGGTGCATAACTTTGTACTTGTCCACATTAAATTTCATCTGCCATTTGGATGCCCAGTCTTCCAATTTATCCAGATCCTCCTGCAGTTTTCCACAATCCTCTTGGGTTTTAACAAAACAGTTTTGTATCATCTGCAAATTTGATAACCTCACTCGTTAATCCCTTTTCCAGGTCATTTATGAATATGTCAAAAAGTAGCGGACCCAATACAGATCCCTGGGGTACTCCACTATTCACCTTTTTCCATTGGGAATATTGGCCATTTAGCCCTACCCTCTGCTTTCTATCTTTTAACCAGTTCCCGATCCACAATAGTACACTGCCTCCTATCCCATGACTTTTTAGTTTCGCCAAAAGTCTCTGATGAGGGACCTTATCAAAAGCTTTCTGAAAGTTCAGATACACTATATCAACCGACTCACCTTTGTCTACCTGTTTATGCACACCTTCAAAAAAACATATCAGATTAGTAAGACAAGATCTTCCTTGTCTAAAGCCATGTTGGCTGTCTCCCATTAGGCCATGACTATCTACATGCTGTGTAATTTTGTTCTTTATGATGGTTTCTACCATTTTCCCCGGTACTGACGTCAGACTCACCAGTCTGTAATTTCCCGGGTCACCCCTGGAACCCTTTTTAAAGATGGGTGTTACGTTGGCGACCCTCCAATCTTCAGGTATTACAGATGATTTTAATGAAAGTTCACAGATTACCAATAGCAGGTCCGCAATCTCATATTTCAGTTCTTTCAACACTCTTGGATGTATACCATCCGGTCCAGGTGATTTGCTACTATTCAGTTTATCAAATAGTTGTAATATATCTTCCCTGTGTAGCAATATTTCTCTCAATTCCTCTGCAGTATCACCTTTAAATACCACTTCAGTCTTGGGTAACATCCCTACATCTTCCTCAGTAAAGACCGAAGCAAAGAATTCATTCAGTCTCTCTGCTATGGCCTTGTCTCCTCTTACTGCCCCTTTTACCGCTCTATCATCTAATGGCCCAACCGACTCTCTCACAGGCCTTTTGCTATGAATGTTGTAGTTTAAGCTTGTAGTTTAAATGTAATACTCACTCAGGGCCTAGTAGCAGCAAACTGCTATTAGTTTAAATTTAAAACACAGAAGAGAGCTTTCTGGTTAACCTTAGAACCCAGCAGAGAGCTTCTAGCTTACATTTCATAATAAGTCAGAGCCTAGCAGCAGCAAAGAGCTTTAATTTAAATCAAATCAGAATATAACTTAGCATAAAAGGCAAAACAGGGTCAGTATGCTTTGAGCAACAAATAAAGTCTTCTAGAGACCTTTACTAGTCTTCTAGAGACCTTTACAAAGAGGCCTTCTAACTAGGGGGCAAGAGACATGTGAAACCTTTTCAATAGGTGTTAAAGCCAGGTGGCAGGTCAACAGGCCACTTTGAAAGACTCCTTCTATCCAAGCAACGACTGTTAATCACCCAGGAAGTTGGTCACAGCTTACCTCAGAAGCACAGGACAGGGTACTGTGTAGCAGTCCTCTTTTAATAAGTCTTATTTCCCTCCCTCCCTCCCTCCCCAACACCCACCCACCCCTGGGATAATCATAGCTTTATAGGTACTTACACATCTTAAAGGAAAAGGAGGTGCTCTCAGGCACAGCTCGTTATCCAAATCAGTCATACACTAAGGACCTGAGATTAATTAAGCTTCAGGTGAACAAAGTACATTAAACATATTAGGTACAATTTTATTCGTATAAGTATCCACAGTAACCCTTAGTAAGTAAAGAACTTAAAGATCTAAACACAAGCTTAAAATGAAGATGCAAACAGCAGTCCAGCAGCAAGATGGGGGCTTTCCAGTCTTTTGCATTGAGTGTCACATGTATGATTTTCTCCCAGTTGGTGAGAGGTCTTACGTGTGCACTAGGTGTAAGGAGCTCTTTGCTCTCAGGGAACGAGTCAGTTCTCTAGAGGCTAGAGTAGAAGACTTCAAAGACATAAGGAAGACAGAGAGGTACATAGACGAGACCTACAGGGATATAGTCCTGAAGTCCCACCTCCAGTCTGGCAGCATACCTGTTGCCATGGAGGAGAGAGGTCACATGACAGGAGAGCATCACCCTGGTGTGGCAGGAAGTGATCCTGTAACTAGGACCTGTCCTCCAGGTGATGTAAAACCCTCTTGCACCGAGGAAGTTTCTTCAGGGCCATGTGTCCATGAGGGAAGGGTTAGGACAGCCGTTATAGTTGGTGATTCAATCATTAGGCATGTAGATAGCTGGGTGAGTGGTGGACGTGAGGATCGCCTGGTAACATGCCTGCCTGGTGCGAAGGTAGCAGACCTCACGTGCCACCTAGATAAGGTCTTAGATAGTGCTGGGGAGGAGTCTGCTCTCTTGGTACATGTTGGTACCAATAACATAGGAAAATGTTGTAGGGAGCTTCTGGAGGCTAAATTTATGCTTTTAGGTAGGAAGTTAAAATCCAGAACTTCCAGGGTATCATTCTCTGAAATGCTTCCTGTTCCACGCGCAGGACCCAAAAGGCAGGCAGAGCTCCGGAGTCTCAATGCATGGATGAGACAATGGTGCAAGGATGAGGGGTTTGGATTTGTTAGGAACTGGGGAACATTCTGAGGAAAGGAGGGGCTCTCCCGAAGGGTTGGGCTCCACCTTAACTGGAATGGAACCAGGCTGCTGGCATTAACCTTTAAAAAGGAGATAGAGTAGCTTTTAAACTAGATAATAGGGGAAAGCCGACAGTCGCAGAAGAGCGCATAGTTTGGAAGAATGTATCCTTGAAGGATATTATCAAAAGCAGAGAGGTTCCAAAACATAGTAAAGTAGCCCAAATGCTTTGAGTATGGAGCAGACAGAGCTTAAAGATTCCAAATTACCCATGCCTACCAATAGCCAAATTAATATGAATAAAATACAGTCTCTAAAATGCTTGTATGCAAATGCTAGAAATCTAAAAAATAAGATGGGAGAGTTAGAATACATAGGACTAAATGAGAGGTTAGATATGATTAGAATCTCAGAGATATGGTGGAAGGAGGACAACCAGTGGGACACTGTGATACCTGGGTACAAACTATATAACGATAGAGCTGATCAAATTGGTGGAGGGGTTGCGCTCTATGTTAGAGCGAGTATTGAGTCAGAAAGGATTAAAGTTTTGAAGGAAACAAAATTTGCTGTAGAATCTCTATGGATTAAAATTCCATGTAAAAAGGGGAAAGCGATGGCAGTGGGGGTGTACTATCGACCGCCTGGCCAGAAGAACAAATGGATGATGAAATGCTCAAAGAAATCAAGGAAGCTAACAAATGTTACAGCACAGTAATAATAATGGGTGATTTCAATTACGCCAGTATCGAATGGGTCAGTGTCAGGGCAGGACATGCTAGGGAGATAAAGTTCCTAGATGAAATAAATGACTGCTTGTTGGAGCAGCTGGTTCATGAACTGACCAGAGGGGAAGCCATATTGGACCTAGTCCTTAGTAAAACACCAGATATGGTGGAAGAGATAAGGGTGTTGGGGCCACTTGGCAATAGTGATCATAGCATGATCGCGTTTGATTTAATTAGTGGAGGAGGGATGGTAAGGAAATCCACAGTACCTTTTAACTTTTGAAAGGGAGATTATGATAAAATCAGGAAAATAGTTAAGAAAAAACTAAAAGTAGCAGTTGCAAAGGTTAAAGACTTACATCAAGATTGGGTGTTTAAAAATACTGTCTTGGAAGCCCAGACCAGCTGTATTCCACGCTTTAAGAAAAGTGGAAGGAAGTCCAAAAAACTGTCAGCATGGTTTAAAGGTGAGGTCAAAGAGGCTGTTGTTGCCAAAAAAGCATCTTTCAGGAAATGGAAAAAAAGAGCCAAACGACGAAAACTGGAAACAGCACAAGCACTGACAAGTTAAATGCAAGGCACTGATAAGGCAGGCAAAGGGAGAATTTGAGAAGAAGCTTGCTGCGGAAGCTAAAACGCGTAAGACTTTTTCAAATACATTCGTAGCAAAAAACCTATGAGAGAGTCAGTTGCTCCATTAGATGATAGAGGGGTTAAAGGGGCACTAAGAGGCGACAAGGCGATAGCGGAGAGACTGAATGAAGTCTTTGCTTCGGTCTTTACTGAGGAAGATGTAGTGATGTTACCCATGACTGAAGTGGTATTTAAAGGTGCGGAAGAATTGAAGGAAGTATCGATATGTCGGGAAGATGTATTACAACTATTTGATAAACTGAAGAGTAGCAAATCACCTGGACCGGATGGTATACATCCAAGGGTGTTGAAAGAACTGAAATATGAGATTGCAGACCTGCTATTAGTAATCTGTGAACTATCATTAAAATCATCTCTAATACCTGAAGATTGGAAGATGGCCAACATAACACCAATTTTTAAAAAGGGTTCCAGGGGTGATCCGGGAAGCTACAGACCGGTGAGCCTGACGTCAGTACCGAGAAAAATGGTAGAAACCATCAAAGAACAAAATTTCTCATCATGGAGATAGTCATGGCTTAATGGGAGACAGCCAACATGGCTTTAGACAAGGAAGATCTTGTCTTACTAATCTTATTTATTTATTTATTACTTTTTCTATACCGCATTCTTTGGTATCAGCTCAGTTTACAAATAACATCAGTTGTGTTCAGACACGGTAAACGCCCGTGCTGGACTTACAGAAAACAAGGTTATTCAACTTGGATTAACTGGGGAAACTAAATACATGCTCTGGGTTAAAGGTATTTTACAGCTTTTAGGTAATTATATACATATTCAAGTTGGGGTTTGAATGTGCTATCGTGGCACACAGGGTGTATGTATAGTAGGAAGTTTGGTGTGTATGTCTTGGTGACTGCAGTTAGGTGGTTGCTGTGTGATACCATAACGCTGCAGGAAGAGGTGATGTTTCAGTGCCTTCCTGAACTGTGTAAGGCACTGAAACATCTGTTATGTTTTTTGAAGGTGTGAATAAACAGGTAGACAAAGGTGAGTCGGTTGATATAGTGTATTTGGACTTTCAGAAAGCCTTTGACAAGATCCCTCATCAGAGACTTTTGGCAAAACTAAAGAGTCATGGGATAGGAGGCAGTGTACTATTATGGATCAGGAACTGATTAAAAGATAGAAAGCAAAGGATAGGGCTAAATGGCCAATTTTCCCAATGGAAAAAGGTGAACAGTGGTGTATCACAGGGATCTGTGCTGGGTCTGCTGCTTTTTGACACATTCATAAATGACCTGGAAAAGGGAATAATGAGTGAGGTTATCAAATTTGCAGATGACACAAAAGTATTTAAAGTTGTTAAAACCCATGATGATTGTGGAAAATTGCAAGAGGATCTTGATAAACTGGAAGACTGGGCATCAAAATGGCAGATGAAATTTAATGTGGACAAGTGCAAAGTTATGCACCTAGGGAAGAACAACCCAAACTATGGTTACACGATGCAAGGTTCCACATTAGGAACCACCACCCAGGAAAAAGATTTAGGCGTCATTGTGGATAACATGTTAAAACCCTCCGCCCAGTGTGCAGCGGCAGCCAAGAGAGCAAATAGAATGCTAGGTATCATAAGGAAAGGAATGGAAAATAAAACAAAGGATATTATAATGCCTCTATATCATTCCATGGTGAGACCGCACCTTGAATATTGTGTGCAATTCTGGTCGCCGTATCTTAAAAAATATATAGCGTTATTAGAAAAAGTTCAGAGAAGAGCCACCAAAATGGTACGGGGATGAAAGGATACCCCTATGAAGAAAGGCTAAAAAGGTTAGGGCTTTTTAACCTGGAAAAGAGAAGGCTGAGGGGAGATATGATAGAAGTCTATAAATTAATGAACGGAGTGGAACGGGTAAACGTAGATCAATTGTTTACGTTATCAGAATATAGAAAGACTAGGGGACATGCAATGAAGCTACAGGGTAAACTATTTAAGACTAATAAGAGAAAATATTTTTTCACTCAATGTGTAATCAAACTCTGGAATTTGTTACCGGAGGATGTAGTAAAGGCTGTTAGTGTTGCTGGGTTTAAAAAAGGTTTGGACAAGTTCCTGGAGGAAAGGTCCATAAACCATTATTAAAAAGGGACCCAGGATATCAGTGCTTGATCAAATACAAGCATTGTGGAACCTGTCTTTTGTGGAAACTGCTAGGTATGTATGACCTAGATTGGCCACTGTTGGAAACAGGATACTGGGTTTGATGGACCTTGGTCTCACCCAGTATGGCATATCTTATGTTCTTATGTTCCTCTAGGCATGCCCGCAGTTCGACTAGCTTGGCTTCCCATAGACGCTTCTGTCGCACAGCTAGCTGTTTAAGCCAACCTCTCATATAGGCCTTCCCGGACTCCCACAGTACTCCAGGAGCCGTACTGCCATCATCATTAAATGAGAGGAAATCTCTCCACCACCCTTCCATCAACAGCTTCACCTCCTCCTCCTGTATCAATCACACATTCACCTGCCAAAACTGTCCCTTCTGTACCCCCTCCCCCTTGGGTCTTCCAAGTCCAGCAAAAAGGACACCATACTGTAACCTCTAAAGGACTAATGACAACGCTCTTCACCCTCCCCAGCTCCTCGGTTGGGCAACAGAGCATATTAAGCCTAGAATATCCCTGCATCCTTGCAGAACAGTGGGTGTAATCCTGCTCGCTCGGGTGTGTACGGCACCAAATATCTACCTATCCCTGTCAAGCTAGGGCTTTTCTCAAGGCAGCACCTTCCACCACCGGAGATGCCTTAAGCACTGCACCGGACCTATCCAAAGTGCTCAGAAAGAGTAGTTACTCACCTGTAACAGGTGTTCTTCAGGAGCAGCAGGAATCAGTCCTCACATATGGGTGACGTCGGCGCCGACGGAGCCCTCGTGCGGAGCATTTCCCCAGCTTTCAAAGAAAGCCTTTGGTAATTGCAGCGCACATGCGCGGTCCCCTTCCCGCCCAAGGGTGCCATCTTGCTCAGTCTGATGACATAGCTAAAAGACAGCAAAATAGCAAAAATAAATCATATGACTGCAACTCCAAGGGGAGGAGGGAGGGTTGTGAGGACTGATTCCTGCTGCTCCTGGAGAACACCTGTTACAGGTGAGTAACTACTCTTTCTCCAGGACCAAGCAGGAAGTCAGTCCTCACATAAGGGACTCCCCAGCTTAAGGCTACCGGAGACCTCAAGCCAAAAAAATGAGCTCCCTCTAGCTCGTCAGTACGTAAGGAAGGAATCTTCTCTGAGAACGCCCCCGACCGGTAGCCCAACACCAGGGCCGGAGGGTAGGAGTTGCCTAAACCCCAAAGAGATTATGGAGTACTGCCTGTCCGAAAGCACTGTCCCTGTGGGACTCCCTCTCAAGGCAGTAATAGGCCGCAAAAGTCTGGCTTGAAAACCAAGTAGCGGCCCGGCAGATGTCTGCCAACGAAACAGAGCGGAGATGAGCCACTGACGCAGCCTTCGCCCTGACACGATGAGCCGTGACTCGACCCTCCAACGAGAGGCCGGCTGCCCCATAAGCCCAGGCGATACAGTCAGCGACCCATATGGACAAAGTACGCTTGGAGACAGGTAGCCCCAACTTATTGGGGTCAAAAGAAACGAAGAGCTGAACAGCCCTCCGATGCTCCTGCGTACGGTCAAGGTAGAAGGATAACACCCTCCTACAGTCCAGGGTATGCAGGACCATCTCAGCCCGGTTGGCATGCGGCCTGGGAAAGAAGGTCAGAAGAACCACCTCCTGATTGAGGTGAAAAGGGGAGACAACCTTAGGAAGAAACTTCGGGTGAGTACGTAAGACTACCCTATTCCTGTAGAACCTAATGTAAGGGGGATCAGACACTAGTGCCTGAAGTTCACTTACTCGCCTAGCAGAGGTAAGAGCTACCAGAAACAAGGTTTTCCAGGAGAGAAAACGGAGAGGGCAGGGAGCCATGGGTTCAAATGGCGGACAAGTAATCTGCTGTAAGACCACATTCAGATCCCACTGAGGGGCTGGTAGACGCAAAGGAGGCTTAAGCAGGAGGAGGCCTCTGAGAAAATGAGCCACCAAAGGGTGGTTGGAAAGAGGCCTCCCGTCCACCGGCGAGTGGTGCGCTGAGAGAGCACTGAGGTAAACCCTGACAGAGTTGGACTTAAGGCCTAGATTGGAGAGGTAAAGCAAATATTGCAATACTACCGCTACCAAGCACGAGAAGGGATTCTCACTGTGCTGAGCACACCATGTGGAGAATCTACGCCACTTAAGAGCGTAGGATTTCATGGTGGATTGCCGCCTAGAGGCTAAGACCACGTCTTCCACCTCTCTAGGCAGGAGTAGGGGAGCCAGGACTACCCTTTCAGCAGCCAGGCCATCAGATGACGGGACTGGAGGTTGGGGTGCAAAAAGAGACCCCTGGTCCTGAGACAGGAGATCGTGTTGAATTCCCAGAGGCAGGGGAGTGTCCACCGCCAGTTGCAGCAGGAGTGGGAACCACGGTTGCCTCGGCCACCTGGGGGCTATCAGAATCATTGAGGCCCTGTCCTTGAGGACCTTGAACAGTGTTCGAGACACTAGTGGCGTGGGAGGAAACGCATATAGGAGGCCTTGGGACCACGGAATCAGAAAGGCATCCGCTGCTACTCTGAGAGGATGCGGTTGTCTGGAACAGAATCTCGGGATTTGCCGGTTTCAGAGGGCTGGCAAAGAGATCCATGGTGGGGAGGCCCCACCTGAGAAAGATCTGCTGAACCACCAATGGATTCAATCTCCATTCGTGTGGTTGCAGGATCCTGCTCAGTCTGTCCGCCAGGTAATTTTCTTGACCGGGGAGGTAGACAGCCTTGAGGAGGATTCCGTGATTGACGGCCCAAGAGGACAGCCGTTGTGCCTCCTGACAGAGAAGGAAGGAGCCTGTGCCTCCTTGTTTGTTCATGTAGAACATGGCAACTTGATTGTCCATCTGGACTAGTACAGACTGGTGAGATGTGAGGTGGGAGAAGGCTCTCAGAGCTAGGCGTATTGCCCGTAGCTCCAGGACGTTTATCTGCTGAGCAGCCTCCCAAGAAGTCCAGAGACCCTGAGTACATGCCCCTTGGCAATGTGCTCCCCAACCCAGAAGAGAAGCATCTGTCGTCAGCACTTGAGAATGCGGAGGGGATTGAAAATCCACTCCTAGTACCAGATTCGGAAGATGAAGCCACCATTGTAGAGAGGAGACGAGCAGGGTGGATATTCTCACCGAGTCTGCAAGGCTCCCTGTGGCCTGATGCCACTGAGTTCGAAGGCTCCACTGAGCAGGCCGGATGTGCAGGCGGGCATTGGGGGTTACATGAACCGTGGAAGCCATATGGCCGAGAAGTCTCAGGAATTGCCTGGCGGAGACCAGGGAATTGCTGTGAAACCGCCTGGCTACATCCATCAACCGGAGGGCCCTGTCCACTGGCAGAAAAGCCCTCACCTGAAGAGTTTCTAGCCTTGCTCCTATGAATTCCAAGTTCTGGGATGGGAGCAAAGTGGACTTTGCGAAGTTTATGACAAACCCCAAGTGCTGAAGCAGAGCCACAGTGCGAAGGGTGGCTTGACTGGCCTCCTGGGAAGACTGGCCCCTTATGAGCCAGTCGTCCAGGTATGGAAACACAAAAAGACCTTGAAGCCTCAGGTAGGCCGCCGCCACCACCGCCAGGCACCTGGTGAACACCCTGGGAGCAGAGGTTAGGCCAAAGGGAAGTACTCTGTACTGGTAGTGGTTTCCCCCCACAACAAATCTGAGATATTGCCTGTGGTCTGGATGAATAAGGATGTGAGTATAAGCATCCTTTAGATCTAAGGAGCATAGCCAATCTCCCTGCTGGAGGTAGGGCAGCAGGATTCCAAGGGTAAGCATCTTGAACGTTTCCTTCTCCAGGAACTTGTTGAGGTTGCGCAAGTCTAGGATGGGTCTGAGGCCTCCTGTTCTTTTTGGTACCAGAAAGTACCTGGAATAAAAGCCGTGACATCTCAGGTGGAGGGGCACCGGTTCCACAGCCTGGTCCTTTAGCAGACTTGCTAACTCCTGAAGGAGTAGGTTCCTGTGCAGAGGGAGTCTTGGAGGCTCCCCTGGAAAATAGGAGGGAGGTACCTGGTGAAAATGGAGAAGATAGCCCTTTTGGACTATATGGAGCACCCAGGTATCTGATGTGACGGCTGACCACCTGAGGGCTAAGTGGGCCAGCCAGCCTCCTGTGCTGATGTGAGCCAGCTGAGAAGAGGCTATGCTTGCTGAGTCAAAAACCCCCACCCTGCTGAGCAGGGGCCAGTGTTGGTGGCTTGGGGGCCTTCTGCCTACGGGGCCCATGACCCTGCCCCTTGGCCTGCTGACCCTGTTGGGGAGCTGCAGAGACCTGATAATGAGGGTATTGTTTATAGGCAGAGGACTTCCTCGGGTAAAAGGTCTTTTTTCCCGAGCCCTTCTTCTTCTGAGAAGGGGCAGATGTTTTTCTGGACAGCCTAGTCCTGGTCGGAGTCTCGGTCTCGAGTTCTGCAGCCTTTTCAGCCATGGGCTTGCCAAAGAGGTTTTCACCTCGGTAGGGGACATCGACCAACTTGTCCTGCACCCATGGCTCGAGGTCGGATGACTGTAGCCAAGCCTGTCGGCGGGCACCGATGCCAGCCCCGGCTACTCGGGCCGAAGCCTCGAAGCCATCGTAGGCTGCTCGAGAGAAAAACTTCGAGCACTCTCGAATACCAGTGGACAAGGCCTGGAACCTCTGCAAAGGTTCCTCGGAGAGCCAGCAGAGAACCCGGCAATCTCCATTGCCAGGTATCGGAGATACATGCCCATGTAGAGCTGGTAAGTCTGGACACGGCAAGCAAGCATAGAGCCCTAGAAGCACTTCTTACCGAGGGCATCCAGGTTCCGGGCCTCCCGGCCGGGAGGCACCAAGGAGTGCATCTTCTGACTTTTCAGTCGATGCACGGCCGGATTCCACAACCATGGAGTGGTGCGGTAATTGTGCCTTTTGGAACCCGGGGCTCTTGCGGACTCGATAGATGGAATCGACCCGCTTGCTTAACACCAGCGTCGAGGCCGGGGTCTCCCACATGCGGAAGAGCAGCCGCTCCAGCATCGGAGGAACCGGTACAGTAAAGGCCTCCTTTGGGGGAGAAGGAAACACAAAGAGGAGCAACCTCCTGCAGGAAGTCCAACCAGACACAAGGAGCAGAAGGAGTCGGAAGAGCAAAGGGTCTTTATTGTACAAAGGAAACCCCAACGTGTTTCGGCAACGCCTTCATCAGGGGGGTGACACTAATAAATAAAAAGTGTATTTAAACATATATTAATAAAAATAAAAACAAATGAACTCACAGTTAAAAACAGTTAAAATAAGATTAAAATGTGAAAGCACCGGCATAACTTACAACATAAAACAGTCTAATGATGATGATATGAGAAACGCAAAAAGCAGGGCTGAGGGAACAAATAAAACATTACAACCTAATTGATGCAATGAATAATTAAAATAAATAAAAATGGTGTAAAAGGAACTCGACTAAAGCAGCCAATGGTTGCATAATATACATAGAGAATACAATAGACAACTATAAAAATGAAACTGCAGTGATGTGGCTAATAAAATTTGTATTGTACAATAGTGAAATGAAAACATATCCAAATAACTGTAACAATAAATATAAATATAGATATAAGTATAAAACACATAGATAAACCAATAAATTATCAATATAAATAAATAACAATAATTGTAATTATACCAATCATGCATGAAGATTAAAAATAAATAAACCACAATAAATAAAAAATAATAAAAATAAAAAATAAATAAAATGTAAAATATAAATATATATATACTAAAATATGAAAATGGATAGACGACCATGAAACTAAATGATGAACTAAGAGCCACAAGAGCAAATAAATACAGAATTAAATATAAGTGTAGATGTAAAACTAAACTGTACCAATAAAAGCTCAATATAAATATGACGATACATATATTAGTACCAAAGAGACATTACTAATAAAAAGAATAAAAAACGTATATGGTAAAAAATGATGAAAAAATAAATAAATAAATCATGAACAACATGAATTTAACATATTAATAATAAGAAGGTACATAAGACCATATATGATTAGATGGGTCAAGAAGAGCATGGTGTACCATGGACAAAACAATATAAAGCCTGTATAACTAATAGAAACATAACCAGCTAATAAAACTATGGTATATTAAAAAACTGCTGAAAACAGAAAATTAAAAATATAACTAAAGCAAAATTAGAGTTAAAAGGGAAGCTGAACGGTGTAATTAATATGAAACTGTGTACAGGTCCCTCCATGACCACGCGTTAGGTGCCAATCATATGGCATAAAATTGTAGAAAAAAATACAAGGATGAGCAATTAACACGTAACGCGCAGAGCAACTGAGTGCCATTACAGAAAGACAGAAATATACAACTGAGTACAAACTTCTTCAAATGCCAAAAAATGTACGGTCCTAAAAATCATTAAAATCATAAGCATAAAAATTGTCACGTGGTGCAGCAATCTGAATGAAAAGGAGAACGTTTAAATATTAAATAATTAATAATATAAAAAAATATAATATATATACAAAGACGCTTCCATGTAAAACATGTTGGACAATTATCAATGTGAGCATAAACGACCAGACGGTAATGTCGGGAGAAGGTAGTGCAAACGATGAAAGATGCCTAAGCCTCATATCAGCGCATAGCCACTTAAAGAGGAGGTATCTGCACACCACATAAAAGCATGTTCCTCGCTAAAGGAAAGCAAGCTTGAAACTGATAACAAACAGAATTGAATAAAAAGTAGATATAAGTGTGGCACTGAATAACTGCAACTGCCGTTATACAAATTCCATGGACGTGAAAGATGGAGGGGAAATGCGATTCATAGATAAAACTAACAAACAAATCAAGGCACATTAAAGCATCTGTGAAAAACGGGAAAAATAAAACGCGCCGAAGCCGGCGACACAGAGACAAAGGACAAATTAAAAGTCACTTGTATGCTTAATTTGATCGTGATTTTCTTCTTTATGGTTGGAATTCATTGTGACTTTTAATTTGTCCTTTGTAATGGTTTTTATATTTCTCCTTTAGCAACAACGATATTAGGATCTACACTAGCCTGCCGTGGTAGTGTTAGTCTGATAACGTCTGTCTGGGTGAGTGCTCGTAGTTTTTAATACACAATCTGTGTGTTTATTTATATTTTAAACAAGTTTTTATTCCTTCTTTTTGAGCGCACAAATCCCCGTTGTGTAATAATTCTAGTCTCTCAGTACTTGTTCTCTGTGTTGCCGGCTTCGGCGTGTTTTATTTTTCCCGTTTTTCACAGATGCTTTAATGTGCCTTGATTTGTTTGTTAGTTTTATCTATGAATCGCATTTCCCCTCCATCTTTCACGTCCATGGAATTTGTATAACGGCAGTTGCAGTTATTCAGTGCCACACTTATATCTACTTTTTATTCAATTCTGTTTGTTATCAGTTTCAAGCTTGCTTTCCTTTAGCGAGGAACATGCTTTTATGTGGTGTGCAGATACCTCCTCTTTAAGTGGCTATGCGCTGATATGAGGCTTAGGCATCTTTCATCGTTTGCACTACCTTCTCCCGACATTACCGTCTGGTCGTTTATGCTCACATTGATAATTGTCCAACATGTTTTACATGGAAGCGTCTTTGTATATATATTATATATTTTTTTATATTATTAATTATTTAATATTTAAACGTTCTCCTTTTCATTCAGATTGCTGCACCACGTGACAATTTTTATGCTTATGATTTTAATGATTTTTAGGACCGTACATTTTTTGGCATTTGAAGAAGTTTGTACTCAGTTGTATATTTCTGTCTTGCTGTAATGGCACTCAGTTGCTCTGCGCGTTACGTGTTAATTGCTCATCCTTGTATTTTTTTCTACAATTTTATGCCATATGATTGGCACCTAACGCGTGGTCATGGAGGGACCTGTACACAGTTTCATATTAATTACACCGTTCAGCTTCCCTTTTAACTCTAATTTTGCTTTAGTTATATTTTTAATTTTCTGTTTTCAGCAGTTTTTTTAATATACCATAGTTTTATTAGCTGGTTATGTTTCTATTAGTTATACAGGCTTTATATTGTTTTGTCCATGGTACACCATGCTCTTCTTGACCCATCTAATCATATATGGTCTTATGTACCTTCTTATTATTAATATGTTAAATTCATGTTGTTCATGATTTATTTTTTTTTTTTTCATCATGTTTTACCATATACGTTTTTTATTCTTTTTATTAGTAATGTCTCTTTGGTACTAATATATGTATCGTCATATTTATATTGAGCTTTTATTGGTACAGTTTAGTTTTACATCTACACTTATATTTAATTCTGTATTTATTTGCTCTTGTGGCTCTTAGTTCATCATTTAGTTTCATGGTCGTCTATCCATTTTCATATTTTAGTATATATATATTTATATTTTACATTTTATTTATTATTTATTATTTATTTTTATTATTTTTTATTTATTGTGGTTTATTTATTTATTTTTAATCTTCATGCATGATTGGTATAATTACAATTATTGTTATTTAATTATATTGATAATTTATTGGTTTATCTATGTGTTTTATACTTATATCTATATTTATATTTATTGTTACAGTTATTTGGATATGTTTTCATTTCACTATTGTACAATACAAATTTTATTAGCCACATCACTGCAGATTCATTTTTATAGTTGTCTATTGTATTCTCTATGTATATTATGCAACCATTGGCTGCTTTAGTCGAGTTCCTTGTACACCATTTTTATTTATTTTAATTATTCATTGTATCAATTAGGTTGTAATGTTTTATTTGTTCCCTCAGCCCTGCTTTTTGCGTTTCTCATATCATCATCATTAGACTGTTTTATGTTGTAAGTTCTGCCGGTGCTTTCACATTTTAATCTTATTTTAACTGTTTTTAACTGTGAGTTCATTTGTTTTTATTTTTATTAATATATGTTTAAATACACTTTTTATTTATTAGTGTCACCCCCCTGATGAAGGCGTTGCCGAAATGCGTTGGGGTTTCCTTTGTACAATAAAGACCCTTTGCTCTTCCGACTCCTTCTGCTCCTTGTGTCTGGTTCTCCTTTGGGGGAGAGAGTCATACTGGAGGGCCTCGAGCTCCTCGGCTCGAGGCTCCTCCTCGGGATCCACGGGGAAGGCCAAGGCCTTGGCCATATCCTGCACGAAGTCCGAGAACCAGGTATCTTCCGGTGGGGATCGTCTCCGAGGTTCGGACTCCAATGGGACACACCAAGTCCGATAATTATTGGGTGACTCTTCGTCCTCCGTCTCCCAGCCCGACTCATCGGAGGAGGAATCGAGCGGCTCCGGTCGGGACGGCACCGATGCCATCTGCCCCGACGCCAAGGGTACCGGCGTCGATGACCTCGGTCCCGAACGGGAGGCCGAGGGAGACCGTGGCCGAGGATGGACTCGAGGATCGGCTCGGCCTCCGGGGTCGACTTGGACATCGAGGTCCCGGTGGTCGGGGCAGATGCACCGGTGAGACTGGCGATCAATGCCCGCTGCTGTTCCATGAAGACAGCGAGGCTGCTCTCCAAGGCCGTCAACCTGAGTCCGAGCTCAGGAGACCCAGCAGCCCCCAACTCGGGCCCCAATGGCGTCAGGCCCGACGTCGGCTCCCCTGGAGGAGAGTCCTTGAGGACTACAGCACTCACGTGTCCAGGAGACTCCCTCTCAATACGAGGATGCTTGGCAGGCCTCTCCGACTCCGAAGACCTGGGACGGCTATTGGGGCTATGCGACCTGGCCCTCGAGGAACCAGAAGCGTCCACTGACGCCGCCCTCGCGGGTTTCTTCTTCCTGTGATGTTCCCGTGAAGGAGACCCCCGCTCAGAGGAACCCCGACGCTGTTCGGGGCCGCAGTCCCGAGACGTCGAGGCCTCTGACGAGGTCCGGGCCCGTCCGGACGCGGAGTCAGAGAAGATCCTATCCTTCTGGTGCTGCCGACTCCTCAATGCCTTCGAGGACGTTTTGCCACACGGACCACAGATCACCGGGTCATGATCGGGTCCGAGGCAGCGGTCATGTGTGTTGGTAAGAGACATAAGTTTCTTACACCGATCACACTTTTTAAACCCGCTGGTAGCCATCGGGGGAAAAAGGGCCCCTCCGAGGTCAAAAGACCGGGCTGCCTGTGAAAAAAGAAAAATGGCGCAAACGCTAGTCACAAAGGACGAAAACCAAAAAAGAGAGAGTGGACTTGATACCGGCGTATCGAGCCAAGGCGGGAAAAGGATCCGGTGTCGAACCGAAGTAGAAAAAGAAAAAATAGGGAAATCAACTTTTTCCTCGGGGAAAAACGAACTACGTCCGTCGGGCTCCGCGGAAAAAAGAAGACTGAACAAGATGGCACCCTTGGGCGGGAAGGGGACCGCGCATGCACGCTGCAATTCCCAAAGGCTTTCTTTGAAAGCTGGGGAAATGCTCCGCACGAGGGCTCCGTCGGCGCCGATGTCACCCATATGTGAGGACTGACTTCCTGCTTGGTCCTGGAGAACACAGTTCATATCTCCACCAATCCAAAGGAACCCTTAGCTTTCTGCACAAAGGAGGCAAATGCTTGGTGAAAGAATGTTCCCTTTGAACTGTTGGGGGCATAGAGATTGAGTAGCAGGATCTCCTGCCACTCAACATGTCCCACTACCCACACCACTCTCCCTTGGCTATCCCCTCCTGTGTCTTACTGCGTAAATGGGACACTATCTCTAATCAAAATGCCTACTCCCCCCCCCCCCTCTTCTTGGAGTTGTAGGCAGAAAAGTAAACCTTGCCCCAATGCTTGCCCTTCAGTTTCTCCATGTCCAGGGAAGTCAGCCTCACATCCTGCAGGAAAGTGATATCCACATGCTCCCGCCTAGGATAAACCAATACCCTTTTACATTTGATGGGATTATTAAGCCCACCAACATTCAAGGTGGCAACCTTAAGGGCCATCATTGACTTCAAGTCGGGAACAGCCTACCCTTCCGCAGCCCCATGCCCCTCCACCTTTGTCCCCGCCATCTACTGTCCCTCTATTAGTACACCAAGGAGGAAAAAGAAGAAAAAAAAAGAAATTAAAAAAAAAAACAGGAACAGTAACGCAAAAACAACAGCCACATAATACAAGGGCAGCTAACCCCGTCCTCTTTTTTGGATATTTATTTATTTTATTTACATTCTCTTATATACCGCGCTATTCTGCATCAGTGCTGTTTACATTGAACAAACTGAAATTACATTGAACAGGGCATTATAACTTAGAGATAACTATTTTACAGGGAACATTGTGCATGTTAACAGACTGCTTCAACGAATTAGCAACTTGGTTAGAAGACCACAATCTCTTCATAAACCATTCCAAAACCGACATACTAATTGTAACAAAGAACAAATCCTTTACCCCCCACCCACATTACACTTCAGAATCATGACATCCTCATAAAAAGTGAAATAAAATACCTAGGGGTGTTACTAGACACTCAACTTAGTATGAACACACACATAAGAAACACAACAAAGAAAATTTACTTTAAACTCAAAGTTTTAAAACTACGCCCTCTAGTCCACCTGCAAGATTTCCTAAGCATTATTCAAGCCATTATCACCCCACATTTTGACTTCGCCAACCTCTCCCTCCTAGGCACAACAAACCAAAACATCAAAAGACTCCAACTGGCTCAAAATGCTGCTGCCAGAACTGTAATGAAGGTTCACCCTTTCGAGCACATATCACCTTATCTAGCCAAGCTACACTGGCTCCCCATTACATGTAGAATAAACCATAAACTAATAACCACTTTTAAAGCACTATAATAACACTGCCCCAGAAACCCTAAATAAACTAATTACTAAAGACACACCCCATAGTGCACACAGAAAAGGCAACGCCAATAAACTAAGAATTCCAAAAGAATTTATTAAGTCCAAAAAAACAACAAATAAAAAGGCATTCTCCCATGCAGCCCCCACGCTCTGGAACTCGCTACCCGATGAAATCAGAGCCATAACCGACTTCAAAGATCTACGCAAAAACTTAAAAACACACCTTTTCACCTCCTACTACGGCACGTTAGCTAACACTCAACTTCTATACGAAAAGGGATAAAATACACAACACAAGTAGATCAATACCGCAAGGCCTAAAGATATCTTGACCTCAATACTGCCTATTATGCTCATACTGTTGAACTTCTCCTTCTATACCTGTACATAGTTCATTGTACATAGTTCCAAATAGTTTAAAAGTTTAAAAGTTAAAAGTTCAAATGTTAACTGCACATAGTTCATGTGATTGTTCAATGTAAAAACAGAAATGCCTCTCTGTTTACTTAACTGTTTTATGGAAACCGCACCTGATCCTCGGAAGGTTGTGGTATAGAAAAATTTGTTAAATAAATAAATAATAAATAAATGTACGGGCTTCAGCATCTTTCAGCTCTGAACTATCACCTCCCCCTCACCTCCCTGCCGCCCACCCCTTAGGTGGGAGAGAGAATCTCCTAAACATTAGACTGTAGCGCCCAACCCGATCATCCCCCCTCCCCCTCAACTCCTGCTCTCTCCTGCCCAGCCAAACCCCAGCCACCTCTAAGCTCACACCTCAACCCCACCTACCCACAAACCTAGCAAACTCCTACCCCTGCTTTCCAACAAACCTCCTCTCTTAACCAAGTTTACAGTCCTAACAAAACTCACCCAACCCATCCTGACAGACCAGAGGAGCACCACCTGCCCGTATCCGAAAGGCCGGCATTCTACACCATCCACAGCCCCTCACTGTATCATCTCTTCAAACAGTATTCCACCCACCTCCCGCAGTTACCCCAAATAGACGTAACATACAAGAAAAAGCAACCTCACAATGATATCACTCTCCCTCCTCAACTGTATCCCTCAAAACAATGTTCCTCAGTATTCAATCCACAACACAGACACTCCCACCCTCCTCAAAAAGCCATTTCAGCAGTACATTCTTAAGCAGTAATTACTGCACAGTTACAGGCGGGAGAGGAGCGGGCATACAGTCACAGTCCGGGCCCCCACTGTATTGTCACTGCCAGACTCAATCCCCTGCCAGCACATTCACTGCATCCTCTCCAGCTGCACTGCCGAGCTCCGAGCTCTCAGTCCCCATGGTGGCACACTCTTCCTGTCCCGAAACCGGGTCTGCAGGGCTGTCTTCCCTTCTGCTACATGGGAAACCTGCAGAATTTTGATCGAGGCACTTATCTGGGTGGCAAGTGGGGTCAGGCCTACTCTTCATCTCCTCAAGGAGCTGCTGCATCTCCTCTGGTGAATTTAAAAGTCGCCTCTTCCCTTGTACTAGCAGAGTCAACCGGGCAGGAAACCAGATACTCGCTCGTAGGCCAACCTTCAGGAGCGCATCCCTATATTGAAGCAGTGCTTTGCGTCTTCGAACAGTCTCGGCACTCATATCCAGGAATATAGAAAATTTTCCCATTCTTATAAGTCACAGTCTTAGTTTTATGAGCCTCTAGGATTATGTGGTTTTTCTCCTGGTATCTCAATAATCGAACAATAAGAGCTCTCGGCAATTTCCCAGGTCCCGGACGGGGATGTGTCTCCCTATGTGCCCTATTTCATATGAGGGAGAGGTGATTTGGGTGAGAAAGCATGAGTCAAGCAGGCCCTTCACAAAACTCTGTGCATCCGGAAGTTCCACTCTCTCTGGTACTCCAAAAATGCATAGATTCTGCCAACGATCTCTATTCTCCTGGTCCTCTGCATTTTCCTCCAGCCACCTCACCGCTTTCTGCAGTTTGGCCAGTTCTTCTGTGTGTTGCATTCCACAGTCTTCTACCGCACTCACTCGGTCCTCCATCTCCGCAATCCATGCCACCAGCATATCAAATTGCTCAGTGAAACTAGAAGTAACTGCGGAGATGACTTCAGCTTTAGAGGTATGAATTTCTTGCAGCAGAAGGGCCATATTATCAACACCTTCAGGGTCAGCACTACTATCCCCTGGGGGGTCCTCCTCACCATCCACCATGACACTTTTCACAGCTTCTGAAGGCGCTGATTTTTTAGCTTTCTCAGCGTATAGTTCTCTGATTGTCTTTTCAGAATGGGATTGGGCAGCTTTCCGCATACTGCTGGTACTCGTGGATGGTATTGCAGTGGAGGGATAGCCACATAAATACCGGTTTGATAATGCAATAGCGCAGAGCTGAACAAGTTCCCTCCATCTACATCGGTACCAGAACCGGAAGCCTCACAGGAGCTTCACTTTAAAAGCCAGTCGGGACAACCGGGCTTTGAAAGAGGTGAATGCGCCAAATCCAACATTGCGTCACTGTTGACAGGGCACTGTCCCTGGCCGCAAGGCGAAGGAGGTCATAGATGGCATCAGAATGGAAGGCCATAGCAGACGCCAAAAGAAGGGTAGTATGATCCAGCAGAAGAGAATGAATCCACTAGAGCAGGGCTTGAGATGTCAGGCCTGCACATACCACCAACTGAAGAATAGCAGCCGCAGTGGGGAACTGACTCTTCAACAAGATATCTACTTTGCAGTCCTGAGCACCCTTTAAGTCCAATTTGTCTTCCACAGGAATGGTGATCCATCTGGTAACTGCTGTGACCTGAGCATCCAGCTGGGAATATCAAACCACAGAACACACTCCTCCGGTAGAGCTTCATCTTCTTATATACCCTTAACCACTTAGGTGGAGAGTTGGAGGAGTCCCACTCCAACAGGATCATGTCCTTGATCACCTTGCAGGAGCAGATGCATATTCTGTTCCTGCTCCATCTCTGGAGCATCCGCCAAACTCAAAGTGGATGAGACCCGGGCAATCAAAGCCACCAGTTCCTCCTTCCGGAACAGGCGGATAACACCAGCCTCTTCATAATCCTCCAAAGGCGAGAGTACTTCTTTGTCAACATCAGAGCTCAGAACCGAGCCATTTGAATTCAAGTCATATTTCAAAACTCATACAGATTCCAGGCGATTGCCATCTCCAGAGGCCACCCTTCACTAGGGACATTTAACCAAAGACAATCGAACCGGGCTTCCACTCTCAGCCTGCCCCTCATGGGGGAACCCAGAGGCTGCAGTCTGAATTTCCACCCCAGAAAGACCAGACCTGTTACAAAAAGGAAAAGAATTCAAAGGAAGACAATCAGGACTACAGCATTCCTCCTTGCGGAAATGACCTCCTACACCAGGAGACAGTCACCACCGAGCCCCTAGAGAACAGGGGGCGGCCCACAGCACGGTCACTGGAAATCCCGGCCAACTGGACATCCTTACTCACAGTGTCATCTGCCACCTCCTGCCCTAAGGCAGGTAAGGCCTCACTAACTGCATCCCCCGACTGGGAGAGTGGGAACTAGCCCTCCAGGGACAACTCAGAAGCTGCCATGTAAGAATAGCAGCGTCCAGAAGCCAGAGATGAAGCACCTTGTTTGCCACAGGCTAAGCAACATTTCCTGAAAGAATAAAAAGTCAGTATCACAACAGCACAGGCTAAGGCTGCAGTGGCCCGAAAGGCATGCATTAATGGTGCTTACACAGCAATGTGCATAATAAGTGCTTGGGTAGGAATGCACACTGGAGCTGCTCAGGCAGAATGCATTCACTGACCGCGTGCCCACCAGGTGCATAATAGTAAAGAACACTACTAATATGTGCAAAACACTGCGGGAAACCCCCACATTGCACCAATGGTTGCCAGCAGTGCACCCCGAATTGCACCCCAGAGAGAATCGGGAGTCCCCAACAAAGACAATAACAAGTTCAAGCCTTGGTACTCACCCCTGATTGCCTCAGGCAGACATACATGCTGGGCTCAGCTCTACTCCCCTGAAACTGTTTTGCTTCATGGCAGGCATTGTGTTTAAGATGGCTGGCAGGCAGATTCCTCTGAGAGCTGTCTGCAATCTTCAGGAGCGCGAGGTGGGGGGGGGGGGGGACGACAGAGGAGGGGTCATTGAGGTTGTGTGAGGCTGCTGAACTCTTCCTGATCGTTCCAATTTTCTGTCTGCTCAACAGACCCTTAATAGGATAAGAGTGTGGAGATGAATCAAATTTCCCTCCTCCTATGGCTACTGAAAAGCAGAGTCTAGTGGAGCCTCAAGTGAGAGAATCACCCTCAAGGTGGTCATTCATGAGCATTTAAATCAGTCTTCCCCTCAATTATTCAGATATTCTTCAGAGTTTAGAAAATCCATCCATCATCTGCTGGAGAAAAAGAAATACTGAAGAGATCTCTGGTGACTGAGGCGAATGGAGTCATGGGAGTGATGTCATTGAAACCTGGGCATTTCATTGGTTCTTTGTCTCCACCAATCTGCCGGTAATGGGAAACAAAACCCAGTTGTCTGAACTGGTCTAGCAGAATGATATGGAACTTTGTTTCTCATTTATTGGGTTGCAAAGCACATGGCAGGCTAAATTCCAAATGTCAACTGTAAAACATAAGGAACTGATCCTCACCATAGATCACAGCTATTACAGAAGCATAACATGAATGTATATTGGAAAATAGATGAAAGGTCACACCTAAGTAGATGATGCAGACAAGAGATAATGATCTTGGAGAACAGCTGACCAAAGGTGGCACTATTACTGCAGAACTCCGGCAATTCGAGGACTCTCTTACCTTTGAAACTAATACCACATGACAGCAAGCTAAGCAACTGCACATCCAGTGGTAAAGCTGAGCAGTGACATTTGACCTAGTTAAGATACAAAAACCTGACCTAATTATAAGTAGATTCTACGCCTATATTCAGGACTCCCAGGCTTTTCCCTTGACCCTGGAAAAGTACCAAAAAGCATAGTTACTCACCTGTAGCAGATGTTCTCTGTGAATAGCAGGAATGAGTCCTCACTACCCTCCCACCTCCCCAGGGAGTTACCTTTTGGCTCCTGCTATGTAATACTGGAGAATATGGCGCAGCAGCAGGCGGGGAAGGCAAGTGCGCATGTGTGTCGTACCTCCCAAAAGCTTCCTTGGAAGCTAGGGAGTGTTCCATGCAGGGTTCTGTCGGTGATGTCACCCATACATGAGGGCTTATTCCTACTATTCATGGAGAACACCTGCTAAGTCCTCACATATGGGTGATGACTTAGAAGGTGCTTTCTATGACTAGCAGAAATAAGTCCTCACGTATGGATGACATCATTGACGGAACCCCACATGGAACACTTCCCAGCTTCCAAAGGAAGCTTTTGGGATGTATGACGCACATGCACACCTGCCTTCCCTGCCCACCACCATATTCTCCAGTATAAAATAGCAGGAGTCCAAAAGCAACTCCTTGGGGAGGTGGGAGGGTTGTGAGGACTTATTTCTGCTATTCATGGAGAACACCTGCTACAGGTGAATAACTACACTTTCTCCGTGAACAAGTGGGAAATAAGTCCTCATGTATGGGACTCCCAAGCTCCAGGCTACCAGAACCTGAGAAGAATAGCCCAACAGGGCATTGAGAACAGGAAGACCAGAGAGGCAATCCCACCGAGGGACTCATCTGATGCAGTATCTACAGTTGACATCAACCAAGGGAATTTTGAGCAGGTAGTCTGGATGGACAGAAGGGCCGGTGGGCAGGAGTTGACTCTCAAGACCCAAAGAGATGCCAGAGTATGGCCTAGCCAAAATTTCTGTCCTTTCAGGAATCCCCATCCCAAAAGCAGTAGTGGGTTGCAAAGGTATGGACAAAAGACCATTTCACAGCCCTGCGGAGAGACAATGGAGGTTAGCTACCGATGTTGCTACCGCACGGACATTGTCAGCTGTGACATGACCCTCAAGGCTCAGACCACCTAAGGAATACGCATGGGTGATGCAATCAGTAAGCCAGAGGGACAGCAAACACTTCAAAACAGCAATCCCCAGCTTACTGAGGGGACTGACGGTGCACCTTTGTGTGCTTCAAGTAGAAGGCCAACGCACGCTTGCAGTCCAGCGTGTGCAACGCTGCCTCACCACAAATGGAGTGAGGCGGGGGAAAGAATGTCGGAAGAACAACAGACTGGTTGAGGTGAAAGGACCAAACCACTTTTGGCAGAAAACACGGGTGCATGCGGAGCACCACCCAGTTCTGGTGGAGCCTAGTACATGGAGGATGTGCGACCAGAGACTAGAGCATGCTTAAATGCCAGGCCAACATAACAGCCACCAGGAAGGTGACCTTCCATATCAAGTACTTCAGCAGATGTGTTCAGCAGCTCAAATGGGACCCACTTGAGCTTGCTGAGGACTGTGTTCATGTCCCAAGCAATTGTAGGGGGCTTAACCAGAGGCTGAGATACCTGCAACAAAAACTCCAACCGCTCTGTCTCAATCGCTTCAAGCTGTCCCTAACCTCCAACAACTGCTGATAATTCTTACGGTTCCCAGTCCTCAAAAGCACCGCTTGCAGCTCCTTCTAGTCTTGAAGGACTAGAAAAGGGGACTGCTACTTCTGGAGAGAGATCTGCAATTGTGAGTATATACTTCTGGGAATTTTTCTGAAGGGACTTCTTTGGATTAAAGCTGATTAATCTGTGAACCCAGTGTATTTGTTAAATCAGTCAGGGCCTAGTAGCAGCAGTTTAAGTTTAAATTTAAAACACAGAAGAGCGCTTTCTGGTTAGATTTCAAACTCAGCAGAGAGCTTGTAGTTTAAATTTAATACTCACTCCGGGCCTAGACGCAGCAAAGTGCTATTAGTTTAAATTTAACACACAGAAGAGAGCTTTCTGGTTAACCTTAGAACCCAGCAGAGAGCTTCTAGTTTAAATTTCATAATAAGTCAGAGCCTAGCAGCAGCAAAGAGCTTTAATTTAAATCAAATCAGAATATAACTTAGCATAAAAGGCAAAACAGGGTCAGTATGCTTTGAGCAACAAATAAAGGCTTCTAGAGACCTTTACAAAGAGGCCTTCTAACTAGGGGGCAAGAGACCTGTGAAACCTTTTCAATAGGTGTTAAAGCCAGGTGGCAGGTCAACAGGCCATTCTGAAAGACTCCTTCTATCCAAGCAACGACTGTTAATCACCCTGGAAGTTGGTCACAGCTTACCTCAGAAGCACAGGACAGGGTACTGTGTAGCAGCCCTCTTTTAATAAGTCTTATTTCCCTCCCTCCCTCCCTCCCCAACACCCACCCACCCCTGGGATAATCAGCTTTATAGGTACTTACACATCTTAAAGGAAAGGAGGTGCTCTCAGGCGCAGCTCGTTATCCAAATCAGTCATACACTAAGGACCTGAGATTAATTAAGCTTCAGGTGAACAAAGTATATTAAACGTATTAGGTACAATTTTATTCGTATAAGTATCCACAGTAACCCTTAGTAAGTAAAGAACTTAAAGATCTAAACACAAGCTTAAAACAAAGATGCAAACAGCAGTCCAGCAGCAAGATGGGGGCTTTCCAGTCTTTTGCATTGAGTGTCACATGTATGAATTTCTCCCAGTTGGTGAGAGGTCTTACATGTGCACTAGGTGCAAGGAGCTCTTTGCTCTCAGGGAACGAGTCTGTTCTCTAGATGCTAGAGTAGCAGACTTCAAAGACATAAGAAAGACAGAGAGGTACATAGACGAGACCTACAGGGATATAGTCCTGAAGTCCCACCTCCAGTCTGGCAGCATCCCTGTTGCCATGGAGGAGAGAGGTCACGTGACAGGAGAGCATCACCCTGGTGTGGCAGGAAGTGATCCTGTAACTAGGACCTGTCCTCCAGGTGATGTAAAACCATCTCGCACCGAGTAAGTTTCTTCAGGGCCATGTGTCCATGAGGGAAGGGTTAGGACAGCCGTTATAGATGGTGATTCGATCATTAGGTATGTAGATAGCTGGGTGACTGGTGGACGTGAGGATCGCCTGGTAACATGCCTGCCTGGTGCGAAAGTCGCGGACCTCATGTGCCACCTAGATAACATCTTAGATAGTGCTGGGGAGGAGTCTGCTGTGTTGGTACATGTCGGTACCAATGACATAAGAAAATGTAGGGAGGTTCTGGAAGCTAAATTTAGGCTTTTAGGTAGGAAGTTGAAATCCAGAAATTCCAGGGTATCATTCTCTGAAATGCTTCCCGTTCCACGCGCAGGACCCAAAAGGCAGGCAGAGCTCCGGAGTCTCAATGCGTGGATGAGACAATGGTGCAAGGATGAGGGGTTTGGATTTGTTACGAACTGGGGAACATTCTGGGGAAAGGAGGGGCTCTTCCAAAGGGATGGGTTCCACCTTAACTGGAATAGAACCAGGCTGCTGGCATTAACCTTTAAAAAGGAGATAGAGTAGCTTTTAAACTAGATAATAGGGGAAAGCCGAATGTCGCACAAGAGCGCATGGTTCGGAAGAATGTATCCTTGAAGGATACTACCAAAAGCAGACAGGTTCCAAAAAAGAGTAAAGTAGCCCAAATTACCCATGCCTACCAATAGCCAAATTAACATGAATAAAATACAGTCTCTAAAATGCTTGTATGCAAATGCTAGAAGCCTAAAAAATAAGATGGGATAGTTAGAATACATAGCACTAAATGAGAGGTTAGATATGGTTGGAATCTCAGAGACATGGTGGAAAGAGCACACCAGTGGGACACTGTGATACCTGGGTACAAACTATATAGTAATGAAAGAGCTGATCAAATTGGTGGAGAGATTGCGCTCTATGTTAGAGAGAGCATTGAGTCAGAAAGGATTAAAGTTTTGAAGGAAACAAAATTTACTGTAGAATCTCTATGGATTGAAATTCCATGTAAAAAGGGGAAGGCGATGGCAGTAGGGGTGTACTATCGACCACCTGGCCAGAATGAACAAATGGGTGATGAAATGCTCAAAGAAATCAAGGAAGCTAACAAATGTTACAGCACAGTAATAATAATGGGTGATTTCAATTACCCCAGTATCGAATGGGTCAGTGTCACGGCAGGACATGCTAGGGAGATAAAGTTCCTAGATGAAATAAATGACTGCTTCTTGGAGCAGCTGGTTCATGAACTGACCAGAGGGGAAGCCATATTGGATCTAGTCCTTAGTAAAACACCAGATCTGGTGGAAGAGATAAGGGTGTTGGGGCCACTTGGCAATAGTGATCATAGCATGATCGCGTTTGATTTAATTAGTGGAGGAGGGATGGTAAGGAAATCCACAGTACTACCTTTTAACTTTCGAAAGGGAGACTATGATAAAATCAGGAAAATAGTTAAGAAAAAACTAAAAGGAGCAGTTGCAAAGGTTAAAGACTTACATCAAGCTTGGGTGCTGTTGAAAAATACTATCTTGGAAGCCCAGACCAGCTGTATTCCACACTTTAAGAAAAGTGGAAGGAAGTCCAAAAAACTGCCAGCATGGTTTAAAGGTGAGGTCAAAGAGGCTGTTGTTGCCAAAAAAGCATCTTTCAGGAATTGGAAAAAAGAACCAAATGACGAAAACTGGAAACAGCACAAGCACTGGCAAGTTAAATGCAAGGCATTGATAAGGCAGGCAAAGGGAGTATTTGAGAAGAAGCTTGCTGCGAAAGCAAAAACGCATAAGACTTTTTCAAGTACATTCGTAGCAAAAAACCTGTGAGTCAGTTGGTCCATTAGATGATAGAAGGGTTAAAGGGGCACTAAGAGGCAAAAAGGCGATAGCGGAGAGACTGAATGAATTCTTTGCTTTGGTCTTTACTGAGGAAGATGTAGGGATGTTACCCATGACTGAAGTGATATTTAAAGGTGCGGAAGAATTGAGGGAAATATTGATATGTCGGGAAGATGTATTACAACTATTTGATAAACTGAAGAGTAGCAAATCATCTGGACTGGATGATACACATCCAAGGGTGTTGAAAGAACTGAAATATGAGATTGCAGACCTGCTATAAGTAATCTGTGAACTATCATTAAAATCATCTGTAATACCTGAAGATTGGAGGATGGCCAGCGTAACACCAGTTTTTAAAAAGGGTACCAGGGGTGATCCGGGAAGCTACAGACTGGTCAGCCTGACGTCAAAACAGCAGTCCCCAGCTTACTGAGGTCGAAAGAGACTTACTACTGAGGACTGACGGTGCACCTTTGTGTGCTCCAAGTAGAAGGCCAACGCACGCTTGCAGTCCAGCGTGTGCAACGCTGCCTCACCACGAATGGAGTGAGGCGGGGGAAAGAATGTCAGAAGGACAACAGATTGGTTGAGGTGAAAGGCCCAAACCACTTTTGGCAGAAAACACCGGTGCATGCGGAGCACCACCCAGTTCTGGTGGAGCCTAGTGTATGGAGGTTGTGCGACCAGAGACTAGAACATGCTCAAATGCCGGGCCAACATGACAGCCACCAGGAAGGCGACCTTCCAAATCAAGTACTTCAGCAGATGTGTGTTCATCAGTTCAAATGGGACCCACTTGAGTTTGCTGAGGACCACGTTCAGGTCCCAAGCAACTGTAGGGGGCTTAACCAGAGGCTTTGAGAGAAACAAGCCCTGCATGAATCAGCATACCAGAGGCTGAGCCGAGACGGGCTTCCCATCGCAGCCACGACGGAACACTCCTACCGCACTGAGATGCACATGCACGGACTTGAGCCCAGACTGAGAAAGGTTCAAAGGTTACTCCGATAGCTGGTCCACATGGCAGACAACGGGGTCCAACACCCTAGCAGCGCACTAGTCTGCAAAACACCACCACTTGAACACATGGGTTTTGCGTGTTGACTCCTTGAGAGATGTGAGCAGGATCTCAGTGACACCCTCAGGGAGGGCAAGCTCCGCGAGGGCTACCCGCTCAGCATCCATTCTGTGAGGTCTAGAGAGCATGTTGCAATGCAACAGTGGGCCACTCTCCTGCGAGATAAGGTCTGAGTCAGAGCCCTGACGAAGAGGTCCCTTCTGTGAGAGCTATGGCAGTAACGATAACCATGGCTGTCAAGGCCAGTAAGGAGCGATGAGAATCATTGATCCCCTCTTGGCCTGGAGTTCGAAGATTGTCTTTACAATGAGCAGAATCAGTGGGTAGGCATATAATAGGCTTCTCCCCTAGTGGATCAGGAAGGCATCCAGAGCCAGGCAATCACAGGTCAGCCTCCGGGAGCAGAACCGAGCTACCTGGGCATTCTGTGCTGTGGGTCCATATCGAGAGTACCCCACTCTCGAAAGATCCAGTCCACCACCATCCTCTTGAGGGACCACTCATGTGGCTGAAGAACTCAGCTCTCAAGACCCATCTCTTCACCAAGGCCTATGAGCAACCACTTTAAGTTGCCAAGCACTAGATACCACCCAAGTGGCCCACTAGCTACTCTCACCACTTAGCCCCAACTGCCCATCCCCATTGAGACCTATAAGACCATGAGGGCCTGGATTTTGCTGACTTGCCAGGCTGAGGTCATCGCCACCAGGAAGATTACCTTTCAAGAAAGGTGTCGAAGTGAGCACATCGCCATCGGCTCGAAGGGTGAGCGCATAAGCTGCATCAGCACGATGTTCAGGTCCCACTCCGCCAGTGGTGGCCGGATGGGGGGCTTGGAATGTAAGAGGCCCTGCATGAAGTGGGAGACCAGGAGCTGCCCTAAGAGGGGTTTACCCTCATTGGGGTGGTGGTGCGCCGAGATGGCACTCAGGTGGACCCCGAGTGAGTTAGACTTCAGTCCCTCTTTAGAGAGGTGCAGGAGGTACTAGAGAACCCACCTAGTAGAACAAGAAAGCGGGTCGATCTGGAGCTTGGAGCACCAGACCGAGAAGCGTCGCCATTTAAAGGCATAGGCCTGTCTTGTCAAGTCCTTCCTCAATGCGAGGAGGACCTCTTCGACTTCCTTCAGGAGATGCAGCGGGGCTAAGGAGACCCGTTCAGCTGCCAGGACATAAGGGACAGCGAGGTCATGTTCGGGTGAATCACTTGTCCCTCTTCCTGCGTTAGCAGGTCTGGGGCACAGCTCATGGGGACTGGGGGCTCTGACAAGGGACAGAGCAGGAGCAGGAAACAAGGCTGTCAAGGCCATGAGGAGGCTACGAGAATCATTGAAGCATGTTCCTGCTGCACCTTGTGGAAGGTCCTCACAATGAGAGGAGTGGGAGGGGAAAGCGTAAAGAAGCCCGGAGGTCCAGTTCAAGAGGAACACATCCGGGGCCACCCTGCTTGGGTGTGGAACCAGTCCGCAGAAGCAGGGAAGCTGTGCATTCACCAGGCTGGCAAACAAGTCCATGGACGGAGTCCCCCAGCAATGGAAGAAGAGGCTGGCGACCTCCAGATCCAGGCACCACTTGTGTGGGCAGAGGATTCTGCTGAGTTTGTCCGCGAGGACATTCTCTTGGCCCAGGAGATAGATCGCTTGGAGGGACATCCCCCGGCAAAAGGCAAATGAGCAAAGGAGGATCACCTCCCAGCAGAGGAGGCAGGAGCCTGTTCCCCCTTCCTTGTTTATGTAGAAAATGACTACCCTGTTGTCGGTCTGCATGAGCACAGACTTCCCTCTCAGACGGTCCTTGAAGGCCCTCAGTGCCCACCGGACTGCCCGAAGCTCAAGCAGGGTGATCTGCTGCTGAGATTCCTCGGGCGACCACTACCCCTGGGTGCACAAGTCGCCGCAGTAGGCTCCCCAACCCAGCAGGGATGCATCCGTCATCAGGACGAGTTCGTGCTGCGGGGCCTGGAAGGGCATTCCCCAACTGAGGATATGGGGCTCCCGCCACCACTCCAATGAGCTGTGGAGGCTTCGGGAGACCCGGATGGGGTCCCTGAGGTGACCAGAGGCCTGGCTCCACTGCGTTCTGAGGCACAACTGAGCCGTTTGCATGTGCATACGGGCTTGGGGGACAACATGGACTGCAGAGGCCATATGTCCCAGGAGGCGCAGCATGGCCCGTGCTGAGACTCGAGCTCTGCTCTGGATCTGGGCTGCCAGTGCACGCAGGCGGACTGCACAGTCCTCGGATAGGAAGGCAGTTGCCCGATCCGCGTCAAGGAGTGCGCTGATGAACTCAACGTCTGTACCGGTTCGAGATGGGACTTGGACTAGTTGACCAGGAAGCCAAGGCGTTTGAGGAGGATTGTGTGTGCCGCCGCCAGGCGGACTTCTTTGGCTGAAGTCCCCGTGACGAGCCAGTCATCTAGGTAAGGAAAGACGGGTATGCCCTGTCGCCGGGGGGAAGGCATCAGCGGCCGCAGGAACTCTGTGAAGACCCGAGGAGCGGAAGTGAGCCCAAAGGGGAACACCCTGTATTGGTAATGCTCTCCCTGCACCCTGAAGCACAGGACTGCCTATGCTGTGGGTGGACCAGAATGTGGGGGCAAACATACCTTAGGTTAAGGAACATAGCCAATCATCCTGCTGGAGGAAGGGCAGCAGGACGCCAAGCGATATTTTGAATTTCTCCTGCACCAGAAACTTGTTTAGGTTCCTGAGATCAAGAATGGGGCGTAGGCCCCCTGTCTTCTTAAGAACAAGAAAGTAGTGGGAGTAGAACCCTCAACATCAGAAGTGCGGCGGTATTTTCAACTGCCTGCTGGGCAAGGAGGTTGGTCAGCTCCTGTTGCAGGCAAGTCTGGGGCAAGAGGAGCCAAGAAGGCTCCACTGTGGAGAAGGGAGGAGGAAGCCTGTCCAGGTGAAGACGATACCAGTCCCAGACCACCCAAAGAACCCAGGTGTCCGAAGTGATCGATGCCCAGTGGAAGGCAAAAAGGGACAGACGTCCCCCAACCGGCAGAAGTACTGCCGGGGGGAGAGAGGCTATGCCGTTGGTGTTGGGTGTTGAGCGGGTTGGGGTAGCGCCTGGGGTTGGGCCTTGGGCCCTTCAGGCTTGCGGTGGCCATGCGGTCTTGTCTTCTCCTGCATGCCAGAGGCCAGCGCAGGGGTTGGTGGGTAGGGCATGTATCCCCAGTAGGGGAGCCCTTTCCTCAGGAAGAACGTTTATTTCTTTTGCTGTTTCTTCTGAGAAGAGGTCTTATGCGAGAGGCGGGTCCGAGTCACAAACTCAGTCTCTATTTCGGCAGCCTTGTCCTCCATGGGCTTACCGAACAGTTGTTCACCTAGGCAGGGGACATCCAGGAGTTTCTCCTGGACCCACTGCTCCAGGTCCGAGGACTGGAGCCACGCCAGGCCCCAATGCCAGCTGCCATCACACGGGCGGAGGACTCAAATCCATCATACATGGCGCAGGAGAGGTACTTCAAGCACTCCGCGATGGACCTCAGGAGGGTTTGGAATCCTGCTGAGACCTGCAGAGAAATCGCCAAGCTCCTTGGCGAAGTCACGCAAGAACATGCCCATATACAATTGTTAAGCCTGGATTACGGCATGTGAGCATGGACCCTTGATAGCCTTTGTGCCCAAGGGTGTCGAGAGCTCTAGACTCCCTACCCGGCAGGACCAAAGAGTGTGACTTCAGGCTCTTTTTCTTCTGCATCGGAGGTATGCGGAAGTTGGGTCTTTCAGAACCCTGGGCCAAGCTGGACTCTATACATGGCATTGAGGCGCTTGATCATGATGGAAACTGAAACAGGTGCCTCCTACATGCAGAGGAACAGCCTGGACAGGGAACCAGAACAGTAAGAGACTCCCGAGGCAGAGACTCATACTGTAAGATGTCGAGCTCCTCAGCCCGCGGCTCCTCCTCAGCCTGTGTTGCGAGGTTTAGGGCTCATGCCATATCCCATACGAACACCAAAAAGGATGTGTCCTCGGGCGGCGAATGCCTCTGAGAGGCGGGCGGAGACGGGTCTGAAGGGAGGTCCCAGTGGGCACGGGTCTCTGGGGAGGTGTCCCCATCTGACTCCATCCAAGAAGGAGTCCAATTCGGATTGGTTGCCCTGTCTGGAGGCTGAGGCCCGCTTGGAAACAGAGGCCTTGGAGGATCTCGCTCCCGAGGAACGGGAAGGCGAGTGAGACCAACACCTAGGGCTCTCACGAGGCCCATGGCTCTCGGGGGTTTCCAGGGCAGGTTTAGGTATTCCTTTTGAGGGCACCGAAGTCTCGAGGCTTGGGCCAGCCGTGCTGGGCACAAGTGCTTGCTGGGCAGCTAAGAAGGCAGAAACATTGCGCTCTAGTGCCAGCATGCGGGACTCCCACATGGGCATGGGACCCTGCACTGCCAACACCAGGGTTACACAGGCATAGACAAGGAGAGGGGGTCCTCACCAGTACGACCCTCAGGAGACCAGGCACCATCACCAGAGTCCTCAGTGTCTGTACAAGATACCTTTTAAGGCTGCTCCTTGTCCGACTCTTGGGGAACTCTGGGGAGGGCTGAGCAACCAAGAACAGGAGTGCTCACGCTTGTCTGGAGACCCCAACAGTGAATTCGAGGTCATCTTCTTCTTGTGCCTTGCAACCTCAGGGGACCCGACTGAAGTGCCGCCTTGAACACGGGACCAAAGAGGGGGATCCCACCACCGGGGATTCCGGGGTCACTGTAGAGAAAATGTCATTGGAATTCTGCTTACGACTTAGCAGGGCCTTGGAGGACATTTTCTTGCAAAGAGAGCAGAGTTTCGGGTTATGGTCGGCCCCCAGACACCAGAGACAGCAGTCATGGGTATCCATGAGTGACATATTTGGAGCATCTGTCGCATTTTATAAAACCTGTGGCCATTGGGGCAAAAAGGGCCTCTGCTAGGTCGAAGACCCACGAGGCCAGCAGTTGAGAAAAAGGGTGGGAAGCCCGCAAAATTTTTTTTTTTTTTTTAACAAAAAGGACATCCCCTTGCTCAAAAGGAGAGCAGGGGAAGGATGGGAGAGGACCAGTGCTACGGAAAAACACAGGCCAGAGGCCGAAAAATGAACACTTTTTCCGAGGGACAAGGACGTGCATCCAAAGGGTCTGCAGAAAAAGGGAGACTGAGCAAGATGGCACCCTTGGGCGGGAAGAGAACCATGCATGCATGGCAGCAATCCCAAAGGCTTTCTTTGAAAGCTGGGGAATTGCTCCGCGCGGGCTCCATCGGTGCCATCACCCATAAGTGAGGGCTGACTTCCTGCTTGTTCCTGGAGAATAACTGTTACATTCATGGACTTCATCCTGATGATGCAACTTGTAGCTCTTTCTAGGAAATAACTGGAGATTTCTGACCTTTAACAGCAGTTCCTATGCCTCGATTTTATAATTAGGATAATGAGCTCAACTCCAGAAGGAGACTAGGTGATTATGTATGAATGGAGAACTGCTGTCTTCAAAGAACATTTGTTACTATCTCTGAAGGCCAATAGTTCATTGCAGTTACTCATGGATTCCCTAAACTAGCGCAGTCTTATATAAAAAGCAGGAAAAACATGTTCCAAGGAAGCAATAAACAGTTTGCAGTGAGACAAAAAGAATAGAAAAAACTGGAAATCATCAAAATGGGCATTAGAAGGGTTGGGAGTTGAGCTCTAACCCCCTAAAACACCTTGCCCAAACATGCAATTGCATCTTGTATCTAAATAATGGGACATAAAGGTGAAATTAGACCTTACCTGCTAATTTTATTTCCTTGAGTCCCTCCAGTCCAGTCCAGATGTACGTGTTATGCTCTCCTACCAGTAAATGAAGACTGAGAACTGGTTTGATGTCATCACCCCATAAGGGTCCTGTGCAGATCTCCTCTGACCAGTATTTCTCAATCTCTAGCAGATGGAGGTGGTTAAACCTGTGCAGTCTGGATGGAATTGGAGTGGACTGATCTAAGTGGCAATGTAGAATGGAGGGCCTTGGGGTGCAAACCCTGATGGTGCTGGGTCCCTCCTCCCTCTTCTGTAAGGGCTTTGGGGTGCAGAACCCAGTGGCTCTGGGTCCCTCATCCCTTCTCCTGGAGTTCAAAGCCTGGTGGATATAGGTCCTTTGCCCCCTGCTCCTCAGGGGCATGACCTGGTCCCACCCCCTCCTAAGGTTCTACAGCCCGAATGGAGACATCACCTACCCTTCTCCACTGTTTGGGGAGTGAGCAAAAGGATTGAGATTATATATATATTTTAAAGGGGGGGGGGCAGTTTCTCATTACTAGCTGCTCTGTCTCAAGGCCATTAAGATCTGTCATTGTTTCTGCTGAGTGGAGACCCCTGTGGCTCTTGTTACGGAAGATGGAACGACGGCTTGTGCAGCATGCTTTTGCCAGTCATGGGTAGGGTGCTTTGCGTGGGATCATTGGCATTCACTCTGCAGAGGGCAGCCGTTGCAGTGGAGCATGTTTGCTGGTGAAACTACCTCCTCTTTTATTCCTTTCTGCAGGAATAGAGAGGCAGCAGGGTTTCAGCCAGCTCTAGCACTGGCAGGAGGCCATCAACATGCTGAGAGGGGCAGAATGGAGCATGGTAAGCCCTTTCAAATAACATAGGGGAGATTGACAGAGGGCAGCATTTTTCAGTGGAGTTAGTGCAGCAAGTGGCTGGGCTGTTCCGTTTCGGTGAGAAGGCAGTGTGTTCAGGGACCAGCTTGCTCACGTAGGTGCTGAGCTCAGAAAAACTGGTGTTGCATGGTGGTCGCTTGCTTCCAGAGAGGAATACATGGGGGACCTATGACTATGAGGAAAGGCCACACGGCTTGGCTCTCAAATCCAGTCTTTGCCATTCTCACTGGGGGCTCTTCCAGCATATTTAATCATAGCGATGGTGGGCCGGGAAAGAGAAAGCACAGTTACTTACCTGTAACAGGTGATCTCTGGGAACAGCAGGAATAAGTCTTCATATATGGGTACGTCGGTACCGACAGAGCCTGCACGGGAACACTCCCCAGCGTCCAGAAAGCAAGCTTTTGGGAGCATCCCACACGCATGCGCGCTGCCTTCCCACCTAAACACTTCTCTCATCAGTTGGGTTTGTAGCTGAGACCGGAGGGAAGTAGACAAATTAGAAAGAGAGAGAGAGACAGCAACTCCTAGGGGAGGTGGGTGGGTTGTGAAGACTTATTCCTGCTGTTCCCAGAGATCACCTGTTACAGGTAAGCAACTGTGCTATCTCCAGGAACAAGCAGGAATGAGTCTTCACATACGGGGACTCCCAAGCTAAGATGCCTGGAGGCGGCCCCAGCATATTGCAATCCAATGGATGGGCCATGCTTGTTCCTCAGAACCTCAGGCATCGAAGGGATGGAGGGTAGGAGTTGAACTAAAAAAGAAAAAAGGGGGGGCTGTGGAACAGCTTGACTAAACAAGGTATCCAGAGGAGGGTCCTTGTGTAGATTACAATTGTTAGAAAAAATTGAATTTCAATTTTCTAAGGTGGATCTTACTCAAAAGTATTGCGAAAATATTTGGTGAGGCTAATATGGGTCTGTAGTTGAGAGCCAGTACATTATCCTCAAAGAAATTTCCTCACTGTGAAGTAGAGGAAAATAAATTTTGCAATACAGGAAGAGATAAGAAGCCTTAATGGCTAGAACTAACCCCAGAATAAAAAATGGGGAAGTTTAATGAGGTTGGACTTTACAGAAGCTTTAGCTATTTTCTCCAAAGTCCAAAGTTTGAACTCCTTGTCCTTGGAGCCGAATAAGGCCCTAGGAAAGAGTGGAGATAAATCTGACTGGTTTGGATGAAAAGGTAGAAATATCCTTTGCAGAAAAAAGGATAGGTCTTTAAGACCCCCTTTATCCAAATGAAAGACCAAGACATTTGTAATAGGCGTTGGGCCCCCAATTTCTTGAAGATCAGTAAAGTCTTTCGCAAGTGATGTCACTTATGACAATGACTTTACATGGAGAGCTTCAGATGTGAGGTAACCGAAAAAGTAAAGAAGGTATTTCCTAATGTACCATAGAAATTGGTTGTCCATTAAGTTTATGATATGCTGGGACAGCATTAATATGGACAGTAAACAAATCTTTCAAGTCAGATGTTGTATAGAGACTGACCCAATAACAAGAAGGATTAAGACCTACTTGAGAATATTGATGGAGAATCTGTCTGATTAAAAATGGAAGAACCATAAAGAACGTTTTATGGAAAACTGGTACTATGTTTTCCACTTACAAGGAGAGGACTAGATTTCTTTAAAAAAGATCTATCCCCTGAATAACCAGGTCTTGAGACGTACGTGAAGGAGGTCAGAGGAGATCCTTAGTCTTAAGACAGAAAGTCTGGATCCTTCTATAACTTCAAGTAGTAGCTTGAGAAAAAACACGCAATATAAGGGGATACCATGTTTGCCTCTCTATGAGGGCAATATGAGTATCATGCGCTCTGTAGTTCATCATAAGCTACAATGAAATATAGGGAAAAAAAGTGAATAAGGACTGACTGCAGTGAAAAGAATGCATCCCTGTTGCAGAAATTCCAGTGAGATGTGGAACAATCCAGGGAATTGTGCAATTCTGTACACTTTCAAGTGGTCTAAGCCCTAGTTACTTTTCCTTAAAAAGAAATTTTTAAGGAAGATGGTAAGATTAGGAAAAAACAGTCATGTAGGAGCATGACTGGGCAGAGTCTACTAGCTGAAGCCCTTATTAACCATCTGGAAGCTAGCTACTAGGAGTAGCTCTGAGGCTCTCTGGCAAAGGCCCATAGTTGCAGAGCTTTCTTGTATAATTGCAGAGAGCATGTTGTAGGTTGCTTAGATCTGGCTGTTAAACTGCCAGTGTGCAACCTAATCTATTCTGTTGGAGCCAAAAAGAATTGAAGATGGCTAAGAATAGTAGACAGGCTTGATGTCTACAACAATAAATTGTCCAAATGGGTTCTGGAACCTCTCTTGGAGTGATCTGTTATTAAGACAGCAGAAAAAAAGTTAGGTCCCATAGGTTAGAGAGGACCGTCAGACATAATTTGGAGTGATAATACTCAATTTCTGTCTGATAAGCTGCCTTAAAGAAGTATCTGAGGTTAGCTCAAAGATACACAGAGAAAAAGAAGAACCGCAAAGGGGAAAAAACTCTAAGGAAACTGCTTACTGGAGTTGGTATTGAAGAAAATCCTATGGGCTTAGAGAATAAGCCCTCCAGTTGATTAGTAGTACTCTTAGAGACTGAACGTCTGGACTAAGAGGGATAGAAGTAATACAGAGTTGAGAAGACTTACAATTTGGTAAGTCTTTGAAGAGGTAGGGTCCCCTTGCAGTTAAAAGTATGAGAGATCCTTGTACAGGAAATTGTCAAGGTGACGAGCATAGCTCACCTTGTTGGTAGTTCTACTTTTTTTTTTTTTTTTTAAAGAGAAAACCTGTTATCTTTAGGGTATGATGGTCCTCAATAGCTCTTGGAGCTAAAAGGAGGGATTTCTCTTGTAGCAAGAGATTCATGCCCAGAGTCGAGGATTGAATCAATGTATGACTGATATCTCAACATGGATGAGAGGAACCCTAGATGCTTCTGTTGAAAAGAAGTAGGTTCAGAGGTTCTAAAAACCTCACACAGGAAAAGTGAATAAAATATCAGAAACCCTGCGACTGCTGGGTTTGCTGAGCCTGTTGAGGTTTTGATTTGCTTAGCCTGGTTTGATGTTTCCTGTTTTTGGAAACATCTGAATCATGGGTAGAAGATGGATAAAACATTTTTCCACTAGGGGGATAAAGCTTTTTAGGAGATTTTTTATTAGCTGGGATAGAGTAAAGTTTTGACAATTCTCTGAAAGCAACAGCATCAGAGCTTAACTGATTAGCTTGAAATAAAGCCTCCTTGTTGAAGAGATCTTCACCAGTACAAGGAGTATTTCCCAGCCTTTTCTGTACCCATCTGTCCAAGTCTGAAGCTTGGAGCGAGGTTATGCGTCGTGCTCCTATGGCTATAGCAGAAGTTCTGCTAATAGACTCAAAACAGTCCCAGGGAAGCACGATTAAGGAACCTAGAGATATTTTGAGCATGATTGACTAATAAGAAATAGTCTGCTCTTTTATGCTCTGGAAGAAAAGGGTTCAAAAACTAAGTTCTTTGTGACCTCTTCAAGAGATCATCCCATATAGAAAATATATGAGATAATTCTTGCTGAAAGCATGGATGCCTGGAAGCATCGACGTCCAAAGGCATCTAAAGTCCTAGACTCATGACCTGGCGGATAAGAAGAGTGCTTCTTTGCACTCTTAATATGCCTCATTGCTGATTCTACAACAATAGAATGATGAGGAAGTTGAGTCTTTTGAAAACCTGGAGAAGATGGCACCTTGTACATAGTGTCAAGTGTCTTAGAATATGGGGATACCGTTAAAGGAGTTTCCCACATTCTTAATAGTAGATCTTGTAAGATCTGATGCAAAGGAAGCATGATGACCTCCTTTGGAATCCAGGGGAATTGCAGTGTCTCTGAATCCCCCGGTAGGGATTCTTTACCAGGTATAGAAATGGCAAGTAACTTTGCCATATCAAGCAGAAAAGCTTGAAAAGAAATCTCCCCGGAGGACTCTCTAAAATGAGGGATAAAGGCTGAAAATTCAGCCTTGGTACCGTTGGAGTCATCCCAGTCATCGAGATCAGAAGACTTGAAAGGATGAAGCATCGGATTTTCCTTAAAGCGATGTCTTCGGTACCGTCCGAGGTCGGTACTGAGACGAGTCGGCACCGTATCCTCCATGCTAGAGATCGATTCCAGGCTCGGCATCGAAGGAAGCGAGTCTGTCGAAACAAGCATGGACGGTACCGACACCGATGTCGATACTGGTACCGGTACCGAACTCGATATCGATACTCAAGGAACGGTCTGCAGCAACTCTAGTGGTACCGAAGTAACCGAGAGTGCTAGACTACGTTCATCGGTGAGGAGTGTTTCATCCATCACCATTGCCAATGCCGGAGTGTCGGTACCGCTCAAAGCGGCCCCAACCACCGAGCATGGCCCAGGTGTGTCCGTCGAGGTAAGAACCCCGGGAACAACCTGGAGCCCCGATAATGCTTTGGAGCCCAAAGACTCCCGCCGGGGCTTTATTGCCAAGATGTCCTCGAGGGCAACGCCAGAGGCATCTCGATGCTGAGAAGGAGATCTACCACTCGAAGACTGGCTAGTCTTGACAGACTTTTGTTTGGTTACCTGATCCTGTGAAAAAGAAGATATTCTAGCTGGTGACATCAAGTGCGATGTGAACCAGGTATCGAGTTGTGCTCGATCCTGAAGACTTCTTGTTTGAGCTCCAGGAGGAGAGACACTCCAGAGGGCAATGGTCAGGACCTAAACATTTTAGACACCAAGTATGAGTGTCTGAAAATATATCTGTACCGCCACACTTTGAGCATTTCTTAAGGATAGGGGCTGGCTTTTCCATAATGGAAGGATAGAGGGCTAGTGGCCTACAAACCGTCAGGCACTAAACAAGAAAAAATTTCTAAGAAAAGAAGAAATTCTTTAGTAAAAAGAAAGAAAAGCACCGGCGGTACCGGTGGCGTCAAGGGAAGGCAGACGCGACCACAAAAAACTAAGAATAAAAAGAAGAATTTTCTGCGGTGACAGGAATACGTCCTGCCGGCTCCACGGAAAACTGATGAGAGGGAAGTGTTTAGGCGGGAAGGCAGCATGCATGCGTGTGGGATGCTCCCAAAAGCTTTCTTTCTGGACGCTGGGGAGCATTCCCGCGCAGGCTCCGTCGGTACCGACGTACCCATATGTGAAGACTCATTCCTGCTTGTTCCTGGAGATATTAGACTTACCTGCTAATTGTTGTTCCTTGAGGAACTCCAGTCCAGTCCCTCACCACTGTGTAGTGTACCTCCTCCAGCAGCTTGGAGACTGAGCATGTCAGAATTCTGATGTCACTTGGACTAATACCGATGGCACCTCCCACCAGCCCCCAGTGACCTAATGACAAAGCAAACTCAGAGGAGCAACAAATAAGAAGCTTAAATAGCCAACATCAAACCAGATAAAACTAAAATTCAAACTGTTATTTATCTCCCCCCCCAATAAGAGTGGAACTCCCTCCACTCTCCCCCAAAAGAGAAAAAGAAAAGGAAATGCAGAGAGAGAAAAAATAGAGATGAAAAGAAGACAGAGAATTTGAACCACCACCATCTTACACATGTCTCTTGATCTGGCATAATAGACCGCTGAAATAAGAACCGTATCAGATGAACGAACTTCGGGTGGGATCCAGGACTGGACTGGAGTTCCTCAAGGAACAACAATTAGCAGGTAAGTCTAATTTCTCTTTCCTTATCGTCCCTCTAGTACAGTCCCTCACCACTGGGATGTAGCAGAGCAGTAAACTAATGGGAGGGACCTGCCATACCAGCCCGCACCACCGCTGAACCAAAGCAGGCATCCCTCACTGCCTGGACATCTAGATGATAATGCTTACCAAAGGTATGCCAAGAAGACCAGGTGGCCGCCCTGCAAATCTCAACCGGCGGCACCAAACTAAACTCTGCCCATGAAGCGGCCTGAGCTCTGGTAGAATGAGCCCGCAAACCTAGAGGCACTTGACGCCCCAGCAAGATATAAGCCGACGCTATGGCTTCTTGGACCCACCTGGAAATAGAAGCTTTGGCCACCGCTTTGCCCCATCGTGGACCTCCAAAGAGAACAGGCAATCCGACTTGCGGAAACTCTCCGATACCTTCAAGTAATGCCTAAGAGCTCTCTTCACATCTAGCAAACACAAAATGCATTCCGAACTACTGTCAGATGAACCCCCCAAAACTGATAAAGACACTGGCTGATTTACATGAAACAGATACCACCTTAGGCAAGAAAGACTGAACTGGTCGAAGCACAACCTTTTCTTGGGAAAAGGACAGGAACGGCTCCCGGCAAGATAAAGCCTGCAACTCTGAGATCCTGCACGCTGAATAGATTGCCACCAAAAAGGCTGTCTTGAGAGTCAAATCCTTCACAGATGCTCCAAACGGCTCTCTTGTCAAAGTAGTCAGGACTAAATTGCGATCCCAAGAAGGAACCATTGCCCTACAGGGCGAGCGCAAGCTTGACACTGCCTTTAAGAAATGCAAGACACTTGGGTGTGACCCCAAAGCCACACCCTGAACCTTTCCCCGATAACAAGAGATCGCCGCCAGCTGCACTCTCAACGAGCTGGCCGCCAGACCTTTCTCAAAACCATTCTGCAAAAAGTTCAAGACTTCCGGAACGGAGGCGGAGCAAGAACGCACCTGTCTAGCCTCGCACCAAGCTTCAAAAATACTCCAAACATGGACGTAAGCCAGTGACGTCGACCTTTTCCTAGCCGAGAGCAAGGTAGAGATTACAGACCCCGAATAGCCTTTCCTTCTCAACCTCTCCCTTTCAATGGCCAGGCCATAAGTGAGAACCGAGCCACTTGAGGCATCTGGAGCAGATCCTGCTTCAGCAGATCCTCCCGTACCGGCAGAGTCCATGGACTGCCGTCGAGAAGATGGATCAGATAGGCGTACCACGGACGCCATGGCCAATCCGGGGCAATTAATATCACTCTCCCCCAATGAGCCTCGATCCACTGTACTACCCGACCTATGAGCGCCCACGGCGGAAATACATAAAGGAGACCCCCTACGGCCACTGCTGCAGCAACGCGTCTAATCCTTTGGACATTCTTTCTCGCCTTCTGCTGAAGAATTGGCTCACCTTGGCAGATCCGAACGTCACCATCAGATCCATAATGGGAAGCCCCCATCTGTGGGTGATTTGAGCAGACCTAAGAGTGAAGCTCCCATTCTCCCGGATCCACCCGAACTCGACTGAGAAAGTCTGTTGTCACATTGTCAGTCCTGGCAATGTATGCCGCTGACAGCGCCTGAATTCGAGGCTCTGCCCAGTTGAACAAGGCCTCCGCCTCCTGCTCCAGGGCTGCGTTGCCTGTGCCCCTTTGACGATTGAGGTAGGCCACCCCGCGGCATTGTCTGACAGGACCCTTACTGCTCTTCCCAGCAGTTCGGGTTTGAAAGCCCGGAGGGCGAAAGCCACTGCTCGCAGCTCTAGTCGATTGATCGACCAAGCAAACTCCTGGCCCTTCCAGGTCCCCTGAGCAAAGAGACCCCACAGTGAGCCCCCCAGACTGGCATCCATCTGAACCGGGACCCACTGCGGCTGCTCGAGAGGCATGCCCGCTTGTAGATTTTCCGGACAAAGCCACTAGAGAAGTACCTTCCTGACTGCCAGCGGACAAGGCAGCTGTTTTCCCAAGGAATCTCGTTGATGCAACCATCGATGGAGCAGAGATCTCTGTAATGGACGCATGTGTGCCCTCGCCCATGGAACTACCTCCAGCATAGCTGCCATTGTTCCTAACACCCGAAGATACTGCCAAGCCGTCGGCGCCTCGCGCCTCAAGAAACTGCGCACCAGAAGAAGCAGCCCCTGAACCCGACGGTCCGGAAGAAACACTGCCCCCGTCTGAGTGTCGAACTGGACCCCCAGGTATTCCAGGACCTGAGAGGGAGCAAAGCTGCTCTTGGCCACATTGACTACTGTCAGACAGCTGCCTGGGTGAGAATGTTCACAGTCTTGGCAAGTGCATAGATCAATATGATTTGCAAGGGATTGTGGGCAATGCAGTCCATTCACACCAAACACAGCTGCTCACAATAATTAGTTGTGCTTAAGGGTAAAGCCAATAAGATATTTATTTATGGGGTTATTTCTCCCAACACAGATATGCTTGGTAGCACATAAAACAGGATACTTGCTTGCAGTGTTAAACTTGGAAAAACAAAACCAGGCAAACAACAGTTGAACTTTGTCAGGCAATCAAAGCAAAAGAATAAAGACCTGGTTGGTAACAAACTGGTCTTTTCTGTAGGCTTTAGCTAATATTTTCTTAGCAGTGTATCAAACAACAAGCAGAACCCACAAAGAAGGGAAAAACTGTTCTTTTCAGGTTAACTTCTTATATCTTCACACACAGACTCAGAAGTGATTCCCTCAGAGCTCACAAGCAATTAGGTAAGGCTCAATTGCTAGCAGTTATCCAGCTGAAACCCCTTAGCTGGCTTGCTTTCTACTGCGTGGCCCAAAATCCTACTCAGGAGCTTTTCTGAGTAGATTAAAGAACAAGTTTGTATTTCTTTGTAATGGTTGCTGTACTTTATAACAGTAAATTACCAAAGGAGTTTAGACAGAGAACAATCCATGTATTCACAGCCTATATCTAAGACTCCTCCTTCCCCTTCTTCAACAATCATGGGTTCAATATCAGGGATTGGCACAAAGGAATTTCTCAATGGAGCACTTTCAGGAGAATACTTGTTTCCCTGCTGTCTTTCAAGGTTATAGCTAGGACATAGATCAGTGTTCATACCTGAGCTTCCATTGCTGTTAGAGTTCCTCTCTAAATAGCCTGGCCAGTATGTAGTCCAGTTCTTATGTCCAGCCTTCCAATCCAGATCCCTGAACACTGGATCTCTCTTCACATACCTTCTGGCACGGGTCTTAGGGTCCCTTCCACGTGCAGCCGTCTCCCTCACAGGTACCGTCTGGAGATTCCTAGCCCTGCAGCACCATTCCTCTGGCTTTCCCCAGTCCAATGGTGTATGCTGGCCTTTTGAATGTCTCCCAGTATACGTACTGCTCTGGACTCCTTTAGACCTTCCAAATGCTTTTCTCTTCTTTCTTCCAAAGGGTTTCTTGCCCTTTCTGTCCGTCCGCTCTGGCTTCTGCTTCTGATGATCCTCCAGATGATGAAGCTGTCCAAGATGAGAATCTCCAAGAAACTGAGGATGATGATCAAGATGAGGATAATTCTCTGTAGAATAAACTCTACCTTTATTCTGCTTTGATGAGTGCTCCACCCTAGCACAGCGCAGCTGTGTTGAATAAGGCCCTGCCCTTTGAGATGAGTGCTTGGGGATTACTTCATAGCTCTCCTGATTGAACACACGTTTCCCCACTTCAGCTCCTCTAATGGCTGCTGGAAACCTGGTGCATTCTGGGACTGGTAGTCTTTTATGGAAAAATTCTGTTTTCTTATTTCTACCAGAACTGACAGGTTGCTTGTTCAGAGTCACTTCACCTTTTCTATAGCTCCTTCCTGAGCTATGATAAGCTTCCTTATCACACTACCCAGCCTAGGATTTCTAGAAGCTGAACCATCCTGGTCGTAGCCTGTACACTCTCGGACTTGGACTTTGCCCGAATCAGCCAGTTGTTGCGATAAGGATGCACCAAGATGCCCTCTTTCCGAAGAGTCGCCGCTACTACTACCATCACCTTTGTGAAAATTCACGGCGCCGTCGCTAGGCCAAAGGGCAACGCTTGAAACGGAAAGAGTCCCTGAGGAACCGCAAACCATAAAAAGCGCTGATGTACCAGGCAGATAGGAATGTGAAAATACGCTTCTGTGAGATCGAGTGAGGTCAAGAATTCTCCCTTTCTCACCGCGACGATCAACGACCTTAGCGTCTCCATTCGAAAATGAGGAACCCGAAGACAACGGTTCACCCACTTGAGGACCAGAATGGGACGAAAGGACCCGTCTTTTTTGGGAACTACAAAATAAATGGAGTAGCGACCGCAGCCGTACTGATCTGGAGGAACCGGGACCACAGTTCTTAACTGCCGAAGTCGAGAGAGCGTCTGCCCCATGGACGCTGTCTTGGTTCACGACCTGCAGGTAGAAAGGATAAAGGAGACTGTCACGAGGGCCTAACCCTCATGAATAACCTCCAGTATCCAATGGTCGGATGTGATCTGGACCCAGGCCGAGAGAAATTCCCCTAGCTGACCTCCCACGGGCTGCTCCCCAACCTGAGTCCCCCTCGCTTCATTTTGGTTTCTTAAATCTGGAGGAAGCAGAGCCAGCAAATCCCCTGCCCGCTCCCCGGAAACCCCGAAAACCTTGCGCTCGTGAGGGAAATCTCCCCCTCTGGAAACCCCCAGGCGAGAGGTGCCAAAACGCCAGAAATCCCACGACTGCCTTCGAGCTGCTGTCGCTGTCCGACTCGGCTTGGGCCTATCCTCCAGCAAGCGGCCTCCCTTTGACTCGCCCGTCTTTGACCGGCTTGTCTAGGTCCTCTCCAAACAGCAGCTTCCCTTTAAAGGGAAGCTTGCTAAGCCGAGACTTGGAGGAACTGTCTGCTGCCCAGTTTCTCAGCCAAAGGTAGCGTTGCGCCGCCACCAAAGAAGCCATGCTGTTCGCCAGACCTCTGATAAGGTCATAGTGGACATCAGCCAGGTAAGCCGCCCCTGACTTTAATCTGGCTGCGTCCAATTGCTCTCGTGCCCCATCAGCCGGCAGCTGCAATCTCTGCGACCAGCAAAGACAGGATCTCGCTACCCAAGTTCCACAAATCGAAGCCTGAAGGGACAGCGCATTAACCTCAAAAACATGTCCACTTTCCAGTCCTATCCATTTTTAAGAGCTGCAGCGCCTTCCACCGGAATGGTTGTCTTTTTCGTGACCGCCGAAACTGCTGCATCCAGTTGAGGGGAATGAAACCGTTCCCGTTCCTGATCTGCCAACGGATAGAGGCAATTCATACCGTCGGCTGAGGAACCGATAAATTGAGAGCTTGAAGCGACTCTGTAATCAGGGCCAGCAGCTCCTCTCTCCGAAAAACACGCATTATCCTTGCCTGATCTTCCTGCTCCGGAATTTCACCTTCTTCGAGCTCTTCCCCACCAGCCTCAGGCTCCAGCTCGAAATCTTCAAGCTCTTGCCAATCCGACTGTGGAAGAGGATCCTCAGCAGACCACGCCCTTTTAGCAAGCCCTGCACCGGCTTGATCGATCCTCTCCATGGGGTACCGCCCAGCCATTGCTTTAAGGGCCGCCACGTCCGAAGATGTGCCCTGCTGTTGCAAGCAAAAGGCCTCATGCAGCAATAAAACAAACTCAGCGGAAACCCCCACTAGAGATCCTCTGCCCAGAGACGGAGGGTTAGAAGTACTGGTGACTGGCATAGGCACCGCACGCGGAGAAAAAGGAGGCTCCAGAGGAGCAGAAATGTCTGTAGACGACTGAGAACCCTGTGTGGAACTCGAAGCCGAGTCCCTAGATTTTTCGTGAATCTCCTGCTCCATACAACTGCGACAAACCCCCTCGTCCGAGACAGTGCCCCTACGGGTTCCACACACCAGGCACTGCAGGCGCGACGGCATCAGTGAAAGACAAAAAAAAAAATAATTTTTTTTTTTTTTTCTGCACAGCTCCAGGCGATCTACCAAGCCCAATAATGCCCTTTGGAAACTCTAAAAATGTCCCGGAAGGGATGCTAGAAGCAGCACTCCATCCAAACTGCTGATGCCTAAAGCGTGGGAAAAAAACACCGCCTAAATGTGAGAGGAAGTCAGGCCCTGCAACCGGCTCACCATGCGGCGCTAGGGCGTGCTCCCAAACTCCCCAAAAATGAAGTTACTCACCATCACGGCTGAGGATCCGCCGGAAATGCCGCTGACTCCGGCGAACCTGGGATCGCTAAGCTCAAGCTGTCAACCTGCTAAGCCCCGGCACAGCGATTACCGGCAAAGAGACCCGCCAACGGCTCCTCCTCGCTGAGGAGATCGGGGAGCCGTCCGGGCTAAGAGACAGGTAGTTACTGCAATCCCCTCCGTTCCGACAAGGAGGGGAGAGTAATATCCACAGGCAGAAAAAGGAGGAGTAGAAAGCAGGGAGCCCCATTTGCAGCCTACCCTTGTCCTCGCCTGATTCAGAGTCAGTACTTTCTTTTTTTATCTTTTCTTTTTTTTTTTTTAGAGAAGAAATCCTAACTCTTATCCCTTTTTTTAAAAAACTTTAAGCCAAATAAATGTAACACAGGTAAGGAAAATAAACTACACACACCTCTCTAAGATGAACTAATTGCTTCCTATGTGTTCCTCCAGTGAGCCCAGCACCTAGGCTCACTACCACCTCCCGCTGCGTGGAGACTGAGCACACTGGGGGCTGGTGGGAGGTGCCACCGGTATTAGTCCAAGTGACATCAGAACTCTGACATGTTCAGTCTCCAAGCTGCGGGACGAGGTACACTACCCAGTGTTGAGGGACTGGACTGGAGGGACAATAAGGAATGGACATTTTAGCCGTTTGCTCTGAGGAGCTCTGGATATGCATGGACTTGAATTCCTGAAAGAACCCCCCCCCCACCCCCCAAAAGAACCAAAATAGCATGAATGGAAGGATGGCTGAAGGAGTGAATGACGTATTAGCAAAGTGTAGTTACTCACCTGTAACAGGTGTTCTCCAGGAGCAGCAGGAATCAGTCCTCACTTATGGGTGACGTCGGCGCCGACGGAGCCCTCGCGGAGCAATTTTCCCCAGCTTTCAAAGAAAGCCTTTGGGAATTGCAGCGCGCATGCGCGGTCGTCTTCCCGCCCGAAGGTGCCATCTTAGCCAGTCAGATGACATAGCTAAAAAAGACAGCATAAAAATTTGCAAAAAGAACATAAGCAGACGATTGCAACTCCAAGGGGAGGAGGGAGGGTAGTGAGGACTGATTCCTGCTGCTCCTGGAGAACACCTGTTACAGGTGAGTAACTACGCTTTCTCCAGGACCAAGCAGGAAGTCAGTCCTCACTTATGGGACTCCCAAGCTCAAGGCTACCGGAGACCCTAAGCACAAAAATGAGCTCCCTCTAGCTCAGCAGCACAGAAGGAAAGAATCTTCGCTGAATTATCACCCACCGGTAGCCCACATCCGGGATGGAGGGTAGGAGTTGCTCAGACCTCAAAGAGATTACGGAGGACTGCCTGTCCGAAAGCACTGTCCCTGCGGGACTCCCTCTCGAGACAGTAATGGACCGCAAAAGTCTGGCTCGAAGACCAAGTAGCGGCCCGGCAGATGTCTGCCAGCGGAACAGAGCGGAGGTAAGCCACTGACGTGGCCTTTGCCCGAACGCAATGAGCCGTGACTCGACTTTCCAAGGCGAGTCCGGCTGCCCCATAAGCCCAAGAGATACAGTCCGCAACCCAGATGGACAGAGTACGCTTGGAGACCGGGAGCCCCAATTTATTGGGGTCAAAAGACACAAAAAGCTGAGCAGCTTTACGGTGCTCCCGCGTACGGTCAAGGTAGAAGTTCAATGCCCTTCTACAGTCCAGGGTATGGAGGACCGTCTCAGCTCGGCTGGAGTGTGGTCTGGGAAAGAAGGTCGGAAGTACCACCTCCTGATTCATGTGAAAAGGGGAGACCACTTTAGGCAGAAACTTTGGGTGAGTCCGTAGGACTACCCTATTCTTGTAGAAGCGAGTGTAGGGGGGATCAGACACGAGGGCCTGCAATTCACTTACGCGCCTAGCGGAAGTGAGGGCTATCAAGAACAGAGTTTTCCAAGACAGAAAACGGAGAGAACATGTAGCCATAGGTTCAAAAGGCGGACAGGTGATCCGCTGCAAAACCACATTCAGGTCCCAGTCCGGCGCTGGCGGGCGCAGAGGTGGTTTAAGTAGAAGGAGACCTCGGAGAAACCTCGCTACGAGAGGGTCGTTGGAGAGAGGTCTGCCGTCCACCGGCACATGATGTGCTGAAAGAGCACTGAGGTGAACTTTGACGGAGTTGGACTTAAGTCCCAGATTAGAGAGGTGTAGCAAGTACTGTAAGATCACCGACACCGGGCAGGAGAAGGGATCCTGAGACTGTTGGGAACACCAGATTGCAAAGCGACGCCATTTAAGGGCGTAGCATTTGCGGGTAGAAGGCCGTCGCGAAGCCAAGACGACCTCCTCCACCTCCGCCGGCAAGAGAAGAGGAGCGAGGACTACCCTTTCAGCAGCCAGGCCATGAGGTTGAGAGACCTGAGGTTGGGGTGCAGTAGGGACCCCTGATCCTGAGTGAGGAGATCCGGTTGTACCCCCAGAGGGATTGGATCCTCCACCGCCAGTTGCAGCAGGAGCGGAAACCACTGTTGCCTGGGCCAGCGAGGGGCCACCAGGATCATGAAGGCTTTGTCTCGGAGAACCTTGAAAAGAGTCCGAGAGACTAACGGGATGGGAGGGAAAGCGTACAGAAGGCTCCCCGACCATGAGATCAGAAAGGCGTCTGCCGCAACCCGAAGGGGGTGTGGCTGACGAGAGCAGAAGCGAGGAAGCTGCCGGTTGTGAGGACTGGCAAAGAGATCCACCGTGGGGAGGCCCCACCTGAGGAAGAGCTTCTGAACGATCAAGGGATCCAGACGCCACTCGTGCGGCTGGAGGACCCTGCTGAGTTTGTCCGCCAGGCAATTTTCTTGGCCCGGGAGATAAACTGCCTTGAGGAGAATGCCGTGACTGACGGCCCAAGAGCAGAGCTTCTGTGCCTCCCGGCAGAGGAGGAAGGAGCCCGTGCCCCCCTGCTTGTTCACGTAGAACATGGCAACTTGATTGTCCGTCTGGACAAGGACGGACTGTTGGGAGGTCAGGTGGGAGAAGGCCTTGAGAGCTAGGCGGATCGCCCTGAGCTCCAGGAAGTTGATCTGCTGAGCAGACTCCCACTTGGTCCAGAGGCCCTGAGTACGTGCCTCTTGGCAATGCGCTCCCCAGCCCAGGAGGGATGCATCGGTGGTCAGCACCCGGGTCGGCTGAGGTGACTGGAAAGGCATTCCCAATATCAGGTTCGGCTGCCGGAGCCACCACCGGATAGACGAGACCAGCGGCTCGGAGACGCGCACTAGGTCTGCTAGGCCGCCTGTGGCTTGTCGCCACTGCCGGCGGAGACACCATTCAGCAGACCGCATATTCAGGCGGGCATTGGGGGTCACATGGACGGTGGAAGCCATATGGCCGAGCAGTCTCAGGAAGCGCCTGGCGGAGACCAGGGGCTGGCTGCGAAAGCGGTCGGCTAGGTCCATGAGCCGCTGAGCCCTGTCGAGCGGTAGGTACGCTCGCGCCTGAGGAGTGTGCAGCCTTGCGCCGATGAACTCGAGATCCTGTGAGGGGAGCAAAGTGGACTTTGCAAAGTTTATGACAAAGCCCAAGTGCTGCAGCAGAGTCACCGTGCGGCCCGTGGCGTTGGTGACCTCCTGAGCGGACGCTGCTCTGATGAGCCAGTCGTCGAGGTACGGAAAGACATAGAGGCCGTGAAGCCGGAGATGGGCCGCCACGACCGCGAGACATTTTGTGAAGACTCGCGGTGCGGAGGACAGGCCAAAGGACAGTACTCTGTACTGGTAATGATTTCCTGCCACCACAAACCTTAGGTATTGGCGGTGGCTTGGGTGGATGAGGATGTGCGTATAGGCATCCTTTAGATCCAAGGAGCATAGCCAATCTCCCTGCTGGAGGTAGGGCAGAAGGATTCCAAGGGTAAGCATTTTGAACTTCTCCCGCACAAGGAACTTGTTGAGGTTGCGCAAGTCCAGGATGGGTCTGAGGCCTCCTGTTCTCTTTGGTATCAGAAAATACCTTGAATAGAAGCCTTGACCTCTCAGGTGGTGTGGCACCGGTTCCACCGCCTGTTCCTGCAGAAGACCTGCTAACTCCTGAAGGAGCAACTCCCTGTGCAGAGGGGGGCGCGGAGGCTCTCCCGGAAAATAGGAGGGAGGGACCTGATGGAAGTGGAGAAGGTAGCCCTCTCGCACGACCTGAAGCACCCAGGCATCTGCGGTGATGCCGGACCACCTGTGGGCGAAGTGAACCAGCCGGCCGCCGGTGCTGGGGGGAACCAGCGGGGGGGGAGAGGCTATGCTGAGCGAGTCAAAAACCCCCACCCTGCTGAGCAGGGGCTGGTGGTGCAGGCTTGGGGGCTTGCTGCCTACGGGACCCGTTACCCCGTCCCTTGGCCTGCTGGCCCTGTTGGGGAGCTGCAGGGGCCTGATAATGGGGGTATTGTTTGTAGGCAGCCGCCTTCCTCGGGTAAAAGGACTTTTTTCCCGAGCCCTTCTTTTTCTGGGAAGGGGCGGAGGTCTTCCTAGAAAGCCTGGTCCTGGTGAGAGTCTCAGTCTCAATTTGTGCAGCCTTTTCCGCCATGGGCTTGCCAAAGAGGTTTTCGCCTCGGCAGGGGACATCGACCAACTTGTCCTGTACCCAGGGCTCAAGATCCGACGACTGAAGCCAAGCCTGTCGGCGGGCAACCGATGCCGGCTGCGGCCACTCTAGCCGAGGCCTCAAAGCCATCATAGGCTGCTCGGGACATGAACTTTGAGCATTCCCGAATGCCCGTGGACAAGGCTAGGAACCTCCGCAAGGGCTCCTCGGAGAGACCAGCGGAGAATCCGGCTAGCTCTTTAGCCAGATCCCGGAGATACATGCCCATGTAGAGCTGGTAAGTCTGGACACGACATGCGAGCATAGAGCCCTGGAAGCACTTCTTGCCAAGGCCATCCAGGTTACGGGCCTCCCTTCCAGGAGGCACCGAGGAGTGCATCTTCTGGCTCTTAAGACGATGCATGGCCGATTCCACTACCATGGAATGGTGTGGCAGCTGTGCCTTCTGAAAGCCAGGGCTCTTGCGGACCCGATAGATAGAATCGACCCGCTTGCTCAGGACCGGCGAGGAGGCCGGACTCTCCCACATGCGGAAGAGTAGTCGTTCCAGCATAGGAGGAACCGGCACAGTAAAGTGCTCCCTCGCGGGAGAGTCATACTGGAGGGCGTCGAGCTCTTCGGCTCGAGGCTCCTCCTCGGGATCCGCAGGGAAGGCCAAAGCCTTGGCCATATCCCTAACGAAGTCCGAGAACCGGGCATCCTCCGGGGGGGACTGCTTCCGAGGCTCGGACCCCGGTGAGTCCGATGGGACACACCGAGTCCGGAAGGAATCAGGTGACTCTTCCTCCTCAGACTCCCAGACCGACTCCGACGAGGACTCGGTGGGGTTGGCCCGGGCAGGGTGCGGCGCCAGCCGCCCCGACGTCGAGGGAGTCGGCGTCGGCGACCTCGGTCCCGAACGGGAGGCCGAGGGTGACCTCGACCGAGGATCGACTCGAGTTCTCATTGACTCGAGGATCGGCTCGGTCTCCGGGGTCGACTTGGACGTCGACGTCCCGGCGGTCGGGGCAGCGGCGCCAGCGAGGCCAGCGAGCAGTGCCCGCTGCTGGTCCATGAAGGCAGACAGTCTGCTCTCCAAGGCCGTCAACCTGAGTCCGAGCTCAGGTGACCCAGCAGCCCCCGACTCGGGCCCCGACGGCGTCGGGCCCGACGTCGGCTGTCGCGGAGGCGAGTCCAGAAGGACTACAGGACTTACCCGGGCAGGCATCTCCGACTCCAGGCGAGGTCGCTTCGGGAGATGTTCCTTCTCCAAGGACCCGGGGCGGCTGTCGGGGCTATGCGACCTGGCCCTCGCGGAGCCAGGAGCATCCACCGACGCCGCCCTCGCGGGTTTTTCCTTCCGACGATGGTCCCCGGAGGGAGAACCCCGGTCGGAGGAGCTCCGGCGACGGTCCGAGCTGGAGCCCTTTGACACGGAGGCCTCCGACGAGGTCCGGGTACGGCTGGGGTCAGCGAAGATTCTCTCGCGCTGATGCCGCCGACTTCTCAACGCCTTCGAGGACAGTTTGCTGCAGGGCCCACAGATCAGTTCCTCATGATCCGGGCCCAAGCAGCGGAGGCAAAAGTCGTGTGTGGGTCGGTTAGTGACATATTTCGGTCACACCGACCACACCGCTTAAAGCCACTGGCAGCCATCGGGGGAAAAAGGGCCCCTGCGAGGTCAAAGGACCGGGCTGCCAGGGAAAACGAAAATGAAAGCTGACTAAGTCAGAAAAACCGAAAAAAACGCTAGAGGACTCGAGACCGGCGTCGCGAGTCCGGGCGGGAAAACGATCGGCGTCGAACCGAAAGAAAAAAGTATAAAATAAAGAGGAAAATCAACTTTTTCGCGGGGACAAGACGGGGACGTCTGCAGGGCTCCGCGGAAAAAGAAGACTGGCTAAGATGGCACCTTCGGGCGGGAAGACGACCGCGCATGCGCGCTGCAATTCCCAAAGGCTTTCTTTGAAAGCTGGGGAAAATTGCTCCGCGAGGGCTCCGTCGGCGCCGACGTCACCCATAAGTGAGGACTGACTTCCTGCTTGGTCCTGGAGAAAGTATTTTATGGGGACCATTAGAATTTTCACTTTCTTTAATAGTTTTTTATAGTCTTTCCACATGTCAAGATGGTTTATTCCTGTAGCTTTAGATTGTACCCCACAGATAATAGTGGTGAATAGAGAACTAGTTTATTATTATATATTAGTACAGTGCCCTGGACAGTATCTGTAAAGCAAGAGCTTGGTTTGGTATGCTTTGTTGTAGGTGGGACTTGGGACTCTGCTTGACTAGCAAGATGGGCAGTGTCTGAGGATCATAGCACTGGGTACATAGTGTCTGGAATGTCAGAAATGGGCGGTTTCTTCAGCTAGCCATTGTTATGTGCTTACCTAGTGACCATTTTTTTCAACAAGGAATCCCTTCATAAGGAAAGCTTGATTGGGATGCATGGCATTCTCTGTGCCTCTTTTGTATGCTGTCCATTACCATGACATTAGATGATTGCTTGCCAGCCTCTTATAGTACATGCAACTGGCATAATCCCAGACTATGGCTTATAAACTGGCCACCAAGAGGACAGTATTGAAAAAAGTCATAGAAACAGGGTTGCTCCCTTTTCTTCTGGAACTCTACAGTGGCCTATGCCTAATAGTAGAATAGACAAGATTCACCAAGAAAAACCTCATCAAAAACTTATCTTTTTGTCAGAGCAGGCCGAAGGAGGGACGGTATAAAAACACATCCCACACCAGACGGCAAGCTTCTTTTTTTTCAATTGCGGTTCCCCACCATCAAAACGTATTCGCCACTTATCTTATCAATATGGCACTTCTTTCATCCGTCCATAAATTTCTTTTTGCTGTGGTTGCAGATGTTGCTCCCAAATAAACAATTCCGCACGACGTGCACATTTCGGGCAAGAGCCCTGTTTTAAGTGCTTATAGTCGACCTCACAGACAGGCAACGATACCAGAAAAACGCCATCACCGTGGCTAAGGTTGAACATTTGATAGGGCTGAATTCTGACATTAAGCATTTAAAGAGGAACCAACCAATAGGGACAGGGCCAACCCTACTGACAGGGGAACCCCTGTCGCCATTGGTTCTTCAAACTAAGACAGCTGATGATCTCATAACACACTCTGCCATTCAATCTCACGGTTAAGGCCATTAGGTTCAACAGTATCCAACTGAAATATCCACTTCTGCTCCAGCCACTGTAACTTCTTCACCCGATCACCACCCCGGGGGTCCAAAGGAACATGATCAATGACGGACCACCCGAGGTCTTCAAAAGCATGATTATGGGCGATGCAATGAGCTACCACCGGGGCTGTGTCCACCTGTTGACATAATCTCAAAGTATGCTCCGAGAGCCTAATTTTAACTGGACGAATCGTCCGACCGATGTAGAGCAGAGAACCAGGACATTGTAGAAAATAGACCACATATACAGATAGGCAGGTGGTGTCCCATTTACGTTTATAAGTTCTTAAAGTTTGTGGATGATGCCATTCCAGCCCTGAGATTGTGGTCGCACAGTAATTACACATATTACACGGACAATGCCCATTAGTCGCCAATGGTGCTTTCACCCGATCAATCTCAAGTGATGTCTTCACTAACCAATCCCCCAAATTACAACCCCTGGAAAAGGCAACATGTAATGGCTTTTTAAAACAATCAACCAGCTGTAATATCGGCCAACGAGTATGTAGAAATCGTAAGATCTCAGAACTATGTTCAGTATATGGGAGAACCCCCGTAATTGAGGCATCAGATTGTGATCCTTCATTCATATATTGTGGATCCAATAACCACTCGCGATGTATATGAAAGGCATGCCAAAATGCTTTTTGAACAACAGTAAGGGGGTATCCTCTACTAAGTAAATGCTGGTGTAAATCAAGAGCCTGCAGCTTAAATTCCTCTCTGGTATGGCACAATCTGCGCAACCTAAGGAATTGCCCAAAGGGCAAACCCTTACATAGGGGGCCAGGATGGAAACTGCGAAAATGAAGCAGGCTGTTGCGTTGAACCGGCTTCCGATAGAGCGTGGTGCATAATTGACCCTCACTTATATCGATCCGCAGATCAAGAAACTCAATAGTCGTAGAGCTGATGTGTTCCGTAAAATGAATGTTTGTTCATAATGAGTTAAGCCAAACAATAAATTGTCGAAGAGATAACAAATCCGAAGTCCAGATGAAAAAAATATTGTCGAGAAATTGCTTCCAAACCAAAACATTAGAAAACGCCATAGAGCATTCAATCTGACTAGTTTCCATCTCTGCCATATATAGGGTAGCAATGGAGGGTGCTACCGTTGCACCCATCGCTATCCCTGAAATTTGCTGATAGAAAACACCCCCTGACAAAAAAATAGTTCTTTGTCAAAACCAACTCGATCAGCTGGACCAAAACAGACCAAGGCACCCGGGCCGGGGCACAGCAAAACCGCTTCTTCAACAGATTCAGTGCTTCTTCCTGATCTATATTGGTATATAATGATACGACATCTAGGGTGACTAAAAAAACACCCGACGGTACCACAAAAGTGGTCAATATCTGCAGAAAGTGAGTAGTCTCTAATAAAAGAAGCAACTTGACAAGCTTAAAACCCTCGGCCCAGTGTGCTTAAAACCCTCGGCCCAGTGTGCAGCGGCGGCCAAGAGAGCACATAGAATGCTAGGTATGATAAGGAAAGGAATGGAAAATAAAACAAAGGATATTATAATGCCTCTATATCGTTCCATGGTGAGACCGCACCTTGAATATTGTGTGCAATTCTGGTCGCCGTATCTTAAAAAGGATATAGAGTTATTAGAAAAGGTTCAGAGAAGAGCCACCAAAATGGTAAAGGGGATGGAAGGATACTCCTATGAAGAAAGGCTAAAAAAGTTAGGGCTCTTTAACCTGGAAAAGAGACGGCTGAGGGGAGATATGATAGAAGTCTATAAATTAATGAGCGGAGTGGAACGGGTAAACGTAGATCGATTGTTTACCTTATCAGAATATAGGAAGACTAGGGGACATGCAATGAAGCTACAGGGTAAACTATTTAAGACTAATAAGAGAAAATATTTTTTCACTCAACATGTAATCAAACTCTGGAATTTGTTACCGGAGGATGTAGTAAAGGCTGTTAGTGTAGCTGGGTTTAAAAAAGGTTTGGACAAGTTCCTGGAGGAAAGGTCCATAAGCCATTATTAAGAAGGGACCCAGGATATCAATGCTTGAACCAATACAAGCATTGTGGAACCTGTGTCCCTTGGGGAAACTGCTAGGTACATGACCTAGATTGGCCACTGTTGGAAACAGAATACTGGGCTTGATGGACCTTGGTCTGACCCAGTATGGCATCTCTTATGTTCTTATGTAAGCTTCTTGTTTTAAAAATATATCACAAAAGATCGACAGAGGCTCCAACACTGAATCTCTGCAAGATACAATTGGTCTACCCGGGGGGGGGAAGACAACGATTTATGAATTTTTGGCACTAACTAGATAACCGGGATCTTAGGGTGTGAATTAATCAGAAACAGATGCTCCTTACGGGTTATCCAACCCTTTTGGAAGGCCGCCCCCACTATTGACTTAATCTCCTCCAACAAGTCGGTGGTGGGATCCCTCTCCAAGATCCGATAAGTTTGACGATCATCCAAATGAGTATGTAAAGATGCCTGATAATCATCCAGTGCCTGCAATACCATTGCACCTCCTTTATCCGCCCGAACAACCAAAGAAGGGTTGGATGCCAAATCAGTCAAAGCTCTCCAGCTATTCCAATCCAGATTCGAATAACGTTTGAAGGCAGTATTTTCTAATTGCGACAAATCATTCAACACTAATGACTGGAAGGTAGCCAGAACGGGGTCAATCACCCCAGGCGGTATCCACCGAGAAGGCTTTACCATTGAGTCATCCACCACAGACGGTTTATCATGAAAAAAACGAATAATCTGTAGTTTCTGAAAAAATCGTTGTAAACTTACCCTCATAGAAAACGCATCATAACGCGCCATAGGCACAAAAGAAAGGCCATAATTTAACATGCACTCTTGAGCTGCTGACAAGGGATTACCCGTTAAATTAACAACTATTGAGGGCATTGTCTGGAACGTAGTCTTGTATTCGGGGATTCCCAATCGTCGTCGTGATATACTCCGCGAGACCGCCGACCCTGAACCGACCGAAAATCCTGCCGTCCTCTAGTAGACTGGCGGGTATCAGACTCAGTTGTGCTTTCATCCGTATCATCAGATGATCTATCAAATGTCACTGTTTTACGAATACCATCAGTCTTCTCAGTTTTTTCGTACATCCAGTAATATACCTTCCCCAATTCATAGTCAGTTTTTGTCACGCACAAATTTTTTTGATTTTAAGGACTTCAGATAATCAAAGAAACTCTTAATCTATCGATTTATCTCAAGCTTTGATATAAAAGGTTCCTCACCAAGAGACACCTCTTGAATTGTGCGTTCCAAAATTAGTGCAATAAGGTCAAAACTACATTTAACCGTGAGATTGAATGGCAGAGTGTGTTATGAGATCATCAGCTGTCTTAGTTTGAAGAACCAATGGCGATAGGGGTTCCCCTGTCAGTGGGGTTTGGCCCTGTCCCTATTGGTTGGTTCCTCTTTAAATGCTTAATGTCAGAATTCAGCCCTATCAAATGTTCAACCTTAGCCGCGGTGACGGCGTTTTTCTGGTATCGTTGCCTGTCTGTGAGGTGGACTATAAGCACTTGAAACAGGGCGCTTGCCCGAAACGTGCACATCGTGCGGAATTGTTTATTTGGGAGCAACGTCTGCAACCACAGCAAAAAGAAATTTATGGACGGATGAAAGAAGTGCCATATTGATAAGATAAGTGGTGAATAAGTTTTGATGGTGGGGAACTGCAATTGAAAAAAAAAGAAGCTTGCCGTCTGGTGTGGGATGTGTTTTCATACCGTCCCTACTTCGGCCTGCTCCGACAAAAGGATACGTTTTTGATGAGGTTTTTCTTGGTGAATCTTGTCTATTCTGCTTCTTATTTGTTTCACTGGAAGGGTTTGTTGATTTTTTGGCTATGCCTAATAGTGGCAGTAAGCATGAGGCCTGAGAGCCACTGTTCACAGGCCCTGCCCTGCCCCTTCCCTCCTGTGCATAAACTACTAGGTTTGTGAGCATACACCAATGGGTAGGGTCCCTGTGCAGACTGTTGCTACAATTGCCTTCATGCTTTGGAGAAGTGGGAAGAGGAGAAAGTGTTTAAGAGGGAAGGGAGTGGTGGTCTACTATTATGTTCTCATCATTATCCGAGGTCATGTGACATTTTAGATGTTGAAATAGAATATTAGATAAAAGTTTGCAATGTGATGCCTTAAATGGGCTACAAAATACACCCAAGGCCTTAACATTATGGGTCTGACATACCTCTAAAGCAGTGTTCTCAACCCAGTTCTCTGGGAGCCCCAGGCTAGTCAGGTTTTTAGGATATCCACAATGAATATGCATGAGATAGATCTGCATACAATGGAAGCAATGCATGCAGATCTCTCCTATGCATATTCATTGTGGATATCCTGAAAACCTGACCAGCCTGGGGCTCCCAGAGGACTGGGTTGAGAACCACTGCTCTAAAGTCATAACTACTTGAGTGTAAGCAAAGGATATGAAACCTGCTATTCAAATGTGACAAAGTTTCCTTTAAGGGGGAAAAAAGAGTGTGTGTATATCTCCATACACACACACATATAGAGTAGTTACTCACCTGTAACAGGTGTTCTCCAAGAGCAGCAGGAATCAGTCCTCACATATGGGTGTCATCGACGCCGATGAAGCCCCAGCAGAGCATTTCCCAGCTTTTCATGAAAGCCTTTGGGAATGCAGGCACGCATGAGCGGTTCCCTTCCCGCCTAAAGGTGCCATCGTACCTCAGTCAAATGACACAGCTAAGAACAGCACACAAAAATGAAAAAATTAAACCATGTACAACTACAACTCCCAGGGGAGGAGGGAGGGTTGTGAGGACTGATTCCTGCTGCTCCTGGAGAACACCTGTTACAGGTGAGTAACTACTCTTTCTCCAGGACCAAGCAGGAAGTCAGTCCTCACATATGGGTGACTCCCCAGCTGTGGACTACCGAGGAACCCAGGCTGAACAAGAGAACTCCCTCTAGTCCCAGCATCAAAGAAAGGCTTTCCACTGACACAACCTCCACCGGTAGCCCAACAGAGGGCAGGAGTTGCCTAAACCTCAAAGAGATTCCGGAGTACTGCCTGGCCAAAAGCACTGTCCCTACGGGACTCCCTCTCCAGACAGTAATGGGCCGCAAAAGTCTGGATTGAAGACCAAGTTGCAGCCCTGCAGATGTCTACCAACGGTACAGAGCGGAGATGAGCCACTGAGGCAACCATTGCCCTGACACGGTGGGCCGTGACCCGAAACTGCAAAGGAAGGTCAGCCGCCCTGTAAGCCCAGGTGATACAGTCAGCCACCCAGATGGACAAGGTACGCTTGGACACAGCTAACCCTAAATTATTAGGGTCAAAAGAGATGAGCTGAGTAGCCCTTCTGTGCCCCTGCGTACGGTCATGGTAGAAGGATAAGGCCCTCCTACAGTCCAGGGTATGCAGAACTGCTTCAGCCTGGCTTGCATGAGGCCTAGGGAAGAATGTCGGAAGAACCACCTCCTGATTGAGGTGGAAAGAGGAGACAACCTTTGGGAGGAACTTTGGATGAGTCCTGAGGACTACCCTGTTCCTATAGAACCTGGTGTAAGGCCTGTCACAGACCAGGGCCTGAAGCTCACGCACTCGCCTGGCCGAGGTGAGGGCTACCAAGAAGAGTGTCTTCCAGGACAGGAAGCGTAGAGGGCAAGTAGCCATCGGCTCAAAAGGTGGGCGAGTCAGTTGCTGCAAGACCACATTCAACTCCCACTCAGGGGCAGGACGATGGATGAGGCTTGAGCAAGAGCAAGCCTCTGAGAAACCGGGTAACCAAGGGGTGAACCGAGAGAGAATGTCCTTCCACCAGTGAGTGGTGAGCTGCTAGAGCTGAGATGTGGACCCGAACAGAATTGGACTTAAGTCCCTGATTGGATAAGTGCAGTAAGTACTGAAGCACTACTGGTACAGTACAGGAGAAGGGATCCTCTGTACATAGCTGACACCCCACAGAAAACGTTTTCCATTTGAGAGCATAGGTTTTCCTAGTGGATTGTTTCCTAGAGGCTAGGACAACCTCCTCAACTTCTTGAGGTAGGCCCCAGGGAGCCAAAACTACCCTTGCAGCCTCCAGGCCATCAAATTGAGAGCTTTGAGATTGGGGTGCAGAAGGGAACCCTGATCCTGGGAGAGAAGGTCGGGTTGCAACCCCAGAGGCAGGGGGGGATCCACCGCCAGTTGAAGGAGAAGTGGAAACCAAGGCTGTCTGGGACACCTGGGAGCCACCAGGAGGACCGAGGCCTTGTCCTGAAGAATCTTGAACAGGGTTCGGGCCACCAAGGGCGTGGGAGGAAACGCATACAGGAGGTCCTGAGACCAGGGAATCAGAAAAGCATCTGCTGCTATCCGCAGAGGATGCAGTTGCCTGGAGCAGAACTTTGGCAGCTGTTTGTTCAGAGGACTGGCAAAGAGATCTATGGAGGGAAGACCCCATTTCAGGAAAATCTTCTGAACCACCAAAGGTTGGAGCTGCCACTCGTGGGGCTGCAGAATCCTGCTCAACCTGTCTGCCAGGTAGTTCTCCTGGCCAGGTAGATACATTGCCTTGAGGAGCATGTTGTGCCTGAGAGCAAATAAGCAAAGGTCCTCTGCCTCCTGACAGAAGAGCCTGGACCCAGTTCCGCCCTGCTTGTTCACATAGAACATGGCTACCGGGTTGTCTGTTTGAACTAGGACAGACTGATGAGCCAAAGTTTGAGAAAAAGTCTTGAGGGCTAACCGAATAGCTCTGAGTTCCAGGAGATTGATTTGCTGTGCAGCTTCCAAGGGAGACCACAGGCCCTGGGTGCACTTGCCTAGACAATGAGCCCCCAGCCTTGCAGGGAGTCATCCGTTGTCAAGACCACTGTAAATGCAGGACTCTGAAAAGGTACTCCTTTCAACAGACTGGGTGGGTGTAGCCACCATCTGAGGGAGTGCAGCAAGTGTCTGGACACCTTTATCCTGTCGTTGAGGTTGCCTGTGACCACTGAGTCCGCAGGCACCACTGTGCAGGCCTCATATGGAGCCTGGCATTGGGGGTCACATGTACTGTCGAAGCCATGTGGCCAAGAAGCCTCAGGCAGAGTCTGGCGGAGACCAGCGACCTGAGGAGAAACTGGTTTGCTAAGCTTATCAGTCTTTGGGCTCGGTCTTCTGGCAAGAATGCCTTTGCCAGTAGCGAGTCCAACCTTGCTCCTATGAACTCCAAGTTCCGGGAGGGGAGCAAAGTGGACTTTGCGAAGTTTATTACAAACCCCAGGTTTTGAAGAAGAGCAATAGTTCTGAGGGTGGCCTGTCTGGCCTCCTGGCATGTCTGACCCCTGATAAGCCAGTCGTCCAGATAGGGGAAGACAAAGATTCCCTGATTTCTCAGGTAGGCCGCCACCACTGCCAGGCATTTGGTAAAGACTCTGGAAGCGGAGGTGAGGCCAAAAGGCAGTACTCTGTACTGATAATGGTTTCCTCCCACAATGAACCTGAGGTACCTTCTGTGGTCTGGATGAATGAGGATATGGGTATACGCATCCTTTAGATCTAAGGAGCATAGCCAATCTCCCTGCTGGAGGTAGGGCAGAAGTGTTCCAAGAGTAAGCATCTTGAACTTTTCCTTCTCCAGGAACTTGTTGAGGTTTCTGAGATTCAGAATAGGTCGAAGACCACCGGTTCTTTTGGGTACCAGGAAATACCTGGAGTAGAAACCCTTGACGTTGCAAGTGGGGAGGCACAGGCTTCACTGCCCTGTCCACCAACAGACCTTGGAGCTCCTGAAGGAGAAGATCTGTATGCAGGGGAGGCCTTGGAGGCTCCCCTGGAAAGTATGGAGGAGGCAGTTGCTGGAAGTGTAGTGTATAGCCCTTCTGGACTATGCTTAACACCCAACTGTCTCCAGTGATGAGTGGCCACTGGTGGGCAAACAGAGCAAGGTGACCTCCTGTGCAGGGTTGGGAGAGCAGGGACGGAAAGGCTATGCTTAAGGAGTCAAAATCCCCCACCCTGCTGAGTAGGAGCAGGGGCCGGAGGCTTGGGGGTCCTCTGCCTACGGGGCCCATTACCCTGCCCCTTGGCTTGCTGACCCTGAGGGGCAGCTTGGGCAGCCTGATATTGTGGGTACTGTTTGTAGGCAGTGCCCTTCCTCGGGTAAAAGGGCTTTTTACCTGAGCCCTTCTTTTTGTGAGAAGGGGCAGAGGTCTTTCTAGACAGCCTTGTCCGTGTACGGTGCTCGGTCTCGAGCTGTGCGGTCTTCTCGGCCATGGGCTTGCCAAAAAGGTTCTCACCTCGGCAAGGGACATCGACCAACTTGTCCTGAACCCATGGCTCGAGGTCTGATGACTGCAGCCATGCCTGGCGTCGAGCTGCGATGCCAGCTGCCGCGACAAACTTGGAGCAGTCCCGAATCCCCGAGGACAAGGACTTGAATCTCTGCAAGGGCTCCCCGGAGAGAAGAGCAGAGAACCCGGCCAACTCCTAGGCCAGGTCTCGCAAGTACATGCCCATGTACAGCTGGTAAGACAGGACACGACAAGCAAGCATCGAGCCCTGGAAGCACTTTCTACCAAAACAATCGAGGTTCCGGGCCTCCCTGCCGGGGGACACCGCGGAGTGCATCTTCTGACTCTTCAGGTGATGCATGGCCGATTCCACAACCATGGAATGGTGTGGTAGCTGCGCCTTCTGAAAGCCAGGGCTCTTCTGGAGTCGATAGATCGAATCGACCCACTTGCTTAAAACCGGCGCCGAGGCCAGTGCCTCCCACATCCAGAAGAGGAGCCGTTCCAACATCGGAGGAACCGGGACAGTAAAGGCCTCCTTCGGAGGAGAGTCGTACTGCAGGGCCTCGAACTCCTCGGCTCGAGGCTCTTCCTCAGGGTCCGCCGGGATAGCCAATGCGGTGGCCATATCCCAGACAAACTCTGAGAACCGGGTATCCTCCGGAGGGGATCTACTCTGGGGTTCAGACTGCGGTGAGTCCGACGGGACGCACTGAGTCTTGAATGTGTCGGGGGACTCCTCATCCTCTGTCTCCCATGCGGACCCGTCCGACGAGGAGTCTGGATCCGACCCCGCGGGGCCCGGGAGCACCTGCCCCGACGCCGGAGGCACTGGCGTCGACGCCCTCAGTCCCGAACGGGAGGTCGAGGGAGACAGCGACCGAGGTCGACCTTGAGCCATCATGGCCTCGAGTATCGGCTCGGTCTCCGGGGTCGACTTCGATGTCGATGTCCCGGTGGTTGGGGCAGATGCGCCAGACAGGCTGGCCATCAGTGCCCGCTGCTGCTCCATGAAGGCAGACAGTCTGCACTCCAAGGCTGTCATCCTGAGACTCAGCTCGGGAGACGCAGCAGCCACCGACTCGGGCCCCGGTGGCGCTGGGCCCGACATCGGCTCTCTGGGAAGACAGTCCTCGAGGACTACAGGACTTACGTGTCCAGCAGACTCCGGCTCCACGCGAGGAACTTTAGCAGGCTTCTCTTGTTCCACGGGCCCGGGACAACGGTCGGGGGTCTTAGACCTGGCCCTCGAGGAGCCATGGACCTCTTCCAACGACGCCCTCACGAGCCGCTTCTTCCTCTTGCGTTCCCGGTCGGGGGACCCCCTGTCCGAGGAGCCACGACGGCGCTTGGGATCCGAATCCCGAGATGTCGAGGCCTCAGACGAGGTCCGGGCCCGGCCGGAGGCTGTCAGAAAAAAGCCTTTCTTTCTGCTGCTGGCGACTTTGCAGTGCCTTGGAAGACATCTTCCCACATGGTCCACACGTCTTAGGGTCGTGATCAGGACCGAGGCACCGAAGGCAGCAGTCATGTGTGTCGGTTTGAGACATCAGCTTCTTACACCGATCACACTTGTTAAAACCGCTGGAAGCCATCGGGGAAAAGAGTCCCCGCGAGGTCAAAGGACCGGCCTTCCTGGAAAAAGCAAAAAAAGGCGCGAACGCCAGCCACGAAGGGCAAAAACCAAAAAAAGAAGAAACGGGCTCGATACCGGTGTACCGAACCCGGCGGGAGGGGAACCGGCGTCGAACCGGAGAAGAAAAAATAGTGAGAATCGACGAAAAAAATCAAACTTTTATCCGGGCTGACAGGACACACATCCGGTGGGCTTCTCGGAAAAAGAGAGACTGAGGTAAGATGGCACCTTTAGGCGGGAAGGGAACCGCGCATGCGTGCCTTCATTCCCAAAGGCTTTCATGGAAAGCTGGGGAAATGCTCCGCTGGGGCTTCATCGGCGTCGATGACACCCATATGTGAGGACTGACTTCCTGCTTGGTCCTGGAGAAATATACATACACACAAACACAAGGTCTGTCCAGAAAGAAACCAAACTTGCTAGAGGGTGCCAGTGAGCCAACACAGCAGACTTGTGATAATGGTGATGTGTAGTGGTGACCTTGAGCCTCCCCTTTGCTCCATCACGCCACGTGAACTAGTTATAGACTACATGCAGTAGAGTGAACTCATCTCATGCGCCTTTTGCTATTTTTTCAAGTTGAAATATGAAGGATCTTGAAGAGCAACGCACTTGCGTGGAATTGACTTTTACCAAGACACTTCAGATGTTGCAGCAAGCTTATGGAAAGGATTAAGCTGCAAACAATGTTACAAATGGTACAGATGTTTCAAATCGGGCAGAACGTCCACGGAAGACTCTCCCAAAACTGGACGGCCTTTCATATTAATGGACGATGACCACATTAAGTGCATGCTTTTGATTCTTGAAAATAGATGCCTGTCTGTGAAGTTGCTGAAGAAATAGGCATCAGTAAAAGTTTCTGTCACAAAATTGTGACTGAAAAACTTCAGATGCATCATGTTGCTGCAAAATTTGCCCCATGTCTCTGGACAGATGAGCAAAAAGCAAACTGCCACAATCACTCATCATTCCTTATCCATGAATTTTTGGCAAAGCACGTCTCTAGTCCTGAAGCCTCCCTACTTGCCAGATTTGGCCCCTGCAGGCTTTTTTTTGCTCCTGAAGTTGAAATCCACGCCGAAAGCCGCCTGTTATATTTCAAAAATAGCAAAAGGCACATGAGACAAATTCACTCTACTGCATGTAGTTCATAACTAATTCACGTGGCATGATGAAGCAAGTGGGAGGCTAAAGCTCAAGACCCCCACTACACATCATCATTATCGCGAGTCTGCTGTGTTGGCTTGCTGGTGCCCTCTTTAGCAAGTTTGATTCCTTTTTGGACAGACCTCGTGTAAGATACATTTTTAGTCCATAAAACAGAAGTGGGGATGCCTCTTTTGCAGTCCCCACTGTAAAGAGCTTGTCCATCTTAATTAGCATGTGTCCTTGGGGAAAATGTTAAGACAACTGAATGATTAAAGTGGAAAACTCGTTTTAACCTTAAGCAAAAACATAAGATGCATGTTGTGATGAAAACTCCCTAAAAAGGGAAATTACTGGCACCAAAAAAGCAGTCTTCCAAATTAGTAGTCACAGGCCAGTACTTTGCAAACAATTCTAGCCAGTCTGATTTTCATGCATATTCACTATGGATATCCTATAGAGCTGCCACAAATTCTCAAAGATTTTGCAAGAATTTTCTAAATTCTAAAAACTGTTAGCACTATCATGATGGCAGCAGTAGTATGCACAGATACACTGAATTGCTTTGTTTTCAGAAAGTAACATTTAAGTTTCCAAGATATACCATATTCCAGTGACGTAAATTCTGTCCATCCCCAAAACTTAATTTAAAATGTTTGCCCCCGTTGTTCTTAAATTTTGAGATCCAACAGCCATCACCTCCTGTTGCCGAGCTGAAGTCTCACAATACCCACTACACTACCGCCCAGTGGTGGTCAGGTTATGGCTGCTGGGCGTCAATTTAAAAATGGAAGCAAGCATTTTTAATTAAGCATGCCCATGTAGGGAGGTGGCCCATTAGCAAAATTTTGCTTTGGAGCCTCTCATCAGAACTTACACCACTGCCATATTCTATTAGGCACTAGATGTTTTGAAGAAATATAACTCATCATAGGAAAAAGACACAAATGGCCAGATAACTTGTTCAGTCTATGTAAAGGGTTGCAAAAAAGTCAGTCAGTGCTGATGTGCAAGAACATTTTACCATTTTATTTAAATCTAGATCAAAGACGATTTACAAGGAACTAACTTCAAATGTACATAAAACAAAGTGCAATGCAATTTAATTCAAACATACAAATATCATCAGGATTAGGAGATAAAGCATAGACACTATACACTTGATAGATTTAAAAGGGTATTCAAAACTGCTAGTTAAACTATTTGGTGGTCTTGTCCAATCATTTAAATTTATTGAGCAGAGACTATTTCCTGGCTTTATATCACACTCAGGAGTAAATGTAATAAGCTGCAATATTCTTTAGCACAGTAGTTTATTTTCAATTTTCCTATGCTAATCTTACTCCTGTTGCACTAAGTTTTAGCACAGAAAAATCTGCAGCAAAATCACTGTGCTAAAAAAGGTACCTCACTGTTAATGTAAAAAGCATGCAACAAGGCCAAATTCAAAATTTCTCCTTCCAGAAAGCCACTACACAAGTGGGGAAACCATGCAGAGCATGACTCGGGGAATCCTTTCAAACTCCTCTGCATGTGTTGCCTGTATGCCTTGTGCTTTGTCTGTGTGTATATCTCTGCTTAGTATATCTGTATCAAATCATAAAATTTATTTTTTTTATAAAAATTGCTGTTTTTTCTGCCAGTGTACATTTTTTAATTCTGAAGTGATTTGCATGCCATTTATTTAATGCATAAAGAGTAAAGCGTAGTTACTCACCTGTAACAGGTGTTCTCCAGGGACAGCAAGAAGTCAGTCCTCACATATGGGTGATGTTGGTGCCGACGGAGCCCACGCGGAAGCATCTCCTCAGCTTTCAAAGAAAACCTTTTGGATATGCCACCATGCTTAATTGGTCCCCTTCCCGCCCAAGGGTGCCATCTTGCTCAGCCAGACGACATAGCTAGGACAGTAGCAAAAATAAAAAGGTAGGGAGGCAACTCACAGGGGAGGAAAGGGTTGTGAGGACTGATTCCTGCTGTCCTTGGAGAACACCTGTCACAGGTGAGTAACTACACTTTCTCCAGGAACAAGCAGGATGTCAGTCCTCACATATGGGACTCCCTAGCTCCAGGCTGCCAAGGACTGAACCACAACAGCACCAACGGCGACCAAGTCAGGTAGCTGTGAATTGCTGTAGGTGAGTCCCCAGCTGAGACTCACCAAGACCCTAGCGTCCAGCGACACCATCATTCCAGTTGCCTGAACACAAAAGGGTTGGAGAGCAGGATTTGCCTATACCCCGAACAGATTACTGAGTACATAGAAACATGATGACAGAAAAAGACCACATGGCCTATCTAGTCTGTCCTTCCATAACAACAACTACAACAGTCCACTTTTTACCTTTAGAGATCATCTGTGTTGGTCCCATGCTTTTTTGAATTCAGTTACTGTCCTCATCTCTACCACCTCCACTGGGTGACTATTCCATGGATCCACTACTCTTTCTGTAAAGAAATATTTCCGCATATCACTCCTGAATCTATCTCCCTTCACCCTCATCCCATGTCCCCTCGCAGCAGAACTTGCTTTTAATTGAAAGAGGCTCTCTCCCTGAACATTTATGCCATGGAGGTATTTAAACATCTCAATCATATCACCTCTATCCCGCCTTTCCTCTAAGGTGTACATATTAAGATCCTTAAGTCTGTCCTCATATGCTTTATAATGAAGCCCATTAATCATTTTAGTAGCAACCCTCTGCACCGACTCCATCCTGTTCACATCCTTTTGAAGGTGCGGTCTCCAGAATTGCACACTATACTCCAAATGAGGTCGCACCAAAGACTTAGACAGAGGCATTATCACCTCCTTTTTTCTGCTAGCCATTCCTCTCCGTATGCACCCAAGCATCCTTCTAGCTTTTGCCGTCGCCTTTTCTACCTGTTTAGCTACCTTAAGATCATCAGATACAACCACGCCTAGGTCCCGCTCTTCTTTAGTGGACAAAAGTACTTCACCTCCTATACTGTATTGCTCCCTTGGATTGCTGCAGCCCAAATGCATGACCTTACATTTTTTAACATTAAATCCCAGCTGCCAAATTCTAGACCATTCTTCAAGCTTAGCTAGATCCCTCCTCATGTTATCGACACCTTCCTGGGTGTCTACTCTATTGCAGATTTTGGTATCATCCGCAAAAAGGCAAACCTTACCTGACAGCCCTTCCGCTATATCACTAAGATGTTAAAAAGAATCGGACCAAGGACAGATCCCTGGGGCACACCACTGGTAACATCCTTCTCCTCAGAGTGAGCTCCATTTACTTGTACACTTTGTCGCCTCCCACCCAACCAATTTCTAACCCAAGCAGTAACTTTAGGGTCCATCCCTAGGGTGCTCAGTTTGTTTATAAGTCACCTGTGAGGAACAGTGTCAAAGGCTTTACTGAAATCTAAATACACCACATCTAGAGCTCTCCCTCGGTCCAACTCCCTGGTCACCCAGTCAAAGAAATCAATCAGATTTGTCTGACAAGACCTGCCTCTGGTGAATCCATGCTGCCTCGGATCCTGTAATCCGCTGGACTCCAGAAACCTCACTATTTTCTCTTTCAGCAGCGTTTCCAATAATTTACTCACCACCGAAGTTAAACTAACCGGCCTGTAGTTTTCAACCACATCCTTACTTCCGCTTTTGTGTAAAGGCACCACATGAGCCTCTCTCCAGTCCTTTGGCACCACTCCTGACTCCAACGAGGCATTGAAAAGGTCAGTCAGTGGAGTTGCTAGAACGTCCCCAAGTTCCCTCAGTATTCTAGGGTGTATCCCATCCGGTCCCATCGCTTTGTCTACTTTAAGTTGAGCTAGTTTCTCATGAACACAGTCTTCTGAAAATTGTTCAAGATGTCCCTCGCTTCTGTTCTTATTTGTGGGTGTTTTCTGAGGTCCTGCTCCTGGTTCTTCATCTGTGAACACAGAACAAAAATATTTGTTAAGCAATTCCGCTTTATCCTTATCAGCTTCTACATATTCCCCCCCTGCACCCTTGAGTCTGACAATACCACTTTTGCCCTTCCTCTTCTAATATATCTGAAAAATGTCTTATCCCCCCATTTTATTGCATTGGCTATTTCCTCCTCCTTTTGAATCTTTGCCTTCTTGACTACTTTGCTAGCTTCTCTAGGTTTTTCCAAATACAGATGCCTGTCTTCCTCTCTCTGTGATCTCTTGTATTTCATGAAGGCCTCCCTCTTTTTCTTCACTTTTTCAGCTACTTCCTTCGAAAACCATAGCGGTCTCCTGTTCCTTTTGCATTTACCATTTTAACAAAAAGGTTGGTTGCCTTTAAAATACCCCCTTTCAGTTTTGCCCACTGTTTTTCTACATCCCCCAGCTGTTCCCATCCCACTAACGACTCCCTGAGGTATTGGCCCATCTTCGCAAAGTTAGTCTTTCTAAAGTCTAAGATCCTCACCTTGGAATGGATTCTAACAGCCCTAGTCCTAATACTGAACCACACCATCTGGTGATCACTGGATGCAAAATGATCTCCCACTACAACATCAGAAACACTTTCACCATTGGTAAGCACCAAGTCCAGTATGGCCCCTTCACGTGTGGGTCTGTTACCAATTGCCTGAATAGTTCTCCCTGTAGAGAATCCAGGATCTCCTTACTTCTAGATGATACTGCAGCAGGAATGTGCCAATCAACATCGGGCATATTGAAATCTCCTATCAGTAGCACTTCCCCTTTCCTAGCAATGCTGCGTATGTCTTCAATTAACTCTCTGTCCACCTCTTCCTCTTGTGAGAGAGGTCTGTATATCACACCAATGCAAATAGATTTCTCTTTCCCTCTTTCTAGTTTAACCCACAATGCCTCCTCTCTCCCTTTTAAGCTCTGTAATTCCAAAGCCTTAATAGTAGTTTTTACATATGCCACTCCTCCTCCCCTTCTTCCTACCCTGTCCTTTCTGAATAAAGTATAGCCAGGTATAGTTACATCCCAGTCATGGTTTTCTGTGAACCATGTTTCTTAACTGCCACTAAATCCAAGTCAGCCACTCCCACCAAAGCTTCAACTTCAGGGATCTTATTTCCCATGCTACGGGCATTAATACACACTGCTTTCCATATGTTACCCCTGTTACCTATTTTCATAAAGGTATTTAATGTGTCACCTACCTGGGGGCTTTCACTTACCTGGGGGCTTTCTTCACCCATCCCCAACGAATCTAGTTTAAAGCCCTCTTCAGTAGATTAGCCAGTCTACTACCAAAGATGCGTTGACCTTTCTTGGACAGATGGGTGCCATCTCTGCTCTGCAACCCTTGGAACTGCATCCCATGGTCTAGGAAACCAAAACGCTCTTGATGACACCATCCACGCAGCCATGCATTCATCTCCAGGATGCGAGCCTCTCTGCCTTGGCCTTTACCCTCAACAGGGAGGATTGAAGAGAACACCACCTGTGCACCTAACTGCTTCACCCTCTGTCCCAGAGCCATGAAGTCACTTTTGATACGTTCTGATATATACCTGGCAGTATCATTTGTTCCAACATGGATTAGCAACATTGGGTAACAGTAAGTGGGCTTGATGAGTCTCGGCAAACTCTCCGTAACATCTTGGATTTTGGCACCAGGCAGAAAGCATACCTCTCTGGACATCAAGTCTGGTCGGCAGATGGATGCCTCAGTACCCCTCAGAAGAGAGTCTCCAACCACCACTACCCTTCGTTTCCTTCTGGTCACTGATTCCGCAACTTTGGGGTACTGGAACTCTGGTTCTACCCTTTCCAGGGATGCGTTCACCTCCTCCACTTCCAGGGCTGCATAATGGTTCTTCAATTCAAGGGCTGGAGAAGTTGGATTGGTGATTTTGCAGGCCCTGGTGAATTGTGTCCAACCATCGATATTCTGTTGGCACCCATCTTCTCCTGTGCTGGAGAGCCTGGTTACTGCAAGAAGCATCTCATCAATGTACTTCTGTCTTGAATGCTCCTCAGCCTCGCCACCTCCTCTCTGAGTTCCACCACTTGTTTCCTCAGAGCTTCAGCATGCAGGCACCCTGCACATGGAACCGGTCCTTCAACTGGCATTAGGACCTCTGTCTGGACCGAGGCAGAAGCTGTAACGGGGGCAATAGCTTTAGCAATACGATTTTTCCCAGCCATTGTTCTGTTCGTGGAGCTTAGGTATCTGTTAAAGCAAAAGAGAGAGATCTGCCAAGTACCAGCCAGTTTCGCAGCTGTCCTTTCAGAGAAAAAGCAGTTAAATCTCTTTAATTATATACAAATGTGCTGGTCCAATTCACAGTGATTTGTTAAAGGGGGAGGTGCCCTATAAAGCAAGACTGCTCACTAGGGGTGGGTGGGAGTCGGGTGGGTAGGGAGGGAACTAACACCTGATTAGGTGTTAGCAGTTTCTAAACCTGAGGAGGTTACTGGAGTTCAGCAACCTACTGTGCTCAAGGAAAGTTCCCCTAAAACAGCAAAAATGAAAGTAACCTTGCTTTAAAAAATATACACAAAACCCTTTTAAGAGCTCCCAGTCAGAGAGCTAGCAATGTAATATAATAAAACAAAGAAACCCTCAAATCCTTACGGTTTGATCTGTGGAGCCCTGGTTAGGAAAGCCTCAAAAGGGCAGGGCACTGGAGCCTTTTATGCAGGCTTCAACTGCACTCAGGAAACAGGCCCACTAACTCCTGATTAGGTGTTAGCAGTTTCTAAACATGAGGAGGTTACTGGAGTTCAGCAACCTACTGTGCTCAAGGAAAGTTCCATTAAAACAGCAAAAATGAAAGTAACCTTGCTTTTTTTTTTTTTTTTTTTTTTATTATTTAAACTTTATAACAATACAAAAGGACACACACATAATCACAGTCACAATAGAATCTTACGTGAAACCCCCCCTCCCCCCCCAGGTCCACCATACTCCCACATACAGTAAACAAGTCCGCTCATCAATCTAAAAGATCAATAACGAATAGCATTTTTCCAGCTCAAATATTTCTCCCAGACATTATGGAACATTTTAGAACCATTGTTCTCGAGGGCTGTTGCCTTGCTCCTCAAGTAAGTAACGTCTAGGGACACTACATATTCCCCCATTGTAGGCGCAGTGGTCTGCTTCCAATTTCTAGCCAACATTTTCCGAAATGTGACGCACCCCACATTCACAAAGAAATTTTCGGCTTGAGTATGATCAGGTAACCTCTCCCCCAAAAGGGCCACTGTAGGGTTCGGGTCAATGGGCTTCCCCAAAATATCGCCCAATAGGCCAAACACCGCCCCCCATCGTACAGATACTATTGGGCAGGACCACCATATATGTAAATACGTTCCCCGTGCCCCACAGTCCCGCCAACACCTGTCCGACTGCCCTGGGAACATACCATGTAGCCGCTCGGGCGTTAGATGCCATCTATACAACAGTTTATAGTTGTTTTCGATATAGCTGGCCGCTAAAGCTCCTTTGTAACGAGATTGAAAGATGTCCGCCCACTCCTCCTCCGTCCATCGAAGCCCCAAATCTTGCTCCCAATGCTTTTGAAAAGAACCCCTCCGCCCCTCGGCCTCCATCATATTATAAAACTTAGTCAGTACTTTTTTCGTTTGCCCCATCATGAATACCCTCTCAAGCTCGGTAGGGTCTCCGGACAACTCCGGTAGGACCTTATGGGTCAGGTAGTGACACATCTGCTGGTAAGGGAAAAAATCCCTTCCCTGAAGACCAAACTGCCTCTCCAACACTGTGAAGGTTTTAATCTCCTTGCCCACTAGGACCTGGCCAATATGGTCAAGCCCTCTCTGAGCCCAGACCCGAAACGCACTATTGCCCAACGCTGGGGGGAAATCAGGGTTGTCAACCAGAGGCATCAGCCGCGAAACCTCCCCCCCTCCCCCCAGCCATTTCCGCCGCCACCGATGCCAGAGTGCCAGAGTTCTCTGAACATACGGACTGCAGTCTCTCATCCCGCTCTGTCGCCCAGGTAGCCACATCCATTCGTGGAGCCGATCTACTCGGAGTTCCTCTGCTTCCATGCGCACCCACTCCTTGCAGTCCTCCCGCCCCCATTCCACTATAGCACTCAAGTGAGCTGCTTCCATGTACCTATGCACATCCGGAATAGCCATCCCGCCATTACGCCTGCTCCGCGTAAGCACTGGCCAGGCAACCCGATTACGCTTCCCTCCCCCAATAAACCTCATAAGGATCCGCTGGATCTTCCCTGTAAAACTCCTGGGCAGCCCTATAGGAAGAGCTCGAAAGAGATACAACCACTGGGGTAGGATCATCATCTTCACGGCAGAGATCCGCCCCAACCAAGACAGTTTTTACTCTCCCATAGTTCGAGATCTCGCCTCAGCTTATACTCCATCCTGCCAAAATTCACTCTGCCCAAGTCCCCTTCATTGGCCGTCAAGTGGATCCCCAAGTATTTCACCCCCTGCTTAGCCCACTTAAAGGGCAGGCTGTCCTTCAGCATCTGTTGAGTTTGCGAATCCGCTGAAACATTTAAAATTTCCGACTTAGTGGCATTAATTTTAAAGCCCGAAATTTTTCCAAATGTTAGTAATATCCTATATAGGGCCTCCACTGACTGCCTGGGTTCCGACAGCATAAAAAGCAGGTCATCCGCAAATAAGGAAATCTTACTCTCCCATGTCGCCCCTCTAACCCCTGTCACGAGAGGAGTCTCCCGTACCAATTGAGCCAGTGGCTCCATAGAGAGTACGAACAGGAGAGGGGAAAGGGGGCACCCCTGGCGAGTCCCTCTGCCCAACTCAAAGGGCGCTGAATAGTCACCATTAACCCTAAGCCGCGCCAGTGGCGCCGTGTAAATCGCCCGCACCCACTGTAAATACCCATCTCCTAACCCCATCAATTCTAACACCTGCAGCAGCTATGGCCATGATACTCGATCAAACGCTTTTTTCGGCGTCTATGGATAAAAGAACCAACGGTATGCCTGATTTCTTCCCCTTCCAGATCGTATTTAACACCTTGCGGATATTATCCGCGGTCTGCCGTCCCGGCACAAAACCCCCCTGGTTTTCATGAGCCAGCCTGGGCATGAAGGGTAGCAGGCGGTTAGCTAGAATCTTAGTAAAGATCTTGAAATCGGAGCCCAATAAAGAAATAGGTCTATACGAGCTGCATAAAGTGGGGTCTTTCCCTTCCTTAGGTAATAAAGTAACCCCCGCCGTACGCAGGGTATCTGGGAGGCGTCCCCCCTCTCGAAAGGAGTTGTAAAGCCGGGCCAAAAGACCACTCAGTTCTGCCCGGAAGGTTCTATAGAATTTGTTAGTGTAGCCATCAAGCCCTGGGGCTTTGTGAGCCGGCAGTGAGCCAATCACCACCCCCACTTCCTCCGCCGTAATTGGCTGCGCTAACGAAGCAGCCTCTGCTACTGAAAGTTTTGGCAACTGCATGGACAGATATCGGGCCCGCTCCTCGGAAGAAACAGATTCCTCCGCCGTATACAACTCTTGATAAAACTTCACAAACTGCTCCCTAATTTGAGCCCCTTGTCTTATCTCTCCCCCTCCCTCCGCCCGAAGCTTAGTAATAAAGTTACGTCATTTACGCTGTTTCAACCGGTAAGCCAGCCATTTGGTGGGTTTATTACCCAGGGCGTAAAAAGTCTGCTGCAATTGTTCCTGAGCGAACCGAATCTCTCCCAGCTCTATATCTCCCAGTTCCCTTCTCGCTTCACGCAACGCCCACAATCCCTTATCATCAATCTCTCCTTGTTGATGGAGCCGCTCGCCCTCCCGGATCCGGAGGCGCAGAGATCTCTTCCTATCCTCCTTCATACGCTTCGTATACGTCCCCAGCGAGATCAGTTCACCTCGCACAACCGCTTTTAAACACTCCCAAAGTGTCTCCACTCTACAGCCATCCCGATCATTCAACTCTAAATAGTCTTTGATAACCACCACAAGTTTTTGCCGGACATCCGGATTGTCCAGTAGGGCCTCATTTAACATCCATTGTCGCTGGGGCTTCGGCTCAGTCCCTATCACCACCTCTATCCAAACCGGGGCATGGTCTGTCCAGACTCGGTCTTCTATGCCACACGCCATCACCTCTACCAGCAGCGTGTCTGAGACCCAAATCATATCCAATCTTGAGAAGGTATTATGGACAGTGGACAAAAAGGTATATTCCCTTTGCCGTCCCCGCAGCTCCCTCCAAGTATCCCTAATACCTAGGGCTTGGCACATCAACTTTAAACGCCGTCGATCTTTAGCATTACCCCTCCCACCCCCAGGGGAGTTATCCACCGCGGGATCCATAGTCAGATTAAAATCCCCCCCCATTATCACTTCCCCCTCCGCAAACTGTTCCACTATGGTAGTTAAAGCGGAATAAAACCGCCCTTGCGCGGTATTGGGGCCATAAACATTCACTAGTGTAAGCCATTTACCCCGAATCTGGAGTTTAAGTAGCAGATAATGGCCCTCACGGTCCCGAAGAACCTCCCCCAAAGTGTAGCGTAGATTCTCATGTAGCAGTATCCCCACTCCCCCCTTCTTCACCTCTACTGTGTTGGAAGCAAACCATTGCCCGGGAAATTTTTTATGCTTTATCCTCCATTCCTCCCCTTTTTTTAAGTGTGTTTCCTGGAGAAATATAATATCTCCCCGCAGCCTCATGCATTCTTTATATAACCGCTGTCGCTTAATTGGGGAATTCAACCCCCGAACATTCAATGTTACAACACGTGTCTCAGCCATGTTCCCAGTTACCTAAAGAGTCTCTAGCTGACGGACTCGTAGCAATCACCCCCCCTCCCCCCTCCTCCCTCCCCCCCAACTCCCCCATCCTCCCCCTCCCCCCCACCCCCAACTCCCCGACCTCTTCCGCTCTCCCCATCCAACTGCGGCAAGGCATGACATCACCCCAGCCAGCATAGCAAACTTACCCCAAACCTTCCCACCCGCCACACACCCCAAAAACACTCACTCACAAACGCATGACCCGCATCCACCATACCCCCATTATACACAGGAACCAGAAATTAGTCCAGACTCAGAGGCAGAGTTCATTTGCTTGCCGCCCCGGTCCCCACAGGGTTCTTTGACTTGCGCAGGCGCTTGTCCCCCGAGGAGACTCTCCTCCATCGCCCCGCATCTGGCTGCTTTGGCTCTCGAGGGGGGCTTGTGGAACTTGCCTTTTCCAGCCACCCGGCCTTCTGCATGGCTGCCGTTGCATCGTCCATCGATCGCACGTGGAAGACCACTCCCCCCACACTGAACATCAAGCCAAAAGGGAATGTCCAACGATACCGTATATCTTCTGCGCGCAGCTTTGTTGTTAATGCTGACAGAGCTCGGCGTTTACGCATAGTGATGGCTGATAAGTCAGCAAATAGCTCAATCCTGTGATTGTCCCATTTCACCTCTGAAAGTTTGCGTGCCGCAGACATCACGAGTTCCTTGGTATGGTACTCGTGAAAGCAGGCTATGATGTCTCGCGGGCGATCCTCCCTTCGGGGGCCCAGTGCACGATGCGCCCGATCCACACTCCAGCACAGTCCGTCACCGTTCACCCCCGCTTGCTCCAAAATCTTCCGGCCAATCTGCACCACTATGGCCATACAGTCCTCCTGCTCTTTGCATTCGGGGAGGCCTCTGATGCGGACGTTTGATCGCCTCGACCGATTCTCAAGATCTTCTATTTTCGCCCATACATCCTCTTGCTCACCAAGGACTCCGTCCAATTTACCTTGTAAATCATGTAGTGTGTCCTCATGTTCCTCCATTTTACTCTCAACTTCTACCAGCCGTTGGCCCACCTCTTTCACTTCCTCTTTCAATTCCGCCATCCAATTTTGGGCCTCAGCCTTAAAAAGCGCCAAGTCCTGCCGCAACACCTCAAACCATCCTCTCAGCTCTCCTTTAAACGTTTCCAGCTCAGACCCGCAGGGCCCCGTGTCATCTCGGGGGCTTCCCGCCACCTCCACAGTCCCGGGTGCAGCTGCCGCCATTTTTGCTTTGCCGGCCAAGCTCCCGCTGGAGGATTTAAAGGCATAAGTTTTAAGGTCAGTGGTACTTTTCCGCGGTCCCGACATCACCGCTGTGCTTCCCTCACTACCACGGTGGGTCCCTGTGTTTTTCAATACAGCTGGGTCACTTTAGTGCGGGTTTCCCCATAAAATTTGACGGAGTGCTGTCCTCAAGCTGCCATCTAGCTGTATGACGTCATCCGACCCCCGAAAGTAACCTTGCTTTAAAAAAATATACACAAAACCCTTTTAAGAGCTCCCAGTCAGAGAGCTAGCAATGTAATATAATAAAACAAACAAAGAAACCCTCAAATCCTTACGGTTTGATCTGTGGAGCCCTGGTTAGGAAAGCCTCCTAGTACCACCTAGTCGAAGGCACTGTCCTGAAGGGACTTGCTTTCCAGGCAATAGTGAGCTGCAAATGTATGGCTTGAAGACCATTTGGTGGCTTTGTAGATCTCCATCACCAGTACAGAGTGTAGGTTTGCCAACAATGTGGCCATCGCTCTTACGCGATGCGCTGTGATCCGTGTTCCAGGGAGAGCCCAGCTCGCTCATAGATGAGGGAAATAAAGTATGCCACCCAAGTGGACAGAATTTGCTTAGTCACAGGAAGCAAAAAGCTGAGGATCTTTACAATAGCCCTGGGTCCGCTGTAGACAGAAGGACAGGGCCTGTTTGCAGTCCAATGTATGGAGTATAGTTTCCTCCCTACCGGCATGAGGCTGCGGGAAAAAGGAGGGCAGGTCCACCTCCTGGTTGAAGTGAAATGGGGATACCACCTTTGAGAGGAATTTGGAGTGAGTGCAGAGCACCACCCTGTTCTTGTAGAACCTTATGTATGGTGGCCCTGTCACCAGGGCCTGAAGCTCGCTTACTTTGTGAGCAGATGTGACAGCTATCAGGAAGGCCACCTACCATGAAAGGTACTCCAGATAGTAAGTAGCTAGCGGCTCCAATGGCAGCCTGGTGAGATGTGAGCGTACCACATTGAGGTCCCATTCTGCTGCAGGGGGACGGATGGGGGGCTTAGACAGCAGAAGGTCCCAGAGATATTGAAAGACCAGGGGCTGACCCAAGAGGTTTCCCCTCGATAGGATTGTGGTGTGCAGCAATAGCACTCAGGTGCACTCCACTGAGTTGTACTTCAGTCCAGTGTGTGATAGATGCAGAAGGTATTGGAGCACCAATTGCAGCGGACAGGTGGTGTTCTCCCGCTTCTCCACACACCATACATAGAATCTACACCACAAAGGTATATGCTTGCCTCATGGAGGGCTTGGAGGCCAACAGGACCTCCTCGACCTTTCGTGGGAGGTTGAAAGGGGCCAAGGCTACCCTGTCAGCAGCCAATCCATTAACATTAGAGACCCCAAATTTGGGTGCAGGAGGGATCCCTCCTTCTGGGACAGGAGGTCCGGGGACAAGGCCCAACAGGACTGGGAGCGCTGCTAAGAGGGAGTAGCAGCAGCGGGAACCACGGTTGTCTGGGCCACCTGGGGACAATTAGTATCAGTACTGCTCCCTTGCACTGGACCTTGAAGAGAGTCCTGGCAACCAGAGGGGTCAGCGGAAAGACAAAGGGGCCTTCTGTCCACAGGATCAGGAATGCGTCCATCACTTCCCTCGCCGGGTACAGCTGCCACGATCAGAAGCCGGGCAGCTGCGCATTGTCTGGGGTGGCAAAGAGGTCCATCATGGGTACCTCTTCCTCCCTCCCCCACAGGCGGAAGAGCCGTGAGGCCACTCTGGGGTTCAGGCACCATTCATGTGGCTGGAGGACCCTGCTGAGTCTGTCTGCCAGGAGGTTATCCTGGCCCGGAAGGTGGACTGCTTGCATGAGCATGTTGTGAGTCGCAAAGTATAGGAGGGCCACTGCCTCCTGGCAGAGGGAGTATGACCCTGTGCCCCTCTGCTTGTTGATGCAGAATATAGCGACCTGGCTGGCCATCTGCACCAGTACTGATTGGCACCACCGCAGTGGGTCAGGAAGATTGCCCCAAATTCCAGAAGCTTGGTCTATAACAAGGATTCCGCCTGGGACCAGCTGTCTTGCATGCAACGGTCCTTGCAGAGTGCTCCCCACCTGAGGAGGGAGGCGTCTGTGGTCAGGAGCCTCTGGAGTGGGGGAGCCTGGAAAGGCATTCTGGTCCTGAGGTGGCAGGGAAATTGCCACCAGTCAAGGGACTGGCAAGTTATCCTGATCCTGCCCCGCAATGTGCCCATGGCCTGTGTCCACTGAGAGCAGAGGCACCACTGGATTGTTCACATATGTAGATGGGCTAGCAGAATCATGTGGACTATGAAGGCCATGTGGCTCAGGAGGAGGAGGAGACAAGCTAGCACCAAGTGGTGGTGCTGCACCTTTGTTGCTAACCCCCTGAGGCAGTCTGCCCTTTCCCTGGGCAGAAAGGCCTTGGCCTTTAGGGTGTCCAGCTGAGCACCTATGAACTTCAGACTCCGGGTCGGAGTGAAATGAGATTTGTGGTAACTGATGACAAACCCCAGGTGCTGTAGACAGGAGAGTTGCACACCCTGTGGCTTGGTGGTCCTCTGCAGCAGTGCCGCTCCTAATAAGCCAGTCACCCAGGTAGGGGAAGGTGAAGGCCCCTTGCAGACATAGGGGCAGCAATGTTCCAAGGGAGAGCATCTTGAACTTCTGCCTCACTAGAAACATGTTTAAGTTTCACAAGTCTAGGATTGGCCTGAGGCCCCAGTCCCTCTTTGGGACAAGGAAATACCTGGAGTACTTTGCCCCACAGGTGTCTGGGTACAGGTTCTACTGCAATGTCCTTGAGAAGACCCGCAAGCTCTGTGAGCAGCAAGATCTGGTGAAGGAGGGGAGACACCTGGATGGGGTCAATGACCCCAGGGCAAAAAAAGGCACGCCAGTAGAGGGAGACCTTGATAAAAAAAAGGGGCTGAGAACGGCATCAACTCAAGGTGGGAAGAGGAACTGGTATGCCTACTGGGAAACTAAGTTTTAGGAACAGTTTTTCAAAGATTTTTCTGGGGGAACAGGACATACATCCGTTGGGCTCTGCGGAAAAAAGGAGACTGAGCAAGATGGCACCCTTGGGTGGGAAGGGGACATGCATGCATGTTGGCATCTCCCAAAGGCTTTCTTTGAAAACTGTGGAGATGCTTCCGCGTGGACTCAGTCGGCGCTGACATCACCCATATGCGAGGACTGACTTCCTGCTTATTCCTGGAGAGAACTTTTGTTCAACACATGCATTAGGAAACTGTATGCTGAGACTCAGTGCATCATTCTAATGCTCAGCAGCACAGCTTATTATCTTGGCTCCCCCCTGCTCCCTTTATTTCCCTCCCAGCTGAGCCAGCCACTATTTTATTGGGGTATTATTTAAATTAAGTTAGATGTGTTATTAGGGGCATTTGTTAACCATCTCCCTGTTGCTGCAAACCGTTTCTAGTCAGTGAATTTAAGTCTTTAGTAGTATTAACTTTAAAAAAATGTACAAACTATTTATAAAATGCAAAAACCTCTTTTCATGTTTAAGACAACTACCACAATGTTTTCTGGATATGGAAGCTTTTAATGAATTAGAGTGGCTGCCAATATCATAGCTGTATAACAAACTAAAGATCTGACTGGGGACCCTCATGGATCACAGCTGCAGTTCTCATTTCCATTTTAAGCTAAACAATGATAGATATTGTTCAAGTGATATACTATTGTAAATATTTCTATTTTGTGTTTTCTGTCATATATAGATGTTAGTTAATCTTGCAATTCTGCAAATAATTTTTTGATGGAAAACTGGACAAAAACAAGAAAATGAAAAAGCAAGCATAAAAATTAAAGGTTTAGAAATGCAAAGTACAACAAGTAGAAATACCTACAGGAGAAGCAATTGTCCACTCCTTCCCCAAAAGTGAAGCCAAGATGGTGCTGACAGTCCCTACAACATTCTGAGCTGCAATATTTCAAATCTCACTGAACTCTTAGGATGGGTAAAAGAAAAGTGAAGTTGCCTGTTTATCCTGAGCAATCCACCTTACCAACAACCAGCCCGATGGAGATGTTTATTGCCCAGAATGCTAAAGTCTCCAAAAGGTTACTCACTGGCAGGCGGTGAAGCCAGTCTTGAGCAGGATACAGTCTGGAGCTGCAGAGGATCCATGAAGACTTGGCTCATAATCAAACTTTCTTGGCTGTTCCCCCCCTCAAAGGTGGTGGGCTGTCCCTCTGGCCGTGTTTTTCACTGGAAAGTCCACAAGGCCATTGAAGACTAAGACCTTGCCAAGGCTGGAGAATTTTCTTTATTTGCAGATGCCTGGGGAGGTATATTTGGGAGGTTCTCCTCCCTGAACAAGCAGTGCAGATGACAGTTCCAGGGTTGCTCCCACCAGAGACCCAAGGCATGAGCAATAGACGTGGAGCGTGTCCTAGTTTGGAAGGAGGACAGTGTGATGAATCCCTTTGATAGCAGACTATGGTGCAGGCAATTTTTCTCTGGAGGAAAATTCTATATATTTTGATGAATCTCTTCCACAAATAAGGATGTTAAAGCCAAATGCTTAGTGTATAGTAACACTATTGCAGGCTATCCAAGTAAACAGGAGACTTCAGAATGATTTAGTGTGCTATCAGCAGTAAATCAGACCTTGGTGAAAGAGAATGCTTATTGTTTATATTTCCTCTGAGCATCTTCCAAATTTTCTTTCTTAAGCTGTGGATATTGCATTTTCCTAAGAATCCCTTAGTTCCACTTAGGGATATATGTTAAGGAAATCCAAGTGGCCTAAGTTAGGGCAGCAGCCTAGAGCCAGAAAGACCGGGGTTCAAATCCCACTGGCACTCAGTGTGGCCTTGGGCAAGTCACTAAACCATTTATTGCCTCAGGTACAAACCTAGATTGTACCTGAGGGGACAAGGAAATTCCACCTGTGCCTGAATGTAACTCGCCTTGATCTTCTCCTGGAAAGGCGAGAGCTAAATACCAATAAATAAATAAATACTACTACTAATACTAATCATTTGTATAGCACTATAAAGGTATACACAATGCTGTACAGAGACATGTAAGAGACTGTCCCTGCTCATCAGAGCTTACAATCTAGTCAAGACAGACAACATAACAGCCGGCAGCTAGGACATGTCTAGGGGAATGATAATGAAACAAAATTGGAGAGCAGGAGACTAAGTATATCAGGATCCAAAAGCAGCCTCGAAGAGGTGAGTTTTTAGCCTGGATTTGAAAAGGACCAAAGGAGCTTTACTGGAATATCTGGGATGTACATTGAAAAGAGTTAATAAGGGGGAGAATGTTCAACAGATGGAGCAAGTTTCAATGGGTAGTTTGGACATTTGCAGAGTACTGGAAACTTCAAAGGATCCTGGGAATATGACTGCAACTTTGTTAAGGACATTTGCTTTTGAATTTCCCCATAAACATGATTGCTATGCCTCCTGTAACTTCTTAGAAGTGCTTAAAAGAAGTTTCAAATTATTCTCAGACAGACTCTTTGAACTTTGCATTATCTGCCTAGAGGCAGATGGGGCAGTTAACTCTAACACTGGATAGTTTGGAGCAAACTGCCTCTTTTAGAGTTCTTACAGAACCAGGATTGTGCAAACTTGTTGGTGACTTTTCTTTTTACATATCTTTGCAAACTCAAAGTTATATTATGCTAAAAGTACAGTTTTCCTTCTGTGGTCAGAGGATTCTTATTTTTCCCATTGTTTCCAGGTCCTAGAAAATGGTGCTGAATTCCTAAAGTTGACTTGCAAATGTTTCCTTAAATTTCAGGGCCCCTAAGCATTTGGAATAGCTTCTTTCAATTAAATTGCCTCCTGTGGAGTTCCACTGGTATTTTCTAATGATTAGGTTAGAGGCATGAGAGTGATGTCATTGAAACCTGGGCCTTGCTTCCCTTCTTATGCTTTATGCTCTAAGGAACTTAGCCATGTGTATTTTTTTTATTCTTTGTATTTTTTCCTTGATTTAACTGTATCATAATGGCATAGATATTTCAGCTCTCTATTTGTTGACTTCAGATGTTAATTTGAAATGACTACATTTAAAAAAAAATAGTAACGGGTTTAATGGAGGGTGGTTGGAGAGGCAATCATGGCAAATAGAACTCAAAAGGGAAAAGGGGGTTTAAAACAGTGGAAAAATATGAACAGGAAAGCACAGTTACTTACCTGTAACAGGTGATCTCTGGGAACAGCAGGAATTAGTCCTCACATATGGGTACGTCGGTACCGACGGAGCCCGTGCGGGAAAGCTCCCCAGCTTCTTAGAATAGAAGCTTTTGGGACCTCCCACTGCACATGCGCACTGCCTTCCCGCCCTTCCTGAACAGCTCTCCTCAGTTTCGAGTTTATAGCTGAGTCAACAGAGAGGACAGGAAGATAGATAGATAAAAGATACAACTCCTAGGGGAGGTGGGTGGGTTGTGAGGACTAATTCCTGCTGTTCCCAGAGATCACCTGTTACAGGTAAGTAACTGTGCTATCTCCAGGAACAAGCAGGAATAGTCCTCACATATGGGGATCCCTAGCTTAGATATGGGATCCCCTGTAAAGGATCCTGTAAGGTTCCCCATCTTCGTAGGATCTCAGGCATCCATTCTGGTAAGTTGGCAGGAGTTGTTTAGGAATGGAACAGGTGCTTGAGGACAGCTGGCCAAACAGGCATCCCGGCGGGAGTCCTTGTCCAAACAGTAATGGGCTGTGAAGGTATGACCCGAGGCCCAGGTAGCGGGCTCGACAGATCGGATCTATGGAAACAGAGTGCAGATGAGCCATAGAAGTTTCCATGGCCCTCACATTGTCAGCAGTGAAATGGCCTTCCAGAGAAAAGTTTTTGCTCTGGTAAGCAAAAGAAATACACTGAGCAATCCAATTGGAAAGTGTACGCTTGGAGACTGGAAAGTCCCAAAATGGGAGGATCAAAGGCCACAAAAAGTTGAGAAGACTTTCGATGTGGCTGAGTCCTATTAAGGTAAAAAGCGAGAGCTCTTTTACAATCCAGAGTATGAAGTTCCTCTCTGCATTGGAGTGCATGAGGAGCTGGAAAAAAAGACAGGTAGATATAACCTCTTGATTAAGATGAAAAGGCGAGACCACTTTAGGCATAAAGTGGGGATTCGTCCTAAGGACCACCTTATCTATGATGAAATCTTGTGTAAGGTGATAGCCCCTAACGCCTGCAGCTCACTGATGCGGCGAGCCGAAGTGACTGCAATGAGGAAGATGACCTTCCAGGAAAGAAATTTCAAGGAGGTGGAAAACATTGGCTCAAAAGGTGGCTTCATAAGTTGACCGAGCACTAGATTCAAATCCCATGCGACCGGGGGTGGTCTGATGGAGGTTTAGTGAGAGTCAGGCCTCTCATGAATCTTGCAACAAGAGGATGAGAGGAGATAGGTTTGTCCATTGTATATGTTTCAAGGATGCTGCAAATAGCACTTAAATGTACTCTTACCTAATTAGTCTTGAGGCCTGCATTGGATCGATGCAGGAGATTATCTAGAAGAGAATTCAAAGGAAGTGCCAGAGGGTCACGACACTGCTGAGCACACCAAATGGAAAAACGTTTCCCTTTGAAAGCATAGGCAAGCCTGGTAGAGGGTTTCCTTGAGGGCAGAAGGATATCTTTCACTGGTTGGGAAAGATGAAGTCTTGAAGGCTTAAGCCTTCAGTAACCAAGCACTGAGGTGAAGGGATTTGGGGGATTTGGGTGCCACAAAGTCCCCCTCCTCCTGAGACAGGAGGTCTGGCGCAGCTCCCAGATCCAAGTAGGATCCCTGGAGAGCTGTAGAAGTAGAGGGAACCACACTTGGCGTGTGGCCAGCGTGGAGCTATGAGGATCATATTTACATGATCACTCTGGATTTTGAACAGAGTCTTGTGAATCAAAGGAATGCTTGGAAATTCATATAGGAATGCCAGAAACCAATTCAGGAGAAAGGCGTCAGTAGCCTGAGCTCCCTGACACGGAGTTCTGGAACAGAACCGGGGAAGTTTGGCATTCCACGGACTTGCAAAGAGAGTCTATGTCCGGGGTGCACCATTCCTGAAAGCTTCGGTTTATTTGGTCCAATTGTATGGACCATTCGTGTGGCAGCAGATCTCGACTGAGCCTGTCTGCCAGAGAGTTTTGAACTCCTGGGAGATACTCTGCTAGCAGGTGAATCTGATGCTCTCTGGCGTAGGCCCAGAGTCTTTGAGCTTCGTTGCAAAGCGAGAGAGAGGCCGTCCATCCTTGTTTGTTTTTGTAAATCTTGGCCACCTGATTGTCCGTCTGAAATAGGACAGTGAGGTTGGCTAGGAGGGAGTGGAAGACCTTGAGGCAAGGTAAATTGCTCGCAGTTCCAGAAGATTGATATGAAGGGTGGTCTCCTGTAGAGACCAAGTGCCCTGAGTGGAGAGAGTTTTGCAGATGGGCTCCCCACCCTGTTTGGGAGGCATCTGTTTGTGAGGGTTGCTTGGGGTAGCAATGGTTGAAATGGAGGCCCCCAACAACAGATTCTTGGTGGAAGTCCACCAGTGGAGGGACCAAAACAGACGATCGGAGGTTTGTATTTGGTCGGAGAGCCGACTCCTGACGCCTGAGTCCACTGAGTGGCCAGGGTCCAATTGAGCTGCTCTCATATGAAGACGAGCATAGGGCACCACATGCACTGTGGAGGCCATATGACCCAGTAGCGTAGCATTTCCCTGGCTGTCAAGTGAGTGCTGGACTGAGCTTTGGGAGGCCAAACTCAGGAGGCGCTGGCCTCGAACATGTGGAAGGTAGGCCCTTGCAGTGATGGTGTCCAACTGGGCCCCTATGAATTCTAGAGATTGAGTAGGGATGAGTTTGGGACTTGGGAAGGTTTTACTACCAGTCCCAGATACTGCAAAAGGCTCCTTGTGTGGTCCAGGGAAATCTGGGCCTGTGGACTGAGTTGGAGCTCGGATGAGCCAGTCGTCCAGATATGGGGAAGACAAAGATTCCCATGCCTCTTAGAAATGCGGCTACGACTGCCATGCATTTTGTGAATACTCCTTGGAGCAGAGGCTAGACCGAAGGGGAGTACTCTGTATTGGAAATGTTTTCCCTGAAACAGAAAGCGAAGATACTTTCTGTGGGATGGGATGGATGAGTATATGTGTATACGCATCCTGTAGGTCTAGAGAACAAAGCCAGTCCTGACCCTGGAGGTAAGGAAGGAGAATGCCAGAGACAGCATTTTGAATTTCTCCTTGAAGAGAAATTTGTGTTCAATTCTCTCAGATCTAGGATTGGTCTGAATTCCCCCTGTCTTCTTTGGAATGAGAAAATAAGGGGAGTAGAACCGGAACCTTGTTTGAGGAAGAGGAACCTCTTCTATGGCCCCTTGGGCAAGAAGAGAGGAAACCTCTTGACCCAACTGGTTAGGAGAGTATGGGGGAGAATTGAATGGTCTCACCATATGATGGGGAGGAAGGCTGGAGAAATGAAGTTTGTAACCCTCTCGAATGATAGAGAGGGTCCATTGTTCTGTTGTGATTTGTTTCCCATCTGGGAGCAAAGTGAACCAACTCTTCCGGGTATGGTGAGAGGTTCTGGTTGTTGTTAAACCAGAAGTGGCAAGTTCCCTAGGAGCAAGTCAAAACCCCCTGAGGGGTTGGAGCCTGCTGAGCTACTGTAGCTGATGCAGGCTTAGCTCGTGCTTGTTTGGATTGCTGACGCTTAGCAGTATAGCGAGGTTGAGAAGACTGCTGGCCAGTATTTGAAGCAACTCTGGCCTTCTTATAGTAAGGCCTTTTAAAAGACTTTTTCTTAGTAGGAATTGAAGTGGACTTTGAAAGTCTTTACAAGGTGGCATTTTCAGCATCCATCTGGGTTGGCTTGATTTGCCACTCTTCCCCAAATAAGTTCTCACTGTACGGGCAGATTCCGTAAGCCATCTAGAACCCAAGGTTCCAGATCAGAGGCCTGGAGCCAAGCAAGACCGTCGGGCTGCAATAGCAATGCCCGAAGCCCTACTGGCTCCCTCAAAGGATCATATGCTGCCCTATTAGAGAACTTAGAAACCTCTAAGAGTTGTTTCACTAGGGAAAGGAATCCCTGCTTTTTATCCTCAGGGTAAAGGGGGCAAAATGCCGCACCTTTTTGGCAAGTTCCTCCATGAACATGCACATATATAGACTGTATGAATTAATCATGGATATTAGCATACTATCCTGGAAAATTTGCATAACAAAAGAGTCAAAAGTCTTACAGTACCGTCCGGGAGTGTTGGAAGATTGCCTTTTGGTACTCCTAATCTTCTTCTTTGCAGACTTCTACTCAATAGAGTGGTGGGGGAATTGAGTCTTTTGGAAACCTGGAGAATGAGGGACCCTTTACATGGTGTCCATCCTACGGGAATAAGGAGACAAAGTCAAAGGATTTTTCCCAGAAATCCATCATTAGATCATGAAGTATTTCATGGATAGTCATGGTAACTGCCTCCTTAGGTGCCTTAGAGTATCACAAAATATAAAGTTTTTTTGATCTGGGTTCCTTTTCATAGGATGTGGTAATAGAAAGTGCTGTAGCCATATCTAAAACATAGTCATTGAAGTACAAATCCTCTGGAGGGGTCATTCTCCTTTTAGGAGATGAGGGCTCCTCAGGTAAGTTGAGTGAAAACTCAGCAGAATCATCAGAGGAGTGAAAATCCTCAGAGGAATCGTGCTTTCCTCTAACGCACGATACGCGTAACCGATCGGTATCGATATCGGGCGTATCGGGTATGGAACCGGTATGGAGCGAAAGCCCATACGGTACCGACTTGCGTTTAGAGGTGGACGGCCTCGATACCGGCATGGCGGACGATACCGGTATCGGGCCCGGAACCGCTGAAAGCGGAACCGATGGCGTTGCAGCTTTAATGAAAGCCATGACGCCTGCTGCATGGACTGTACAGTATCGCCCATGGACGCCATAGCTGCCTGGATGTCGGTACCGGAGTGACCCGGTACCCCAGAGCAGGCTAACAGGTGATCTGTCGAGGCCGTAGCATCGAGATCAAACTGAGACCCCTGAATTGGCGTTTTTGGAAGTTGGACTTCCCGCCGGGGTTGTTTGGCTGGGGCAGGGTCCTCAAGTTCTAAGCTAAGAGCCTCTCGATGCGTTGAAGGAGATTTGCTCTTTGAGGACTGGCCCACAGAGGGTTTGGTTACCTGAGATCCATCCGGAGAAGAAGACCTGGATGACTGTGATGCTGTATTCTCTGAAGCAAACAGCACATGGAATTTGTTGGCCCGGTTCTGCAGCCCACGTTTAGACATGTGGGAGCAAGATGGGCAGTCCGGTATGGAATGGTCAGGCCCCAAACATTTCAGACACCAGTCATGGGTGTCTGTGACTGAAATAACAGCATTACATTTGGTACACTTCTTAAATCCAGGGGCTGGCTTCTCCATGAGGAGAAATTGAGTAGGGCCGAAGGCCTCTCTGAAGTGACCAAAAAGCTAAAAAATAAGAAAAAAGCATTATAATTTTTTAAAGAAAGAAAAGAAAAGACCGGCGATATCGGTTATCGGTATGGGGAAGGCAGGTACGCGGTCTAAAGAAACAAATAAAATAACAATTTCTTCAGCGGTTGACAGGAACCGACCTGCTGGCTCCGCGGAAAAAGAGAAACTGAGGAGAGCTGTTCAGGAAGGCGGGAAGGCAGTGCGCATGTGCAGTGGGAGGTCCCAAAAGCTTCTATTCTAAGAAGCTGGGGAGCTTTCCCGCACGGGCTCCGTCGGTACCGACGTACCCATATGTGAGGACTTATTCCTGCTTGTTCCTGGAGATAACAAGTTTTGAGAGAAAAAAGAAAGATTAGGTAGATCTTATATCACCTCATACTAACAACCTATAACATTTTCTCTCCCCAATTCTACGGAAAGTACATAATGTAAATATTACATTCTCCCTAGCTGTATATAAGTTCAATTAATCAGAACCTTGTAAAGCTAATGATTGCTTGCTTGCACTCATGTACCTGTTCTAATGTTAACTTGTTTATTGTACCAGTTACCGCTATGATTAACTGAAATGGCAGTATAAAAATTTCACAAACAAATTCCTTATTTCAGCTCATGAATATAGCATGTTGAGGCTGAAAACAAGTCATCAAAACTGCATTGAAGGACTAAAATTACAGATCATCAAGAAAACAGAGGGCCTTTCTTGTCAAATTTATTTTTATGTTCAAGTACTCCATTAATGCAAAGACCACATACAAATAAACAGCACTAGGAACCAACATTACCACCGACAAAAGACCCAGACATTACTGAGAACCAAAAGAAACCTTTACAAAATTTTTGTTCCCATATACCCCCCCTCCCTGCACCAACATCCTAATAGAGACCAAAAGGACAAACAAGCTCCAAACAAAAGTAGTCCAGCCTTGGATTCTGAGACTCCTGCCATTCAGTGGTCTCTAACACACAATCTCATATCAAATCAAATACTATCGTCCCTTTTTTCCCTTTAAAGATTTTCTGTGTTTGTCCTATGCTTTCTTGAATTCAGATACTGTCCTAGTCTCTACTACCTCTACTAGGAGACTATTTCACGCATCTACCACTCTTTCCATAAAGAAATGTCTCCACATATTACTCCTGAGTCTATCCTCCATACTGTCTTTAGAGAAATAACAGAGGATGACGACAGATGTCACCATGGCCCTCACATTGTGAGCGGCAACATGACCCTCAAGAGAAAGACCAGCTTGATCATAGGCCAGTGAGATGCAATTTGCAACCCAGTTGGATAGGGTATGCTTTGACACCGGAAGAGACTACTTTTGGAAGGAATGTGGATGGGTCCGAAGAACCTCTTTGTCATGGTGGAATCAAGTGAAAGAAGAATCCGCCACTAAAGCCTGTAACTCACTGATGTGACAAGATGAGGTGAGGGCAACGAGGAAAATAAACTTCCATGATAGGAATTTCAGAGGCGTGGAAGCCAGAGGCTCAAATGGGGCTTTGATAAGTTGCGCTAGGACCACACTGGGGTCCCAAGCCATTGGTGGTGGTTTGATCGGTGGCTTGGAAAGCAGAAGACCCCATATGAATCGCCGCAGCAGGGGGTGTGAGGAAATAGAAAGTTTATCTTGAGGCCTGTGATAGGCTGCAATAATATTTAGATTAACTCTGACAGAGTTATTCTTGCCCCGTGGAGGACAAGTGGAGAAGATATTTTAGAAGCTCCACTGGGCAATCAGATGGATTCACCAACTTTGGGGTGCAAAGGGTGAACCGTTGCCACTTGAAGGCATAAGATCGTTTGGTAGGCTAACAGGATGTCCCTGATCGGTTTGGGAAGATCAAGGTCATCAAAAGTCATGCTTTCAGGAGCCACACCATGAGATGGAGTGCTCATGGATTGGTATGGAGGAGAAGTTCCTGATTCTGGGAAAGGTGGTCAGGGGGCATGACCCAAATTGAGGAGTGGAGCCTACGCTAGACAAAGTAGCAGAGGAAACCACGGCTGACAAGGCCAGTAAGGGGTCACCAAGATCAGAGAGCCTCTGTCGGCTTGCAGTTTGAACAGAGTCTTGGAAAAATCAGAGGGGTTGGTGGGATTGTGTAAAGCAAGCCCTATCCCCAATGGAGGAGAAAGGCATTGGTTGCCTGAGGGAGAAGGGGACTCTGGAGCAAAAAAGCAGTAGATGTGTATTCTCCTGAGTAGCAAACAGATCTATTTTGAGGGTCCCTCACATCTGGAAGATTCAAGAGACAGTCTGCTGATTCAGAGTCCACTCGTATGGATGGAGAATGCAGCTGAGTGTGTCTGCCAGGACATTGGGATGACTGGGAGGTACACCGCTCAAAGGTGGATGTGGTGTGCAATTGCAAAGAATCAGAGATGAAGGGCTTCCCAACACAGGGATAGGAGCCAGTTCCTCCCTGTTTGTTCATGTAGAATATGGCTACCTGGTTATCTCTCTGGACTAAGACGTATTTGCCCGATAGTTGAAGTTGAAAAACCTGAAGGGGATTTGTAAGAGCACGAAGCTCTAGGAGGCTGATCTGCATCTGGGATTCGGGGTCTGTCCACTACCCTTGCATGGTGAGGTTGTTCAGATGTGCTCCCCAACTGAGTTTGGAAGCATCCGTGGTTAGGGTGCACTGGGTTGGAGGCATCTGAAAAGGTGACCCTTCTAGAAGATTTTGGAGTGAACCACCACCACTGAAGGGAGTTGACTAGAGAAGGTAATACACCAATCTTGTCTGAGAGCCAACCCGTCGCTTGAGACCATTGGGACCAAAGTGTCCATTGGGCTTGTCTCACGTGGAGCTGGTCATATTCGACAACGTGCACCATGGAAGCCATGTATTCCAGAAGGCATAGCATGTCTCAAGCCATCACGACGCTTTGGCCTTGAATCGTGAGGGTCAGCTTGATGAGGTGTGTAGAACGATCCTTGGGAAAGAAAGCTCAGTCTTGACATGTGTCTAGAAGTGCTCCGATGAATTCTAGCTGTTGTGCTGGAACCAGATGTGACTTTGGAAAGTTTAGAACAAATCCTAGACTTTGGAGCACTGTGGTAGTGCAATGAAGAGATATTTTTACCTCTTCTGCGGATTCTCCCCTTATTAACGAGTCATCTAAGTAGGGGGAAGATAGAGATCCCCAGCATGCAAAAGTATGCAGTGATGACTGACATGCACTTCATGAAGACAATGGGAGCTGAGGCTAGGCCGAAAGGTAGCACCAGATACTGGTAGTGGACTTGCTGAATCCTGAAGCGCAGATATTTTCTGTGGCGAGGTGACTCAGCAAATGTGTGTAAGCATCCTTGAGATCTAGAGAACATAGGGCAGAATGGTACCGAAGGAAATCTCGAACTTTTCTTGAATGAGAAACTTGAGATTTCTCAGATCTAGGATGGGCCTGTACCCTCCTATTTTCTTTGGGATAAGAAAGTAAGGAGAGTAAGAAGCCCTTGCCTTCTTGGGTGGGAGGGACTCTTTCAATAGCCGAGGACAGAAGGACTTGCCTGCAAAGGATATGCAGGGTAAGTCCTTGGGGAGGTGGTTGGGGGTAAGCTCTGGAAGTGAAGCAGAAAATCCCTTCTGACTATGTTACAGTCCAATTCTCTGATGTGATGAGATGCCACCTGTGGGCATAGGCACAAAGGTAGCCTGATATGTGCAGGGGCTTGGGACCTTAGAGGTCAAATAGGAAGGAATCAAAAAACAGGTGCTTGCTGTTGTGTAGCAGCTGGTTGGGGTTTAGGAGTCTTGGCCTTCTTAGGTTGGTGAGGACCCTAAGGCCTCTGCTGTTGTTGCTGAGGTTGATAACCAGTAGATGGTTGGTAAGGAGGACAATCTCTTCTTTCTAGCATAGAAAGACTTCTTATAAATGGTTTTCTTCCTAGAGGGGTTCTTTAGTCTTCTTGGAGAGGCAATTGAGGGTAAGATCATCTGCCTCAAGTTCCCCTGCTTTCTCTCTCCAACCTTTACCAAAAATATTTTCACCAGAACAAAGAACATTGGCTAGCTTATCTTGAATCCACTATTCCAGATCTGAAGCTTGAAGCCAGACCATCCAGTGAGACCTATGCAGATTGCAGCTGCTCAGCTGGTAGACTCAAAGGTATCAAAGGCAGCGCAGGTAAGGAATTTTGAGGTATTTTGTGCTTGCTTGACTATTGTCAAGTATGAGTCACATTTGTCATTTAGGAGGATAGGGGCAAAGTTTACTAGATCCCCGGAAACATCCTTAAGGTACATGCCTAGTTAAGGGTATAGGATGTAATCCTAGAAGCAATCATACAAGCTTGGAAGCAGCGGCATCCAAAGGCATCGAGAGCCCTGGCATCCTTACCAGGAGGTACCGACTAATGAGTCTTAGAACTCAAGTCATCTCACTGCTGATTCCACCACCATAGAATGGTGTGGAAGTCGAGGTTTCAAACCCTGAGCATGGAGGAACTTGATACATGGTATCTAGATGTTTACTTATAGGCGCAACAGTTAGCGGGGCCTCCCCACATACGTAACATTAGATCCTGTACGATTCAATGCACTGGTAATTTTGCTGCCTCCTTAGGCATCGAGGGGTATTGGAGAATTTCCAATTCTTCAGCCCTTGGTTTTGTTTTGGATGAATCAGTAATTTGAAGGCCCACTGCCATATCTTGGATGAAGTCCTGAAAGGACATGTCTTCTGACAGGGATTGACGCAGTGTATGGGTACAGACGATGCCTACTGGTTCCAGGGGAGGAATCAGAGGAAGGGATCCCACCGATACAGATGCCAATGGAGGAATCTGAGGGAAGGGTCCCATTGATAATCTCAAGCAGTGGAATCAGCGGGAATGGTCCCAATGTGACCAGTTCCAGGGCCGGCACGGAACAAACAGGTACTGGCACCGAAGTAGATGGTAGTGCCTGAGTCACTAGGACTGTTGATACCTGCGGTACCACAGCAGCCAGCAGCTTTTTAAAGGTCCTTTTGACAGCCAGAAAACGCTGATCGATGGATGCCACCGATGCTTGGGTTGATTGCAATATGGAGCTGAGGGTCACTGTCCCAGAGCACAGTACCAGTAGCTCTCCAGAGGTCGATGCCTTAGGAGTGTCCTATGGACCTTGAGTGGCTTTGGAGGGATGGTCCCCCCGCCGGGGCTCCTTGGCAAGTCTGTCAGCAACTGATGCACCTTTCGATGCATCTCTTGGACTATAAAACTTACCTCGATACTCTATCGAATTTCGATGTAGAGGATGATTTGGACTTATGTTTGGACATTTTGGAGACCTTAAACCCAGCAGGAGACCAAGCTACTGAAATCTAATCTGGGGCGAACAGTGAGTCATACTGCATGGCCCTGGTTCTGTAGGTCTTGTTTGGTCATTTGTTTACACAAAGGACAATCGGCTGGCTTATGGTCCGGGCCCAAACATTTGAGACACCAATCGTGAGAATCGTTGACTGACAGTGCCAGAGCACTTGGAGCATTTTTTAAAGCCACACTGATATGTTTGTCCATGACAAACAAAAAAATGTAGGCTTGAGGCCTAAAATGACAGTGGAAACACCTTTAGGAAAAAAAAGATAATAAAAGAAAAAATAAAGAATCCGGGGAGGGTACCGGCATTGACAGGAAGAGAACACAGATACAAAAGAGTTTTTCAGTGGAGACAGGAAAGACTTTCTGCTGGCTCCGCAGAAAACAAAGAACTGAAGAGAGCAGGAAGGACGGCAGGAAGACAACTGCGCAAGCACACTGGAGTACTCCCAAAAGCTCTCCTATTGGACGCTGGGGAGCGTTCCCACATGGGTTCCATTGGTACGGATGTTACCCATCTGTGAAGACTGCATTCCTGCTTGTTCCTGGAGATACCACTATATGTGCTAGAAACCTGCAAAAAAATAAAAAAAAAAAAAAAAAAAAGAAAATTGTAGTCCTAAAAGAAACTAATTTTGTTGCCTTCTTGTTTGCAGGGTCTCTACTTAAAACCACACACCTGACCATTAAGCAATGTCAGCATCATCTTTTGAAATCTCTCCCTTAAAAAACAAACCAATCCCCCCTCACCCCCGCCCCCCAAAAAAACACACACAACAGAACACACATGCAATTGGATGTTTTCTTTTAACCGTCTAAAGAAAAAAGCTTCTAGTCTTTAAAGCTCTTGCACATCATCCCTAGATAATTCTTCTGTTGTTCCAATAAAAGGAATCACAAATCACTATATTGGTCACAATTTTTACAGAGTGTATATCGATAACAAAAACAACTGACTCTGTATTACAATTAGAAAGTCTGGTTTGTTCTCATATAGACTGGAAAAACTTGATGAAAAGAGTGTTCACACAACAATATATTTTATCGGGAGCTACCGTGGTCTCAGTATTTATAGACAGAAATGAGAAACCTCTGATTCTCTGTCACGGACTTCACATCAACGACCACTCTTTTGTAGCTGCCATTTTTTATGTATATCTCTTAAAAACCCTCTCCATCAGAAAAAGGTAATCAAAAAATTGCTTAGCTTTTGAATAATCGAGCTTAAACTTCGATCAGCTACCAATGGTGTTCTCATTTGTTCCCAATGGTGTTCTCATTTGTTCCCGACGCTAACCAGCGCTAGGCGTTTCGCCATTCAGGGTTCTTCAGGGGAAATGCTAAGCTTTTTCTCTTTATCATGCTAGCGTTCCCATCACAGATAACTGCTAAACTGCTGAACAAGTGTCAGTGTTCAGCAGTTATCTGTGATGGGAACGCTAGCATGATAAAGAGAAAAAGCTTAGCATTTCCCCTGAAGAACCCTGAATGGCGAAACGCCTAGCGCTGGTTAACGTCGGGAACAAATGAGAACACCATTGGGAACAAATGAGAACACCATTGGTAGCTGATCGAAGTTTAAGCTCGATTATTCAAAAGCTAAGCAATTTTTTGATTACCTTTTTCTGATGGAGAGGGTTTTTAAGAGATATACATAAAAAATGGCAGCTACAAAAGAGTGGTCGTTGATGTGAAGTCCGTGACAGAGAATCAGAAGTTTCTCATTTCTGTCTATAAATACTGAAACCACGGTAGCTCCCGATAAAATATATTGTTGTGTGAACACTCTTTTCATCAAGTTTTTCCAGTTTATATGAGAACAAACCAGACTTTCTAATTGTAATACAGAGTCAGTTGTTTTTGTTACCAATAAAAGGAATCACAAAGAGCAAAGTACCCAGTTTGGTAAAATATTAAAAAAGCATATTATAAAATACATGCACTGCCAATATGATTTCAGCATAAAACCTTAGGGTTAGAGTAGTTACTCACCTGTAACAGGTGTTCTCCAGGAGCAGCAGGAATCAGTCCTCACATATGGGTGGGTGACGCCGATGGAGCCCCCATGCGGAGCATTTCCCCAGCTTTCTATGAAAGCCTTTGGGAATACAGCATGCATGCGCGGTCCCCTTCCCGCCCAAAGGTGCCATCTTGCTCAGTCTGATGACATAGCTAAAAGACAGCACAAAAACAAAATGAACTATGTACAACTGCAACTCCCAAAGGGAGAAGGGAGGGTTGTGAGGACTGATTCCTGCTGCTCCTGGAGAACACCTGTTACAGGTGAGTAACTACTCTTTCTCCAGGACCAAGCAGGAAGTCAGTCCTCACATATGGGACTCCCCAGCTTAAGGCTACTGAGGACCCCAAGCTGAAAAAAGAGCTCCCTCTGGGAAGCCCCAGCATCAAAGAAAGAATGTTCCCTGATACATACCTCCAACGGTAGCCCAACAAGAGGGCTGGAGGGAAGGAGTTGCCTAAACCTCGAAGAGATTCCGGAGTACTGCCTGACCAAAAGCACTGTCCCTACGGGATTCCCTCTCCAGGCAGTAATGGGCTGCAAAAGTCTGGCTTGAGGACCAAGTTGTAGCCCTACAGATGCCTGCCAACGGTACAGAGCGGAGATGAGCTACTGAGGCAGCCATTGCCCGGACACGGTGAGCCGTGACTTGACTCTGCAAGGGAAGGTCTGCTGCCCTGTAAGCCCAGGAGATACAGTCTGCCACCCAGATGGACAAGGTACGCTTGGAGACAGGAATCCCCAAGTTGTTAGGATCAAAAGAGACGAAGAGCTGAGTAGCCCTCCTATGACCCTTAGTACGCTCAAGGTAGAAAGACAAGGCCCTTCTACAGTCCAGGGTATGCAGGACCATCTCAGCCCAGCTCGCATGAGGCCTAGGGAAGAATGTTGGAAGAACTACCTCCTGGTTGAGGTGGAAAGAGACGACAAACTTTGGCAGGAACTTAGGATGAGTCCTAAGGACTACCCTGTTCCTATAGAAACGAGTGCATGGCCTGTCACAGACCAGAGCTTGAAGTTCACTCACTCGCCTAGCCGAGGTCAGCGCTACTAGGAAGAGAGTCTTCCAAGAAAGGAAGCGGAGAGAGCACGTAGCCATCGGCTCAAAAGGTGAGCGAGTAAGCTGCTGCAAGACCACATTCAATTCCCACTCAGGGGCTGGAGGACGGACAGGAGGCTTAAGCAAGAGCAAGCCTTTGTTGGTTCACCCCTTGGTGTCCCAGTTCCTCAAAGAGTCCCCCCCCCTACCGGTGAGTGGTGAGCTGCTAGAGCAGAGAGGTGGACCCGAACAGAATTGGACTTAAGGCCCTGATCAGATAGGTGCAGTAGATACTGAAGCACCACTGGAACAGAGCAGGAGAAAGGGTTCTCCTGGCGTTGAATACACCACAAGGAGAACCGTTTCCACTTCAGGGCATAGGTCTTTCTGGTGGATTGCTTTCTAGAGGCCAAGACCACCTCCTCAACTTCCTGAGGCAGGCCCCAGGGAGCTAACACTACCCTTGCAGCCTCCAGGCCATCAAATTGAGAGATTTGAGATTGGGGTGCAGAAGAGACCCTTGATCCTGAGACAGAAGGTCTGGTTGCAACCCCAGAGGGAGTGGGGTGTCCACCGCCAGCTGCAACAGAAGTGGAAACCAGGGCTGCCTCAGCCACCTGGGGGCTACCAGTATGACCAAGGCCCTGTCCCTCAGAATCTTGAACAAGGTTCGGGCCATCATAGGCGTGGGAGGAAACGCATATAGGAGGCCCTCGGACCATGAAATCAGGAAGGCATCTGCCGCTACCCTCATGGGATGCGGTTGCCTGGAACAGAACTGGGGCAGCTGTTGGTTCAGGGGACTTGCAAAGAAATCTATGGATGGAAGTCCCCACTTCAGGAAAAACATTTGAACCACGGACGGATGTAGTTGCCATTCGTGGGGCTGCAGAACTCTGCTCAACCTGTCTGCCAGGAAGTTCTCCTGGCCAGGAAGATAAACAGCCCTGAGAAACATGCTGTGCTTGAGCGCAAAAGAGCAAAGGGCTTGGGCCTCCTGACACAGGAGCCGGGACCCAGTGCCCCCGTTTGTTCACATAGAACATTGCCACCTGATTGTCGGTCTGAACCAAGACAGACTGGTGAGCAAGGGTGTGAGAGAAGGCCCTGAGGGCTAAGCGAATAGCCAGGAGTTCCAGAAGATTGATTTGCTGGGTGGCCTCCCATGGAGACCACAGGCCCTGGGTGCACTTGTCCAGACAGTGTGCACCTCAGCCCTGCAAGGAGGCATCGGTGGTTAACACTACTGTGGGAACAGGTACCTGAAAAGGCACTCCCCGTAGTAGGTTGGGGAGGTGAAGCCACCATCGTAGGGAGGTCAGGAAGGGTTTGAACACCCGTACTCTGTCTTTGAGGCTCCCTGTGGCCTGTCTCCACCGAGTTCTGAGACACCACTGTGCAGGCCTCATGTTGAGGCGGGCATTGGGCGTCACATGCACTGTCGATGCCATGTGGCCTAGGAGCCTCAGACAGAGCCTGGCAGAAACTAGTGGGATGTTTAGAAACTGTTTGGCCAGGTGTATCAGCCTTTGCGCTCTGTCATCTGGCAAGTAAGCCTTTGCTTGCAATGAGTCCAGCCTTGCCCCTATGAACTCTAGGTTCTGGGAGGGGAGCAAAGTGGACTTTGTGAAGTTTATGACAAATGCTAGGTGTTGAAGGAGAGAGACAGTGCCGAGGGTAGCTTGTCTGGCCTCCTGGGAAGTCTGACCCCTGATGAGCCAATCGTCCAGGTACGGGAACACAAAAATACCCTGATTCCTCAAGTAGGCCGCTACCACTGCCAGGCACTTTGTGAAGACCCGTGGAGCGGAGGGTTAGGCCAAAAGGCAGTACTCTGTACTGAAAATGGTGTCCTCCCACCATGAACCTGAGGTACTTTCTGTGGTCTGGATGAATGAGGATGTGAGTGTACGCATCCTTTAAATCTAAGGAGCATAGCCAATCTCCCTGCTGAAGGTAGGGCAGCAGTGTTCCAAGAGTAAGCATCTTGAACTTTTCTTTCTCCAAGAACTTGTTGAGATTTCTCAGGTCGAGAATGGGCCGGAGGCCTCCAGTTCTCTTTGGTACGAGGAAGTACCTGGAGTAGAAGCCGTGACCTTGCAGGTGGGGAGGTACAGGCTCCACCGCCCTGTTCAGAAGCAGACCCTGAAGTTCTTGAAGAAGAAGATCTCCGTGCAGAGGAGGCCTTGGGGGCTCCCCTGGGGAGTATGAGGGGGGCAACTGGTGAAAATGGAGCATGTAGCCCTTTTGGACTATGCTCAGCACCCAAGAATCTCCTGTGATGGGTGGGCAAACAGAGCTAACCGACCCCCCGTGCAGAGATGAGCCAGCAGAGGTGGAGAGGCTATGCAGTGGAAGTCAAAAAACCCCTCCCTGCTGGGTAGGAGCAGGAGCTGGAGGCTTGGGGGTCTTCTGCCTACGGGGCCCATGTCCCTGCCCTTTGGCCTGTTGGGGAGCTGGGGAGGCCTGGTACTGAGGGAAAGGTTTGTAGGCAGTCGCCTTCCTCGGGTAAAAGGTCTTTTTCCCCGAGCCCTTCTTTTTGTGTGAAGGGGCAGAAGTCTTTCTGGGCAGTCTTGTCCTTGTGAGAGTCTCACTCTCGAGCTCAGCAGCCTTCTCGGCCATGGGCTTGCCAAAAAGGTTTTCACCTCAGCAAGGGACATCGACCAACTTGTCCTGCACCCAGGGCTCGAGGTCCGATGACTGCAGCCATGCCTGGCGTCGGGCACCAATGCCGGCTGCTGCTACTCGGGCCGAAGCCTCGAAGCCATCATAGGCCGCCCGGGACATGAACTTGGAGCATTCCCAGATTCCCGAGGACAAAAACTGGAACCTCTGCAAAGGTTCCCCTGAGAGTCCAGCAGAGAACCCGGCAATCTCCTTTGCCAGGTCTCGCAAGTACATGCCCATGTACAGCTGCTGGTAAGACTGGACACGGCAAGCAAGCATCGAGCCCTGGAAGCACTTTCTGCAGAGGGCATCCAGGCTGTGGGCCTCCCTGCCGGGGGGTACCGCAGAGTGCATCTTCTGACTCTTCAGACGATGCATGGCCGATTCCACCACCATGGAATGGTGTGGCAGCTGCGCCTTCTGGAACCCAGGGCTCTTACGGACTCGATAGAGGGAATCGACCCGCTTGCTCAAAACCGGCGCTGAGGCTGGTGCCTCCCACATTTGGAAGAGGAGCCGTTCCAGCATCGGAGGAACTGGCACAGTAAAGGCCTCCTTGGGTGGAGAGTCATATGCGGGTATCGCCAAAGCCTTGGCCATATCCATAACGAACTCCGAGAACCAGGTGTCCTCTGGGGGGGACCTGTTCCTGGGCTCGGAATGCGGTGAGTCCGAAGGGACACACCGAGTCCTAAAGGTGTCGGGGGACTCCTCGTCCTCCGTCTCCCACGCAGACTCGTCCGAGGATGAGTCAAGGGGCTCCGACCGGGCGGGCCTCGGTGGCACCTGACCTGATGCCGAGGGCACTGGCGTCGATGCCCTCGGTCCCAAACGGGAGGTCGAGGGAGACCGTGACCGAGGATGGACTCGAGCCTTCATGGCTTCGAGAACAGGCTCGGTCTCCGGGGTCGACTTAGACGTCGATGTCCCGGTGGTCGGGGTAGATGCACCAGTCATACTGGCCATCAGTACCCGCTGCTGATTCATGAAGGCAGACAATCTGCACCCCAAGGCGGTCAGCCTAAGTCCAAGCTCAGGAGACTCAGCAGTCACCAACTCGGGCCCCGGCGGCGCCGAGCCCGACGTCGGCTCCCTGGGAGGAGAGTCCTCGAGGACAACAGGACTTACGTGTCTGGCGGACTCCGGCTCCACACGCGGCATCTTTGAAGGCTTTTCCAGCTTCAAGGGCCCAGGGCGGCGGTCAGGGGTCCGAGAACTGGGCCTCGAGGGACCCGAGGTTTCCTCCGACGCCGCCCTCACGAGCCTCTTCTTCCTCTTACGTTCACAGTCGGGGGACCCCCTATCCGAGGAACCCCAGCGATGCTCGGGGTCAGATTCCCGAGACGTCAAGGCCTCAGACGAGGTCCGGGACCGGCCGGAGGCAGAATCTGAAAAAATCCTCTCTTTTTGATGCTGGCGGCTTCGGAGTGCCTTGGTGGACATCTTACCACACGGGACACAGACCTTGGGATCATGGTCCGGTCCCAGGCACCGAAGGCAGCAGTCGTGGGTGTCGGTGAGAGACATAAGTTTCTTACACCGATCACATTTCTTAAAACCACTGGAAGCCATCGGGGGAAAAATGGCCCCAGCGAAGTCAAAAGACCGGCCTTCTAGGGGAAAAGAAAAAAGGCGCGAACGCGTGCCACGAAGGACAAAAAACCGAAAAATAGGAACGGGCTCGATACCGGTGTACCGAACCCAGGCGGGATGGGGAACCGGCGCCGAACCGGAGAAAACAAAGCACAAAAATTGCAGAAAAAAGCCAACTTTTCCGGGTGACAAGGACACACGTCCTTAGGGCTCCACGGAAAAAGAAAGACTGAGCAAGATGACACCTTTGGGCGGGAAGGGGACCGCGCACGCGTGCTGTATTCCCAAAGGCTTTCATAGAAAGCTGGGGAAATGCTCCGCATGGGGGCTCCATCGGCGTTGATGTCACCCATATGTGAGGACTGACTTCCTGCTTGGTCCTGGAGAAATATTATGCAGAAAACACCTTGCATATTACAGTGCATTACAAGGACTGTTATGTATTTATATTTTGAAAATCCACACAGGTCAGACTCTATTATTAAATAAAATAAGTTACCAGTCACATTTACATGCAATTCAACAATTTTATTTCATCTTGCAACCTAGTCCTTAATATCATTTTAATCATAACTCACCTATGAAATTCACCATCAACTTCTCTGAAAAAATATATTTTCATCATAATAAGCAATACATATGTGGGGAAGGCAGTTGGCATGATAGAAGTTGCATCTCAAAATAGATGCCCTTCGCAGTTTGATCTCCACGGTACTATCAAAGAAAATTATGATTTACAGACTTTTACACAAGTAGGGAGCAAAGAAAAATGTTCTAAACATTTAAGGAACAAGAACAGTATCATCCATATTCCATAATTCATTACATACAGTTTTACTCATCCATAGTCACTTCTTATATCAAAATTACATTTTATATACAATGAATGTGTCACTGGTAATCAAAAGTCATTTATGAATACTAAAGATATTTTAACAACTTTAAATTTTTCCATCCAACCACTCAATTCACAATCTAGCAAGCCTTTAAAAAAAAGTTCATGCTGTATTTCAAGACGACTGCATAAAGCAATCTTTATATTGATCTTGCACATCTTTATTCCATCAAGGATGGCCATTACAATTCAAACATTAGCACCAACACCAAGCAGTCAAATCTTTTAAACTAGAATGCAATGATGTCCACATATTTCCTCATTTTGCAGCTTTACTAGTGCAGACTATTTATATGGAATGCAAAACGATTGACAAAATAGCATTCAATTTAAATTCAAATTTTCCCTCCCATAATTAGGGATGAGTTTTTTTTTTTTTTTTTTTTTACTGGAGAGAAACATTTGGTTAAAATTGTACACACTTTATTAATGCCCTGGAAGAGACATCTCAGAAAACATAAGGCATATGGCTTTTCTGTGGCACAAAAGCAACAGTATTTTCTACAATTAACCTGAAGAATTATAGCGGCTACAAGACCAATGGAATAAAAATGTAATCTGACCAGATTATATTATACATAATGGCTATAGAAGTCTACACTCACTTCTCAAATGCTCACTTTTTGTTATCTTATAGCCTGGAAGCAAAAATATAATTAAAATAGTATTTGTTTTCATTTATCCACACATTCTACGACAGCCAAGCGAAAATTATATATCTTTTTTTTTAGAAAATTAAGCTGAAAAAAAAACATGGAATAGTTTGATTGGATAAGCATTTAAAGCTCATGTAAAGCCTTTGAGAGTGGAGTAGCAGCCTAGTGGTTAGAACACTGGCTTGGTAACCAAGCAACCAGGGCTCGATTCCCACTAGCACTCCTTGTGGCCTTGGGCAAGTCACTCGGAAGAAAGGCCTGGCAATCTACTTCCGGTGACACTGCCAAGAAAACCCAGGAGCTTCTGGGTCGCCAGGAGTCAGGACTGACTCGAAGGCACACATTGCATTTTTGCAAAGCCTTTGAACGTCTGTAGCAATCCTAAATACCTTAAGCCAGGGGTCTTCAAATCCAATCCTAGAGGGCACCAAACCATTCAAGTTTACAGGCTGTCCCTAATGAATATGCATGAGATATATTTGAATACAATGGGGCAAAGTGCATGCAAATATATCACATGCATATTCATTAGGGACAGTTTGAAAACCTGAATGGTTTGGTGCCCTCAAGGAATGGGAGTTGGAGACTTCTGCTTTAAACTATAAGTCCAATTCAAAATGATTGCATCCCTCCAAATATATTAAGAACTAGCCCGATTAGTTGAGCGTGTTCCTGCTTGTTTCCTGGATTTACCTGTGCCGTGAGTGGAGTTCCTGATCCGTGCCGGTGTGCACTGCCAGCACGTGACCTGTGAGGGGTATAAGAACTCGCCCCCACCGCGGAGCTCCTTGAGCGTGTTCCTGCTTGTTTCCTGGATTTACCTGTGCCGTGAGTGGAGTTCCTGATCCGTGCCGGTGTGCACTGCCAGCACGTGACCTGTGAGGGGTATAAGAACTCGCCCCCACCGCGGAGCTCCTTGAGCGTGTTCCTGCTTGTTTCCTGGATTTACCTGTGCCGTGAGTGGAGTTCCTGATCCGTGCCGGTGTGCACTGCCAGCACGTGACCTGTGAGGGGTATAAGAACTCGCCCCCACCGCGGAGCTCCTTGAGCGTGTTCCTGCTTGTTTCCTGGATTTACCTGTGCCGTGAGTGGAGTTCCTGATCTGTGCCGGTGTGCACTGCCAGCACGTGACCTGTGAGGGGTATAAGAACTCACCCCCACCGCGGAGCTCCTTGAGCGTGTTCCTGCTTGTTTCCTGGATTTACCTGTGCCGTGAGTGGAGTTCCTGATCCGTGCCGGTGTGCACTGCCAGCACGTGACCTGTGAGGGGTATAAGAACTCGCCCCCACCGCGGGACGCGCACCGCGGGCGCGTGCCCGTGGGTACGTGCTCCGAAGGGGCGTGTCTAAAGGGGCACGCCCCTTTTGAGCCCCTTCGGAGCCTTGAGGAGCTGCGGAGCTGTTGACTAGTAACATCTCGATGGGGAAAAGGAAAAAGAAGCTATTGTCTTCCTCTGCTACACCTACAGGTAAAGCGGTGAAGGTAGTTGGTCCCTTGGACTCCCATTTTAAGTCCGGGGCCCCTCCTTCAACCGCTGAAATGTCTGACTCTTCCGCCACCGTTAGTCCTAGCTCTATGGAAGGTACTCCTCTTCCGCGTAGGGTTTGTACCCCACCCAGCGATGGACCTAAGGTATTAGGTAAGGTCTCCCCCCAAGTTGTGGGGGATGACCTTCCATTATCGATTGAGCTTCCGGATTCGTTTTTGAGTTTGCCAGTCTCTACTGCTGTTATGCCTCATCCCTTTGACTATACTTATACACCTGATGAGCTTAATCCTCCTAAGGAAGTATCTCTTAAAGATATATGGCAGATTGTGTCACGAACGGAGTTGTCTTTGAAATCCTCCTTGTCGCATTTGTCTAAATTTACTTCCGAAACAGTTACTATGTTGACAGAGCACCGGGATAAACTTTTGTCTCTAGAATCTCAGGATTCTAAAATGGCCGGTCAAATCTCGTCGCTTCAGCGGGCCCTGACATCTTCGGTTCAGGACTCTCTGCTTCTTCATCGTAGAGACGAAGCATTAGAGAATGTTATACGCGCAAGGAATCTTCGTTTATTGAATTTCCCCCGCACTCATTTTTTGTCCCCAACTATTTTGTTTTCCAAATATTTGAGAGATGTGCTTCAGATTCTTGAACCGGACTCTATTTCTTTGTCTAAGATCTATTATTTACCTTCAGGAATTAAAGTGAGCCCGGTTCCTGAGTCTGGGGCTGTCAATGCTGAGGCGGGGGAAATGGATCAACTGTCTGTTAAAAGTTTGGATTTATCTACTTATTTAGAAACTTCTCTGGAGGAAATTCCTGTTCGTTCCACTTTATTAGTTTCTTTTTGCTTAGAGAAAGATAAAGATAAGATTTTTCAAGCTTATTTTAAACATCGTCGGGATAAATTTTTTGGTCAGGAGGTACAAGTATTTCCTGACGTTTCCCGTCCCACTCAATTACGGAGGAAGGCTTTCCTTGCAATACGCCCTCGGGTGATTGCAATGGGAGCAACTTTCTCGCTTAAGTACCCCTGTAAATGTTTGCTTTCATATCAAAATAATTCGTATGTTTTTTTTGATCCGTCACAGTTAGAGACTTTTTTACATCAGCCAGGCTGATTGTATTTTCTTTTTTTTCTTTTCTAATATATTAATTGCTTGGTCCTTGCTAAGTTAAAAGGGGTTGTATGATTCTTCCACTCCCGTCTCAGGTTGTTTTATTATTCTGTATTAGATCGCGCTTCATTTTGTGGGCTAGTTTTTTTTGAGGGATGATACATATGTGAAATGGTTTATGATGTCTTTGAAATATTCGTGTATTGCCCGATATTTTCCTAAATAAATAATTTAAATTAAAAAAAAAAAAAAAAAAGAACTAGCCCGATTAGCTCAGCAAAATCATCTACTAATTCGGATTTAAACTTTTTAATTTTTTGATTTTTTTTTAAAAAGAATTCACAAAATAATTTTAATGGAATTTTAGTAGAATTTGTTGTCTCAGACTTTAACTGGCAAATACTCTGGGTGTTCCCCTGAGTAATATGCCCTTTTGCATCAACAATCACTGGTGTTCTTAATTCTTTTATAGATTTCTGCGTTGATATAGTTAAAGTCTGAGACCACAAATTCTACTAAAATTCCATTAAAATTATTTTGTGAATTCTTTAAAAAAAATAAAAATATTTAAATCCGAATTAGTAGATGATTTCGCTGAGCTAATCGGGCTAGTTCTTAATATATTTGGAGGGATGCAATCATTTTGAATTGGATAATACCCTCTGTGAAGTAGACCTACGACAGTGTTAAACTATGAAGTAGCACACCGGCTCCAAATGAACTGTCAAGCTATATTAAACTATACTGATTCACATAATAGAATGAAGTCAACAGGTCCTGTTGGTTCTTCTGCTTGGTCGAGTATTTCAAAGTAAAGACCCAATCATGAGTACAAAAGAACTGAAAAAAGAATAAGGAGAAAGTTCTGAAAAGGCACAGATCAGGCGACTGGTATAAAGAATTGCAATGTCCTGGAATCTCTCTCAGATCATGGTCAGGACAACAGAAGGTTTATGGCAATACCAAGACCTTGACTAAATCAGGCCACTCCTCCAAATTGGATGACTGAGCCAGGAGGAAACTGGAGGCATCTAAGAGCAATGGCAAATATGAAAGAGCTACAGACTTCCATTTCCAAGACTGGTCAAAATGTATGTGTGATAATATCCAAAGCACTCCACAAATCTAATCTGTAGGGTAGGGTGACAAGAAGGAAACCATTACTCAAGAGTCTACCTTGAATAAAATCTAAAAAATGCAAAGGAATAATAATAAGATACTGCAACCATGTGGCAAGTACTTGACAAAAGAAAAAAAAAAAAAGAACACTTTGCATGGTTCGGTGTAAAACTGACACAGCACATCACCCAGAGAACACCATCCCTTTCTGTGAAGCATGGTGGCAGCGGCAGAATCATGTTATGGGGATGTTTCTCATTGGAAGAACTAGTGTACTTGCCAGAATAGAAGGGCCAATGAGTAAAGTACAGAAGAGTCGTTGAGGAAAGCCTGCGTTACTCTTCTGTCCCAGTTTTTCTTGAAGTTCACCTTTCATCAGGACGACCACCAAAGCCCACAGCCAAACCTGAAGTGCCATGACTAAAGTAGTAAGGTCACAGTCCTAGAGTGGACACAGTCAGAGCCCAAATCTCATTCCAATCAAAAATCCACCAATGCTCCCAAGGAACTTGAGAGAACATGAACAGAGTTTTAAAGAAAAATGGCAGAATACTGACAAATATAGGGAGGTAGAGACTTATCCCAGCACTTATCTAGTTTTAGTACTTCAGGTTTGTTTTTGGATATGAACTTTGTCCCCCCAGTAAAACATTTTTTCTCCTGAAAAGGTGTGCAGTATAATAGTACACTAATGACTTAAAAAAATAATTTGTATGCAGGCAAATGACAGACACAAAATGTGAAATGTTCATGGAGGTGTAGACTTTCTATAGCCACTGTACTTGGAATACATTTTTCATTTGGAAGAAAAGGCTTAAAAGGAAAGCTAAAGCAATAAGAAGTTCTGTGAACTTATAAATGAAAATAATTACTGCCTGCATTTTCAAATTTGCCTCTGAACGCAGATGTTAAAGAGGGTACTGCAAGACATCAGTTATAACAGTGCATGACGTAAAATGTCATCAAAACTGCTAGAAAACAAAGGAAACATTTTGTTTTTACATTACTTTTTTAAATTACCTGTGTGTATATATATATATATATATATATATATATATACATACACACACACACACAACCAGAGAATAAAACTTAACTGCATTAGTTCAGAGAATGCAACAGTTAAACTAGCTGGCAATGAACTTCGCTATGAACCTGCAAAACCTTTGGTATTCAACTGTAATGGGTACCATTTAAAAATTAGTATTAGATTTTAACAAACGCCTAGGTACCCCACTACGAAAGTTAGCCGATTTATTTAACAATGCTTAAAAAGGTATTATAAGAACATATTAACATATTCTAGATCCAATATGCTTTTTCATGTTCATAAAGGGCTGGTTTACATGAACAACAATGTAAGAAATACCTACAAAGAGTTATATGGAAATGATAACAATAGTAGCTTTTCTATGTCAGCCATTCATTCTGAAAAATTAAAATAAAACCCCCCCTTGCAAAAAACAGATATACAATTTTTAAGACCTGGTGAAAATTAGAACCACCACTTTCCGAAGTACCTACCATGTACAATGTGTCTCTACGGAACTAGAAGAACTTATGGTACAATGATGCAATCATGTCTGACTTGCACAAAAACGTCTACAATAAATAAATCTTTTGTTCCATCATGTTTGTATCCTTATACTCAAGGACCATCATAAAATACAGCGAAACAGTCAAGTGAAGACATTCCTTTCCTATTGTTGAATGTAATCATTTATTCACTCCTTTACTGAAAGTTGTATGCATTTTTGTTATTAAAATAGACTTAATTTTACCCCTATTTATGGCAGTGTCACCGATGGATAAATGGAAAAATCAGCTGTTAGCAAGTAGCAAAATTATCAAACACTGAACTTCTTAGGAATCCCTTTTAATATCAGAACAGACACAAAAAGGCTAACCAGCAGAAAAAAGATCTGTTAACAGTTTTATTATTTTTGTTGAAAAGTTAAATACCATGGGACAGTACTGTAAGGATGAAAAACTCAGTCAATTGCCTCACAAAGGATAATCTGTGGCAAGAAGGAAACTCTGCCATACCACCAGTAAAGGTACTTAAAGGAGAAAATTTATACTGCAAGAGGCACCATTCCCCCAGAATACCTAAATTTCAGAATGAGCAAGATCAGCAATCTAAATAAATCATATTTCAAGTTCTAACAGCAACAAAGAGAATTTAAAAGGACTAAAATAACATTTACAAGACTCAACATTTCCATAAACTCTTATTAAAACCACAAAAAGAAATAGAACATTTCTTTATTTTATGAATTTTCATAAAGGACTGACACCTGCTATTGATGATTTAATATACAATTTTGTCCATTAGTCAAACAGTTAGTTTTTTATTGTTTTCTAACCGTGAGATCATTGAAGGCAAAGCCTGTATGATGCTGTACACAAAAATGGTCATCGAGGGCCATTAATACCAATCACTTGGTAGGCAAACAAATCTTTTTCTGGCCAAAAAAAAAAAAAAGGAGGGGAGAAAAAAATGAAACAGCACTGCATGCTTTCATCTACAAGATGAACTTTCCTAGAAAGAATCCAATGAAAATGGCTGCAATTACAACAAGAAGTGAAGGAAGAGGCTTGGTGCCAGCATCTCTGAAGCACAAGACCCGAGCCGCTCCTGACTGTTCTCCCTTCCTGGCTTTCAACATTTCATCCTGTAGACAAAAACGAGGCAAGAACTTAAATATGCAGTAATACTTTCAGTTGACAAATATGCAGTCGTATCTGAATCTAATACACTAAAAATAATTTATGAGAGAGAAAAAACGTTACCATAAAGCTGTTGGTGTGAAGTCAAAAACAATTAAATCATGGAAGCTGATCCTGTTTTTTTGCTTAGAGCTCACCAATACAATGGCTATTTATGAAATTTATGAAACAAATATCTTGTGTACAAAGGGATTGTGTATGAGGCTAGTATTTAAAATGAAAACTGCCATCAGATCTCATCCATATAAGATAGTTGGACTGCTAAGATAAATTTACAAAACTATTTTTGATGTTTGAAAGTAATAGTGTGTCTTGAAGTATGGTTCTGCAATATTTCTTTATACATGAAGGATATCTGAGTCACAAATAGCCATAGAGACCTACAATTATATGAGAGAACACAGAGAAAAAAAAAGCGCTATCATGCTCCATGGTACAAGTCTAAGCATTCACATGTCTTTAATGGTATAATTTGTCTTTTTACACATTCTCTTTAAAGATTTTCAATACCGTTGTATGTGAACATTTTCCTAAATTAATGCATTTTAATCTGAAATGTCAGCATCAGTAGTATACATCAACAACAAGTAGTGTTCAACTTGTCCGTCAAGTTTAAGAGCAAATCACAACGGACTTGAAAGGAGAGAATCCATTAGGGCAGTGGGTCCCAAATCTGTCCTAGTGGATCCCATCCTATTGGGTTTTCAGGATATCCTCAATAGGCATGAGACTAATTTGCATACACTGCTTCCATCACATACAAATCTCTCTTACAGATTTATTGGAGATATCTTGGAAACCCAAATAGATGGAGAGTCTTGGCTTGAGAACCACTGCATTTAGGAAAATCAAGAATGTAATGGTTTTAAAGTTGTAACCTGAATTAAAACTCTTTAAAGTTCACACTCAGCTTTGTAATGTTACCAACTGTTTTGCGAGAAACTTTTTCCATTTTAGGGAAGAACAGTTCCTTAGCATATAAAGAGCATACGTCAAAGACAAATATTCTACTTGCTTCCAGTAAGTAACCTTTTAAGTGGCAAACAAAATGAAAATATCTAAAGTGAATGTGATCAAAGGACTAAATTGCTTTACACTTACAAAGGAAGGGACTGAATAAAAGTGGCAAGTTATACAATAAAACTGACCAAATTAATCATCATACAACTTTCTGCAGATAAATACATAAATATAAAAGACAGTGATCAATTAAAAACAAAAATTAAGCTATACATAGCCCACAGATGGTGTACTCAATTACAACACTTCTGTCAATTCTGCCTGTATTACTGGCATTAACAAGTGAAGCTCTATATGCATTAAGGCTGTATGATTCTCCCTCAGGAGCGTTGAATGGCATAAGAATGAAAGAGACAACAATATAAAAATCAACTAAAACAGCCAATCAATGGGTCATTACACAGCCAGTAAATTCACTCATTTTGAAACAGCACCTCTGTCCAAGATTTTCATTTCCTGCGATTTAAAGGAGGGCAACGAATAATGCAAACACCACCTTTGGGCACACTCATTTTTACCTTTACCACTTTGGGGCATAGTCTTCTACATATTTTACAGAAGTTTTTACTTGCACATTTTATGGAGTTCTCTTCCTGAAACTGCAGGAAATTAAATCCCAGAACAAAATGACAGGCAGGCTGCTTTACATTTTTTTGCATAATAAAATATAAAAAGCTTAAATTGTAGCCACTGGGGAATTGGTTGCAGGATAACTAAGTTAAGTCAGTCTCTGAGCAATTGTGCATTTTATTTTTACCTTAAAAAAACTCATTTATATGAATGGACTTCACATTTTTTTTAAATACGATAATTATTTCATGAGCTCTTAATAAGCAAAACAATCTATTTGGAGAAGTTACTACATAAGAGAATGATATCTAATAAGAGCACAGTGAAGTAAAATATCAAAATAATGGAGGATTTTAAGCCATAATTGAGTTTAATCCCTATGATTTAAACTGCTGTCTCAATGCAAAGACTGAAGAAGAATTTTCTTCCACTATACAGTTGTGGGCAACATTACTAGCACTCTTGCAGTTCAACCTCTTAATGTCCAGTATTTCCTAAAAATCGTGGCCAGTTAAATGGCTTTGGACTATATATGCACAGGTATTTGACACATAAAAGAATCAAATAAAATAAGACCAATTAAAAAAGGAAACAACAGGAAATAGCATAAAAACTGAGACGTTGCCAGGACATGATTAGCACACTTATAAATCGTTCAAATCAGTTTTAACAGGCACCTATGATCAATTGTCAGTTCTCACATGACTTAGATTAACCAATCAAAGATGGCTCAAATATTTAAAATGGTCATAGTCACGCTGTTTCATTTTCACAATGGTGAAGATAAGAGCGGCCCAAGACAGTCGGAGAAGCTATTTTCACCAAACAAACTTCAAAGGTAACAAGGCAATCTCCAAAGACCTTGGGATTCCTGTCTCTACAGTTCACAATGTTATTAAGAAGTTTTCTGCTCATGGAACTGGCAAGATCCTCTTAGGATGGGATGGGAAGAGGAAAATGAATAGAAGAAGTCTTCAAAGGTTAGTGCGAACTGTTGGAAAAACACATTTAAAGAGCTTAAGGCTGACCTAGAGCAATGGTTTCAAACCGTACCATACACCACGCACTAAACAAAAAAGGACTTCACGAGCAAAGGCCAAGGAGGGCACCACTTCTCAAAGACAGACATAAAAAGGCACACCTGATATTTGCCCAAACCCACTTTGAGAAACCACAATCCTGTGTAACTTTTCTGTGGACAAATGAAACCAAACTTGAGCTCTTTGGCAATGCAAACCAGCGATATATTTACAGGTGAAGTAAGAAGAAATTAGACCTTACCTGCTAATTGTCTTTCCTTGAGTTCTCTCCGGGCCAGTCCAGGTACGGTAGGGTAGTCAACCTCCTTCAGCAGCTGAGGACTGAAAACTGAAAGTTTTGCTGACAGCCAATCCAGCTCCCTCTGGTGTCAGATCCTCAGTCTTCCAGTGACAAAGCAGCAAACTTCTACTATAACTGCAAACTAGCATCAAAACAAAACTGTTACATCTAGTCTTCTAACCCCATTCCAAAATCGTTAAAAAAAAAAACAAAAAACATACCTGCTCTTAGAATTCCCCCCTTTTTTTTTTTTTTTTTTTTTTTTTTTTTAGAGGCATCCTCTAACCCAAGAGGAACCCCCAAAATTCACTTTGACTCCAACATCCAGCGGCCCCAGCTCCGACCACCAGAGCACGACACCCTACTCTCAATTCTGACACCCCAAGGCCAAGCCGATAAAACCCCCCTAAAACTCGCAGACGATCTGGGTGGGACCTGGACTGGCCCGGAGAGAACTCAAGGAAAGAATTAGCAGGTAAGGTCTAATTTCTTCTTCCTATTCGTCTCTCCGGGCCAGTCCAGGTATGGTAGGGTAGTACCAAAGCAGTACCTAAAATCGGGAGGGTCCTGCGAGCCCCGCCACAATGGCTGAGGCCCCCACCTTAGCATCCCCCCTCGCCTGAACATCTAACCTATAATGTCTTGCGAAAGTATGAATCGACCTCCACATTGCCGCTCAACAGATATCTACCGGCGGAACCAACGCCAACTCCACCCAAGAAGCCACCTGGCCTCTAGTCGAATGCGCTCTGAGTCCTTCTGGAGGCAACCTGCCCTGCGCCTCATAAGCCGCTCCTATAGCTCGCTTTACCCAATGAGCAATCGAAGCTTTAGAAGCAGCCTCACCTTTACGAGCTCCACTAAAAAGTATGAACAACCTGTCCGACTTCCGAAACGGCTCCGTTTCCCTGAGGTACCTACGGAGCACCCGACCGAGATCCAACCTTCTAAGTGCTCGATCCATCTTACACCCTTTTGCCTAGGAAAGGTAGGCAGCGAAACTGATTGATTCATGTGAAATGCCGACACCACCTTAGGCAAAAAGGATGGCACTGGCCTCAACACCACCTTTTCCTCCGTAAACTGGAGGTATGGTTCCCTACATGAGAGCTTGCAAATCTGAAACTCCTCGCAGAGCACAACGCCACGAGGAAAGCTGTCTTCCACGAGAGTTCTCTAAGACGCAGAGCCGCCGCTGACTCAAATGGAGGCCTCGTCAAAGCCTCCAACACTAAGTTTAAATCCCAAGGGGGGGACCACTTGTCTAACCGGAGGCCTAAGGTTCCTAGCTGCCCTAAGAAACCGCAGAACATCTGGGTGCGACGAGAGCGAGCTTCCCTGCACCTGTCCTCTAAAACACACCAGAGCAGCTAGCTGAACCTTGAGAGTGCTGAGGGCTAACCCCTTCTCCAGCCCCGCCTGCAGGGATGACAGGATATCAGGCAAGCCCGCCGAGCAGGGTCTAATGGTCTGTTCCTCACACCACGATTCAAATATACGCCAAACACGCACATACGCTAAGGAAGTCGATCTCCTTCTGGACATTAACATGGTAGTAATAACAGACCGCGAGTACCCCCGCCGTCGCAAGCGGTTCCTTTCAAGAGCCAGGCCATAAGCAAGAACCGATCCACCTGTGGCATCAAAACCGAACCTTGGCTCAAAAGGTTGCTCCGCGTGGGAAGTCTCCATGAAGGTGCCACTAGAAGCCGCACCAGATCCGCGTACCAGGGCCATCTGGGCCAATACGGCGCTATGAGAATCACCTTTCCGTCGTATCCCCCTACTTTCCGAATGACACGCCCGATCAGCAGCCACGGAGGAAATATGTAAAGCAGCTGGCCCGACGGCTAAGGCTGCACCAGGCCGTCGAGACCCTCCGACATGTGCTCTCTGCGCCTGCTGAAAAACCAGGCTGCCTTGGTGTTGACTAGGGTAGCCATAAGAACCATGACTGGCTGTCCCCCCGCACCGTGATGTCGTGAAACACTGCCCTGTTTAATTCCCACTCTCCGGGATCCAGAATGTTCTGACTGAGATAGTCGGCTTGGACGTTGTCCTTTTCTGCGACATGCGCCGCCGAGAGCGCCTCGAGATGGACCGCCGCCCACTGAAACAATAGCTGACTCTCCTCCAGTAGCGACACACTGCCCGTGCCTCCTTGTCTGTTGATGTAGGAGACCGCTACCAAATTGTTGGAGAACACCCGAACCGCTCTCCCTTCGAGGAGAGAGACGAACTCCAACAATGTGAAATGGACCGCTCTCAGTTCCAACCGACTGATCGACCAAGCACCTTCTTGCTCCATCCAGGCCCCTTGCGCCATCTGGGCTAGACAATGAGCCCCCCAGCCACAGAGACTGGCGTCCGTTGTAACCAACACCCATTCTGAGTGTTCCAGTGGCATTCCCCTCTGAAGATGATCTGGAACCAGCCACCACTGAAGACTGTCTCGCACCTCCGGTGGGCAGACCAGCCTCCGTGACAGTGGATGCTCCTGTGGAGACCATCTGGAAAGCAACGCTTGCTGTAGAGGCCGCATATGAGCCCTGGCCCACTGAACCAGGTCCAAAGCCACCGCAATGGAACCCAACAACTGCAAGTTCCTCCACGCGGTCGGCGCCTTCATCCGCAAGAACGCCTTGACTTAACTCAAAATGTTCGGAACACTATCTTCGGGCAAGAACACCGTTCCCACTTCTGTGTCGAACAAGGCTCCGAGGTACTTCAGTCACTGCACGGGATGCAACTGACCTCTTTGCTCGGTTGATGACCTAACCGAGTTGTTCCAGGAACTCTACCACTCGAGCAGTTGCACCTACCGAAGCTTCTTGAGACTCCGCTCTGATCGACCAATCGCCCAGGTAGGGATGTACCTGAATCCCCTCCGTGCGTAGAGTGGCTGCTACTACCACCATCACCTTTGTGAAAGTTCACGGCGCCGTAGCCAGGCCAAACGGCAAACGCCAGAAATTGAAAATGGCCCATAGGCACCGCAAAGAGCAAAAACCTTTGGTGCTCCTCTCTGATCGGAATGTGCAGATACGCTTTTGTGAGGTCTATGGAGTAGACCACCTCTCCAGGCTTTACCGCCTGAATAACCGACCGCAGAGTTTCCATCCGAAAATGCGGCACTCTCAAACAGCGGTTGACATGCTTGAGGTCCAGAATTGGCCGAAAAGACCCTTCCTTCTTGGGCACTACAAAATAAATCGAGTATCGACCTAAGCCGTACTGGTCTCAGGGCACCGGTACTACCGCCTGAAGCTGCAACAACCGCCGTAGCGTGTCCTTCACCACTGCCCTCTTTTCTTGAGGACCACACGGGGACATCACAAAGGCTTCCGGCACCGGTCAGGTGAACTCCAACGCATATCCTTCTCGGATAATCTCCAGTACCCACCGGTCCGTAGTTATGGAGGCCCAGACGGAGAGAAACTCCCGCAAAAGTCCTCCTACGGGAAACTCCGCCTGGACCCGCTGACCTTCATTGTGGTTTCCTAGGGGGGGTCTGCTGAGCGGGCACATAGCCTCTGCCAAACCCCCTGGCCCCTTGAAAGGACTGCCCCCTGGCCATGAAACGCCCTCTTTGAAAAGGCGTAAAGCGCGACTCTCGGAATCTGCGAAAATCGCTACTTGGAGCTCTTTGCAACAGACCTAGTTTCGCCGCTCTGGGTCGGTCCTCTGGAAGCCGACCCCCTTTTGAATCCCCCAGGTCCTTTACAATTTTCTCCAAGGCTTCCCCAAAGAGCAGCTTGCCCTTATAGGGAAGTTTACTGAGACGTGATTTAGAGGATGTGTTCGCTGCCCAATTCCTTAGCCAAAGAAAGCGCCTAGCAGCAATAACTGACGCCATGGCCTTTGCCGAGATTCTTACCAAATCATAGAAGGCGTCCGCCAAATAAGCCACCGCCGCCGACTCCAGCTTTGCCCCTTCCGAAGCGGACTCCTCCACTCTATCCTGAACTGGTTCCCCCTGCAGCCAACGGATAGAGGCTCTCGAAACATAAGCTCCACAAATAGAAGCCTGTAGAGCCAGAGCACTGGAGTCAAAAGCCTGCTTCAACAGCGCCTCAAGCCGATGGTCCTGCAGATCTTTAAGCGCCATACCCCCTTCAACCGGGATCGTTGTCTTTTTAGTGACCGCTGCAACCAGCGCATCCACTTTTGGCATGCGCAACTCCTCCTTCTCCTCTTGTGGCACTGGGTACAGCCGCCCCCTAGTACGGCTCCCTCCGAGTGTAGCTTCTGGACACTCCCATTCAGATTATCATCTGCTTGATCACCCTGTGCACCGGGAAGCAGCGCTGTTCTGCCTTAAACCCCTGCAACAGGGGATCCTCCAACGACTCCTGTTGCACCGTAGGAATAACAATGCTTAATGCAGCGAGGGACAGAGATAAGGGCCCCGAGCTCCTATTTGGGTCTTCGCCTGGCCCTAGCTCACCTTCCTCTATCCCCAGTGACCAAGCATCCAGCCCTGCCTCTGACAGGATCTCTCCTTCTTCCGCTCCCTGCGAACTCGAGACCTGCGCTCCGATGCTATCGAAACCTGGCTCTGTGGTCTTATCCCACTGAGACACTCCTTCTCCTGGGTCGGACTCCTTTAGAGAATTCTCCCTGTATGTCTAATACACTGGGAGCAGATGGTCCCCCTGCAGCATGAGTCATTTTCAAGCAATACTCTTGATGCATCACCAAAATAAAGTCTGGAGTAAACAAAGAATGCAAATTTACCTGATCAGGCAACTGCTGCTGACCCTTCATATCAGAAGAAGGTGTCTTGACTGACTTTGCCCTCTTTTTACTTGATTTGGACGGCCGCGCTAAAGAAAGGGCAGACTCCATCAAAATGGCCGACTTTCCCGCCATTTGCACCGAGTCTTGAGGACCATCCTTTACCGCCTCCAAAGCTAGCTTAGTCTCCATAGCGCACGCGACAACCGAAGAAGCTGCGAAATTAAACAGCAGGCTCACTCCCAACTAGTGCAGCGGTTCCAGCACCTGCAATATCCGTTACCCGATTAGCGAAAAACCGCAACATCAGCCCCCACGCTGAACTAATGTCCACGGCCCAATCTTCACCTACCTCTCACTTATTCGAGCGCTCAAAAGGCAGCCCGCTCCCGACCTCCAGATTCCCGCTGCTAGCAGAACTCGGAGCCGGGTCCTCCAGCAGGACAATGACCCAAAACATACATTCAAAAAATTCAAAGGGATGGTTAAAAAGGAAGAAATGGACTATTTTAAACTGGCCAGCAATGAGTCCTAATCTCACTCTAAACGAGAACCTTTGGAAAGAGCTGTAATCTGCCATAGGTAAAAGGAATCCTGGAAACATTCATGAGCTGGAACAAATTGCAGTGGAAGAGTGGGAGAAACTAAAAGCAGACAGATGTACAAAACCTATAGATGGCTACAAGAAATGTTTGGAGGCTATCACTGCCAACCGCTGTGCAACCAAATATAAGTGAAGGGCGCCATTAATCCTGTCCAGGTCATTTTGTTTTTTTCCTCAGAAATTACTTATGTCTGTCTAAGTTGCACAGACATTTCTTTTGTTGAAAACCTTTGAACATACTATTAAAATATTATGACATACAGTTGGAATATTTCCAATTATTTCTCAAAATATTGTACACATCCCTAAAAATGCAAGGGTGCCAAAAATGTTTACCATAGCAGTAATCTGAGGTCTTTTTTCCTCCTTACGATAAATAATGACCAGTGATTTGTGTGTATAATTAGAACAGAGAGAGCATTAAAAAAACCTCATGGTATTTACCACACTAACCTTCTTTCCTTACCCTCTCTCACTCATATCCCTTTTTTCAATGTTTTATTGGTATTTTAATATAACAATCACAGTGAAAGAAACCAAGCATCTCCAGTGAACTCAGAAGGTATACAGAACACACTGTAATGAAAACCAACTAAATACCCTCAATATCATCAACAAGAAAAGGAGAGGAGCCCAGGAAAAAGAAATACAACTCATACAAAGCAGTAAAAGAAACATCCAAAACTTCACCCTCTCAAAAACAAAACATAAGTGTACATACTAGCACCCTGAGCTAATTTAAACCACCCTCCCCCTCCCACCCCTACAGCTGTTACTTCCTCAGCAAAACACTGCTAAATATTGAGTTCTATCTTGCCACAGGCAGCCATATCCAGTTAATCACAAGGAAAACGGAATTCTTGACCATCACAAACCCCAGAGCTACTACCTATATAAAATGAACCATAAAGAACCCATCAGTGGAAATTAACTCACTGCCACCTCTTAACCCATATCTTTGCCCAAAAAAGATTATGTATGGCTCCCAAAGTTTTTTGAAATAAAGAGCCTTACCCTTTATCAAAAAGGAAAGTTTTTCCATAACAAAGATGTCCCAGTTTTTCCTTAACCACTCTATTTTGGAAGGGGGTGCTGGATCTTTCCAATGGCACGCAACTACACATCTAGCTGCCAAAAGAAGACAATGTGTAAGTAACTTAATACTCTTGGACCCATACTCAACAGGTGCCTCACCCAAGACCATTACCTTGTATGTGAGGGGAATCATGGATCCCTAAATTCGCTTAATAGTACCTAGGACCTCAAGCCAGAATGGCTATACCACAAATGGTCAAAATCTCCATACTGGTCACATTCCCACTAACAAAGTGAGGAAGCCCTCGCATCCCATCTACAAAGCTTAGAGAGAGTAAATACATTAATATTTTGAGTTGCACAGCCACTAAATTTAATGGTATTGACATTTCAAATATAAATTCATAGATGTTAACCCAAAACTCATCTTCCTACAACCCAGGACATCTCCCAGATTCTCCAATATATGGGACTGAAATAGTGTAGTTACTCACCTGTAAAGTGTAGTTACTCACCTGTAAAAGGTGATCTCCGGGAACAGCAGGAATTTAGTCTTCACATATGGGTATCGCCGGTACCGATGGAGCCTGCGCGGGAACGCTCCCCAGCGTCCAATAGGAAAGCTCTTTGGAGCATTCCACAGCACCTGCGTGCTGCCTTTCCGCCTATTTCTCTCACTTCAGTTGAGTTTATAGCTGAGACCAAAGGAGAGGAGTAGAGAAAGAGAGATAGAGACAACTCCTAGGGGAGGTGGGTGGGTTGTGAAGACTAAATTCCTGCTGTTCCTGGAGATCACCTGTTACAGGTGAGTAACTACGCTATCTCCAGGAACAAGCAGGAATGTAGTCTTTACATATGGGGATTCCCCAGCTTATACATGTAGATGCCAAGGGAATGACCCCAGCAAGTTGCGAACCCAGGTGAGATGGGTCATGCTTCCTCCCATGGACCTCTGGCATCAAACTTGGGACCGGCAGGTAGGAGTTGTATTAAGTATGAAAGAGATGCTGAAGAACAGCTTGGTCAAACAAGGTATCCCGACGGGAGTCCTTGTCTAAGCAGAAGTGGGCTGTGAAGGTATGCACCGAAGCCCAAGTAGCTGCTCTTCAGATGTCATCAACAGACACAGAACGAAGATTAGCCATCGAGGCTGCCATGGCTCTCACATTGTGAGCTGTGACATGGCCCTCGAGAGAACGTCCTTTACTCCAATATGTAAAGGATATGCAATCTGCAATCCATTTAGATAAAGTTCTTTTGGAAACTGGAAGTCCCAAATAACTAGAGTCAAAAGCAACAAAAAGCTGAGAAGATTTTCTATGCTGGTTAGTTCTTTGAAGATAAAAGGCTAAGGCCCTTTTACAATCCAAAGTGTGAAGATTACTTTCTGCACTGGAGACATGAGGCCTAGGGAAGAATATAGGAAGATAAACAGACTGGTTTAGATGAAAAGGCGAAACTACCTTTGGCATAAAGTGAGGGTGAGTCCCGAGGACTACTTTATCATGGTGGAACCTTGTATAAGGAGGGTCAGCCACTAAAGCCTGCAGTTCACCAATGCGTCTTGTAGAAGTGATAGCAATTAGGAAAATGACTTTCCATGAAAGAAACTTTAGGGTTGTAATGGCTAAGGGTTCAAAAGGCGGTTTCATGAGCAGCCCAAGAACAAGATTTAGATCCCATGCGTAGGAACGCCTTGTGGAAGGTTTTCTGGAAGCCAAAAGGATATCTTTTACCTGCTGAGAGAAGTTGATATCCAAGAAATCTAGGCTTTCAGTAACCAGGCCCTGAGATGAAGGACTGGGGATTTGGGTGCAGTAAGGATCCGTTCTCCTGGGAAGAGAGATCTGGAGCATTTCCCAACTCCAGAAGAGTGGCTTGAGAGAGACGCAGAAGCAGAGGATACCACGTTTGCCATGGACAACGTGGAGCGATAAGTATCATACGACTTCTGTCTCTCTGAAGTTTGAATAAAGTTTTGGGAATGAGGGGAATGGGTGGAAAGGCATAGAGGAAGTCCTGACCCCAGTGGAGTAGGAAGGCATCCCTTGCCTGACAATTGTGAGCTGGGATTCTGGAACAGAATCGGGGAAGTTTGGCATTCTGTGGACTTGCAAAGAGGTCTATACCTGGTGTTCCCCAGATTTGAAACACTCGAGCAAGGTGGTCTGAGTGGAGAGACCACTCGTGTGGCAGCAGTATTCAACTGAGTTTGTCTGCCCATGAATTTTGAATGCCTGGAAGGTATACCGCAAGAAGGTGGATTTGAAGCTCTCTGGCGAGGGCCCATAGTTGCAAAGCTTCGTTGCATAGCGACAGAGAGCCTGTTCCGCCTTGCTTGTTCAGATAGAACATAGCTACCTGATTGTCGGTTTGGACCAGAACTGTCTTGTGGCTGAGATTTATTTTATTTATTTATTTAACAGTTTTTATATACCGTCTTTCTGCGATTCAAGACGGTTTACATAGAACAAAATAGGCAGTATATTTCAACTGTCTACATTGGAACAACATAATAAGGGTACAAAAGCATAAATGAAACTTTATACAGTAATCAACTATTTACATAGGGTATAATTTACAGTAAGGTTGTAGAAGCAAGTCTGGAGTGTAGGGGAGAAGAGGGGAAGAGAGGGCTGGGACTAAGGGGGTAGGGAGAAATGTTCAAGGAAGAGGTGCGTTTTTAGTTTCTTCCGGATATCAGAGTGGTCAGAGCAGATTCGTAAGTCATGAGGTAGGGCATTCCATAAAGATGGGGCATAGAGGGAGAAGGTCCGGTTACAGGTCGCTTGATTGCAATATTTTTTATTCGTTGGGATAGCAAGGAGGTTTTTGGTGATAGTGCGGCGCGATCTATTGTTGTGGATGATAGATAAGAGTGAAGAGAGGCATGGAGCTGAATCATTAAAGATGATTTTATGCGTGAAGGTAAGTACTTTGAATTTGACCCTGGATTGAATGGGAAGCCAGTGGAGGTCATAGAGGATTGGGGTGATGTGAGATTGTCTAGGTTTCTTAGATATGAGACGAGCTATTGTGTTCTGGGCCATTTGGATAGGGTGTATACTGTTCTTGGGAAGGCCATGGTAAATAAGGTTACAGTAGTCAAGAGAGGGGATTGTAAGGGCCTGGAAGACAGTGCGGAAGGAGTTAGGGTTTAAGAGGGGTTGGAGGTTTCGAAGGGTACGTAATTTTGCGTATATGATATTAGCTGTTCTCTTAATCTGATCAGAGAAGGAGAGGTTCTGATCGAGGATAATACCAAGGTATTTCACTTGGTTTTTTATGGTTAGTGAGAGATCACCAATGGTAAGTGTTGGAGGAGGGGTATATGAGGTATTGGAAAAGACTTGAAGAGCTTCAGTTTTAGATTGGTTGATTATGAGGTTGTGCTGTAAGAGCCATGATTTTACGGCTGAGAGACATTCACTCAGTTTAGTGAAGTTAGGGTTTGCAAGGTTGAAAGGGGTAAAACACATAATGTCGTCTGCATTTAAGTGGTATTGGATACGGTAAGTTTGGAAAATGTTGCAAACAGGTTGGAGGAAGATGTTAAATAGCAGTGCGGATAAACTAGATCTTGGGCCCCCATACGGTTTTAGTGGTGCTACATATGGAGGGTGCTAAGCTTCCGACTAGTATTACACGGAGCGGGTTGGTGAGCTCCTTGCGTCGCACGTGGAGACAAATAAATCTGTACTGGCAATGCAACTGGATGGTTTCGAGTTGGTTGCCGATACAGGGTAACGCATGCTTTACTCCGGGCTCGGAGACGAGGGTATTCCGGGCCTGGAAAGAGAAGGGGATCAGGAACCTAGGACATGTGGTTGACCGGGCCGGGAAATGCAAGTCTTTTCCGGGGTTGCGAGGGGAATATGAGTTGCGGCCGAACCATTATTTCGCATATATGCAGCTGGTTCATTACGTGGCCGGATTACCGGCGGAAGAGCTCTCTGTAGAACGCTGTGCTCAGATATTAGAATTTTTCGATATTGGTGGGGATAGTCCCCCGTCTATAGCTCAGTTGAAGGCACGGTTGGAGTGTTATAGAGTCGCACCGGAGTATGGCGGAGTGGAGAGGGCATGGGAATTAGAACTGAACCGGGAGGTTAATCCGGGTTCTCTTAAACTGGCGCTGGGGAGGATTACTGAGCTGGCAGAGGGAGCACGTTGGAGAGAAATTCAATTTAAATGTATCACTCGAGCGCATTTCTCGCTTAGGAGAGCTTTGCGTAGTCATCTTACGGTAGATGGGAGCTGCCCTAGATGTGCGGAGCCTCTGGCTGGTTTAGTGCATATGTGGTGGGACTGTAAGCACATTAGACCATACTGGCTACGGATCAGTAACTGGTTGGCAGCGCGATTGCACCAGAGGGTCCTTTGGTCGGGTCCCCTGGTAGTTTTGGATCAACTACATCGGGACTTCCCTGGAGGGAGATGGGCACGGTTGTGGGTGCGTAATGCCTGTCTGGTGGGGAAAGGCCCAATCCTTCGTAGATGGCGTATGCAGGAACCGCCATCCTTCTGGGAATGGCGAAATAGTTTCCATCAACTAATGTTGGCAGAGCGTTGGAGGGCGAGGGGTTACGTACAGAGATGGTCCACCTTTATGTTGTTGTGGGAACCCTACATTCAGAGTCTGGGGCCGTTATGCCGTAATGAAATTATGAATGTGGGCCTCTAGGGTAAGGTCAACATAGCATGATAAATAGAGGGGTGTGGGGTGGGGAGAGGACCCGAGGATAGGGAGTTGAGGTGACGGAGGGTGCTAGATATGCGACTGGGCGGGGGAGGGGGGTTAGAATATCTTAAGAATAAAAAGAAAAAACATTCTCTCTGTTGTGATTTCTGTACAATGTTTGTTATGTCACCTGCTATATGGGTCATGTCCCCTCTGACACGGATAATTTAATTTAATTAACAGATTATTTATTTTTGCCCAAGGAGAAAGTGAGCACTCCACAGTGTAAAAAGGGGGAGTTGAATCAACCGGTGTCAGAGGCATGTCATTTTTGGATGTGGTTTGCTGGTGTCATGTATTTTGCTTTATAAATAAAGATATAAAAAAAAACCCTAGATCCTTGGGGGACTCCCTGTTTCAGTAGAAATGGAAGGGACGTATTTCCAATGCGGACCTGTTGTGTTCTATTCGTTAGGTAGGATTGGAACCAAGTTAGGGTTGTGTCTCTCAGTCCTATTTCATGGAGTCTGCATATTAGTTGATGGTGGGGAAGGGAGTCAAAAGCAGAGGATAAGTCAAGGAATATGAGTAGGCATCCTTGGCTAGGATTCTGGGTGTAAAGGTGTAAAGAATCTAGGAGGGAGGCAAGGAGAGTTTCCACTCCATGGTTCTTTCTGAAGCCATGTTGGAATAAATCAAGGGGGGGGGGGGGGAGTGTTCATCGATGTAGTCCTGGAGTTGAGTTTGGACAAGTTTCTCAGTTATTTTTGCAAGGAAGGGGATACTAGAGATGGGTCTGTAGGAGGTAGGGGAGGTGGGGTCAAGTTTTGTTCCTTTAATGATTGGTCGGATGGTGGCGCACTTTAGCGGCGCTGGTATGGAACCAGTTTGGAGGGAGGATTGTACAATTCGGAGTATGTAGGGGCTAATGGTGCTTCTTGTGGATTTGAGCCATGTGACAGGGCAAGGGTCAAGGGCAGAAGTTGAGGTATTTAGGTCTTTGATAACATTGGATACGTTGTCTAAGGTGAGGGGTTCAAATTCATTCCAGATGTTTGAGGGGGTTAGTTCGTACGGTTGCATGCTGTAGTCAACTATAATTTGGGGGTTGATAGTTGAGGGGGGTGGGAGGAATTTAGAGGTAAGGTGGTTAGCTATAGTTTGGGCAGTTATTTTTGGAGGCTGGTCCTGGTGTGAGGGTTCACTTGTTAAGGATTTGGCGATGGAGAATAGCTATCTAGGTTTATTGAGGGAACGTTGGATAATATTTTCGTTGTATTCTCTTTTGTGGCAGAGGGTTTCAGAGCAGTATGTACGGAGTTTATTTGTGTAGATTGTATGTGTGGTTGGATCACGAGAACGCCTCCATTTACGTTCAAGACGTTTAAGTTCTCTTTTGAGGTTTCTTAGTTTTGTAGAGAACCAGGGGGCTCTTCTACGATTGTTTTGGGAGAGTTGTTTGGGAGGAAGTAGAGCAGCTGTTGAGAGGATTTCATCCCATTCGGAGATGTGTGACTATTGGTTCAGACTTACTGTTGAGTAGATCAAGAGGTGGCATTATTTGTGTGAATGATTTGTGTGAATGAGATGGGCCTGATTTGTGAATGATTTGTGTGAATGAGATGGGCCTGAAATACTCGAATAGCACTGAAAATGGCTCTCAGCTCTAGGAGGTTTATGTGAAGAGAAGCCTCCTGTGGGGTCCAGAGACCCTGAGTTGAGAGATCGTGCAAGTGGGCCCCCCCAAGCCAACTTGGACACATCTGTTAGGGTGGTTTGGCACAGAGGCTGCTGGAAAGGAGCCTATGAGAAGGTTTTCCAGTGATTGCCACCATTGCAGGGATGAAATTAGACGTGTGGAGTTTCTGATTTTGTCAGTCAGCCGACCCGAGGCCTGTGTCCACTGAGAGGATAGGGTCCACTGGGCTGCTCGCATATGAAGGCAAGCATAGGGAACCACATGGACATTGGATGCCATATGCTCCAGAAGCTGAAGCATCTCCTGAGCAGTCAGGAAGACGTTCTTGGCTGCTTGGAATGCCAGCTGTATTATACATCGACAGCGCGGCTGTGGCAGGAAAGCTTTTGACTGCCGTGTGTCTAAGACGAGCCCCTATGAACTCGAGAGATTGAGAGGGGGTGAGGTGAGATTTTGGGAAGTTTATGACCAATCCCAAGTATTGAAGGATTCTCACTGCTTGAGAAAGAGCGAAGCTGGCCTCTGGAGCTGTTGATGCTCGAATGAGCCAATTGTCTAAGTAAGGGAAGACAAATATTCCTAGAGTTCTCAGAAATGCTGCTACCACTGCCATGCATTTTGTGAAAACTCTTGGGGCAGAAGCCAGACCAAAAGGAAGAACTCTGTACTGGAAGTGTCTTCCGTGGACCAGGAATTGAAGGAACGTCCTGTGATTTGTGTGAATGAGAATATGCATGCACGCATCTCTTAGATCTAGAGAACATAGCCAGTCCTGACTCTGAAGGTATGGTAGGAGTGGTTCCGAGGGAGATCATTTTGAACTTTTCTCAGAACAGATATTTAATTCTCTGAGGTCCAGTATAGGTTTGTGCCCCCCTGTTTTCTTTGGAATAAGAAAATAGGGGGAGTAGAACCCCATACCCTGTTGGGATATGGGTACTTCTTCTATTGCTTCTTGAGCGAGAAGTAATGTGACTTCCTGCCACAAAAGGCCAGTGGCAGGGACCTGAGAATTGAACTGTTTGATTATTGTAGGCTGGGGCATGTTGAGAAAGTGAAGCTTGTACCCCAGTCGTACAATGGACAGAGTCCAGTTTTCTGATGTTATTTGTTGCCATCTTTTGGCAAAATGGCATAACCTGCCTGGAATGGTTAAGAGTTCTGGTCCTTTCAGGGGCAGAATGACTACGTTCTCTAGGTAAGAGTCAAAGCCCCTGAGGAGGCTGAGTTTGCTTAGCCGGTTGAGCACCTTGAGCTTGCGGCTTTCTTTGCTGTCTGTTCTGTTATTGTCCCTTTTGGGGAGCATGAACTGGACAGTGGCCCAAATGGGGGTATGATCAGTAAAACCTCTTTTTCTTGTTGAAAAAGGGTTTCTTGAATGACTTTCTTTGCTGGGTTGGCTGTAGACTTTGATAGTCTGTTCAAGGTAGCATTTTCAGATTCAAGCTGATTAGCCTTGTCCTGCCAGTCCTTGCCAAAGAGATTTTCTCCTGTACAAGGAATGTTTCCCAGCTTGTCTTGCACCCACTACTCCAAGTCTGATGCCTGAAGCCAGGCAATACGACATGCACCTATGGAGATAGCAGAGGTTCTGCTTATGCATTCAAAGCAATCAAAGGTTGCACGGTTCATGAATTTAGAGACCTTCTGGGCATGCTTGACCAGGGTAAGGAAAACTTCCCTTTTGTCCTCAGACATATTAGGGTTCATGACCTCTAAGTCACATGTGACTTCTTCCAGGAACATACTCATATAAAGAATGTAGGAACTGATATTGGCTGATAACATGGAGGATTGGAAGCATCGACGCCCAAAGGAATCGAGTGTTCTCGATTCCCGGCCTGGAGAATTAGAAGAATGCGTTTTAGCACTCTTTACGCATGGCCGATTCCACTACCATTGAATGGTGAATGTGGAGACACCGTTAAAGGAGTTTCCCACATCCTTAACATAAGATCATGTAAGATCTTGTGAATGGGAAGCGTAGCTGCTTCCTTAGGGGCCACTGGATATTGTAGAATTCTTAATTCTTCTGCCCTAGGTTCCTTTTCTGGAATTACCATGATTGAAAGACCTTTGGCTAAATCATGTATGAAATTCTGGAAGGACATGTCTTCTGGAGAAGACATGTCTTCTGGAGGAGGAGTTGGATCCTCTGGTAGGATCGCTCTAGTACTGGTAGAGTCATCAGAATCATCGGAATCGGAAGATTCAAAATATCTCGGTGACAGGTGTTCGTGCAACGTTCGGTACCGGTACCACTTGAAGTCGGTACCGATTTCTGTGGAACAGTCTGTAGCGGTCTTACTGTAGCTTAGACTGCGTTCGATAGCGAGGATTCTCTTATCCATTGCTCCTGCCGATGCCGATGCCACGACCCCAGAACATGGCACCAGTAGTTCTACAGAGGTGGAAGCCTCTGGAATATCCTGGAGCCCCATTAATGTTTTGGAGACCGAAGACTCCCATCGGGACTGTTTCGCCGGTGAACTTTCCTTGAGGGCAATGCCAGTGGCTTCTCGATGCTTAGGAGATTTATTTATTTTATTTAACAGTTTCTTCTATACCGCCCCTTCCAGAGATCAGGGGCGGTTTACATTGAACTAAAATTAACATACTTCCGTACATTTTACATGGAACAAGTTTTAACTATATACACGTTTTGTTACATGGAACATATTTTAACGTTAACAATAACACTTTTTTAAAACCTATATACAGGTTATGAAGCATGGAGCATAACAGTTATTTAACAGTATTTATATACATTAGTGATATAGCTGTCAGTTTGGGTAAATCTTTTGGGTGTTGTGTATATTAAGGCAAGTATCTTTCTTGTGTTAGTCATTTGTTCTGTCTTGAGGACTGTGGATATTTTTTTGAGATTGTCTTGGAGAGGTCTTTTGTTGGTAGGGGATCTCAAAGTGTTTTGTAAAAAGGTATGTTTTTAATTCCTTCTTGAATTGGTGGAGGTCCTTTATCATGCGGAGGGTTAATGGAATTTCATTCCAGAGGGTAGGGGCAGCAAAGGAGAAGGCTCTATCGCTTGTTGTTGCTTTGGTTTTTCTAAAATTTGTCTTTATGTTTAGGGAGTGGGTTGCGTTCTGTCTATGCGTTCTAGTTTCTGATGGAGGTTGTATTAGTGTAGATTGTGAGGGAGAGATATTATTAATGATTTTAAAAGTAGTTAGGAGGATTTTATATTTTATTCGGCTGCATATGGGGAGCCAATGTAGGTCTAAAAGTATTGGGGTCACATGATCTGTTAGTTTGGCTTTTGTAACCATCTTGGCACATATGTTTTGGGCCCTTTGGAGGAGGTATATGCTTTTTAGTGGTAAGCCGTTTAGGAGACTATTACAGTAGTCAAAGTGAGGGGTGATGAGGGAGTTGACTACTGATCTAAAATCATGTGTGTTGAGTAGGGGTCTCAGATGTTGTATTGTCTTGAGTTTATAGAATATTGTTTTTACTGTATGTTTTATGTGTGGGAGCATGGTGAGTGAGTGGTCCAGAATTAAACCAAGGTACTTTACCTCCTTTTTAACAGGTATTGGTGTGTTACTTATTGTGATTGTAGTAGGGTAGTTATAGTCAGTGTCAGGTTTTCTCGTTATGAACATTGCTTCTGTTTTTTTGAGGTTGATGCTTAGGTGATTGTCTTCAAGCCATATGGTAGTCTCGCTCATGCACTGGAGTAAGGCATCATATTTGGGGTTGTTGAGGTTTATGGGGATGGCAAGCATGATATCATCCGCGTATATGAAATGGTTGATTTTATACTTCTTGAATATGTTTGTAATTGGCTAGAGGTATAGATTGAAGAGGAGGGCGGAGAGGGCTGATCCTTGAGGAATACCTTGAGATCTACCCTTTGAGGACCGGCCAATCTTGGAAGATTTAAGTTTAGTTACCTGAGATCCATGGGAGGAAGATGAAGCTCTGGAAGACATCGATGCAACTGACATCGTATCTGCGGCAAAAAGGGTACCAAGTTTTGCAACTCTATTCTGCAGGCCCCTCTTGGTCATCTTTCTGCAGGAGAGACACTCCAATGGACAATGTTCAGGACCTAAACATTTAAGACACCAATCATGTGTGTCAGTGACGGATAGAGTAGTTACTCACCTGTAACAGGTGTTCTCCAGGAGCAGCAGGAATCAGTCCTCACATATGGGTGACGTCGGCGCCGACGGAGCCCTCGCGGAGCAATTTCCCCAGCTTTCAAAGAAAGCCTTTGGGAATTGCAGCGTGCATGCGTGGTCCCCTTCCCACCCAAGGGTGCCATCTTGCTCAGTCTGATGACATAGCTAAAAGACAGCAAAAAATTAGCAAAAACAAAATGATATGACTGCAACTCCAAGGGGAGGAGGGAGGGTTGTGAGGACTGATTCCTGCTGCTCCTGGAGAACACCTGTTACAGGTGAGTAACTACTCTTTCTCCAGGACCAAGCAGGAAGTCAGTCCTCACATATGGGACTCCTGAGCTTAAGGCTACCGGAGACCCCAAGCGGAAAAATGAGCTCCCTCTAGCTCAGTAGCACAGAAGGAAGGAATCTTCTCTGAAAAACGCCCCCGACCGGTAGCCCAATATCTGGGTCGGAGTTGCCTAAACCTCAAAGAGATTATGGAGAACTGCCTGACCGAAAGCACTGTCCCTGCGGGACTCCCTCTCCAGGCAGTAATGGGCCGCAAAAGTCTGGCTTGAAGACCAAGTAGCGGCCCGGCAGATGTCTGCCAACGGAACAGAGCGGAGATGAGCCACTGACGCAGCCTTCGCCTTAACACGATGAGCCGTGACTCGACCCTCCAACGAGAGGCCGGCTGCCCCATAAGCCCAAGCGATACAGTCAGCAACCCATATGGACAAAGTACGCTTGGAGACAGGTAGCCCCAACTTATTGGGGTCAAAAGAAACGAAGAGCTGAACAGCCCTCCTATGCTCTCGCGTATGGTCAAGGTAGAAGGATAAGGCTCTCCTACAGCCCAGGGTATGCAGGACCATCTCAGCTCGGCTGGAGTGGGGCCTGGGAAAGAAGGTGGGGAGAACTATCTCCTGGTTGATATGAAACGGAGAAACCACCTTTGGAAGAAACTTAGGGTGAGTCCGCAAGACTACCCTATTCCTGTAGAACCTAGTGTAAGGGGGATCAGACACTAGGGCCTGCAGTTCACTAACGCGCCTAGCAGAAGTAAGGGCTACCAAAAACAAAGTTTTCCAGGAAAGAAAACGAAGAGGGCAGGTAGCCATAGGTTCAAAAGGCGGACAGGTAATCCGCTGCAAGCCCACATTCAGATCCCATTCAGGGGTTGGAGGCCGCAAAGGAGGATTAAGGAGAAGGCGGCCTCGGAGAAGCCACCAAAGGGTGGTTGGAAAGAGGCCTGCCATCCACCTGTGCGTGATGCGCAGAGAGAGCACTGAGGTGGACTCTGACAGAGTTGGACTTAAGGCCCAGATTGGATAGGTAAAGCAAATATTGTAAGACCACTGCCACCAAGCAGGAGAAGGGATTCTCAGACTGCTAAGCACATCAAATGGAGAACCGACGCCACTTAAGAGCGTAGGACTTCCGGGTGGAAGGCCGCCTCGAGGCCAAGACGACCTCTTCCACCTCCCGAGGCAGCAGGAGGGGAGCAAGGACTACCCTTTCAGCAGCCAGGCCATCAGATGAAGGGACCGGAGGTTGGGGTGTAGGAGAGACCCCTGATCCTGTGTCAGGAGATCGGGTTGAAACCCCAGAGGAAGAGGAGTGTCCACCGTCAGCTGCATTAGAAGCGGGAACCAAGGTTGTCTCGGCCACCGGGGAGCCACTAGGATCGAGGCTTTGTCTCTGAGAACTTTGAAGAGTGTCCGAGACACCAGCGGCATGGGAGGAAAGGCATACAAGAGGCCTGTGGACCATGGAATCAGAAAAGCATCCGCCGCTACTGAGAGGATGCGGTTGCCGAAAGCAGAATCTGGGAAGCTGCATGTTCAGTGGACTGGCAAATAGATACATGGTGGGGATGCCCCACTTGAGAAAGATCTGCTGAACTACCAACGGATCCAATCTCCATTCGTGAGGTAGGAGGATCCTGCTCAGCCTGTCTGCCAGGTAATTTTCTTGACCGGGGAGATAGACAGCTTTGAGGAAGATGCCGTGAAGGATGGCCCAAGAGCACAGTCTTCGTGCCTCCTGACAGAGAAGGAAGGAGCCTGTGCCTCCTTGTTTGTTCACGTAGAACATTGCAACTTGATTGTCCGTCTGGACCAGTACAGATTGGTGAAAAGTGAGGTGGGCAAAGGCTCTCAGAGCTAGGCGAATGGCTCTGAGCTCCAGGAAGTTTATCTGCTAAGCAGACTCCCAAGGAGTCCAGAGGCCTTGAGTACATGTCCCCTGGCAATGTGCTCCCCAACCCAGGAGAGAAGCATCGGTCGTTAGCACCTGAGAAGGCGGAGGAGATTGAAAATCCACTCCCAGCACCAGGTTTGGCAGATGAATCCACCACTGAAGAGAAGAGACCAGCAGGTTGGAGACCTGTACTGAGTCCGCCAGGTTCCCCGTGGCTTGATGCCATTGAGTGCGAAGGCACCATTGAGCAGGACGCATGTTCAGGCGGGCATTGGGGGTTACATGGACCGTGGAAGCCATATGGCCGAGCAGTCTCAGAAATTGCCTGGCAGAGACCAGGGAATCTCTGCGAAAGTGGCTGGCTAGATTCATGAGCCTGTGTGCCCTGTCCAGAGGCAGGAAGGCATTTGCCTGAAGTGTGTTCAACCTTGCGCCGATGAATTTGAGATCCTGAGAGGGGAGCAAAGCGGACTTTGCAAAATTTATGACAAATCCCAAGTGCTGGAGCAGAGATACAGTACGAAGAGTGGCTTGATTGGCCTCCTGGGAAGACTGGCCCCTTATGAGCCAGTCGTCCAGGTATGGAAATACAAAGAGGCCTTGAAGCCTTAGATAGGCCGCCACCACTGCTAGGCATTTGGTGAACACCCTGGGGGCGGAGGATAGGCCAAAGGGCAGGACTCTGTACTGGTAATGATTTCCTCCCACAACAAACCGGAGATACTGTCTGTGGTCTGGATGAATAAGGATGTGAGTATAGGCATCCTTTAGATCTAAGGAGCATAGCCAGTCTCCCTGCTGGAGGTAGGGCAGCAGGATTCCAAGGGTGAGCATCTTGAACTTTTCCCTTGTCAGGAACTTGTTGAGGTTTCGCAAGTCCAGGATGGGTCTGAGGCCTCCTGTTCGTTTTGGTATCAGGAAATACCTGGAATAAAAGCCCTGACCTCTCAGGTGGTGGGGCACCGGTTCCACAGCCTGATCCTGAAGAAGACCTGCTAACTCCTGAAGGAGCAAGTCCCTGTGCAGAGGGAGTCTGGGAGGCTCCCCTGGAAAGTAGGAGGGAGGTACCTGGTGAAAGTGAAGATAGCCTTTTTGAACTATATGAAGCACCCAGGTATCTGAAGTGATTGCTGACCATCTTTGGGCAAAGTGGACCAGCCGGCCTCCTGTGCTGAGAGAAACCAGCGGAGGGGAAGAGGCTATGCTGATGGAGTCAAAAACCCCCACCCTGCTGAGCAGGGGCCGGTGTTGTGGGCTTGCTGCCTATGGGACCCATTACCCCGTCCCTTGGCCTGCTGACCCTGTGGGGCAGCTACTGGGGCCTGATAGTGAGGGTAGTGTTTATAGGCAGCTGCCTTCCTTGGGTAAAAGGGCTTTTTCCCCGAGCCCTTCTTTTTATGAGAAGGGGCAGAGGTTTTCCTGGACAGCTTAGTCCTGGTCAGAGTCTCGGTCTCGAGTTCTGCAGCCTTTTCAGCCATGGGCTTGCCAAAGAGGTTTTCACCTTTGCAGGGGACATCGACCAACCTGTCCTGCACCCATGGCTCGAGGTTGGATGACTGAAGCCAAGCCTGTCGGCGGGCACCGATGCCGGCTCCGGCTACCCGAGCCGATGCTTCGAAGCCATCGTAGGCTGCTCGACAGATAAATTTCTAGCACTCACGAATACCTGTGGATAGGGCCTGGAACCTCTGCAAAGGTTCCTCGGAGAGACCAGCAGAGAACCCGGCAATTTCTTTTGCCAGGTCTCGGAGATACATGCCCATATAGAGCTGGTAAGTCTGGACTCGACAAGCAAGCATAGAGCCCTGGAAGCACTTCCTACCGAGGGCATCCAGGTTCCGGGCCTCCCGGCCGGGAGGCACCGAGGAGTGCATCTTCTGACTCTTGAGTCGATGCATGGCCGATTCCACCACCATAGAATGGTGCGGTAGTTGTGCCTTCTGGAACCCAGGGCTCTTGCGGACTCGATAAATGGAATCGACCCGCTTGCTTAACACCGGTGCCGACGCCGGGCTCTCCCACATGCGGAAGGAAAGTCGCTCCAGCATCGGAGGAACCGGTACAGTAAAGGCCTCCTTCGGGGGAGAGTCATACTGGAGGGCATTGAGCTCTTCGGCTCGAGGCTCCTCCTCGTGATCCGCCAAGGCTTTGGCCATATCCCGCACGAAGTCCGAGAACCGGGTGTCCTCCGGGGGGGATCGTCTCCGAGGTTCGGACTCAGGCGAGTCCGATGGGACACACCGAGTCCGAAAAGTACCAGGGGACTCTTCGTCCTCAGTTTCCCAGGCCGATTCCTCGGAGGAGGAATCGAGCGGCTCCAGTCGGGCGGGCATCGTTGCCTTCCGCCCCGACGCAGTCGGCGACCTCGGTCCCAAACGGGAGGCCGAGGGAGACTGCGACCGAGGATCGACTCGAGCCCCCATGGACTCGAGGATCGGCTCGGTCTCCGGGGTCGACTTGGACGTCGACGTCCCGGCGGTCGGGGCAGAAGCACCGGCGAGGCCAGCGATCAATGCCCGCTGCTGGTCCATGAAGGCAGTCAAACTGCTCTCCAAGGCCGTCAACCTGAGTCCGAGCTCAGGAGACCCAGCAGCCCCCGACTCGGGCCCCAGCGGCGTCGGGCCCGACGTTGGCTCCTTCGGAGGTGAGTCCACGAGGACTACAGTACTCACGTGTCCAGGAGACTCCAACTCGAGACGAGGATGTTTTGAAGGCCTCTCCGACTCCGAGGACCTGGGACGGCTATCGGGGCTATGCGACCTGGCCCTCAAGGAACCAGGAGCGTCCACCGACGCCGCCCTCGCGGGTTTCTTCTTCCGATGATGCTCCCGGGCAGGAGACCCCCGCTCAGAGGAACTCCGACGATGCTCAGGATCGGAGTCCCGGGACGTCGAAGCCTCTGACGAGGTCCGGGCCCGGCCGGACGCGGAGTCAGAGAAGATTTTTTCCCTTTGTTGCTGCCGACTCCTCAACGCTTTAGAGGACATCTTGCTACATGGACCACAGATCATTGGATCGTGATTGCGTCCAAGGCAGCGGAGGCAGCAGTAGTGTGTGTCGGTAAGAGACATACGTTTCTTACACCGATCACACTTTTTAAACCCGCTGGCAGCCATCGGGGGAAAAAGGGCCCCTGCGAGGTCAAAAGACAGGGCTGCCAGGAAAAGGAAAAAATGGCGCGAACGCCAGTCACGAAGGACAAAAACCGAAAAAAATCACGAAAGGACTCGATACCGGTGTATCGAGTCCAGGCGGGAAAGGATCCGGCGTCGAATCGAGACAAGAAAAAATAATAAAAATCAACTTTTTCAGCGGCGATCACAAACAGCGTCTGTAGGGCTCTGCGGAAAAAAGAAGACTGAGCAAGATGGCACCCTTGGGCGGGAAGGGGACCGCGCATGCGCGCTGCAATTCCCAAAGGCTTTCTTTGAAAGCTGGGGAAATTGCTCAGCGAGGGCTCCGTCGGCGCCGACGTCACCCATATGTGAGGACTGACTTCCTGCTTGGTCCTGGAGAAATAGCATCGCCACAGTTAGAACATTTTTTTGAAACCACTTGCTGGCTTCTTCATGTTTGAAGAAAAGTGGGCCTAGTGCCCAAAATGGCGCCTAGCACCGAAAGGGGAGAGGCCCCTGAAAGAAAAAATCTTTTAGAAAGCTAGGTTTTTGTTTTGTTTTTTTTTTAAAAAGAAGAAAAGAGAACCGGCGGTACCGGTAGGCGTCGAGTGAAGGCAGACGCAACCACAAAAAACCCAAAAGAATAAGAATAAATTTTCTGTCGGCTCCGTGGAAAACGAAGAACTGAAGTGAGAGAGGTAGAAAGGCGGGAAGGCAGCACGCAGGCACTGTGGGATGCTCCCAACAGCTTTTCTATTGAACACTGGGGAGTGTTCCCACGCAGGCTCTGTCGGCACCGACGATACCCATATGTGAAGACTACATTCCTGCTTGTTCCTGGAGATCAGGTATTTTCCAGGGACAGCTGGAATCAGTGCTCACTTATGGGTGACGTCGACACTGACGGAGCCCGCGCGGAGCAATTCCCCAGCTTTCAAAGAAAGCCTTTGGGATTGCTGCCACCCATTCGTGGTCCTCTTCCCGCCCAAGGGTGCCATCTTGCTCAGTCAGGTCCCATAGCTAGAGCCCTACTAAGCAGATGGCAAAAGAAGGATAAGAATAGCGAATCTTAAGGGGAGATGGAAGAGTAGTGAGGACCAATTCCTGCTGTCCCTGGAGAACACCTGTTACAGGGAGTAACTACACTTTCTCCAGGAACAAGCAAGATGTCAGTCCTCATGTATGGGACTCCCCAGCTACAGGCTATTGAAACCTATAAGCAAAGCACCTCCGCGAAGTCATGAGCAGATGCTGACGATCCGAAGGGAGCAGAGTCCTCGGGGGGCCAAGCTCCCGGTAGCCACGGAAGGAGGGTTGGAGGGCAGGAGTTGCTTATACCCCGAATAGATTATGGAGTACAGCCTGCCCAGAGGCGCTGTCCCGGCGGGACTCCCTCTCCAGGCAGTAGTGCGAAGTGAAGGTATTCACTGAAGACCAGGTCGCAGCCCGGCAGATGTCCATCAGGGGCATTAAGCACAGTGAAGCCACCGACCCTGCCTTGGCATGGACGCCGTGTGCGTTGACTAGTCGATCCACCAGGGCCCCAGCCTTTGCCTGGGCAAAGGCGATGCAGTTTGCCACCCAGATGGAGAGGGTACGCTTGGTGACTGCAAGCCCCAGAGGGTTGGGATCGTAGGCAATGAAGAGCCAGTTGGACTTGCAATGACCCTGGTTGCGCTGCAGGTAGAACGCAAGAGCCGTCTTGCAGTCGAGTGTATGCAGGACCGCCGACGCCCGGTCAGCATGAGGTCTCAGGAAGAAAATAGGTAAGACTATCTCTTGGTTGAGATGGAAATCCGAGACAACGTTCGGTGGGGTAAGTGCGAAGGACCACCCTGTTCCCGTAAAACCTGGGGTAGGGAGCCGTGGCCATATGGGCTTGAAGTTCTTTGACTCGCCGAGCCGAGGTCAGCACCACCAGGAAGACTACCTTACAGGAGAGGTGCTTAAGTGAGAACGTCGCCATCAGCTCGAAGGGTGGCTGCATCAGCTGCATGAGCACGATGTTCAGGTCCCACTCCGTCGGCAGAGGTCGGACGGGGGGGGGGCTTGGAGAGTAAAAGAACCCACATGAAGCGGGAGACTAGTGGCTGGCTCGAGAGGGATTTACTCTCAACAGGGAAGTGGTTGGTTGAAATGGCACTCAGTTGAACCCTGACTGAAATGGATTTTGCCCCACCTGCAAAAGGTGGAGGAGGTACTGGAGAACCCACCGGGTGGAACAGGAGAACGGATTGATCTGGAGCCCGGAGCACCAGACCGAGAAGCACCGCCACTTGAGGGTGTAGGCCCATCTCATCGAGTCTTTCCTCGATGTGAGCAGGACTTCCTCAATCTCTCCTCTGGGAGGTGCAGCAAGGCTAAAGAGACCCGTTCAGCTGCCAGGCTGCTAGGGATAATGAGTCCAGGTTCGAGTGAAGTACCCCATCCCTCCTCCTGTGTCAACAGACCCAGAGCACTGCCCAGGGGGACCAGGGGCTCCGACGAGAGTCGGACTAGAAGCAGGAACCAAGGCTGTCGAGGCCACGAGAATCACCGATGCTTGGTCCCACTGAATCTTGCAGAGGGTCCTCGCTATGAAGGGAGTGGGGGGAAATGCATACAGAAGCCCAAAGGTCCAGTTCAGGAGGAACGTGTCCGGGGTTTCCCTGCTTGGGTGCGGTATCGGCCCGCAAAAGCGGGGGAGCTGTGCGTTTGCAGAGTTGGCGAACAGGTCTATGAATGGAATCCCCCAGCAGTGAAACAGGTGGAGAACCACCTCTGGACAGGCGCCACTTGTGCGGGCAGAGAAGCCTGCTGAGCCTGTCCACAAGGACATTGTCTTGGCCCAGGAGGTAGACAGCTCTTAGGGTCATGCCACGGTGCACGGCAAAGGAGCAGAGGCGGCCTGCCTGCTGACAGATGCGGCGGGAGCCCATACCCTCTTCCTTGTTTATGTAGAACATCGCGGCCTTGTTGTCCGTCTGCACGAGCACTGACTTGCCTCGCAAGTGGTGCTTGAAGACTTTTGCCAACCAAACCACTCGAAGTTCGAGTAGTTTGATCTGCTGCCGGGATTCCTCGGGTGACCACCATCCCTGGGTACGGAGGTTGTTGCAGTGGGCTCCCCAGCCCGACAGTGAGGCATCCGTCGTCAAGATGAACTCGTGTTGCACAGCCTGGAAGGGCATGCCCCGAAAAAAGCTTTGGAGATTCTGCCACCAATCCAGGGAACTGGATAGGCTGCGCGAGACCGAGATGGGATCCCAGAGCCCGCCCGAGGCTTGGGACCATTGTGCTCTGAAGCACCATTGAGCTGCTCGCATATGCATGCAAGCATGGGGGAACGACATGTACGGTTGAGGCCATGTGCCCTAGAAGGCGCAGCATGGCTCGAGCTGAGACCCTGGTTCGGCCTTGGATCTCGGCAGCCAGAGCGAGGAGGCAGTCCTGCGTGTGCTTGAGGGAGGAAGACGCTCGCCCGTTCTGTGTCGAGCAGTGCGCCGGTGAACTCCAGTGCCTGCACTGATTTGAGGTGGGACTTGGGAGTAGTTGATCAGGAAACCGAGGCGCTCGAGGAGGACCACCGTGCGTGATGCTAAGAGGTGTGACTCCATGGCCAATGCGTCTGTGATGAGCCAATCGTCCAGGTAGAGTTAGACTGATATGCCCCATAGCTGGAGGTAGGCTGCGGCCGCCGATAGGCATTTGGTGAAGACTCGCGGGGCAGATGCGAGGGAGCACTCTGTACTGATAGTGATCCCCCTGCACCCTGAAATGCAGGTACTTCCTGTGCTTTGGGTGAACAGGGTTGTGGGCGTAAGCGTCTCTGAGATCCAAGGAGCTTAGCCAATTGCCCTGCTGGAGGAACGGCAGCATGACACCAAGCGATAGCATTCTGAACTTCTCCTGCACCAGACATTTGTTCAGGTTCCTGAGATTGAGGATGGAGCGCAGGACCCCTGTCCTCTGGTACGAGGAAGTAATGGGAGTAGAACCCCTGACCTCGGAGATGGGGCGGGACCCTTTTGACTGCCCACTGACTGAGAAGGTTGTTCAATTCTTGCTTTAAATAAGCCTGGTATAGATGGGTTTCGGAGATAATATAGGGGGGATGGGCGAGGAGGAAGGGGGGTGGGAGGGGGGAGGGTTAGTGGGTTAGTTAGTTTCCCACGCTGGTATGGGATGAGCTGGGGTGGTGGATAGGGGGGAGGGGGTAGTTTGGTTGGTTTACATGCTTTGTTGTATGTGTATATTGGGATTGATGATAGGATTGATTCTTGTTTGTTTATGTGGATCATATTGTATATTCATGGTTTTCGACTGAAAAAAAAAAGCAGCCTGGTGTGAGGGAAGCCAAGTATGCTCCACTGGGGCGAAGGGAGAGGGGAGTCTGTCCAGATGGCGATGGTAACCGTCCCGGATGACCTTGAGGACCCAGGTGTCTGATGTGATGGCCTCACACTTGGGGGCGAAAAGGGACAGCCGTCCTCCTACCAGCGGGATCACTACCAGAAGACGAGAGACTATGCATTTGGCATCAAAACCCCGGAGCTAGCTGGGGTGGCGCCAGTGGTTGAGTCTTGGGCCCCTTAGGTTTCCAGTGACCCTGAGCTCCGCCCTTGCTTTGGCTGGTGGGCACCAGTGCTGGCGGATAGGATTTGTATCCCCGGTAAGGAAGCCTCTTCCTCTGAAAAAAGGGTTTCTTACTGTGCTGTTTCTTCCGGGGAAGGGAAGAGGTTTTCTGAGAGAGATGGGTATGTGTTACGAACTCCGTCTCGATCTCGGCTGCCTTGTCCTCCCCATGGGTTTGCCGAACAGTTGTTCGCCGAGGCAGGGAACATCCAAGCGTTTCTACTGGACCCACTGTTCCAGGTACGAGGACTGGAGCCATGCTTGACGCCGGGCTCTGATGCCAGCTGCTGTCACATGGGCAGACGACTCGAACCAGTCATATGTAGTGCGAGAAAGGTATTTCGAGCAGTCTGCGACTGATCTCAGGAGGGTCTGAAATCTGAGAAGGTGGTCACCTTTGAGGCCTGTGAAGAAACCACCGAGCTCTTTAGCAAGGTCGTGAAGGAGCATACCCATATATACTGTAGTTGGTATGCCTGGATGCGGCATGCTAGCATGGATCCATGGCAAGCCTTACGCCAGAGGGCATCGAGGGCATGAGATTCTCTGCCGGGCGGAACCTTAGAATGTGACTTCAGGCTCTTCTGTTTCCGCATCGTGGATTCCACTACCATGGAGGTATGAGGAAGCTGGGTCTTTCGAAACCCATGACCATGCTGGACTCTGTACATAGCATAGAGTCTTTTAACACAAGAAGCCCCAAAGTGCATCAATTGATGCAAATGCATCTTTGAAGTTGTATACCAGTGCCACTGCTAGAACCATGTCAGTTATATTTCATGACTTTGTTAGCGAGGTCAAGATGTTCAAATATGTGCATCGAAAATTAACAGATGCGCCACCTAGAGGGAAAATGAATTTATACCTAGAAGCCCCAAAGTGCGGCAATAGACGCAAATGCATCTTCGAAGTTGTATACCAATGCCACTGCTAGAACCATGTCAGTTATGTTTCATGACTTTGTTAGCAAGATCAAGATGTTCAAATATGTGCATCGAAAATTAATGACAGATGTGCTACCTAGTGGGAAAATGACTGTATACCTAGAAGCCCCAAAGTACGGCAATTGACACAGCCAAGAAAATTAGAGTGGTTTTCACAAGTTTCATACAACGACTAACATAAGAACAGTGCTAACTAAATGTAAAAGTAACTGCAAATTCAAAAGTAACTGCAAAGTCCATGTCAGTTAACGAACGAACAGGATAAGCATGTACGCCTGCACAACCTGTAACATGTAGGTCAACGTTTGAATCTGATTTTGCACCAGCACATCTAGGCACTGCTGTCTTCTTACGAGGTCTCGGCCTTCTGTAAATAGAATCGTAGAAAAAAAATGAATAAAATTTCAGAGAGGAAACGATATGGTAAAATTCTGGAGTATAAGCCTGTTCTAGGGCATCTTCGAAAGTCACGACATTGTACATACCTGTGTAACAGAGTAAATTTTGGTTTTAATTCAATCACTGTTTACAGTTTTACTCCGACATTACAAAACAATAAACACATGATGACGTCATGTAATGACGTCACATACTGCACGTATTTAACAAATAAGTAACTTCAAATTAATTCACATCTGCATTTCATGCTAAACGCAGTCATCATGATAATGCGTCAATTGACGCACTTTGGGGTTTCTAGGTAAAATGCCTTTTGGGGCTTCTAGTGTTAATAATAGGGACCGAGGTAGGTGCTTCCCACATGCGGAGCAGCAGCCAGGTCAGGATGGACGGCACAGGGACCGTGAGAGACTCCCTTGGGGGAGATTCATATTGCAAAATGTCGAGTTCCTCTGCCCTTGGCGCTTCCTCGATCTGCATGGGCAGATTGAGGGCCCGAGCCATATCCCGCATGAGGCGGGCGGGAACGGGTCAGAAGGAAGGTCCCGATGGGCACAGGTTTTAGGGGACGTGTCCCTGTCCGATTCCCAACCCAAGAGGTCCGAGAAGAACTCTGAGTCGGACTGATCCCCACATCCGGTGGCCGAGGCCCATCTGGAGCCGGAGGCACTGACTTTGGAAGACCTCGCCCCCGAGGAACAGGATGGCGAGCAAGACCAGTGCCGAGGACCCTCACGAGGCCCGTGGCTCTTGGGGGTTTCCAAGGCAGTTTTCGGGACCACAGTCGAGGGACCCTCAGTCTTGAGGCGCGAGCCAACCATGCTCGGCAAGAGCGCCTGCTGGGCAGCTAGGAAGGCAGAAACGCTGTGCTCTACTGCCAGCATATGGGACTCCCACTCAGGAGTGGGTCCCTGGGACGCTGACGCCAGGGTTACGGGTCTGGTGTGGAGGAGGAGGAGAGGGGGTCCTCACCGGGATGACCCTTAGGAGACTGGGTGTCAACCCCGGAGGCCTCTGTGTCTGTACAAGGTACCTTTCGAGGCTGCTCCTTGTCCGAATGCTGGGGAGGACTAAGGGAATGAGCGCGAGACCGCTCATGCTTATTCAGAGCCCCCGATAGCGTCTTCAAGGTCTTTTTCTTTTTTTGCTGTTCCACCTCGGGCGAACCCTGGTCACAGTGACGCCTGGGACGCGGAGTGACTGCGGGGGACCCCGCAATTGGTGGATAGGTGTGCCACCGGGGACTCCGGGGCTGACTTACGGAAAAAGTAATCTGACTTCTGCTTACGGCTTTGTAAGGCCTTAACCAACATTTTCTTGCAAAGCGAGCAGAGCTCCGGATTGTGGCCAGCCCACAGGCACTGCAGACAACAGTCGTGTGTGTCTGTGAGCGACGTGTTTTTGGAGCATCTGTCACATTTTTTGAAGCAGGAGGCCATGGGGGCAAGAAGAGCCCCTGCAAGGTCGAATGGCCAGCGGTTAGAAAAGGGCATGAAAAGGGCCTGAAGAAAAAAGGAAGGAGGGAAAAATTGGGATCCCCTGGCCCACAGCCGAAACAGGGGTGTTGGGGAGGACGGGAGAGGATCAGTGCAGGATGTGTGTGTGAAGGGCTCCGCAGAAATAGGAGACTGAGCAAGATGGCACCCTTAGGCAGAAAGAGGACCATGCATGCGTGGCAGCAATCCCAAAGGCTTTCTTTGAAAGCTGGGGAATTGCTCCGCACGGCCTCTGTCAGGGTTGACGTCACCCATAAGTGAAGACTGACTTCCTGCTTGTTCCTGGAGAATACATGTAAACTGTAACAGTGCTTTGTAAAGACTAGAGACAAGATGCTTTCCCTCTTTCTCACAGAATAGCACCTGTTCTGCCCGCAAAGGTCATGTCATAAAAAGGCTCCTCAAACAATTCCCCAAAGCAGACCAACCCCAGACTAGAATCTTTTCTTCAAAAACATTTTTCCCCATATCCCTAAGAAAACTGAGTGCTCAGTGGGGTAAATGGAGTATAAGAGGAGCATCCAGGTAACCTTATATATTGCACTCCAGCACCCCTGTAGTACTCCCAGAAATGGAATGGAACGCATCTGAGAAGAAAGGCTAATAAAGGGACTGGAGTCACCCAAGAGGCCTCCAAATGCGCCCAGGCTGGGTACTCATGTTAACTTCCAGTAGAAGATAACCCTCAAACAAGTACTCCAATAATAGACCAAGATATCTGGTAGGCCTGTCCCTCCGTCCACCTTAGGTAATGACAATGTGGCACATGCATTTCAAGGTGTCTTTCCTTGCCAAATAAAATGAACAGAGGCCTGATGGACAAACATTGGTAACTGTGTAAAAAGTAAGGAGAGTCTAGGAAGCACCAGCATCAAGATCACACTTAAGCTGCCTAGCCATGATGTTGCACAGTCATGCCAGTGTTGTATATAAATATGCATTAACAGCCACCTGAAGCGCTTCCAATTCAGCTTGTATAGCTGCAAGAGATCATTAGAAATTACTATACCTAAATAAGTGAAAACTTTGGACTACCTGAAATTTTGTAGAGTGCACCCTGTCCTCCCCCCTAATACCAAGAGATACACATAGCAACACCACAGATTTCTGGAAGTTAACTGTGCAACCAGATAAAATCCCCAAAGTATATCTATATTTCAGAATGAGGGACAATGAGTTTCTGGGGTCCCACACATAAATAAAGGTATCATCAGCATATAAGGAAATAGCATAAGAGCGGCCACCAGCTGAATGCCAAAATCTTGCATCTTCTCATGAAGCAAGCACGCAAGGTGTTTGATAGCTAGGGCAAATAGGAGTGGGAACACAGGCATCCCTGCCTAGTCCCTCTCCCAAATGAAACAACACAAAAGAGGTGGCCATTAAAAAGGACAGCCGTTATCAGGGCATCATATATTGAATTCAACTACCAAAGGCTGAACCAAACCCAAAACCCTGGAGAGTCAAACTAATAGGACCATTCGATTTTATCACAGGCTTTTTCCGTCTCTAATGATAGAATAGCCTAGTCCGCATCTTGTCGCTGTAATGCATACAGATTAATCACCCTACACACATTGTCTGCTCCATATCTACATTTAACAAAACCCATTTGATCTACTATTACTGCTACTGAACATCTGTGTAGCGCTACAAGATGTTTGCAGCGTTGCACAGACACATGTAAGAGTCCCTGCTCATCAGAGCTTACAATCTAGTCAAGACAGACAACACAGTAGCTGTAGACATAAGATACATCTAGGGGGAATGGTAAGGAAACACGCAGAAATCAGGTGAGTCAAGATCTGAAAGCGGCAGTGAAGAGGTGAGTTTTCAGCCTGGATTTGAAAAGGGTCAGAGAAGGCGCCTGACGTATAGACTGAGGTAGAGCAGCAAGGTGAAAGAAGTGAAGTCTGGAGTTAGCGATAAAAGAGAAGGGCACAGACAGAACCAATTTGCCAGAAGAGTGGAGTTCCCGAGGAGGGGTGTAGGAAGAAATAAGGAAACAATGAGGAGCTGCAGAGTAAATGCACTTATAAGTCAGCAGGAGAAGTTTGAACTGGATGCAGAAAAGGAGAGGGAGCCAATGAAGTGACCTGAGAAGAGGGGTAAAACGAGCATGAGGCTGGTGGAAGATTAGCTGTGCAGCAGTGTTGAACAGACTGAAGGGGGGAGAGATGATTCAGAGGGAGACCAGCAAGGAGTAGAGTGGACCAGCTGATAAAAGATCCCCTCTATTCTAAAACTTAACATCTTTGTCAACAACTTATAATCTACATTAAGTAGTGATATAAGTCTGTAACTGCTACAAAGCAAGGGGCCTTTCCTGCCTTTCGGAATAGTAGTAGTAGTAGCAGCAGTGGCCTCATAAAATAAGAGGTAAATTGGCTGCCAGATGTTTGTACAACTCAGTGGGTAAGTGATCCAGACTAGCCATCATATTGTTCTGCAAGGTAGTAACAGATCTAAGACAGGGCTTGACAAACCCTAGGTGCCTGGTCACCATCGCGACAAAATCAGATCTAGCTCCTGGGGCTCTGGAGCACATGGGCAGAAAAGCAAGCTTCCTTTTATCCCCAATTTACTAAGACAACCTTCGATATCCCCCAGTGTCCCGCCTGTAGCTTCTAAACAGTACTACAAGCTAGCAACAATCACTTTGTCAATGTAACATTGGTATAACACGTTGCCAAGACCTAATATAAACATCTTCCTGATCCACCATCATAAAACAGTGGTTAAACCTGCTTTCATCAACAGAACTCCGTTCCCCCATTGATATTGCAACATTATTTATGACCCCCTTCAACCCTCCCCCCCCGCATTCATCCCCGTTAATAAGACTTGCTGTGTTTCTCACAATCCCTGTTCCATATGCATTACGTATATACAGATATATACACTTTCGCCAGTGAATACAATATTCATGCCTGTGGGCTCTTATCAACTTACCCAGTCCCCCCCATCTGCTTTCCACTTCTCCAACCAGGTCCAAACACTCTTCCATTGTTCCATACCCTTATCCTCTTTCCCATGTCGCAGCCCCGTCAAGCGATGCATCAAACACAGTTCTTCTAATCTTTGAAGAAAGCCCGCCTTCTGAGGAGTCCCCAGCCCCAACCAGTGTTGTGCTACCTCAATGCAGTGATTCAACACCCCCTGCTCCCTGTCTGGGATATCTTCTCCCAACTGATGGAGAAGACAGACTTCTGGTGTCTTTTCTAATCTATGTCCCGTCATTTGATAGATTAGCAATATTACCTCCTCCCAAAAACCTTGAATTTGCCCACATTTCCACCACATATGCAATGTATCCCCTCGCTCCGGACACCCTCTCCAACACCTATCATTTGTCCCCAACCCCGCTTTTTGTTTATGTATCGGTGTCCAATACCACCGATAAAGTACTTTGTAGGCATTTTCCTTGATTTGCGTAGCAATAGATATTCCTGCTATTGTCTATTACTTTATTCCATCTCTCTTTGGACCATTGTACCTCGAGATCTGCCTCCCATTTCTTCATGAACTCTAATTTACCCTCTCCGCCCTCCATTAACCCTTTATATATCTTGGACAAAGCTCCTTTCTGTCCCAAATTTCCAGAACATAAGGCCTCGAACCACCCTCGTTACCCCACAGATCCCTCCAAACTCTCTGCTGCCTCACAAAATGACCTATCTAAATATAACTGTAGTAATCCGTACCAGATAAGCCAAATAGGTCCTTAATACTCTCAAAGTCCTGTATGCCCTCCTTAACCACTATCTGAGAGATGTGTGTAAGTCCCCGCTCTTTCCAGCACCGCAATTTGTTCACCCCTGGTCCCTGCCCCCTCTCAAAACAGGCTTCTAGAGTCATCCCTTGTATATATTTTTTATCTTGGACTAAGACTTTCCTATTTTGTTCCCAAATGTTCAGAGTGTGCACTACAAATGGATTCAGAGCTCTACTGTGTCGCACTGAACTGCCCCCCCACACCAGCTTTTCCAGGCCCCCTCCCTGTACCGAGGCTTCCTCCATCTGCACCCAATGCTTCCCTTTTTCTCTATGCCAATCATATATGGTTTCAATTGCGCTGCGTGATAATATTTGCTAAAATTAGGAACCCCCAACCTCCCTCCCCCCTAGTTCTCTGCAGAGTGAACATAGCCATCCTGGGACTCTTGTTTTGCCAGATAAAGCGATTGACATTTTTTTGCAGTCGTTTCAGCTTTTGACGGGGCACTGTTATTGGCAAGGTTTGGAAGAACAACAAAAATCTAGGCAGTAGCATCATTTTTACTGTTGCAATACGTCCAAGCCAAGATAAGTACCCTCTCCCCCATCCAGACAAACTTTCTATTTGCCCAAATAGCTTTTTGTAGTTTAGATCAAACAGTACCTCTAGGTTAGGGCTAATTTGAATCCCCAGATACTGAATCTTCCCCTTGGCCCATCGAAATGGATACTGAGCGCTTAATCTCACCTGCTCCGCCACTGGCAGGGACAGATTCAAAATCTCAGATTTTGTCCAATTTATCTTAAATCCCGACAAACGCCCATACTCTTCGATTTCTCACATTAATATAGGTATCTAGCAACACGTTCTGGTCACACTCAGTATAATGTCGTCTGCAAACAAAGATATGCAATGCTCCGCCTTACCTACAGTTATACCCTGCAGATCTGCCCTTTCTCTTACTCTCTCCGCAAAAGGCTCTAGTAATAAAGCAAATAATAGGGGCGATAATGAGCATCCCTGCCTGGTCCCTCTCTCCTGCTCAAAGAAGGCTGAATAGGCTCCATTAACCCAAACACACACTTTCGGGTTCCGATACAATGCTTCCACCCACCCCTTGAACTCGCTTCCCAACCCCATTCTGTCCATTACCTGGAAAAGGAAGGACCAAGACATTTGATCAAATGCTTTTTCCGCATCAAGTGATATTAACAAAGCCTCCTTTGCTTGTTGCCCCACCGACCAAATTGTATTCAGAATTTTCCGAATATTGTCCGCCACCTGCCTCACCAGGATAAAGCCCGCTTGGTCCTGGTGGATCAACTTCCCAAACACCTTATTTAAATGCGTTGCCAATATTTTAGCCAGTAATTTGGCATCTAGATTAAGCAGGGAAATTGGTCTGTACGAAGAGCATTCATGCGGGTTCTTACCTTCTTTCTGTATGATTGTAAAACTACTGAAGACAACCCTCTTCATAGAACACTATGGTGACATTACTTAAACCATGCAACAGACACCTCAATTCCCCCCACATGTCACTATAATTGTAATTAAGCAAGGAACTGATACTCATAGCATTGTAAATAGCGCACGCTGTAAATAGCACCACAAGAATCAACGTCCAGACACACTCACACGCATACACTTACTCACTGCATGTGCACACTATACTCTGTATCTTATTGTTTGCTGTTCAGACCGCCTTGATTGCAGGATAAGGCGGTATAGAAATACGTTTAAATAAATAAAAATACCCGCCCATCCCATGGAGGCTGCTAGCACTCCCCCCTCCCATGGAAGATTAAACAACCGCAACAATGGAGCAACTAATAGTTCACTAAATTTCCTATAGAACCGCGTTGTAAGCCCATCAAGCCCCGGAGCCTTGTCCACCTTTAACTGTTTTATAGCCAGCACGACCTCATCTGCCTTAATCGCGATATTTAACTGCGCCTGGTCCTCTTCCATCAGAGTCGGGAGCTTTATAGAATCTAAGTAAGTTTGCATGCAAATATCTCCATCCTTATGAACTATATTCCCATCTCTAGCTCTAATTTCACAGGTACACTACCAAAAAACTGCCTCCAGTTTTGCAACTGATTCCTATAGATTTTGGGGTGCTGAATCCAGGAAAAATAGCCAAAATGTTCCATCACATCACGTTTTCTTGCAAAATTAGATTTCTTACCCATATAAAGAATGTTCACATAATTTCTTTTTAGCCGACTGCAGTTTATTTTCTTGGCCCAAAATAGAGGTTGTAATGGTTAACTAACTAGAAACACTCCCTCATGATATTTAGAGGTGTTTTGTATTCATTTTATACATTAACAGGACAATTGGGAGGCGGGGGCTAAATCCAGTACTCTCGCGCTGACGCATGTTCTTTCCTGTTCGCCTCGCCTCGTTCGCTAGCTCAAACACGGTGGTTGCGACATGAACGTTCCTGTCAAATTTCAGTTTCTTGCAAGTTCATTATTACCTTTTTGTTTGCTCTCGTAATCCAGCTTTATTCCGAAGTGGTTCACTACAGTTGTAGTTTGCAGTGCTGGTGTATTGTGATGGCTCACAGAGCCAGAGGTTGCGTCAACTCTCCGGACAGTTTTTGTCTTATTTGTGGGGAATATACCGTGAAAAAGCGGCAGAAGAACATTTCTGCATTTATTAAAAAAGTATATTTCGCCTATTTCGGTTTGAAGTTAGGCGATCAAGACAAACCGTGGGCTCCTCACAAAGTGTGCAAGACATGTGAGGAAGATCTACGCTTATGGATGAAAGGTAAAAAACAAGCATTTCTTTTCGGAATACCTATGATGTGGCGTGAACAAAGAGACCACAGCAGTGACTGCTATTTTTGCTCTTGCATTGTGAAGGGATACAACTTAAAAAATAAGAACGTAATAAGTTACCCCAACCTTCCTCAGCAATTAGGCCTATGCCTCATAGCAACGAGTACCTGTGCCTGAACCACCAAAATCTTTGGATCATATTTGTGTGGACGGTTCTGATCATGATGAGACTCATCAGATGGCTTTTCCCGATGAGTTCCAGTACTTCCGAGTTTGAACTGAAACCAGATCCGAAACCTGAACTTTTTCTCTCAAGCTGAATTGAATGATTTAGTCCGGGATTAGGACTCCCAAAAGATGCTGCCCAACTGCTAGGTTCTCGGCTTAAACAGAAAAATCTATTATCACCAGGAACAACTTTTTTATTGGTACCGCACAACCGTGAGGACACCATTTTTGAAGTATTTCAGCAAAGAGGAAGATTGGTATTTTGCAACGATATATACGGAGTGATGGAAAAGTTTAAACTCAAGTATGATCCTGCTGAATGGCGGCTGTTCATTGATTCGTCAAAAGACAGCATAAAGGTGTTCTTCTTCATAATGGCAACACATTCGCTTCAGTTCCTATTGCTCACTCTGTTATTCTCCAAGAAAAATACGAGAATTTGGCCCTGATTCTCAGAAGATTCGTTATGATGAGCATAAGTGGATGATTTGTGGAGACTTTAAAATTCTATCCATGCTATTAGGGCAGCAATCCGGTTTCACCAAATATCCCTGCTTCCTTTGCTTGTGGGATAGCTGGGCCCGCGACCTACACTGGGGGAAAAAGACTGGCCAATTCGGGAGTATTTGAGACCCGGTGAGAAAATGTTCTTCATGAGAGCTTGGTACCTCGTGATAAAATTCTATTACCACCTCTCCACATTAAGTTGGGTCTCATTAAGCAATTCATCAAGTCCCTTCCAAAAGATGGTGAGTGCTTTCGGTACCTTTGCTCAAAGTTCCCCCGACTTTCTGAAGCAAAGCTAAAGGAAGGAGTGTTTGTTGGCCCTGATATAAGGAAACTCATTTCAGATGGAGCATTCGCTGAAACGATGTCTGAGAAGGAAAAAGAAGCCTGGGATTCCTTCAAGGATGTTGTTCTCAAATTCTTGGGGGAACAGGCGGGATGAGAACTATAAGGATATTGTTGCCAGGATGCTCAATGCCTTCAAAGAACAAGGCTGTAACATGAGCCTGAAAGTCCATTTCTTGCACTCCCATGTGAACTACTTTCCCGAAAACTTGGGGGGCGTACAGTGAAGAACAAGGTGAAAGGTTTCACCAGGACATCAAGGACGCAGAGAGAAGGTACCAAGGACGATGGAACACCACTATGATGCTGATTTCTGCTGGTTGCTGCTGCGGGAAACCCCAGACGAAAAATACGCCAAGCAGCGCACCAAGAGAAGCATTCGGGTGAAGAAGAAAAGTGCCCACCAGGAGATTGATTGAACCAATAATGACTTAAAAATCTAAACTTTGTTGACAAATATTTAGTTTATACAAAACTTTGAAATAAAAAATTTGCTAGTTATTACCACAGTGTCGGATCTCATTTATTAGAATTTTTTTTCACACCATCGGGTGTTTGTCTTCATGTATTGCAATGGTGCGGTTTGCGTTTTCTATTCTTACATACATACCTGTACAACATTTTTTTGCTTTGCTTTGCTTTGTGTCTAACCTCGCTCTTATATGCTCAATGTTTGTGCACATGTATGTGGCTGTTTTAAGTGCAGACAATTTTGCTACCATCACAGTGTGTTTTGTTGACATTACTCTATTCTTATGTGCTGCCTTGTTACAATTTTCTTTATTCTTATTTGAATAACTACTAAACAATTAGTATAAAGAATTCATCCAAGAAACTTTTATCTCGATCGCACTCAATCTGAAACGTTCACCTCAAACTGCTAACCCAATGTAGCAAAAAATCTGTACGTGATGGAGCAAATTGGTTACCAGATTTGGATTCAGCGCACCAAAAAACGTAAAAATCAATCGAAACATTAGAGGCAGTTTAAAAAAAATTTTTTTTAGTGTACCTGTGTTTTCAAGATGTGAGACCTTAATTTCTTTTGTTTCAACCGCAGCGCCATAAACCTCCCTGCTTTATTGCCCTCCTTTGAAGAAGCCCTTTTTCAATAGTTGCATGCGATATCTGATAATTTCGGCCTGTAGGGTATTTAATTGCGCTCTAACAGCCAGTACTTGGCCACGATAGGTTCCTCTGCCATCTCTCACATCTAATGCTTCAAGATCCAATAATCTTTCCCGTAACTCCCTTTCCCTCTCCCTCTTTTTATGTGCCTCCCATTTAACAAATACTCCCAGCATTACTGCCTTATACCCATCCCATACACCCCCCCATCCCACCTCACCATTGTCATTCCATCTGAAATATTCAATGGTCTCCCTATCTCCTTCCGAACCCTCTCATCCTCCAATAGTGATTCATTCAACCTCCAAAACTAGATGCCTCCTCCCTCCCCCTCCATTATCAATCAGGCCTCCACTAGCGCATGATCTGACCACGTTATGGAATCCATGTCAGCCCCTTTAAACCTGCCCGCCAGCTCCTTAGTTACCCAAATAGCATCTATTCGGGAATAGGTTCCATGCACTGGGGAACAGTATGAAAACTGCCTTTTCTGGGGATGGTGAAATCGCCATACATCTATCAAGCAATGTTGTACAACAAAATTTCAATATTTATGCCTATCCACACATTTACCCTCTCGTTTCCCTGTTGCATCCCTAATCTGGGTTCCACGTCAAATTAAAATCTCCCCCGCATATGAGTTTTCATCCCCTAACTGTCCCACCGCAGCTTCAAGTTTTGTCCAAAAGTCCCTTTGCCCCCCTGTCGGTGCAGAGACATTCACTATACAGAACCATTCAGTACCGACTTTTATACGTAACAGAAGATATCTCCCCTCTTTATCCCTTATTATCTTCTGTACCTCCACCTTGAAGTTGAAAGCTATAAAAGCCACCACCCCTCCCCCCTCTTCTTTTCAACTGTGTTTGATGCATAGAAACTTAAACCATTGCTCCGGAAATGGACCACATGTTCTGTTGCCCTTGTTAAATGTGTCTCTTGTACAAGCACTATTGATGCTTTTTGGCACCTTACCTCTTTGTAGAATTTCTGCCTCTTCATTGGCGAATTAAGCCCTTTGACATTCAGAGTTACAAGTTTTAACTCACCTGGTATCAGTAGCTACCCCCTCTTGCTCACCCCTACCGCTGCTGTCTGTCCCCCCACCTCTACCCCTCCTTCCCTCCCCCCTCCCCATACTTCTTCTCCTCACATCCCCCTCTCTCCCCCTCCCATCCCTCTTCTCCTCACATCCCCCCTCCCATCCCTCTTCTCCACTCAGGAGATATGACTTCCATCAAGGAATCCGACTATCGACCCGCTACCTGCCCCTGCCCGTCTATTCTCCTACCCCCCTTCCCTGCCCTTCCCTTATACGCCTTCCCTCCCCGCCACTGACCCCCAATGCTTCCCTTCCATCCCCACCTAGATCCCCTATTATGTGCAATTCCAGTGACCAGGGTCCTTCTCTACTCCCTTCCCTCTTCCCCCCACCATCCTGGCCCCGCCCCGCCCCACCCCACCTCCATCCCCCTCTTCCCTCCCTCCCCCTCCCCCTCAAAGCATCCCACTACCTATTCAACACCTCAGTATGTGACAGAATACAACGGTCCAAAATGGTATTCTAATTAAACATCTGTTTCAAGTCCATATAGAGTCCTTAGCTTCATCATGTTTCTTTTACCAGCTCTGACCCTCTTTGGCTGTCTTTGGCCAGTCTCGCCAATCTCTGGCCTCCTTCTGTTGCTCTATGCCACCTCAGACTATCCGCCCTCGAGGTAGTTGCACTGTCGCCTCTTGGTTCACCTCTAATTTTCTTCAGGTTAATCCTGCTAAGTCTTTTGCTATCTGGTTAACCCTTGGGAGTCCTTCCCCCACTTGTGCCCCTTCTTTCTCCTCCCAGCCCATCCCTCTTGTTTCGTCTCTTAAGTATCTTGGTGTTATTCTTGACTCTTCTCTCTCCTTCAAGGGTCACATTTCTTCAATAGTTCAGCGCTCTTTTCTCTCCCTTAAACAGCTTCGGGCTGTGCGCCCTTTTCTCTCACCCTATGCTTTAGCTACTCTTATTCTTTCCTTGGTAATGTCCCGTCTTGATTATTGTAACGTTTCTTTAGCTGGCTTACCACAATCACAACTCTCCCGTCTACAACGCGTCCAGAATGCAGCGGTTCGTGTACTCTCCCGTGCTTCTCGCTTTGATCACGTCACTCCCCTACTTTTGCACCATCACTGGTTACCGGTCACATTTTGCATACAGTACAAGATTCTCACATTTGCACACAGGGTGATTCATACAGGCACCCCTCTTTATCTTGCAGATCTGATTCATTTTCACATCCCCCATCGTTTGCTTCGTTCCCTTCATGTTAACCGTATGTCCCTTCCTTCCCCTTCCCAAGCCCACCTTGAATCTACCCGTTCCTCGGCTTTTTATTTTTTGGGCCCTAGACTTTGGAATTCTCTTCCCCCTTCCCTCCGCTCAGAGCAATCCTACCCAGCCTTTAAAAAACAACTCAAAACTCACTTGTTCAGTCTGGTATTTGATCTCCCTTCCCCGTCCTTGTCTCTCTCTTCCTGCTGCTGATGTTTCTTCTTTGTTGTGTCCTTTTAATCTTTGCCTCTTTTCTGTCACTTTTAAATTTTAATTGGCGTTCCTTTCCACTTCTTAACAGCCTTAATGTAATATTATTTTAGCAATTGTAAACCGCCCAGATGCCACTGGTATGGGGCGGTATAGCAAATATTTTAATAAACATAAACATAAACAATGTCCATTATTTTGGCTGGACTTCTTGCCGCTTCCAGAAGGTTAATTGCTCCTAAGTCTCTCAGCGCCCTCCAAGCTTCTGCACTTGTCCACACTCTCCGCGACTTCCCTGGCACTGTTAGCAACAATCCAAAGGGGTACAGCCATTTATCTCGCAGGTCTGTCCTCCTTAAGTAGGTCGTGACCTCCTTTAATTCTCTTTGGCGTTGCAGTGTGCCCTGGGATAAGTCCTGGAACAACTATCTTGTGCTCTTCCCACTGGAAATTTCCCACCTTCCTGGCTGCTCCCAGAAGATGCTCTTTCATCCTGTAGCTCAGGCAGACTACGATATCTTGCGGTCTATTATCTCTAACAGGCTCCAGACCTCTATGCGCCCATTCTAAGCGCAGAGGTTCCCCTTCACCCTCCTCTGCTGTAGCGACCACTTGTAACAGCTCTCCAAGCACTTTCTGAATTATTTTCTCACAGTTCATATATCCGGGTACCTCTGGGATTCCACGCATTCTGATATTTCATCTTCTGGACCTGTCCTCCAAATCCTGTTTTGACCTTCAGCTCCTCTTGAGCCTGCTGTAATTCTTCCCATCCTTTCTGAAGGTTTGCCATTGTGATTCCTTGTTTTTCCAGCTGTGTCTGTGTTGTCCACACGTTCTCATAGATCCGTGATATCTTGCCTAAGTATTTGCAGGGTCTCTTAACTCATTAATTCCACCGATTTCCACCTTCAATTCCTCTGAGTTTCGTAAGCCACTGCTTGATCTTATCAGCCATTCTCGGGCACTCCTCTCCTTCCACCTCGTCTGACTGCTCAGGTGTGTTCTCAGCCGCTATGTTACCTTCCTTCTCCCCCTCCTTCCCTCCTCTTGGGAGCGCATAGGACGATCTGTATTCTGCCAACTTTTTCTTCATGGACAATTCTCTCTTGCTTTTATCCATTTAGAGTTGGATTATTTTAATTCCACCCCACTGGCAATGATGACTTTACAACGCTCTACTTCTCTCTCCCCCCTTAACGGGATGCTCTGACTGGGCTGTGCACGTCTCCCTTGTGCTAATGCCCTCAATTCGTTCTGGCTGGAATAGCCACTTAAAGTTGGGTTGTCTTGCCTATATTAAATACAAGGAGACTGCTAGTACTAGTCCTTGCTGCTTCTCCCTGCCGAAAAATCACTGCTGTAGCTTGTCAGAACTTTGCTGTGCTGCTGCATACGTCTCTTGCTGAATACTGCTCTCCCCAATGTCTTCCAATCTCGCCGGTGCACTGCCCCCTTCTCCTCCTCTCCCTCTTATCTCTCCCAACACACCTACAGTTTGTCAGCTCGATAATAACTCCACCGGTTGCCGTATCGCTTGTGTCTCCGGCCCTGCTCACATTCTTCACCGCTCCCTCAATCACAGCTCTCCCCCAACACGTGTCTCCTCGCGCGGGCCTCTCCCAGCCCTCGATTCAGCAGCTCTCCCCAGTCGCGCCAATCTCTCGTCCTCCGGCTCTCCACTCTCCTCCGGTCATTCAGCTGTGGGGTTCCCGACTACCCGACTCTCGCTGTCCCTCCAATCGCTCCCTGGACATTACTCAGCACTGTCAAATGCACTCTCCCACCTATGCCGGCTTGATCGGACCTCTCTCCCCCCCCCCCCCCCCGATCTCTTGCATCGGTTGATCGCCGCGGGTCTCGCTGGCTCAACTTGCTCCTCAAGTCCTCCGCCCCTAGGAACGGCACATTTTGCCACCTATTTGAGCTTTTTGGGGTGTCTTTCCTGTCTTTTGCAGGCCCTTATGCCGTAGCTTACTTATTCCTACGCCATGCGGTCCAAAGATGTCACCGGAAGTCGGGCAGAACAAGAGACGTGTCTCCCCACAGGGATTCCAATCCCTGCAGGCAGAAGTGATGCAGAGAGCTGCAATCATGGCCAGGAGAGCCGATGTCAGCCTGAGGAGGTCTGTGGTCTGCACCGCCCTCAAACAACAGGGGGGGGGGAAGTTAATAAGTTTGCTGTACAGACAGCTGAAAATATTAAAGGGACAGTAGGTTTTCATTATTCAAATCTACTGCCCTTTAATGTATTCAGCCATCTATGTGAATGTTGGGAGGAGAGGGGGGATGGAGGGCAAGAGGTGAGTGCAAGGGGGGGAAGTTGAAGGGGAGAGTGTGGGGGAGGGAAGAAGGAGAAGGGTAGGAGTGGCGAGAGAAGGACTGAATGCAAGGGAAGTAAAGGGCACAATGTGTATGTTCAAAAAGACACAACCCTGCTGCATATCACACACACAACACAGGCTGCTTACCACACACACAAACCGGCACCCCGGCTGCTCACCACACGCACCCCAGCAGCTCACCACACACACATAGGCAACCCAGCTGCTAAAAACATACACCCCAGCTGCTCACCACACCACCCCCACAAATACACAGGTACCCGGCTGCTCACCACACATGCACACACACAGGCAGCCCTGCTGCGCATCACACAGGGGCGCGCGCGCGCACACACGCAGGCAGCCCTGCTGCGCACCACGCAGGCAGCCCTGCTGCGCACCACGCAGGCAGCCCTGCTGCGCACCACGCAGGCAGCCCTGCTGCGCACCACGCACACACGCAGGCAGCCCTGCTGCGCACCACGCACACACGCAGGCAGCCCTGCTGCGCACCACGCACACACACAGCCCTGCTGCACCCCACAAACACACATGCAGGAAGCCCTGCTGCGCACCATGCACACACACACGCAGGCAGCCCTGCTGCGCACCACGCACGCACACACACACACGCAGCCCTGTTTTGCACCACGCACACACACATGCAGGCAGCCCTGCTGCACACCATGCACACACACATGCAGGCAGCCCTGCTGTGCACCATGCACACACACACACGCAGGAAGCCCTGCTGCGCACCACGCACCAACAGATGCAGGCAGCCCTGCTGCACACCACGCACACACACACGCAGGCAGCCCTGCTGCGCACCACGCACACACACACATGCAGGCAGCCCTGCTGTGCACCACGCACACATACAGGCAGCCCTGCTGCGCACCACGCACACACACACATACAGGCAGCCCTGCTGCGCACCACGCACACACACACATACAGGCAGCCCTGCTGCGCACCACGCACACACACATGCAGGCAGCCCTGCTGCGCACCACGCACACACACACACGCAGGCAGCCCTGCTGCGCACCACGCACACATACAGGCAGCCCTGCTGCACACCACGCACACACACATACAGGCAGCCCTGCTGCGCACCACGCACACACTCACATGCAGGCAACCCTGCTGCGCACCACGCACACACTCACATGCGGCAGCCCTGCTGCGCACCACGCACACACTCACATGCAGGCAGCCCTGCTGCGTACCACGCACACACTCACATGCAGGCAGCCCAACTGCTTACCACACAGACACATACATAGAACATAAGAACAAATGCCATACTGGGTCAGACCAAGGTCCATCAAACCCATTATTCTAGCTTCCAACAGTGACCAATCCAGACAGGTTCTGAAAATGGCACACGGTCAATGCTCATCCCAATCCTCAATAATGGTTTATGACTTTTCCTCCAGGAACGTGTCCAAACATTTTTTAAACCCAGCTATACTAACAGCTTTTACCTCATCCCCCGGTAACAAATTCCAGAGTTTGATTACATGTTAAGTAAAAAAAATATTTTCTCTTATTAGTCTTAAATGGGTTACACTGAAGCTTCATTATGTGTTCTCTAGTCTTTCTACTTTTTGATGGCGTAAACAACCGATCTACATTTACCCGTTCCAGTCCATTCATTAATTTATAGACCTCTATCATACCTCCCTCTCCCCCTTCAGCAGTCTCTTTTTCAAGTTGAGGAGCCCCAACCTTTTAAGCATTTCCTCATAGGGGTATCCTTCAATCCCCTTTACCATTTTTGCTGCTCTTCTATGTACTCTTTCTAATTCTGCCATATGCTTTCTAAGATATGGAGACCAGAATTGCACAATATTCAAGGTGCAGTCGCACCATGGAAATGATACAGAGGCATTATAATATCCTTTGTTTAATTCTCCATTCCTTTCCTTATGATTCCTAGCATTCTATTTGCTTTCTTGGCTGCCGCTACACATAGGGCAGAGGGTTTCAATGTATTATCCACGATGACGCCTAAACCTTTTTCCTGGATAGTGGTTTCTAAGGTGGTACCTTGCATCGTGTAACCATAATTTGGGTTGGTCTTTCCTAGATGCATAACTTTGCATTTTGGATGTCCAGTCTTCCAATTTATCAAGGTCCTCTTGCAATTTTTCACAATACTCTTGCATTTTAACAACTTTGAATTATTTTGTGTCATCTGCAAATTTGATCACCTCACTCGTTATTCCCATTTAAGATATTCATAAATGACCTGGAAAAAGCAAAGGGTCCAGCACAGATCTCTGGGGTACTCTACTATTCACCTTTCTCCATTGAGAAAATTGGCCATTTAGCCCTATCCTCTGCTTTCTATCTTTTAACCAGTTCCTGATCCATAATAGTATACTGCCCCGTATCCCATGACTTTTTAATTTAGTCAACAGTCTCATGAGGGACCTTGTCAAAGGCTTTCTGAAAATCCAGGTACACTATATCAACCGGCTCAGCTTATTCACACTTAAAAAAAAAAAAACAGATTAGTAAAGACTTTCCTTGGCTAAATCCATGTTAGCTTTCTCCCAAAAACCATGGCTATCTATTGTCAGCATACATCAGCATGACATTATGCCTAGCATAGGTGTCATGACTTTTCACAGACCTTGGATTACAAGCAACTTAATGAGCGTAGTTTACAAGATGAGATTAGCTTTGACCCCCTGGTGATGTCAGATAGGACGTCTCCAGGCCTGATGAGATTAGTCTGCAGCCCCTCCTTGCTAAACAAATGATAGCAAACCTCAAACTGACCAAAATTATGACAAAGGGAGGTGCTGGAGATTTTCTCTATAAATACAGAAACACAAAAATAGCTCTCTCTCTGTTGATGGGACACTTCCTACTATGAGGCTCTGACACATACTTCTCTCTCTCTCTCCCCCCCCCTTGTTCTTTTTTTTCTCTCTATATTCTTCTTACTATGAGACTCTGACACACACTTCACACATGCACACACCCACAGACGCAGCTCTGTAACAACCTTATAACTCTGTTCTGTACCTATGTAATAAGCCTATTTCTATATAAAACTCTTTTTCCAAGCCACACCAGTTTTGGTTGTCTTATTTGTGCTGCTTACCCTATTGTCTCTGTGAAATGAACCCAGGACCAAACGGAGCGTAACCAAAAGTAGAGAGCGGTGAAAGATTACATTTTACAGAAGATTACATTTTATGGGGGCTCGTCTCAGACTTCAGAGCAGATCTCCAGTTGGGTAAGTAATAATTTTGTTTGATACATTAAAGTGGATTTCAGACAGGTGCGACAGGAAAATCAAAAGCCCTTGTGACCATTTACAATTGACAATTTTGGTTACAAGCTGGATGACACTTTAGTGAAAAGACTCTGTAGACAGGCAGAGTGACACTATTTAGTGAAAATTTCCAGTGATATCTTTGTTTTGTGGGTTAGACAAGGTGAGATTTTTTATTGTCAAAAGGCTCTAATAATCCTGAATTTTAATTTTACCTACACCTAGGGACATTACATAGAGTGGCTTGCAATATTCTTATTTGTATGTAGAGGCTTGTTATGGTTTGTTACAAGGCACAGATTTTTCTCTAGTATTTGAGCTGCTAAGAAAAGACAGAGAGATAGTCCAGCTTTAGTTTGGAAGTGGTACACAGGTAAACAGTCCCTCATTGAATACAATATACATCTTTCCTGGTAACAATATTACCTCCTGTCCCTTTGCCTTTTTTTTCTCAGTCTCCTGTCAGTAGGTATCTTGGTTAGGGCAGGCTTAAAGTTTGCTGTAACTGACACAGTAACTGACAATTCTGTTAATCTCCTAACACCCTTCTTACTATAATTTCACCCTAAACCTCCACCCTGTTAAAAGGTGGTAAGCACTTTTTATTCAGGTATAATTTTAAGGCGTGGTCTTTATGCCAGTACTCTTTACTGAACACCCATAAAATTTATGCCATTCCAACTATAATTCTAAGTCTCACTTCTTCATAAAAGTGAGCATTCCTCCTTCCAAGGTTGCACATTTGAGATAGTCGCATGAAACCAAATAAAACATAACAAGTTAGGCCCCTGTACCAACTACAGTCTTTCTGCAGTCTCAAATATGGAAGCCTTTGATTTTAAAGAACTTAAAGAAATAGTATTGACATACTGTAAGAGAAAAGGTGGTCTCTTGGAAGGTGAATTCCCTGAGGCATCATGGTATAATATTCAAAGATAAATGTTAAACCATTATCAAGAATTCAAAAAGAAAACAAAAAAGAAAATGCCTTTTTATCCAAGGCATGTGCAGGGGCTCATCAGCATGAAACAGGACAATACTGAACTGACTTCTCATTGTACATAATTAACCAAAGACCTAGAGGAGGCACAAATTTGCATTTCCATGCAAAGGGCTCAGGTGATACAAGCCACAAATTCCTTTATAAATGTTAGTGAGCAATTAGAAGCACTTAAACTTGAATTGAGGCACGTTAACGATGAATTGGCCTCTGAAAGACAAAAGAAATATAAGCTCTGCACTATTTCACCCTCAGCCCCCCCCCCCCCCCCGCCTATGACACACCCTGTAAACAAAAGAATACAGATGTATGTATAGCTGGGCTTAGGAATGGAAAAAATAAAGCTGAATCAGAGGAAGAAAATCCTGATAGTTTATCTCAGCCAGAACAGAGCAATAACCAGGACCTGTGTCAGGAGGATAATTCAGATGACTCAGACCCAGCACCCAGTACTGAACTCAGAGCACCAGTTAAAGTGATGCTGCAGGACTCATTAAAAGATAGGAACATTGAAAGGATAGTTGAGAAAGCTGGCCCTATGCCTTTTAATGTTAATGGATGGTGCAAATGGGCCACTGATATTCTGATTCACTGGGGTCTAGGGAAATACAGAAGGAAACAATCGGACTTTTATAGACTTATGCATCTGGCTCTGGGGCCACACTATTATAAACTTGGCTCTCTCACTCACCCATACCAGTTGGTTAAAAGGGGTATTGAGAAACTGTTTCACTGTTCCCCAATGCAAGTATTTAAAATTATTTCACCTCTACCAAATGATACACTGGAACAGTTTGCATATAGAGCCTGGATTTTAAAAGCAGTTCTTAATGAGGAGTCCTGGCCCAATGCAGAAGATTATGGGGAGAGCACGCATAAGGCATTTTTATTAGAATTGCTATCCCCTGAGATTACAAAACACCTTCTGTTATTTTCTGAAGACCCTAAAGCAACCCCTTTTGATACTTTAATGCTCAGAATTGGGTCTGTTTGGAAGACCCAGCCCTCGCAGGTCATAACAGTATCAGAAGCACGGAAGTGGCAAGCTGAGGGATCCTCTCAATACACAAAAAACACAAAGGATACAGAGGACAGACACCTTGGAGAGGACAAAGCAGAGGTACTTTTAGAAATTCCTCAGGGTACATTCCCTTTCAGGAGCTCAAAGCACAGAGAGATGGATTAGAAAAGCAGAAAATTAATTGGGAACAGGACAAACACATACTGCAGGTAGAAATAGATAAATTAAAACAGGACATACAAGCAGCTCAGGACAAACACAAGGCTGGTGCATAGGGGTGTCCTGACCTCTTGGGTTCAGATATCAAAATGTCTCAAGACTTCATAGCCCAGTCTGCCTCCGTTCTCTCAGCAGAGGACTCGATTCCAGAGCCTCTGGATGATGAAACAGATACAGGCCCAGAATACAGTTTAAGGCTTGTAACATCCTTGATACTGGACTCTTGTGGACGCCCCAATGTTATCAGTAGAATAGGGGGTCAGGATAAACTAGCTTTGATTGACACAGGGGCTGGAATTAGTTTTCAAGGCCTGTACCCTGTAGTTGGAGAGAAAGAGTATAGGTGCAGCTCTAACACAACGCCTAGGAGTAGATCGCCCTATTGCCTTCTGCTACAGAGTTCTCACTTCTCCTGAACTCAAAATGGGAAACTGTGAAAAACATGTACTAGCTTCCTATGCTGCTATGCAGAAATTTACATACATCATTGGTGCTCAAACCACATACATATGCAGCCACCACACCCCACTCAAATTCATTGTAGAGGGAAAGTTAGCATGTAGCAAGATTAGGACAGAGAATAGTCCAGTGGACTCTCATGTTGCAGGCACAGAATGTAAAGTTTGAATTGCTGAAAGAACCTAACGTGCAAGTGGCTGGAATCTTGCTGGAGGGGCAACCTCATGACTGTCAGTCCTCACCCAGTGCCCCCAATCACATGATCTTTAGGGAACTGGGACTAGACAAAATTTCACCTTTTCTTCCTACAGTATATATTGATGGTAGTAGCCAATGTGAAGGAGGCAGGTGACTAGCAGGTTTTGCAATTGTACAATTGGACCCAAATAACCAAGTGGTACTGCAGAGACAGCATTCCTGTGGGTCAGCGTCAGCACAGTACTGTGAGCTGGCTGCTTTTGTGGCTTGTATGCAACAATATCAGGATTCACACCCAGAGATACAAATCATTTTAGATTCTGATTATGTCTTTAAGAGTGCCATTGCCCTGTTACCCTGGTGGATGGCAAATAAATTTAAATCCACAGATGGGTCCACGGTGAATAATTCAT